>OZ004328.1:13545750-14145750 GCA_963924455.1 Pelagia noctiluca | reverse complement strand
TAAAGATAAGCGAACAAAAATAAGTAATCAAACGGAGTAAAATGTTAGTACAGTACGATTATTATGGAAAGAAAAAAAAACTGTTTTGGCTGCGCAGTAAACATAATCAGAAATTATTTTTCTGGTTCCTTATTTTCGTCTTATTTCTGACATGTTTTACAAATAAATTTGAATTTGATAAAAACAAGAAAGGAGACTGGCTCTCTGTTAATTAAAGTTTTACTCTTTCGTAATCAGCAGACAGATTAGAATCAATCAGAAAGACTAACTAATTATTCAAATTATCTTATTTAACCGTTCATTTTTCAATTACATTTAAACATTCTCTGAGGAAGCTTTGCTTAGCAAGGCAAAATATTATTAACAATTATTTCATCGAGCATATTTGTCTGTTTTGCGCCGCAGTGTTTCTCTTCTAGCTTTTAAATTATTATAGCCTTTCTGATGATTACGTTAGCATGAAACTTTAAGTAACAGAGAGCCAGTCTCCTTCCTACTCCTTATCTATCATCGCTCTAAACCTTCGTACATCGAGCACTGTGGTGTAGGCATAGACAAAGCAATTTAGAGATAAACTTCACAATTATACTTAGCAAAGTTTTCAAAATGGTAAATTATTGCTGAGTGAAAGACACACTAAGACACAAAAAAATTGCTGAGTAAAATATAAGTATGTGATCAAGAGACCCTCCCGCTCCCGGTTATCACCACACTGGTTTTGCATTAACTCGTAAACCTAGGTATACGATGTACGTTTGTATTTATAGCTAGGTTTTCGATTTATCTTGATATTATGAATAAAACGTTGATCTCCTCACCCTCTGTACCACACCAAACGTGTCTTCTGTAAATGATGCACATACCAATAATGAGAGGCCTGAAAGAGGAATTTGAATTGTTTAGGCAAATTCATTATCTTTAAGCATAGGCCTGTTTGTTTGGAAATCAAAAATTAACATTTAAAACGTGACTTTTCCTTACCAGGAGGACAATCGCAGCCCCACAACTAGATTGGTAAGTTTTTCATTCTCAGTAATGTCGAGGCTGTATGATAAGGAGGTTCAGCTGTTAAGTTAGGGGGTTTGGCAGTAATATAAGGGGTTTTTAGTATTTTAAGGGGGTCTTCAGTATTGTAAGAGGGTTTGCAGAATCGTTAGTGGGTTTGTAGTAATATAGGGGGGTTTTCAGTAATTTTTGCAGTAAAGCTGAGTGATGTTCGAAGAACTATCGGATGGGGAAATTCCCTTATGTAGAGTATTTTAGTAATGTAGAAGAAGCTCAGTAATGAGGATTTTCGCTGTCTCTGCACAACACTGCAAAATATCCCCAATTACCACACAACCTTAATACTACTATGCAGACATTACCTAGGGTGATGCTTATTATAGAAATCTTAAGGCTCTTACATTCGCGTTTCAACTGTATCAGGATCTATTAAATATACTTAGGCCTGAAGATCTTTGGCTTACTACTTGCGTTGGAACGATATTACAAATTGTTTTTGGCACATATGCTAAAATCTTAGGCGTGGAATTAACATGGTAAACACCCTCGATGATGTAGCTTACCTTCAAGCACCCAGGTAATAAGTTGAAGATCCTGAGAAAGCTCTTGAGATTTTAAATCAGGAACCTGAAACGAAGAAAGAAACATAAAGTTAAGCCCTGTTAACACTAGTTGAACCGAGCTCAAGATGGTTAGCATGTTATAAGTCTACTGACTGACTAGACTGAAGTGGTCTGTTAGTTTCCAGTCCTTTATTCCCAGTCTGCTAGTCCTTAGTCTCTTCATATATCATAATAGAAATCATCATAACTCTAATCAAAAATATGAGCTTTTCGATGAATAAATTTACTTCCACTTTTGATAATATCTGACAGAATGATAATTATAACAATTAACATTCACCTCCTTCGTTTTGCGTGGTGTATTATGGCTCTTTCTGGGTGACTTTACATCTGAAATACAAGCAAACAAGCATAAAAAAGGGTTGTTGGTTAAAGGGGAAGTTCGGTCAAAAAACATATTCTCCAATTTCGCTGTAAATGTGTTCTAAAGTCGTTATAGGATACAATTTTAACTCTTACCTTGCTCCCAGAGTCGATAATCCACTAATATCCGTTGCGAAAAGTCGCATGATTTAGGCCGCCATTCTCGAAAATCTGAGCAAGAATGTTGTTGCTGTTTTTGACGTCATCACGGTCAAAAGAAAAAATCATGGGGTGAAACGCGTATTGCGGACAACACTTCTTATGATAATTCTGAATCTTTCTTTGTTTTTGTGACACAATATAATGTGTTAAAAATATATTTTATTCCTAGAAACAGATTAAAGACTGCAATATCAATAGAAATTACTCAAACTTCAACACAAAATGGCTGAAAAAAGTAGTGAAACCTCGAACGACTTTAAACAAATAAGTAGCGACGAAAAAAGTGGTGATGAAGAATAATTAGAAGTTCATAATTACAGAGAATGTCAATTGGAAACCTCGAATTATTCGTTGCAACACTGTATATATGGCAATACATTTACCGCAGGATTCATTAACTGATGTCCCTTTGAATTAAAAACTTACAATAAAACATTTCATTTGTCGACAAAATATAATACAAAACGACTTTGATATAGGGTATCTAATGAAAATCAAGCAGATAATTTTTCCAGTTCGAAAACAGGGAATGGTATAGGAAGGTTTGTAATTAACCTACTGTGATCTTTAATAGACAGAGGGGTTGGAATAGAAGGGGAGGTTGGAAAAATCTCAAAATAATTGATACGGAGGGGGGCTGGAATAAGAATCTCCCGGGTGGAAAATTTTCAGAAGATTAATAGGCGAAGGGCACGTCTATTAGAGACTAATGAGTATTTGTTACAAGTGGTCATTCAATCCCCCCTAAGATTTTTTAACGCCGTTTCAAGGACTGGTCTTGTCAAGTAGACCAAACTGAAATTTCCCCACGATTAAAGTACTGTATTGGCTAAGGCTAGAATCAAATCTCCCATAGTGGAGACTAAACCAAGGATACATACACAACCCTTTTCAGACAACAAACTCTGGGCTTCCACATACAATAAAGAACGTTGTTTACTTATAAGTTCTTTTCATAATGGTTGTGGTCAGGGGGGAGGCTCAATAATTACCCCACATCGTTTCCCTTTACTTTTACTCCTATTGTTTTTCTCAGTCCAGATCAAAACATTCTCATTTCTATATATTTCTACTTAAGGGTATCTCTAAAAAATAGGATTGGTTGCCCCTCAAACATTCTTATATATTAATGTAAGGCAATTAAATATATAATAATGTAAACTGCTTCTCCTTTGAAGATATGTTTCTTCAATTTTGTTGGTTTCTTGGCAGAAAAGACTCTTGGTATACGTCTCCATTGCTTCGCATTTTTACCCCAAGCACACCATTCATCATTACCTATCCTTTTGTTCTCAAGCTCTTTCTCTTCGTCACAATTCAGGGAGTCTTCGCTATCCAGGGAATCTTCGCTATACATTTTCTTTTAATTTTTTCACTGGTTCCGTATCCAAAGGTTTCGAACGAATTTGATTAAGAACTTCTTATTATTCTTTATTGCCACTTACTTAGTCGCTACTAATTTTTTCAATTCGTTCGAAGTTTCACTACTTTTTCAGCCATTTTGTTTTGAAGTTTGAGTAATTTATATTGATATTGCAGTTATTAATCTATTTCTAAGATTAAAATATATATTAAACACATTATATTGTGTCACAAAAACAAAGAAAGATTCAGAATTATCATAAGAAGTGTTGTCCACAATACGCGTTTCACCCCATGATTTTTTCTTTTGACCGTGATGACGTCAAAAACAGCAACAACATTCTTGCTCAGATTTTCGAGAATGGCGGCCTAAAATCATGCGACTTTTCGCAACGGATGTTAGTGGATTATCGACTCCGGGAGCAAGGTAAGAGTTAAAATTGTATCCTACAACGACTTTAGAACACATTTACAGCGAAATTGGAGAATATTTTTTTTGACCGAACTTCCCCTTTAAGGGTAGTTACAGCGGTATTAACTTGCAGAAAAACACTGCATGAAACCTTAACCAAAAATAGTTCAAATTAAAAAGTTCACCTTCAGTAGAGCTCCATGTTTTGCCAGGTGAAAACAACGATGCTGATTGCTGTCTGGATCTTGGAGTTCCATTTTCACCAAACGTTTTATTAGGAGAGAAGAGGGGGGAAGACAGGGTTCCTGAAGCGAAGAAATAATATCTGAGTACACTACCCTATCACCATATTTTAAATTCAATTTAATTCGATAGGGTCTCCATGTAATAAACTCCAAAGAGAAAATAAAATGTTTGGCTACATCGGGAGTTTGATTAACGCAAAGAGATAGTCATGCATTTCAGAATAAGGCCCCATCTTAGTCAGGCTAGTATGTTAAAAATAAGAAGAGTTCCTCCCTAATATATTATTGCTGTTTTCATTCACTCATGGGTGCAATAAATACAGCAGCACCTCCTAATTATGTTATGCAGCGATTTAGTAAATGATAACATCCAAGAAACGAAGCCCCATTTAAGTTAGGTTAGGACGAAACAAACCCCTCACTGATGGGTGCAGAAAGCAAACTAGTACCTCCTTACTGTTGCAGTGCATGATAATGTGTCCCTGTAGAAAAGAAAGCCTGACCTCTCATCACAATAAACATAAAACACCCTCACTCACTCGTCCTGGAAACGAAAATGAAATAAATGAATTAGAGATGAATACCTCCCAGTGTAGCCTTTCTCGGACTGAACAAGTTACCAGCCGAATTATCAGCCTCTTTCTTGAGCTGAGACATGCTTACGAATCTCTGCTTTGAGTTGGCAATCAGAGCTAGACATTCAGGTAGAATTCGATTCCAAGTTTCTGCATGACCCCCTGAAATAGAGATCGATTATAATTATGATAACATTATGATAATTATAAGTTGAATAGATGTAAACTAACCTCTGCTTTCTTGTCTTCAGGCATTTATCAATAATGAACTGTTCTTAGCAGGTTTCCTTATCCTTCAATACCATTTTAGGCTAATCTAGAGGGCGTAGATGCGTCAATTTTTAAGGAGGGGTCAAAACTTTGATTGGAATTTTCCCTCACAATGAAAGTCAAGGTCACATGTTAGCACGGTTAATGGATGTCAAGAGAGACCCAATATGGGCAATTCCCATTCTCTATAAGAAGTGATTAACGAGGTTTTTCGTGAGATTTTTTAAGGAAAGACAAGTGGGAACTCACTCTATCGAGTGACACCTTGCAAGCATTAACTGTCGATTTGAGAATAATTACATGTAACACATAAGTTACCTGGTTGCGTGATGGAAAAGATTTTCTTTCTTTTACAGCTGTCGTTTTTACTCACTTCACACAGATCTAGAAATGCCAAGTGCTACGAAAAAGAGGAGGGTTAATTCTCTAACAAACTATTTTTTCTGCTGTATTTTTAGGAAGCGTCCGTAAAATCATCCATAAAATTTAGCTTATACCCCTCTACTAGGTTGGATGCCCCAGGAGTCGGTAGGGGCATCATTATGTGCATCAAAGAAGGCATAGCATTGCTAAGTCTATAACTGCATCATAGTATTCGAAGTACAGAAGTACAGAGCAACATAGATTAGACACAAGAAAGGAGACTGGCTCTCCGTAGGTCATGCTCTGGCAATTGACTATAATCTTTAAGACCATAGTAATAAGAGATCTTATCTCTATAGCTTTGCCCGGTCTATACCTGCATCACAGTGCTCGATATACGGAAATGATGATAGATAAGAAACAAGAAAAGGGACTGGCTCTCCGTAGCTCAAAGTTTAATGCTCTGGCAATCATCAGACAGACTAAAGAATCATTCTACAGTATGTCTGAGTCTGTCTGAAGAATGATTCTATATTCAGTCTGATGATGGTGAGAGCATGAAACTTTAGTTACCAGAGAACCAGTTTCCTTTCTTCTTTCTGATCTATCAATGATATTATGTTAAGATATAAACAAATGATACCTTTATAATTTCATGGTTGGATATAAGAGCATCTTGCAACAATAGTCGCTGATCTCCAACGAAGTTTGTCTCCAGACAAAACGTATAGGCCTAAAATAGAATGAGATTCAAATCAAATCCATACATATCTAGCTTTGTCAATACAGAGTTCGATTTTTGACTAACTTAAAACCAGACGAGTTTTTCGGAGACAATGGATATATTTCTCATTTCAAATATCAATTTTTTCCGCATAAAATGAGAAATCCAAAGCTGATCTTCCTGCAGATTGTTCTTGGGGGAAAGATATCAATTTTGAAGAAAATCCTTCAATCTCTTTCTATAACTGAAAACATCGGATCTTAGCCTTATTTGCAGTGGAATCTTGTTCCATGCTTTGCACCTGTATAGAAGAAACTTTTTTAGAGAACTATGAACCGAGTTTTGTGATGCCTAAATCTTGCTGATTTCTCGTTTGATATGTTTAATTCTGAGATCTGATGATTAGGTTTCCCGTTTAAGCTCCCTGGAAATAGACCATTAAGGATTTTGTATATCATTGATAGCCTACCAAGTATGATTGAATTGGGAACTGAGGGCTAGTTACAAGTCCACTCATCTATCATTCTGGAATAACTGATCAATTGACTGAAAAAGTTGTATTAGGTCCTTACCTGGGTTGTGAATATTTTGAACAGGCTTTCTGCCAGGTTGAATAACAGGAGGATTGTTGTGCCCAATGTAAAGCAGAGCCATGTCAAGTATACACTGAACAGCAGAGAATCACTTGAGATCAAAGATGGTCTAGGATGGAGAATGTATAATCAGTAACATCAGAAAAAGGGGCTGGAAAAAAGCCAGCTAGAGAGTCAAAGAGAAGGTCATATAGTTCCCAAAAATAAGAGGAAATCTTTCCCCTCACAGCATCGATGGCATTCCCCAACGGTATTGGATGGTACCCCCAAAGCACTGATGATATCTCCCATAGTACTGATGATATCCCCGATAGTACTGAACACCCTCCACAGTACTAATAGTATCACCCAAAATTAGGGGTGATAAGGATCACAAAAGGAGCGATTATCGAACAATCTATAAAAAGTCTGCAATCTTACCCATCACTCTTGATGTCCAATAAAAAGTCAAGCGATTTTTCAAGAAATCCTGAAATAAACAGAATACGAGTATGATAAAATACGAGTGCCATATAAGAGAGTACATATGGTTATTCTTACAGTTCCACCACAATAATTGTTAACTATTGAAGTTCAACAAATTCGAAAATTTCTTCAAATTAAATCATACACTTCAAAATTCAATAAGGATAAATGTTGACCTTCAGCTTGTATCTTAAGAATAAAATCTTGTCAAAAGAACAAAATACATAAACAATATCAATTATCTATATAGCACTGCTTACTGCATCATAGTGCCTGATAGACAAAGTAACAGAGCGATATAGTTGAGAAACAGAAAAGAAGGCTGGCCAGGGGCGGCGGAGAGGGGTATTCAAGGTATTCACTGAATACCTAAATATTTTCAATGAGGAAGTAATAAAAGACGATTTTTCTTCGTTTGAAAATCTCGAGAAAGAAAATAGACTGCGGAGGAGAAAACATCCCATGAAGTAATGTCATAATAGCAAAGCCTGCAATCAGGCATGTCCACCACGAACAAAACAATTAACAATATTTGCTTTTGACTTTGCTTCAAACAGAACGAACAAAAGGTCGGGAATGAGCTGTTAATCCATCGCGAATTTTTTCTTTGTTAATTCGATAGGTGTTGAATTTCTGAGGTCGTTCTCTGTAGGGTATTCAAGTTTGATTCTGAATACTAAAACTTCCTTTTCTTGAGAAAGTGACCTCAGTACCTATTGTTTTCCACCCTCTGAAACGCACTACAAAGCACGGAGAAGGTATTCATTTCTCATTTTGAATACCCCGCTGAATACTCACGCGAATCAGTTAGTCATTTCGAGTCTATCACATATTTCCCTCTGAATAATCGAACGTATGCTTGGGGGCAGTATTGCTGAGAGGTTGCAAATAATTTTTTACGTTAAAGGCACGACAAGAAGATCATTAAAACATGAACAACGTCTTCGTTTGAAAAATGACGGGCAACCTTGCCTTTCAGTTTTAAATAGATACAAGATAAGATGAAATAACAAAACTTAACAACTTCACAATTTTTAATTCATGGAAATCAATATTGTTGTGAAATTGTTGAAAATACAATATTATGAGTGCGAGTATAAGAATTCAAGGCAAATTCATTCATTTTTTGCTTTTTTGAACTAAGTTGATCGACGGGAATATTTGCCTCTCAGAGCCCCTGTCCGTGTTCTTGTATTCAAAACGAATTTTCAATACTACACATTTTTGACGGCTTCAAAGAGCAAATAGCCGCCAAGATGGGATTCACTATCGGCCCTGAGCCTAATTGATTGATAGGAAGCCTGCGGACGACAAAACATTATTTTGTGATGCAGATTTATAAGAAAGCTTTAGTTAGAACGAAATGGTGTTCTTTTATTAAAACTGAGGTGAAAATTAAAAAGCTCATTCTCTGTGATGCAAAATAGACTAATACTGCCTGAGGAAAGGGGCGTGGTCGACAAGGGTGTGGCCTAAATTTTTTTTGAATACCTGTTTTCTCAACCTCCCAGCCGCCCCTGAGGCTGGCTCTCTGAAACTCAAATTTCATGCTCTTGCAATCATCAGATAGACTATAATGATCAATATAGTGTCACTTATAGCATTGCCTCGTCTATGACAGCATCAAAGAGCTCGATGTAAAGAAGTAGAGAGCAATGAAGATGAGAAACAAGAAAGGAGACTGACTCTCCGTTAATCAAAGTTTCATGCTCTGGCAATCATCAGACAGACTATAAACAGCATTCATTTTTTAATTTTTTTTTGAAAAATTGACCTACCAACTATACAGTACAAAATGAAGCATAATTTCAGGGTCTGAAAATAAAAAAAATGAGTTGATACCAAATGGTTGATTGAAGGTTCTAGAATACACAAAAATAGCTAATAAAAATACCATTAGGGGCTTTCATAACAACACTGCCAGATAAACCCTAACCCCAGCCCTAAACCAAATGATAACTCTAGTCCCAATCTAGCCAAGGTTATGTTTATAAACAACAATTTCATCTTTGTTAAATGAAAGTACTGTTAGGAGCTTTCCAAGCATTACTACAAGGCAAACCGTAACCGTAACCCCAACCCTGAACCCAGTCCTTAAAGTGATAAACATAAAAGACAAGCACGTACCTGGAGACATTCAAGAATGGCAGACTTGCAGCAAAGAGAAATACTGGCCCTGAATCTTACCAACCTCAATTCCTACAATTGTATTAAAAGACAATTAAGATAAATGAAAAGAAAATAAACAAAGAAAGACAGGCAGAAAGAAAGACGGATGCCAGGAGTTCTAGTAATTTCATTCTGCCATATCGAATGGCAATATGAATTCAGCAATATTTCTAATGGGAAATTCGAGCTTTTGTCCTGATATTGCAAATATTTTTATTGGAATTGTTTATTAAAAATTCCAGCAAGATCACCTTCCACGAAGACAAAGTCCACAACAAAATTAAATAATAAACAACTCAATGACAGAAAGACAGACAGATCTCAGAATGAATTTCTATATAACCCTGACCCTAGAAGCCAGTATAGTCAAAAAACACTGAAACAAAAATTCATAAAGTCTGTCAAGCTCTTACAATACTTAAATGAATGGTAGAAATTTTGACACTCACCTGCAGGACAGGAAAGGTTAGCACATATTTCTTCTCCTTGTAAAAACAGACACCATACCTCAGTCCCTAAGAATAAAATGCATCAAGATAATTTCAATGTCAATACTTGAGAAATCTTCTAAATAAAGTTATTTTAGTGATCAAGAAGACCTAAAATTATTGTAATTAGTTTGTACTCTTTGCAACATTCCTATCCCAATTGATTTTATTTGCTATCCCAATAGCTGAAAAAGAATTGTCATTTCCTACTAACGGAGAAGTAAACACTAATCTATTAAGATCCGTCTATCTAGAGAGGGTAGAGGCTGATGCCAAACTAAAGTCATATGGAGCAATATAGATCAAAAACATTGAAATCTCGATATAACAAACCTCAGATATAGCAAACATCCCAGCATAACAAACTCAATGTCTGATCCCCTGGTTTCTGCCTTATATGATAGTCCCCTTAGTATAACGACCTCCCAATGTAACAAACAGTTTTCAGGTTCCCTTAAGAGTTGTTATAACGGGATTTTAAGCACAGAATGAATTAAAGGTACTTACAAGAATACAGCCAAAGAAAATCAGGTATTTCACAGGT
The DNA here is from genome assembly GCA_963924455.1 of Pelagia noctiluca. NCBI lineage: Eukaryota > Metazoa > Cnidaria > Scyphozoa > Semaeostomeae > Pelagiidae > Pelagia > Pelagia noctiluca. Next base: position 14,135,387 of record OZ004328.1, on the reverse strand, counting down.
TCATTGAGACTAAAAGGAAAATGAAAGTAGTATATGGAATTATCATTAATATTATTCTGTTAGATTTTACATTCAAAGACTGATTGGTGGTAGAGTCACCTTATCCACCAACTAATGAACAGTATGAGGCTTGTCATCTTACATAATGACAGAGCTGACATGTGAAAACCTTCTCCTCAACTCCCCTTATCATCAATGGTATGGCAGAAAATAATTTAGCCGTTAGTAGTAAGAGACAAATGAAAACAATAGCCATTAATGTTCTTCAAGCAATCCCTCTCCTGTGGATACTTTTTTCGTTCTTATAAACCTTGTGGTTAGATACTTCGAAATGATGCCCTATGGGGATGTGTACCAGTTTTGGGGTACTTGCTGGCTTTGAATTGTGGCCTGGATGTGGCCTTTTTTTACAAATTTATTAGATACTTGCAGAAAACTATGATCAAAGCAGCATTACATTTTTGCTGTTTCAAAAATCAGTAATAAGGTAAGGTCAGAACCTTGGTATAGTGAGTCCTACCAATGTATCACTGGTATCAGTTTTCAGTCAAATTTCTGTGACAGGGTCAAAATAATAGACCTGGTGGCTTTCTGTATGACATTATACTAAAGTACCCCCAGGTCATAACCACAGGGTATGAATGATTTTCTTCCTTATCTGTTTCTCAAAACATCAATTAAAATAGGCATCAAAAAGCCATTGAAATAAAAAAAGAAAAAGAGAAAATACAAAACAGAAAATTAATAACTTACCCATTTTGGAAATACTGGGTGGATATGACTTCATAAGATAAACTATATAAAACCAAAGTGAGTAGAGATCCAAGAAACCCATTCACCAATATCCATAATAACTGCTTTGGATTCAGGAGAAATAATAATTCATTCCATTTGTGTTTGTGTTGTACTGGATGGACTAAATGAAAATGAAGAAGTTTGATTACAAAGTTTGTGGGTCGCTTTTCAGTGAAAGTGCTCGATACATAAAGTAGGGCTATATACACTGAGGAGAAAGAGACTCAAAAGACAAAACTCTCCATCTTGACAAGCATGTTTCCTGGTAACCCACTCAACAGGAGGTGAAGAAGTCTGATAATGTTTTATTCATGCCTAGGCATAACTGGCCATCAGACATTTAGTAGTGAATTGCCCTCCTAACCACTCTCAGGTGGGCTGTACCTTACTTAATGTGCACATTGAGGTGGGTGATTCCCTTCAATTTAATAAAAATTTAATAAATGAGGAGTAAAATTCATTGCCAATGACCCTGCCTGGGAAAAAGCTTTGTGAATTGAAGAACAAACTGCAAATATCATTTGTTTATTATTAAATAAAAATTCAGTGCTGATTGAAGATTGTCATTTGATATATACCTTTAGTGCATTTATAGTGGAATATGATGATTGGGAAACACAGCACTTGAACACAGAAAGTCGTCAGAGGAAACTGCCATGAAAAGAGAGCACCAATTCCACCTGAGAAATAATACGAAAACAATTTCAAGGAACATAATGACAATCAAAAAGTACAGTGGATCCCAGCTATCTTGATTAGGGTCATATCAAATAAAAACCGATTTCCCCTTTTCCAAAATAAGCCAACTGCTGCCAAAGTTCTGACAGTTGCTTTGCAGTTAACCTCAGGCTATAAACGAAAACATACTTAAAGTATAGGCCTATTGTCCCTTCATAGACACAGAGGGGGTTCCAATAGGGGGACTGAATACGATTCCCAGCAGCGAATCAATGAAAAATCCCAATCCCAATGAGATAAAAAAAGAGAAATTCCCAAAATTGACGTGTTTCACAATTCCAATCCCAATTTACTATTTCATTCCCAAAACCTTGTCCCAGGAAGTCCAATCCAATTTTTGGCATTAATAAAAAGGCGAACCCCAGTTCCCAATTTACCCCTTCCTCACCCTCACAATCAGACACCTAGTTTTGCTATCATAATTATCTAAGAAAAGCCCTGATAAATCAATTACCTACCTCGGAACCATGCAACTGGATGAAGGATGGTTGTGTGTATCAAAAATTCAAACAATATCAGAACAAATGGGACCAGCACAACAATCCAAAATGATGCAGCCCCAGCTCTCCATTTGAACTCCTAAAACAAAAATATTCAAACCATCTAACAGTCTGACATTAGCCAAAAGAGAACGAACCCAATGGGCCATGGCCAAACAGTCAATAGCCAAATAGCCCATAGGCCAAATAGCATAAAGCCCATAACCAAATTAAGCCTAATAGCCAAATAGCCCTACACCTTACCTCTACTATTAACCCTAACCAAATAGCCCATAGCCAGATAGCCCTAACCCTAAACCTAAAGGGTTAAATGCGTAAGGACTGTGGGAAGATCCAGAACGTGCAAACGCTGAGAAGGTGTTCTTTCCCAAGCGGTGCGGTGGGCAGTGGCGGTTTAGAGAGTTCGGAGCCACCACTTCCAAACACCTTAATTTGACCAAATTTGCTGTTTTTACACAGTTTTTTTATTTACACTTGGGCTCATCTTTGCCCCCTGGCCCCTGACTTAAAACCAGCACTGGCAGCAAGTCTCTTGGTGTGGCAGGTCATCTCCTTCCGACGATACAGAGTTAGTTGTTAAGAGCCCTGATAGGTTTGTCCCTACATCTGGCGAGGGGTGTTGCAATTTGTGAGATTGATGTGATTCAGATTGGTAGATTAAATCATCAACTAGCCTCACTCGCTTGAGATATCCCAGTTTGTAGAGCACTGATGCGCAAATCAGTGGATGTGGATTCAAAATGCTGGAATGCTATACCCTCTGAAATAAAAAATTCCCCATCGACCTTGAGTTTTCGCCTAAAACTTAAAACATATTTCATTGAAAATGATAACAGTTTATAAAAGGCTCCCTTTCAAAATTTTTCTGAAACAAAAAACCCTCTGAAAAAATGTTAATTGGATGTTAGCTTGTTTATTGTATGTAGTGGAATTTTAAAATATATAAAACTGAAACACCTGCCACTGGTGTGGGGACAAGTTTTGAAACTGGTCTCCACGCACCAATCACACCATCAATCAAGCAGTGCTGCATGCAGGGACTCACGGTTGAGCTAGGTAACATGCTTTTTGGGCCTAAAGACTTGTAGTTATCTTGTCCCTTATTGGCTGGTTGCTGTCATTTACAACCGCACCATAGAAAAAGTAAACCCAACAAATTTCACTATTTACCTTTTTTCCAAACAAGGGTGGCAGGATCGTCTTCTTTTCGTTTATTCTTTGGTCAAATGCTACATTCTTCTCCATTTCCAGCATCCGCAGTATTTTTAGGCCGGAAAGAAAAATTCACCTTTCGCGCTTTTGGCTTTGACCATCTGTCTGCATAGTTGATGCTACATACTATTGCGTAAAACCTTGTCAACTTGCTAAAAACCGGACCAAGATGCACCAGAATTACCCAAGAACGGCACTCGATGCTCTATTATATGATATGAGTTCCATTAGCAAATGGAACCTTTTAATTGGGACCGATTTTTACAAAAATATTCTAGACTAACCATTACATTTTCTCAAATTTTTTGGTGATTTTGAGGAGAAGTTTTTTGTTGATTTTATGTGCTTTCTTGTGCTGGATCTAAAGCTTATTTGGAACAATGCATTCTGTAACAATTTTGAGAAGAGGTTCAAAGTTGATGTCACTTTAATCTTGAGTCTAGAAATCAAAAGTCTAAACTTACGAAGATTTCTTACCTTTATCACCAAAATTTGATCTTTTCAAAAATCTTTAATTTGGGCTTTTGGGGGCATTTTGCCTTAAACTCGAGCTTACAGACATTTCCCACTAATGACTATAATTAGGCTGCATCTACATCTGAAGATTAAAGACTTCATGATATACTATGCTCATATATACATTTGTAGAAATAAAAATACTAACTTAAACGATTAGAAACATTGTAGAAAATAAAAGAAACTTGGGCAATTTCTTATTCCATACTTCTAATGATTCAAGGATGGTGAGGAAAATTGGAAACATTTCAAAATATAATAACTACCGAAGCTTTTAGTGTGACACTCATCACAGTGGTACCTTAGAAAGAGAACAGAAATGAAACTTACTTTGAAGAGTGTCAGGCTCAAAGCTTCAGTAGTTATCATGTTTTGCCTTGTTTATCAATAAAAATGAATTAATTTTTTGGTTTAATTGTAAATTGTAAATGTTTCGCTATTTTTCTGATTTTCCTCACCATCCTGTGTAATCTTTACATAAAAGAAACAAAATATAATTTTTCTGGTTCATCGAGAAGATCTTAATTTTGTTTAATCAACTTGATAGTTTCCTGATACTGGGATGAAGTTTTAGCAAAGTGGCTTTTCATGACATTCAAAGGAATTTCTTTTCCAGTAAGATAAATCTTGTTTGATAATTTCTGCATGCAGTCATCCCCTGCTATGTGAATCCGATAAAACGCAAAGCAGTAGCCCGTCATGAACGCGTCAAAACCCGCTCTGTGGCCATTCAGTCTTGGTAAAAGAATGTTCTCGAAGGTTCTTTTATTCAATAAAGGCTCAATAAGGGAGCCTTGTTCTTTTCCATCGCTAAATGACATATCCACTTTATTATTTAGTCCTGTTGACACATCAGCACACGAAACATCAGTTCTTAGGCACTTCTTCTTCATATCGCAGTTGACTTCTTCACTTGAAGCATCCAAAGAATTCTCGTCCATATTTCCATTGCTAGATTCACTAGTCTGAGTTTTATCGATTTCATTGGAGTTGTTTGATTTCCTTTTTCGCTTTCTCTTCTGTGTTTGTTTTTGTTCTGCAACCTCCTCGCCTACTATGAGCAGAGAAATGCTGTGAATCTTGGTGCAAGACGTTTCCAGGGCACAAAATCCTCTTTCCTAAATCAAAGAGAAAGGTCTATGAAAATAATATTGTTGCAGTATTTCAAATCATCACTAAAATTTCTACCACAAATTCAACGATTATTGCACATTGTCGAAGCCCTTACTAATGAGAAAATTTCTGCGGAGATGAGAAATCAATGAGGTTTTTATCATTTCCTAGTCAACGAAATAGCTAGGAGCTCTGAAATAAGGGAGCCATTAACCACTTTTAGCACTCACTTGGGGATAATATCAGTGTTCTCTACACAGATGGCTTAGTAGTGTTCTCCATGACACATATATGTATAGACTTTTTCTTCAAAAGGGGAGGGGCCACAGCCCCCCCCCCCCCAGCTCCCTCATTTTGCTACGCTCCTGGTTGCAGTTGATGTCTTGGTTTCATAAATTCTCTAATGCTTGAAAGGTGGTTATTTACTAAATGCACTTTTTCAGTTCACACAGCAGAAAATATATTTATTAAATGAATTACAAAACCTTGAATGAATGGAAAAATATTTTGTGCACCCTGTCTGTTAAGACCAAAGAAATTTAACAAATTTGGAAAAACTCACTTGAAAGTTCTTACAAAGGAGTGGTAGGTATTTTTTCAGTGTTTCGTTAGCTTCAATTGTCGGCAAACTCCAATGAACAACTTCTTGGGTATTTGATACCTGCTGGCCAGCAATTCCTGCATCAATTTCAATGTATGCCGAGTCATTCTTTATAGCAGCAGCTTTATTTCGGTACTGGCTAAGTGATATAAGACGTTTAATTAACATTAAAACTTTTTATTTGGAACTTAAGATCTGGGCCACGCCTCAAGCGTTCCTTATTTTCAACACAATTTTGAGAGAAAAAGTCAACCTAGAGAAACCTCTTTAAAATGCTTTCAAGGATATCTTCTGGAAAAAGTTGAGTATGTGGTAAAGTCCCCCGGATTTTCCCTAACCTTCGGTCTAGTTAACAAAGAAACTGACACATGTAAAATATAAACATTGAAATTGAAGTTTTGGACTCACCATTTGCGAAACAAATACTCCAGAACAGAAAGGTTCTCCCTGGAGTGAAATTCAGAGATATATTTTGTGTCAAAAATGCCAGCAGGGAACAATTCACAAAGGTCAGCCACAAATGCGCGTAAAGTGGATGGAAGATCTGCGAAGAAACATTCATAAAAGAAGACCAGATCAACGAGTCCATTATGAAGAACAACCGGCTTTTCTGCTAATATCAATTCTGCGATCAGTCTGCGTATTGATACTTTAGAGGTAGCCTCCTGGTCCTGAAATGAAATAGATGTAAAAGTATCAGTTGAAGAAGAGTAGCCTCTTGGAGTACCACAAGGCTTGTGTCTTGGTCCCTTGCTTTTTTCTATTAACATCAAAAATCTATAATTTGACCAGAAATACTCTGTTATTTCAATATTTTCTTCTTTATGAAAAAATACCTGAGCTTTGAAGAAAAACTGGCCTTAGTGGCCTTAGCTAAAATTTGAGTAAAAAAGTATTTCTCATTGGTTGGGGTTATGTTTGGGCTAAAGAGGTTACATATAGCACATTTTGATAAAAATGCCTGATTCTGAGATCTGGGTCCACAAGATATCAAAAGCTAGTGATGTATTTGAATGATTTCAAAACAAATTATTGAATTGCAAAAGGAACTGTCATATCAAGGAAAGCTGAGAATTTCTCAAAAGTAACAAGTTTCGGAATCATTTTTCCTCTAAAATTTAAATGAATTGAATTTCAATCTTTGAAATGGACCAGAACTATTCATAGACTTTATCATCATAATAAATAGCCATCAATCGTGCAAGAAATAAATAAAAAGTTAAACTCAAATAACTGACCTTTAGTTTCCCTTTTAAATATGGTATCCCACAAGCATACTGCTTATTGAAGTCAAAGCCATGATTGACCAAAAACTTCAAGGACTGCGATTCAACTGTGTATTCATCATCACAAAGCAGAAGCAGATTGAATGCTTGCACTTTAAAGATCTGTTTGTTCTTCTTGTCTGTCTGTTCGCCGCGTTCTTGGAAGCAACTGATACCGAGAGATATTATTGATCTTGATTTAGCAACTTTGCACAGACCAATGTACCGGTCTTCAATGCAACTAGAACGAAAAGCATTTGAAAATCAAAATCAAATTTCCTGCTAAAAAGAATAGGGGGGCTCAATAATGAGTAAGCTTATCAAGACAAGTATAGCATATTGAAAACAGGAGGCTTTGAATCAGATGAGGTCAATTGCCTTGATAAAATAAGTTATAGATTGTCTAATAAAAATTGATCTCCTTGTCCCATGCTTTGAAATTATCAACATAATGATCAAGTTAAGGCAGAAAACAGGTTGGTTAGAAAAAAAAATATCTGGTGATTTAACTTGGAAAACAAACCTTGCATTGAGCTTTTTCCTGTCTCCAAGACCACTCAATTCCTGGAAAAAGAGAAAAGTGTTGAAATTTTACTTCAAGCAAGCAAGCAAGCATATTTATTTGTTGACAGAGAGGCGGGCAGCTGTATAGCTGATGTGGACCTGCAGCTTGTGCCCCCAGAATCAGTATTCTATAATGAATACCCTAGGTACTCATTTACCAACCTCAGAAGGATGGACAGCTGAGTTGGCTGACGGCTTGTAGTTCAAGATTCCGACCGTTCATGGATTCGAACCCACGAAGGTTAGGTACCCTTCAAGGATCAGAAATCCAGCGCCTTAACACCTAGGCTACACCACCAAGGCTACACCACCTTCATGTAAGAAACATCATACTTGGATCAATAAACAGGAGATTACATACAGATCTGGCCTTGCAATGCGGGTGATTGTTCTACTCCGCCCTTGCCCTCCTGATTCACTTTACAGAATAAAGAGAGGGTAATTTCACTGCACAACAACAAAAACTGTTGTGCCAGGACTGAAGGATTTGCAAATGTTGTGAGGTCAGGGAGCCTCTGAAATCAGAAGTCACACAAATCATCATATCAGGAGGGTCATAATACATACTTGAGCTTTGGGTGAATGTTGAACTCTGAACAGTTAGGGTCTTTATCATGTCAATTGACTGGATGGAGCAATACTGATTGGAAGGTCAACCAGTTGATTCACCTTGTTGCAAACTGGCACAATCTGCATGCACAGTGGAAATGTTTTATTCTCACTTATTGTTGTTGCTTTTCAATTACGATAGGCTATTGCCATGGACCTCTCCACCATCCTTTGCCACGCTATTCAATCTTGCACCTTTCTTCCCACTTGTATACCATGTGAACTTTACATGGAATTCACCCTGACTTGTGCTCCAGTCTGCAGAGTTGGGCAATTGCACAACTGAGACAACAATAGAACAATAGGATAGAACAATGGAAAGTTGTTAAAGTGCACTCGAGATCTCGTTGAAAAAGGCCATACTCTGCAGATTGGCTTGTGCTCAGCACTCAATACTTTCTTGTACACTTGTCACTCAGTAGTGACTTTGGTTTGCCTCTTTCTCTGTTTTCTATAACCCATCCACCCTTGTTAAAGTGTCTATTTCTTACCACAATAAAATTTTGAATCGAATACGAGAATACTCTGTATCTGAATGTAGAGGCTTACCTACCAAATCAAGAGCAATGAATGTTGATGTTTTAACTGCAAACAGGATGGTAGGCCACATGGCAATGAAATTATCTTTCGTCACGTCCACAACATTGAGAGAAATATCCTTCTTTTCTGGTTCTTTGCTCTCCATTTCCATTTTTAAGACGCGATCCTATAGGTACCAACCAACCCATGCAGTCAGAAGAATGATTTTTAAATTGGTATTGAGAATGACATTCAGACGAATGTGAAACTGAATCTGAATCTGAAAATAATAACATTCCATTACAGGTGCATGCAATAGTGCTTTCAATTCTATTCGTAAAACACTAGATACCAATGGACAAAAAAACGATAATTAATGTATTTTTGATATTCTTTAAAGTTGATTAAAGCCCATTTCAGAGGCAAGCTCGTTTCTTGCGAATCATTCAATCACCCTCTTTCATTTCCTAATGGATTCTTTATGTTTGGAAATTTTTCTTCTGGCGGTTTTCATAGTTATGTAGCCCCTCGTTTGTTTGAAAGTAATGCCTAAATACTTCTGGAAGTTTGTTCTCTTCCTTATTTTACATGATGAATAGGGTCAAATCAATGGTAGTGCCATAAGAATCTTCTCACTCCTCCTCATTCATATCTATCCCTGGTCAACTTCCCATAGAGTTCCAACCTTATCACTAGCTTTATGAGGATGGGAGTGCATGGGAAGTGCGATGATCTCCATCAGTGTGATAGCTTATTGGTTTTACTGATTAATATGTAGATATAGATGTAGATGAAGGATAGAGGGGTCCACAGACGCGCAGTTTTTATGAGCCAACCGGGAAATTCACATATATTGTAAGAAGTATTGGGCCAAGGACGGACCCTTGCGGAACACCTTTAAAGATTTTGCCTGTAATGGAATTCTTTCCATTTACTAAAGTAATTTTTTCAATCTGTAAGGTAGCTGGAAAACAAATCATATTTTCCCCTGAAATCATCATGTTGGAGTTTACAGAGCAAGCTATCATGATCAAGGCGGAGATGGCCCGAGTGGTTAGATCACGTGACCCATGTTCAAAGGGACCCGGGTTAGAAACTTCTTCAGACCTGTCAAAATGTGCGAGGAGAGAATTAGCCAGCTCTTTGTAATTCCAGGCAAAAAGGCAAAAGGAATCACGAGGTGTGGTCACATTTAGAGGAAGGACCAGGGTCGCACTGCTCGATTAGTTTACCTATTCAGTGGGGCTTTGTGCTTAGCACATAAACCTATACCTTGCAAAGATAGTAAGCGTATGTGCCTGTCAACTATCAATTGTGTCGAAAGCTTTTGAATGATCAATAAAAACTCCTATACCAGTATTGCCTGTGTCAAGATTAGAATAGAGTTCTCCAAAGAGTTCCATTAGAGCATATGATATTCACTACCCTTGGTAGCAGAACCTAAAAGCAAGCAGGGGGCACTCCTTTCTTGAGGTTCTTGTACCCAGGGTAGATATTCAATATGTTGACAAACAAATTTCATGTCTGAAGTTCGTGGAGTTCAGGCTGATAGTTGATAGGCAAAAACACTTATTATATTCGTGAAGTAGCTATTGGTTCATTCACAAAGCACAAAAGGCTCACTGAATAGTTAGACTAATCGAAGCAGTGCGACCCTGGTCCTCCCTCTCGATGTGACAACACCACTGGACCATTTTTGCCTGGAGTTAAAGAGACTCGTCAAAGTTTCTCCTCACACTTTATGCGACATATTAGAGGTTTGTTTCAAACACACAATCATTGAGTAAGGGTTGAGGGATCTAACTACTCGGCCATCCCTACATATGTTGCCCATTGCTTGGACCAATATTGCAAAAATGAATAACCCTGGATTTGATGGACTAGAAATAAATGAACAACAAACATACAAGTACCCTAAAGGTTGATATGGTATTCGAAATATCTTTCAAAGTTAGAGAAAATCATAAATAACACAATCTTTGCAATTTCAGAAATTATAAATTCATATCATTCACGCATTTTGGTTTCAATAGCAATAGTTGTTTTTAAAAGCTTTACTAAATTCTTATATTTCAAAAATTACCTGCCGAGACAGTACACCACTCCTAGTAATGTTATAAATACATACCTACCAAGGGTTTTTAAATATAAATAGCATTATCAACCAGAGAATTTGCGACATTGGGACAGATTATGCTGAAATATCTGCACCATGGGAAACGTCTGTGCATTACTTTGGGATGTGTATAGTTATTTCGAGAATGTTCAGTATTGTGAGAGGATACCATCAGTACTGTGGAATGTGTAAAGCACTGTAGAGGATGCATGGAACTGTGGAGGCTGTTAAGTACTTTAGGGGATACCATCAGTACATTTGAGGTTATTCAATGCCGTGGGAGGCTACCATCAGTACAGTGGAGGTAATACACACATTGCCAATGATATCCATCCACAGTAATGAACATCCTCCACTGTACTGATGGTACCCTACGATATTGAAAACCCTCTAATGAATGTACTGATAGTATCCCCCATAGTCCTGAACACTCTCCACAATACAGCAGAGACGTTCCCCAAGGTGATCTTTTATCTTACTTTTAACAAGAAAAAGGGACCAAAACTTAAGTTCTCAGTTAAACTAGAACAGACGAGACTCATATTAATATTCAGCTGTGGCTACCCGTTGATTCCTTCCAACTAGACTCTAGAATTTCTGGGACATTCTGGGTGATCTACTTCCTGCCTTGTTTCTTCGATTATAAACCTGCCTTGTAGAAAGCTACCCTGATTATTTACCAAATATATTGATGAACGAAAACTGTTGCTACCTTTTAATATAAGGTGTTACAAAACAGCTTTGAATCATTGAAAATTGTTTGAAATGTCATTTAGAGATAAACAAATGCAGTTTATAATCGAAGAGATATGGCATACAAAGTCATGTTCAAAATATAACTAATTTTTGCAGTGAGAGGCAGAATTGGGGACACTAATCGAGAGAGCTCGTAGGAAATAGCATGACTTGAGGAGCAAGATTCAGATCTTTGAATTCTTTCATTTGCACTTTTCGGACACTTGATAACTAAAAAATGTCTAGGCTCAGTAGTTGCTTATGCAGCACTCACTACTTGGACCGATTGGCTGCTCCAACTAACCGGAGCTTTCCAGTTACAATAAAGGAAAGAGCAGCTAGACCTAGACCCTATATTGGCTCCAATATCCTGGACACTAGTTCATTTACTCTAATCTGCAATTTGTAAGATTTAGCTCACTGGTTGACCGACTTGGTCCAAGGGAGCTAAATAAAAGGTCCAACAGTGAAATGCACCAGTTTTTGGTCATTTTGGCCTTGAAATTTTGGCATTGCACAACACTATGTCAACCAAATAAACGTTCCTCCCCCTAATCAATCCTCATTTGTATAGGTTCTAGTCCAGTCCATATCTTGTTAAACTCAATGAAATTTTAGAAACGGCTAAACATGCAGTGACAAATCGTATTTCATCAGCGGAGCCCGAAATATTGAGATGCTGGTTACCGTATGGTATGCATATGTATATCATACACATAGGATTAGCCAACCAAGAGTGCAACCAAAGGTTTGTGTCTTGCTGGAGGGTCATGCTATTTCGTTAAAATTCTTCTCAATAATTCAGATTCTAAGTTGAAATACTTTTATCTCAAATGGAGAAGCATTCGCTCGGGTTCTTCAATAAACGATTTCCATAAATCAGAGAATCTTGCCATTTGTGCTCCTTCTATCACTCTGTGATCAGCAGACCAGCTGATGTTGAAAATGTTAGCCGCGTATACGTTTCCATTCTTATCAAATCTTGGCAGTTTCTGCAGGAAAACAATGTAAAAAGTTAAGGAATATATATGATGAATTTGCTTGAAATGAATATGGAAAAAAACTTCAGATTAGAAAGAAATGATGCAAGAGACCAAACTCAGCATCTGTAGAAGCCTGTATCCTGGTTGCCTACTCCAGGGCGCAATTAGAAATTTTGAAAAGCTGGGGCAGGCATTTTAGAGCTATAAAATGGAACAAGGAAGTGCTCTGATAGGGGTCTACGGGGCTCAGCTCCAAGAAAATCTGGAGAGTTTGACATCTCTGAAGCTTTAAAATGGCCTAGGTTTCCCTTAAATTCATCAATGAAATGTTGAATTTATAATGGAATAGCTGGAAAAAAATTGGTTAAGTTGGCTTCCTTGCCAAAAAGGGTAGGGGTCACAATGCCCACAGCCCCACCTTTAGATGTGCCCCTGCACTCACTAGGAACAGTAATCATCTGAAGAAACGGGCTGATATTTTTATAACGATTGGAGAAATATCATGAGAAATATTTGAAAAGAATTTAAAATTGTTTCAGAAATGACGTACCTGTACTTTACCAATTGCAGCAATTGCTACTTCTGGTGGTAGGATCACTGGCTTTGCGTAAGTTCCGCTGATCTAAATACAAAAAGTAGGTTGAATTAATCAGAAGTCTTTTGGAAGAAATGGTTAAAACATTCAGTATATTGGAGGATGTTTAGTATAGTGGAAGGAGGGGGATATCATCAGATTTGCGGAGGTAATACCTTAAGTCATTGTGGCTTCCCTTCACAGGACTGAATAGTATCCATCCAGAGTAATGAGCCTCCTCCAGAGTGATGAATAGTATCCCCCACAGTACTGAAACTAAATCGTCCTGATGATATCCCACACCTAGTTTTAACACCCTCCATAGTACTGCAAAGACGTTCCAGGGGGAAATTTCTACTTAAATTCATTTCACTACAATGACTGGATTGAGCATTCTGTTGTATCTGGATTCAGATGTTGAAGCCCATTACCTTTGCTTGCACTTGGCATCCCAATATGGCTGCCAAAGAAATTACATTACATTGTATTCTTTGCTAACAATAGCTGCAAGATTTTTCAGTCTCGTTCTATGCATTCATAACATTCCAAAAATCATCATAGAGAAAACCAGCCCCTGGTGGAATCTCCATGTATTGAGTTCGTCATACCAATATGGCCGCAGATGATTCCATTTCAGAACGACAGATGCTCGATCCAGTCTTTATTTTGAGATCAGTGGGATATGATCATACGTAATTGTATTTCAGAAATCAACGCAGTTTTTTGATTGATAACTAACAAACTTACCGAGCCAATATTAGACAGACTGATCGTTCCATTACTGATATCAGCAGGGCCTAATTTACCATCTAAGCCAAGTTTGTGCAATCTGTTCAACTCCACTGCGATGTCAAACAACGACTTATCCTGAACGTCTTTAACATTTGGGACGATTAACCCATCTGACGTGTCCATTGCAACACCAATATTATGGCTTCCCTGAAAATGATTCATAGAGATGCAGTAGGTATGAAAGAAAATACTTCCTTTATTCAAATCAAAATGCTACAAACAGAAGAACAGTTTCGCTACATCAAAAACTATTTACAAGAGTTAAAATCTAAAAGGAATCAAGAGAGAAAAGCCGAAACATTGAATTAGAAATTAAAAAATCATGCTGTGAAACCTTTACTTCAGTTGGTCTGATTTTAAGAATAAGTTGGTTGGTGGAAGGAAGAATCTAGCCCCTCCCCAATGAAATTAGTTTTGAGTTGACTGAGTATTCGATTGATGCACCATGGATCGATTGCTTACGCCCCGATTCGATTGCTCAAGCCATCATTCGATTGCTAAGGACATGATTCGATTGCTCACGACATAACTCGATTGCTTACGCCATCATTCGACGACTGACGAGCATGTGAATTCCCCACGGTTTTGAGTGTAATTGACAAAGAACTTAGCTCACCTTGTAAATCAAAGACATTTGTTCTTCGTTCAAGCTGCTGTTGAGGACGGGGTACTCCATCAGAGCCAGTGACGTAGCTTTGATGAAGAAGGGCATGAAGGACAGTTTAGCACCACGCAGTTCGCAGTCTTTTTTCAGCTGATTTCTCGTCCTAAGAGGCAAATAAGAAAATTAAATTTTACCATGTAAACCTAATTGTACCATGGTGGAAAATACGATTATTCTAGAATCCACCATAAACTTTATTAATAATACAGCAGCAGCCCTTCAACATTATTTCTTTAGCATTTTCTTTGTTTATTTATCTATTTTTTGCATTTTTTAATGCGTAGTTTGTCTAATAATTGCTGGATGTAAGTGCCATCAATAGCCAGAACTCGTTGACCTTATGTCTTTTTTAGCTATGGGCGGTACATTTGTTGTATTGTTGTATCAAAACTAGTTTGAGTTTAGTTTTAAATTGATAGAAAAATAAGAAACATCTGAATATAGTAACAGATGAAAATAAATATCAGGTTAATTACCAATACAGACTGCATAAATCTTTAATTTGGAAAGAAACTGTTTACTTTGAGCCAATATAGATTGTTTTGCTGTTTCAGATTTTCCTTGCCATCCTCTAGTGTAAATCGATCAAAGATTGATTTAATTATATAACTAAAAAACTTCAAAAAGCAAAAAGCAATACCTTATGAGTGAGTCAGCACAAATTTCATCACAATACCCGAAGTGAGGTATCTTAACAGCAGTGTTCATTGCTTTCACCATGGCTTTCTTGATCCCACTCAGAGCAACTTCTCTGTTTTCTGCAAGTCTTTCAGGTGCCTTCACAGGGGGAAGAACTGTCTTTGCAGGGGGAGAAACTGCTGGCTTCGAGATGCTTGGAGTTGGAGCTGAAAATGCAACAATTACCGTTTTGAAAACTGGTGTGTCAGGAAAAGTAACCTATTCTCAAACAGGAGGTGCGGTTTCCGATCTTTAAAAGGATTTTTACCGAGTGTTCTAAGTAACTAAGTAGATTCTTCAGTAGAGTTTTGTGTAGATAAGTTGTTTCCAAAACTGTTCACTTGATTCAACGGATTTACGCTATACCCACACCCAACTACTGATGCATCTTGAAACAAATATAATTGCCTTCTGAAGGCCTTAAACCATTATGTAAAGGGATGAAGTTTTAATTTGAAATACCTTTAGAAGTACTGGGGACCCTTGCAGACTTGACAGACTGCTCGATGTATTGCAAGATATCTTCTTTCAGTACTCTGCCATCTTTTCCAGAGCCAGGAACATCACCAATTTGCAACTGAAAATATGATAATAATTAGAGGGATCAGTCACAAATTATTACTGCAGATTCATTTAACAAATCAGTTAAACAAACAATTTTGAAAGAGTTTCACAGAGAGCAATTTCGTTACAAATCTTCGGAAATAATTTCGTATTTAGTGCAACTTTTCTACAAATAAAGTGTCAAAATATTTCAAAATCACTTGCAGATTATTCCTTAATTGTTGTGAATAGTCCAACTATCTCTTGGGTCACTGAAAAATTATTTGGAAATGGGTGCTTAACCAGATCCCTAAAGTAAGGCCGAGATAGCAGGTTAATCATCAAAGTAACTCACGTTATGTTCCATTGCCAGTCTTCTAACAGCTGGGGTGGCAAGATTTGATGATTTTCCACCCTGCGATCGCATCTCGGATACAGGAGCCTTCACTTCCATGGTATCTACTGACGGGCTGCTGATTGGTTCTTCCTGGACATCCGGAAGCTGGTTGGCGGACGGATCACCTTCAAGCAGTCGTTCTCCATCCTCATCAACTTCATCTAAAACAATTATAATCACAAAATAAAGGTGATAGGAATCAAATTAATGACCCCTTGGTTAGCAACCAAATTCCTTAGTGATTGTGCTATACAGCAAAAAAAGCCAAGGTTGAGAAGAGTTATAAGGCTAGGATCACAAACTACAACTAACTAGTGTTACTCACATTTGTAATCAGAATGTCTATTAGCTAGAGCATGATATCAGCTAGATGTATACCGCTTAAGAAGATGGGCATTGCAAATCAAGCCCAGCTCAGGCACATTGAGAGAAATTTCAGACTATTGGGCAAAAGAAGATAAAAGTCTTCTGGGGGTTTTGAGGCTTAGTAATTTTAAGTAAGTTTATGTTTAAAGTGCTGACTAGTAAAAGGTCTTTGGTGAGATTTTGTTGCAGTTGTGTTGCCTTATTTTCAACAGAAGCACATGACCCCTTGTTAAACGTCCTTTCTGAAGGACGGTGGTTTTCTTAGTCAATACCTAGGATGTCATTGCTTTTGAAACTAGGAGCCTGATTTTGACGTCTCTACAGCTGATTGACTAAGAGTAATTTACATAAAACTCTCGTGAGTTAAACCTGTGTTAAACTCAGTGAGGCTTAGCTTCAATAGACTTCTTTATTTTGCTTTGATTACCATGAAACTCAACATAGGCTGATATAAGGTGGGGATTAGGTCACATGATCAAATTCTTTTTTGCTGTGTTCTAGCTTTATTTTCAACATGCCCCAAGTTGAACAATAATTGCATTTGCAAGAGATTTTGTGAGGATTTCATTCTACGTTGAAATCTTAGAACTATGTTTCAGCCCATGTTGAACACAGCAGGGACAGATATTTCTCATATAAAGGGCCTCTAAAAGTTAGAATATTAGCAGAATTCTTTAAGCCCATTAAGAGCCCTTTAATGCAAAAGGAAAACAAACACATACCTTCGCCATCATCCACCTCTATATCAACAAGGGCAATGCCAACTTTTGCTGTGTCGTCAACAGAATAGTACAACTTTTTCACCACTCCATCAAATTTACTAGTTATTGTTACCGACGCCTTTCAAGAAAAATATACTCATTAACATGTGCATCCATGATTATATGAGAGGGAGGGAGGTCAAATGGGATAGATAATCGTCAAAGGCGGGACAAATTATGGTCTTGGGCAGGGCATCTTGGGAGCATGATGGGTTGGCCAAACTAAAAAACAAAAAAAAAACAATAAAAATGTAGGAAAAAAGAGCAAGAGGGAGACTGACAAGAGGATTCCCATGGTGTAGTCTAGTGGTTAAGGCATTTGATTTCTAATCCTTGAAAGGCAAACTTTGTGGGTTTGAATCCAGGAACGTTCGGAATCAAGATCTACAAACCGTTAGCCAACTCAGCAGTCCATTCTTCCGAAGTTGGTAAATGAGTAACCAGGATATTCTTCTAGAATATTAATTTTAAGGGGCACAGGCTGCAGGTCTACATTTGCTGCAAGCTATTGTACTCAGAGACAATTATATCTGCTTACTTGCTTGCTTCCATGTCAAGAGAGCAGGAAGTGTGACTTGTTGTCAAAAACATCAAATTGAATAGCCTGGATATTGGCGAGATCATCAACCAGTATTGGCTGAAACAGCTAATTATGATGATGATGGACATAAAAATGTAAAAATTGATTACCGTTTAATTTTTGGAGAACTGATGATCGTCTTTAAGAAAATTACCTTGTCACTTTGAACTTCGCAGATGCTATCAAATTGATTCACCTTACTCCCTTCTTCAACATACCTGGGAAAAGATTTGAATTGAAAAGTAAGAAATCAAATTATTAAATTTTAACAAGAAATCATATGATCAGATAAAATATAGAGCAATATGAAACAATATATTGTGGATAAAATAGTCAAGAGGCTAAACTCTGTTTCTCGAAAGGCCTATTTTGTGGTTTCCTACTAACCATGAAACAGGCACGTCAAGATGCAGTTTGGTTTCCTTACTCTTTCCTTAACAATACATATCACGCTTTGCATTATGCATTGAGCACTGTTTTAGGAAAACCTAAGATACAAACTTGCTAAAAACCAAATACATACCATTCTTTGATTGTTACTTCTGCAATGCCTTCTCCAATGTCTGATAGTTTGAAAGGCAGAACTTTTCCATACTGGCCTTCAGGAAGAAAGATAGGTAAAGACATTTAAAAATATCTTAAGAAGTATCTTTCTGTAATATTCTCCATCCATGATTCCATTATTGATAGAATTTGATAATTTCTTCTCTGAACTCAAACCATGAAAAGTTAAAGGCATAAGAATCATTCCAAAAAAATTTGGAGGAGAATGATAAGCGGGGCAAGTGTTTCTTACTTAACTTGTTAAATATTGAAACAGTATAACATATAATATGACTGATCAAAGGCTGTAGATTAGGGAAAGGCTTGGGAGCCAAGTCCCCTTATTATTTTCTTCAGCTATTACTTCTCTATTCCAGATATTCCCTCTCCACAAATAGAACCACTTGCTAATTATTTTTCTGGCTCCACGCCACTGGCTTCTTATCTCTACTTGAGAAAATCATCTTTTTATGCCTGAAAAGATTGCGAAAAACAGTGTTCAGAAGGAAAGTTAAAAACAGCAAATCATTACTTGATGATAAGTGGATTTTCCTTGTGTCACATTTCCTTTGTGTATTGAAGTATACTCCATTGATAGATGCAGCCTAGAAATGGAATTATTGAGACACTTGGCATTCAATGTAATTGGTTTTAAGATCAGCAGTGCTGTAGACGAGGGAAAGTCACTACCAAAACACAAAGTGCATTCATGTGCATTGGCCCAAAAGTCTTGGTGGTAAGTTGCCTTGGAACAATAGAATTTTTCTTTTTTTCTTGGCATTTAACACAGAATCTTTGGCCTGGACTTAACATTGAATGCACACTGGCAGAATCATGACAGATAGACTAAAAATGAATTTCATATTCTGTGAGACCTCTTTGTATCCAGCATACCACTTCTCATTGTCTTAAGATCTCATGAGCCAGTTTCTATTGTTTCCTATTGCTTTTTTTAAGCGTCAAGTTCCATTATCTTCCAGCCCAAGTCCATGAAATGCAAAATGGGTGCATTGCACACTAGATTTCTTGAGAAGATGCAGGACTTTCAGTGAATGGAATAGTCTGGGTTTCTTGAGGCCCCGATAACGCAGTGGGTTAGCGCACTAGAGTACCAATCTAAGAGGTTGTGTGTTCAAGTTAGTCTTACTCGGGTCATTCTCATTCCCACAAATCACCTCAAACACAAGATTTGTCAAACAGTGCCATATTTTCCATGCTAGAGCTTCTAGGTTTTTTCAACGATTTGTAGCTATCTGTACGGAATCCAATTGCTGACTCCAATTTGCTCATTGTACTGATTTTTAAAAATGCATTTACAGGATGTGCTATGATGCGAAGATAGCTGAAGTCTCACGCAGCCACAATTTCTGCAAGACTAAAAACTTGTTTTACAAACTTTAGCTTGCATTATTTTGGAAATGTGGATTGATCACAGATGTGAGCTCACATATCGATACCCCAAGATGGGACTAGGCCTATGGTTCTGTGATTATTCTCCAACAGATGAGATGAAGGTTATCTACAATTTTTTTTGTGAATGCATTCCCTTACTAAACGACCTTGAAATCGAGTTAAACGAACAGTTATATAAGAAAATGTAAACTTATCTCAGCCACATGAACAAACAGAAAAGTTCAAATGCTATACTGAGCAGGGTGACGTGACGATAGGCACGTCATGATAGGCCTAAAACTTATAGTCATGTTTAGGCCCTAATCAAAATCTTTGTTCGCTTTTTGATTATCAAGAATATACCCACTCCTTTCACTAACTGCTAGATTCATATGAAAGAATGAAAATAGATGATTCAAATGAGGTTCATACGTTTCTTGTGCTATTGAAGAGTAGCCCGAAGTTCCCTCGGTGAAACCTTCGTAACTTTACTTTCGCTGCAATCTTTGACGCCATCTTTGAAATGTGGACGGTCTTCCTAAGGGTTGCCGTTCTGGGTTGCCAGATGGTTGAGAATTATTGGCCAAAAATTTGACCAAGAAAACTTTTTTGTAATTTTCGCCTAAATTTAGCTAAAAAATAATGGAAAGACCCAAATTTCCACCAAATGCACTTTTAAATACAGTTTCAACCCAAATTCTCCCAATTTTAGACACATGAAAACATTGACGATAATTTCAGCTTCCTTTTATCCTGTTAGTTGCTGTTTATTTTAATGAAGCAGGAAATTCTGGAAGCAAAAGACACTGCAGTTGTTTAAAGATAGAGTTAAAAGTCAAAAAGTAAACTACACTCAAAGTATCAAAAACTTTAAATACCTCAAAATACAGAATTTTATTTACACAGTTAAAATCTATATCAATATTGTAGGCAATGATATCAAACAGACCTTGCAAATCGCCCTCCTCACTACTCCAGGTGGGTGATCTCTAAGTAAGAGCGCACTTCGAGGTGGGTGATTCCCTTATGATTTAATAAATGAGAAGAGCGACTCATCAACCGCCTCAAG
Source organism: Pelagia noctiluca (assembly GCA_963924455.1). Lineage (NCBI taxonomy): Eukaryota > Metazoa > Cnidaria > Scyphozoa > Semaeostomeae > Pelagiidae > Pelagia > Pelagia noctiluca. The sequence goes on along the minus strand of OZ004328.1, from coordinate 14,114,762 downwards.
TAATTGAGGAGGGCATTGTGGGTAATCAAATCACCAGGTCTGATATCAAATTGTTCTGCCATATGATCTTCATCTGTATACATTATCACTCCCTCTAGGTACCCACGTTCAGATTTCAGCATAAAACCAGGGCTTTCAGCCCAAAACAATCTGTCCTTCCCTTGAGAACCTCGCACTTCAGTGGATAGACCATGCCATATGAATTAACGTAGCTCAGTGGTATGAAGATTCCATTGAGATCCAAAAACAAGAAAGTACCCTTTCTTTATCAGCACCTTCTTCAAGGCGATAAGTTGAATAAGCCTTCAGAAATCTATTCATGGATTCATCATAGCACAGCAACCAAAATCTGATATGGTCAATTGAGGAAGAACAGTATTCTGGTGGAGATTTCATCGCCTTCATAGAGTCTTCTTCTTCACGCGTCTAGATATTCTGTTTTTAAAAGAGCCTGTCTCGAAGTTCAATAAGCCTGCAGGAATTGGTTCATGAATTCTTTACAGCAGAGTAACCAAAAGCTGATATGGTCAATAGAGGGAGAACTTTATTCTTGTGGAGATTTCCTGCATGTTACCTTATTCAATCTTCCTGGCACGGCTAGTAGATAATCGGCCGTTATAAGAGCCTCTCTCCAAGAAGCACAGCACCAAAATCAGCAATTTGAGTCTAAAAGAGTAAAGCAAGATTTGTCAAAAAAGAATAAGAACTCTTTAAATTTCATTCTAAATGTAAACAATTGGCAGGTGAGGGTCGGTGAAGATACTGGGAGGGCAAATCCTGTGGGCTCGTAGTAAATTGAATTAATAATCTGAATGATTAGGATAATCAGGATACATAATATATCAAACTCAGTTCTACAGCAGAGTATCAAGGGGGACTGCAAACGCAAGAAGGAGGCCACCAGAAATATTTTTCTACAGGGCCCCCAATTACCTCTGAACCATGTCTATTGGTATTAGTAAGTTTTGATGATAATACTTTGATATCAATTTGATGAATTTATTTTGTTATGGTTATACTTTACCTCACAACACTCACAAACAGAATTTGTATCCCGGCCGGTTTCCCTGCTAGTAGTCAATGGATTTGTCTGGAGGCTAATCCATGATTTTTGATGTGAAGAAAAATTTTATGGCAGGGTGCCCTTCCCAACACCAACCCTTTCAGTTGCCTCTAAAGACACGCAAGGATACGCTGGAAGACTCCTGACCCCTAATCATATATCTGTATACTTTAATAATGCTACTTTAATAGTTAGTAATACTTTACCTGTTCCTGATATCTCAAAGTTGTCCATGGCCCATCTGACTGTCCGATCTAGCTCATCTTCTTCCAGTGACTTCTGGTACCGTTGAAGGTTCATACCGACCGGAAATCTCTCTCGCTCACTATCATTCCGGATAGGTTCTCTCACAGCAACAACATTGTCCATTATGAAACTCCTGTTGTTATAAGACGCATCAAGACTCAGCTCAGCTTTATAAGTTCCTAAAACACTCTCCTCGAAATCTGAGCAACTGCTATCTTCTCCCCAGGCATTCCGTCTGATTCTTTCAGTCCGATTTTCACTATTAACTTCGTAAATTGGGGTAACTCGGGGGTTTTTCAATGATATAGTTGCTGGGATGCGAAGTCTTCTGATATTGGGAGGTGCGATTTGTGAGGGGGTATTCTGAAGTTGTCTCGTCTCAAATGCTTTGACTTGATTCTTACTCTGAAAGATAATATAAATAATGTAAATATTACTAAGTCTGTGTTTTAGATTTCCGTAAGAGAGTGTAATACATAAATGCAGAGCGTAATATACCGTACTGAAAAGAAGTTTCCCACTCATTAGGAGATGTACAAACAGATTTTTGATGATTTTTGTACATCTCCTAATGAGTGGATAACCACGAAACAGGGTTGTCGAGATGCTGAGTTTAGTTTCTTGAATATTGTCTTCTATTTCCTCATTGATTTTTAGGAAGGCAAAGAAAGGAAAGGTTTGGTTATTGAAAAAAACTGGTGATTTTGAAAATCAAATGAAAACTACCGAAGTAGGGAGATGTTGGAAGGGCGTGAAATTTCTTGAAGAGTGAGCTCGGCTTTCAGTTCGGTTTTTCTCCATATCCTTAATGTCGATCATGGTCAGAGGGTCTTGCTTTTGCTGAAATGATAAAAAAATCTTCATTACACATTTACCTCTTAGGTGAGTGAGCAGAGGCGAAACTCAAGGGGATATGGGGTGCACCACCCTGCCCCAATCAGGAAATCCATGATTTTGCAGGGTAAATTGATTCAATTTCACAGGGAAGATTAGGGTATCAGGCATATCTTTAGAAAGGAAATTAGCTTATAATGTTTGAATTATCTCGTCTAGAAAACCTTGACCCACCCCTAAGAGTAAATAGCAAGAGAAGGCACAGACAACACAATTTCATGCAGAGACTACCCCTGAATTAGTCAACTGATCTGTGTTTTGTTTATGGAAAATTACCAAATTCTTCCGTTTGTAGCAGAGAATTCGGCAAAAGTTGCAGGGCAGTTATGGCTGGACCACCAACTTAAACCCCCTAGTCTCACCCCTGTGAGTGAGTCTACTCTGACAATACTGCTAAATATACCTAAGAGTAGAGTAGATAATGTAAGGTCTAAACTCAAAGAAAAGTCAATTTTTAACGAAGTAAGCTAATTAGTTTATGTTTGACGTGCTAGCCTACGAAAGACCAGAGGCCTTAATTCCAGTAAGGGTACGGGACCCATAGTTTGACGTCCCTTGCAAAGAACGGATAGAGTGAGTTGTTTAGTCAATATCTCGAAGGTCACCAATCCGAATGTTGATTCTTTTATCATTGTATAGGTTTAGTTTAAAAAAAATTAATTATTACATGGTACTATTTATATAATTTTGTTCATTTAATCTGTTAACATTTTAAAGGTCTTCTTTGAAAAACTGATTATGATTATTTTTCAAAAGTCTTATGGTTAATCAAGTTTATAAAAAAGGAAAACGTTATTTTGTTTGAATGATCTTTATTCAGAAGTAGTACTCACCAAAATCGTCAGAAGTGGTTGATCGAAAAGATGAATTTTGATATTTAGAACAGCCACTAACTTTCTGTTGAGGTTTTATGTAAGAATTTAACATTGAGCAATGAATAACTATTCCATTGAGAGCATTAGTTTAAGCTTTAATTTTTCGTACGAAGCTTGCAATATAAACATAGAAAACTGTTTCAAACACCAAAAAGATTACTTTTATTAACTCTTCTTTACTTAGCCGCAGCAATTAGCTCACAGTTATGAGGTTGTTTATCATATATTTTGCTATGAACATTAGAGTGATACCGTAAAAACCTGCGAATAAGAAAAAAACTCGTTTAAGATCCTAACAGCTTTAAAAATTGATTCTTTGTTTTGTGTCAATAAAGCTAGTAGTTTTATAGCAGGACATAACTCTGCAAGTTGATTTCCAGAGCTTTAGATCTTGAGGATGGCAAAGAAAATCGGTTTCCAGATTCTCCTAGGTTCTGTACTGGCAAAGACAGTTCAACTTTAGGTCTTGAGGATGGCGAGGAAAATCGGTTTTCAGATTCTCTTAGGTTCTTTACTGGCAAAAACTGTTCAAGTTTAGGTCTCTTTTTCCGAGAGAGCCAAACGTTGCCATGTTTTTTTGAACCCATTACAAGCTTAATACAAAAATCAAGGTTCTTATTCTCAGGTTTTCAAAATGGCCTTAATGAATCATTCAAAACACAAGTCATTTATCTTTTATGATTATCATTGAAAACATTTAGAGACTGTTTTAACAGCATGTATTCTTTATACTTCAGATTTAAACATATTTTTTTGTTAAATGTTATACAATCATTACGAAGATTTTTTCTTACGAAGATTCCAAATTCAAATGTAACATAATATGCAAAGATATTATATTTTAGATGGAATGTATACTATCATCAAACAGATCTCATTTCAAATGTTATACAATCTTAAAGAAGATTTATTTTAAATGTTACACAATCTATAGGCAGATTCAGTTTAAATTTTGTGCAATGCATAGACTATATCTCGTTAATTAACTGACTTTTAATATCAAGTAAGAGTTCTTCTTTTACATATTGATCTACAGCTATCGAGGTTTAATTTGATTCATATTACTTCCCGCGGGATACACGCGTGATTGGCCTAAGCACGTTTAGCCTTGTTCCTAAACGCATTACGCAATCTGATCTCATCATGTACCTGTTGAAGGAGCATGCGCAGTTTCTGCATCTGCATTTCAAGCAGTCGGTTGTGTTCCTCCAGCATGCCCTGCTTTTCCTCCATTTTTCTGCGTTCCATCTTCAGACGACTGTTGTCTTGTGTCAACCCTGCGTTTTCTCCTCTCTGGTAGTCGTGCTCAGCTCTTATTGCGTCAATCTCTTCTTGCAGTTTCCTTAAAAAAAAATACGATTGGTGATTATTTGGCATTTGCCAAGAAACCAATTGAGCATGTCTCATATCTCCCCAATTTACACTTTTACTAAAAGATGGAAGGATCAAAAACGAGTATAAAACGGGCTAGAAACGAGTAGAAACGGGTTGAAAACGAGCAGGAAACGGATGAGTTTAATCCAAAAGCCTATTGAACGAGGGTTTAGTGATCTAACCACTTGGCAATGTGGCCATCGTAACATAAGACGTCTACAAGATCCCAACACCCATATTCCAAACAAGTTTTCTCACCTGTTATCATTCTCTAAAGCAGACATTAGCCTCTCCATCTCCCTGTTCTGATCATCACTGAGTGGCATTAAGACAGGTCTCCGTTCCTCTTCTTCTTCTTCTTCTTCTTCTGGCTCCTAAAAGAAAATCAAAAGCATGGTGTCTGTGATATACCAACCACTGATCTCAAAATAAAGACTGGATTGAACATTATGTTGTTTCTGGCTTCAGAAGTTGAAGCCAATTACTCCGGCTTGCACTTGGCCTCCCAATATGGCTGCCAAAGACATTGTATTGCCTGTCTTCTTTTTTAACAATAGCTGCACGATTATTCAGTCCTTTGCTAAGCATTCATAACATTCCACCAATCATCATAGAGAAAACCAGTTCCTGGTGGAATCTCAATGTATTGAATTGGGCCTACCAATATGGTCGCCGACTTCACTTAAGAACGACAGATGCTCGATCCAGTCTTATTTTAAGATCAGTGATACCAACTCATCAGCTCTTTCTGGCTAACACCCTGCGTCTATCCAGGCTATAGTGCTTGATATACGCTAGGTACTGACCAATTGCATAGAAATGTTTTCCTGTAACTCAGAGTTTCGTTCTTGTGAACCCGTCAGACAGACTATACCAACAATTGATATATAATATACTACTGGTATAGTTTGTCTGATAAGTCTTAATTCTTTTCAAGTTCAGAGTATAAATATAAAAAAGATGGATCGAAATTCGCCAATCAGAAATAAAAAGGTTAGGGGGCTAAAAAGCAATTACTCACATCTCTTTGCAAGGTGGAATATTCATTACCAACACTAGAAGAAACACACAAATGGTAAAAGAGGGGAGAGGGTGTAAAAGGGGGTATGACTATCATTAGTCAGGCTAGAAATAGTCCAGTTATTCAGACCCTCTTCTTAACTGAAAATCATAATATGCTGCGAGTGGTACTTTAGTAAGAATAAAAAAGAGACAAATTGTATTTTAAGTACCAAGTAATATCATTGAAAAATACATTTTTACCAAGTAAATTGTTTTTCAATGATATTACTTGGTACTTCAAATACAATCTAACTCTTCTTAACCCCCCCATTAAGATCATTCAATGAAGGAGTTAACCTCAGATGATAGGCTTGCACAGTCAACGATATTTTTGTTATCAACAAAGTCGTCATAGTGTTCCTCTCGCTCCCTTGGTTATTTGTTGTATCAACTTTATCATTACAATCTGAATAACATTGAGATTTGTCATAGTAGGCGTATCAGAATGTGGTACCCCTCTTGTGAGGATATATTTCCACATGTTAGGCCATGCCTTGTGAATTTACTAACATTAACAGCAAGCTGTCGAATGGATTTTCACAGCAATTACGTAAAATATTAACCTTGCAAGCGGTAAAAATTTGGATAAACTATCATAGATTTGAGAAATATAAGAATGGTACCAAATAGTTTACGTGTTTACGGCAGAAAAACAGAACCCTGAACGCTATTTTTGCCACAGCTTTCGCGTTTTTCCGCCATTTTCGCGGCACTAGAGCTGTTGAATCTTCGAAATCTATTGTCTTTACAGCGATCTGATTGGATAAATTCTAAGTCAAAGAATGCCCTGATTGATCAACAACATTTTTCCACCTTACTAACAGTAACATGTATTGAGTTGGTAAAAGTTTATCACTAGATCACTTGCCTGCAGTTGCTATGCTGTAGCTACACTCCTTTGCGTCAGATGATGTAAACATCATCTGGAAAATCTGACATTTCAACTTACAAATAGATTAGAAATTAGAAAGGAGACTAGCTCTTGTTTCTAATCTATATAGCACTGTTCTTCTGTACGTCAATCACTATGGTTCACTTATAGACTAAGTAATATCATAGAGTTCAGTTTCCAAATATGAATTTCACTTTTATTTCGACGACGAAACATGAAAGCAAAGAAGAACTAAATATACCTTGAGGCTGGAAACGACTCCTGGCTTTGTGATCTGAAACGAGGTTAATCAATATGAGCTATCTTCGCTTCGGCGTTAATTAATGCAGCAAACTTCAAAATTTAGTTAGCCCTGTGTAAACATTAAGTAGTATACTTTTCATCGAAAACATTGATTGAGTTCCCAAAGAAATGATTTCAAATTATTTGCTGTGGAATCCCGTTACAACGAACTGTGAAGGGAGCCTAAGACTGTCGGTAGAATCGGGAGTTCGTTTTACCGAGAGAACCATTTCATAAGGCAAAATCCAGGGGATCAGACATTGAGTACGTTATACCGAGACGTTCGTTATAGGCGGGGTTCGTTATATCGAAATTCGACTGTATACCAAATGTGGATCGAAATTGACCAATCAGAGAAAAGGTGAATGATTGTTATAATACAGATTCTACCAAACATCATCAGTACCCAAGAGATACCAACAATAAATTAATGATACTGGAGATCCTGCTGGGAAACGTACTTCTTCTTTCTAAACACAATATGGGACCATGGTTTTGATGTAAAAATTTCAGAAGGCAAAACGAATGAATTATGAAGAAAATTGCAAAGTATCAAACGAATTACCTGCTTAATGGCTGAGTCTCACCGTCGAAATTATCAGGGTCGTATGGTCTAAAACAAATGATAATTTGACAACTTTTATGTTTTTCTTTCTCAATAAAACTGATTCTTAAGGCAAAGCAGATTTTCCTTAAATATGATCAGTATAGGCCCTTAAACCGATAAATAAGTTAGAGCGAGACATACACTAAGAAGGAAAAACCTATAATAGACACAAGTCTCCACTTCGACAACCCTGTTTCCTGGTTAAAACTCACCAGTAGATGCACAGATCTTACTTACATATCCATTGGCACATCTACCTATATATAAGAACATCTCCCGATGAGTAAGCAATCACGAAACAAGCTTGAAGGGATAAACGTGGGATTGGTTTATGCACAAAGTACAATGGGCCTACTGAATAGGCACAACTCGTGACTACTTTTTTGCCCTTTTGCCTGGAATTCAAAGAGCTGGCAAATTCTCTCCTCATACCTTATGGTACATGTTTAAGGTACATCTCGTTATGAGTGGGAAACCATGAAACAGGTTTGTCGAGATGGAGAATTTACATTCTTGAGTCTTGCCTTCTTAGTATATTACATATATAGATATACCTAAACATCTGTAGCTTAAGTAATCCCTATTTTACTTCGCTATGTTTCCGATTTTTCTAGCTATTCTAAAATGAAATAAATTTGAATTAGACTTAATGTAACTGATAAGAGAGAAATAGTACTCACTCGACAGATTTGTTATTCTGTAACCCGTCATTTACATCCTCGCCATATTCACTCGTAGCCTGGTAATTAGACGGTTCTGATTGGTTATCCTCTTCGTAATCGGGATTCCCTGATTTTACTGACTGCTCATCCGGGGGAATCTCCGTGAATCGCTTTTTCGACTTCTTCCATTTATTTGCACGGAAAACTTTCATCACTTTATTCTTAAACATCTTCTTGACGTCTTTTAGGTCACTGGTTTGGGAACTCTGGAATCAACAGAGTAACACGACGTTGGTTGAGATCAATTCATTTAATGTAGCAAATTGGTACTTGAGTTAGAAATTTCAAGTTAAGTAGCTGAGTCCCTGAGTAAGTTACGTTGGAGGAGTAGGTTGGTCATTAAGTTGGTAATTTATAGCTAAGTAGGTTACTAACTTGAGTTAGTAGTTTTAGTTGAGTTAGTAATTTCAAGTTCAAAGTAGGTTGGTAAGTTAAGTTAGCAGAAATTTGGTAGTTAAGTTAGTAATTCCAAGTTAATTAGGCTAGAAAGTTAACCAATAGTAAGTTGATAGTTAAGTTAGTAATCTTTAGCTTAGAAGGTCCGAAATTTAAGTTATTATGTTAGGTTAGTAGCTGAGTTATAGTTTTCAATTTCTCTAGCAGTTTAAAGAACTTTTACAATAAAAGACCGCTCAAAGACTTAAAGCTTTAGTTGAATTAATTAAGTTGAATTAATTTTACCACTATCAGATGTTTATAAATAATTTCAGAGATGAAGATTGAAACTGACCGTGAGACAATATTCCTGTGTTGGGTGATCCAATTTGTGTGTTTTAGCAACTCTCCTTGTCCAGAAACACTCCTTAAAATGAACAGATGGAATCAAACCAAATTAAAAGACATCAAATAGATACTTTTCAATAAAAAATAAACACCCAACAGTGACAATATAGTCGAAGGGACGCAAACTCGGAAACACTAGAACTTTTCAATTTGAATAGTGATTCAAAAGGATGTTTAATTTCTCATGATAGCTGCTTTTCAAAGCGAAATTGTTGTTCAGTACTGTGGGGTATATCATCAGTACTATAGAAGCTAATATATACAGTGCTAATATTATCCCTCCACAGTACTTAAAATTCTCCTGATGATATAGGCTTAAGCTATGGTAAGGAAGAACATTAAGATGGTCTACTTAAATTCATTTTGTTAACCCTATCAAACTTTGAGCATTTCATGGTAAAATATATGTTCTTTTATAAATTCCGTAGAGTCTTGAAACTGGGTAAAAAAAATAACGTCAGACATTCTTGTGTATAAAAAGTTGGGCTAAAGCAGTTTTGAGCTTCGACCTTTCTAGCCCTCGGAGTTTAAAGGTCTTGAGTTGCCCTACATGACTTAACAAAACTGAACAAACCTGACATAGATCAAAGTTGAAGCACTGCACACATTTGTACCTACAATGGAAGATTAAACAAATCAATAATTTCAGCTCTTGTTTATACTCTGTGATATGAGACAGACTTCAATTAAACTAGTAAATCCAAACATAATTTGCGAGATGCTTTACAAACAATGAGCAACATATTTATCCTGAGCCTCGTCGTACGCTCAGTGCATCCTTGAAACCTTTCAACCCTACCTACATTTCCTGAGCCTGCATGCAGACCTGCAGATTAAAACCTCCGCAAAGGTTCGTTAGTGCAAAGACCCTGTTCTCCTTTATTTAGGTTTGAGTCTCCACACAGGCTGACATTTCCTTTAAATAGGAAAGAAACCATTTGAACTTTTCCTTACCTGATGCAGCAACTTATTATGCAGCAGCTTAATTGCAGCAAACGGTCGTTTAAAACTAAAACCTGAACTACGCATAAATATCCTTATCACTTTGAAATATTAACGATAGTCATTGAACAAAAACGAGGGGGTTATGCCTTCCTGAAATTCGAATTTAGCAATGCAGAAACCTATCGAGAATCCAATTGAGTCCCCCGGCTAAACAATTAAGGCTATACTTAGGAAAACATGCTCAAGATAGGTTCAGGGGAGTATCATCAAATGAACTTATAGATTATCAATCTAATATTATTGAAATGGGAACCACCGGCTAAATAGGGATGGACGTATGATATATGTATCGTATTCAATAAATAAAAGTTAGTGGTTTCATGATAGTCAAACAATTCAAGTTCAATTCATGGTATAACAGGTTCTACATTTGGTGTTCTACATTATTAAAAGGGCTGGGTAAAAGTAAACATCATACAACAAATTTTGTCTCACAAGAAATGAAGTTGACAGTCAAATTCTAAAATGTTGGATAATAGTCGCAACGCCAGTTGATAGCTGCAACAAAACAAGCATCAGGCCTCCGACTTGTTGAATCATACCATGGTTGAATTAAAAATGAGGGAAGAAAAAGAAGCCTACCTGAAACCAACGATGGGAAACATTTTGCAAATGTTGCATTTCGATTCATGTTTTGCTGCAAGAAAATACTTTCGACTTAAAATCCAACCAATACCTTATCTTACTTCAAAGGAGCCAGAAATATCGTAAAAATAGCAAAACATATAAAACTACTATAGCTTTTGGTGCGTTATGTTGAGTTCTAAAGGTTTTAGAAATATAGTTGTTATTGTTGTGAAACAGTTCTCAGTGAGTATGCAAGGGCATGTTGTCTGTGGTCCAGCCAATATATACATAAATCCCAGAAACAGATAGCATTGTCATAAACTGATGTTGTATAAATGTATGTCATCCTGCAGTACAATGATTTAGGTACATTTTTGTTTTTGTATTACTGTTTTTGCTGCGTTTGTAATGTTTTATCTTTTCTTGTTAGTTTGTGATTAATTGTGGGGTCTTTGTATGTTTTTGTTTTCTCTTCAAGGCTCGTGTAGCAACTCTTCGTCAGATCAGACCAGCCAATCAGCAGTAAGATTGCGTGGTCATGTGATAAGTACAGGCTACATAATGGATGAATCAAATAGACTTACTAGTTTCACAAGCAGCAAGTCAATAAAGGGCATTGTAATATAAAAATAAGATCAGCCAATCAGCAGTAAGATTTCGGGTCATGTGACAAGTGCGAGCTACATATTAGATGAATGAAAATGATGAATGAAGGAGGTACTAGTTTCAGAAGCAGCCAGTCGGTAAAGTGTATTCTAATATAAAAATAAAACCAGCCAATCAGCAGTAGGATCACGTAGTCATGTGAAATACAAGCTACATATTAGATGAATGAAAAGACGTACTAGTTTCAGAGGCAGCCAGTCGATAAAGCGTAGGAATCCAAACGAGTGGTTGGGGTTCTGCCAGCATCCAGTTCACAAAATCACTACTTATTGCTTGCCGTGGGTTGATAGCCTAAAAAATACTCGAATAAATAAAAATTAAATCTAAAATTCTTTGGGAATACAAAATTGCAAAAGATATTTCTTATTGTAACATACCCTGATAAAGGACCAGGATCAGACTACTTCGATTAGTCTACCTATACAGTGGGCCATGTTGGTGGTGGTGCTTTGCACATAAACCAATACCTTACGAAGATAGTAAGCGTATTTGCCTATCAACTATCAATCTAGTGCTTCGATCAATCTAACTATTCAGTCTACCATATTTGGTGTACCATGATATTATAATTTTCCAAACATAAAATACCATTATTAGTTTTCCAAGAACTATTCGAAAATATACCTTGATGGAAAGGATTGATTGATGTTCATATTGGCCTACCTGTGCAAATAAGTTTTTGATTGCCGGTTCGATACTTGCATTCCCAAAGAACCTGTTCTCACCAAGGTACGCAGTTATCTAGAAAAATACATACAACGGGTCATACAAGAGATTAGTACAGTACATGTCCTGATTAGTTGGAAACTACGAAACAAGCTTGTAAAGATAGAAGAGTAATTTCTTGTTTCTTTTCTACAATTAGTGCAAGGAGTCATTTATATCTTATGTACGAACAGTATACGGGGTTGGCAGAGCAAAAAAGGGGCACATGTCCACAGCAGGGGTAGGGGTAAAGAAAAATCTTGTTGCAAGGAAAATCATGATCAGTTTGTTTTCACTCCGTCTCCAACCACCATAGACAACCAAGATAGTAGCTGTCTCTGTGATTTATTTTTTGGCTATTAATTTGCAAAGTGTTATACCAATAAAGGCAGTTCAAAATGAGATGATACGTCAGGTGGTAAGAATCAAACTCACAACCCCTTGGTTAGAAACCAAGTGTCTTAGCAATTGTACTTCACAGCTCAAAAGCTAAGGCTGGGAAGGAGAGATGATAGTTGAAAAGAAAAGCGAACTTACCTTTAAGCATGCTTGCAGGAAAAAGCCAACAATTTCCTTATCAATGTACCCAGACTCATTTTGCATTTGAGAAAACATATCTATGATAAGAAATATTACATTTTGACCCAAGAAATGAAATTACCACTACTACCGGTCAAATACTATTGTTTACCGTTTTGGTCCAAATTTCAATATTCCTTAAAAACCCTGTTTACATGAACTGTTTCTCCTCTAAAACAATCACCTCGTTGAGCCAGAAAATGAAAAATCAATATGGAGAAACAGCAGGATTCAATAATTGACCATCTATTGGAAACAATCTAAATGGGAAACATAGTGAGTGAGTGAGTAAGTACGTAAGTTTATGGTTAAAGTGCAAGCCTTTGAAAGGCCAATTGGTATATTTCAAGCAGGGCACACAGGACCCCTTGTTTGCAACTCTTCCAAAGGATGTTGAAATGAGTTGTTCAGTCAACATGTTGAAGGTCACGTATCCAGGTGTCGACCTCACACAACTAAGCTTAGCTTCCGCTGCATATGGCAAACCGCTAAGCTGCTTGGTCACTTGCCAATCGACCAAAAGTCTTGCCCACTGACCAAAACTTAGTAAAATTCAGAGCATATTGCCGCCTATTTCAGAGTAAAATGGCTAATCAAAAGCAAAAATAAAAATGCCTTAGTTTACACGGTTAAGGCCAAAGAAAATTAGAAACAACAAGTGAGAAAAGTAACTTACAATAATACTTCTGACGTTGAGAGCCGGAACATATGATAATTAGGGATAACTTGACAGAGAGAAGTTTTGCAAATCCTTTCCTTTCCCTGAAAAATAAATCAGAAGCAAAATATTATCAAATCAACCAAAACTTCATGCACACAACATATTAAAACTTGTTCTCACATGGAGAAACCACAATTGTAACATACCCCAGCCAGGTCTTCAATTAGCTTGATGATACCCTATTTCCCTTACATTATCCTTTGATATGTGTGTTATGCCCCCCTTTCCATGAGTACTGGATCCCGCCCTAATAAGGATATAAGATTAGAGCTCTAGTTTCCTGGTGCATCTAGCTCCAGACCTATCTAGATATATCAATAGGCATGGTCCAGAGCAGGCTGCTGCCACCAGAGGGTTTCCAATCCAGATTGTTGCAACCAACGACAGGAACAGCGCAAGATGACACAAACAGAAAAAATGTACATGGATTAAATGTTATCTCTATAGCGATTGCGTTAGTCTGTCTGATGATTGCGGGAGCATGAAACTTTAAGTAACAGAGAGCCAGTCTCCTTTCTGGATTAAATATTATATATAAAAAAGTATTTGTCTCTATGAATTAAGGCCTCGACGTGGATATGCCTGAAGTTGTGAACACATCAAGGTTACTGTGCTCACTTATTGTCCAGGTTTAGTTTCCGGTGTTAGACCATGCCTTATGAGTTGATGTTAATATAACATGGCTCTGAAGAAGGATTTAATCTGAAACACAAATGCTTCACCATCAATAAGCCTTGAGTTGTAAACACCTCAAGGTTACTGTGCTAACAAACAGACACTGATCTAAACTGTTTGTGACAGAATGGCAAAGTAACCAACCTGTCATTAACGTTGAGAATCCAATTAAGCATGAGTTCTGCAGCCAGTAGATGATCTTTAGCGAAGTTATCACTCTTTTTGGCTTGATGTATGAAAAGATCATTGATGATTTGTTCTAGTTCAGCAATTGCGACATTTCTTTTTGTGTGATTTATTTCATCATCTTCAAAGTAATCAATTATTGTTGCAATATCAAGATTGCATCCTAGAACAAATGAATAAATATTTCAAAATTGAAAGCAAAATTTCTCTTTAGGACTAATAGCCTGGGATGTTCAATTCAAAACATATTTGCAAAATCAAATAAAAAAAGCGAAGAAATACTGAAATACCGGCTGTCTGAGAAAAACTAGTGGGGTTAGGGGCTTTAAAGCTGAAGTTAAGCTTGGTCATGTAAAGGCAATATCTAGAGAGGTGATGTGTAAATCACTTGCCTTCCTTTGGAAGGGACTTTAAACTAGGGTCCTGTGTCCTTGCTGGAAATAGGGCCTCAGGCATTTTACAGGCTAGCATGTTATATATTAACTTATTTACTTGTTTATCTTATTTGTGGGGCACATTGTATAAGATCTGAGTTTGCCAGAATGTAAATTCTCATTGCTGCAAACACCATTTCTAATATGTGGAAAAGGAGAATTAGATATTTCTTACCTGAGGTGACTTTCTGGACGGCTCTCAGCTTAGAAGCAGTTCTGTAAGCTGCATATTTTATCTTGTTGAATGAACCTGAACAAAAATACAATTTTAGTAAATCAGTAGACTGTATTGCCTACTTTTGCTACTGGTAATATTTATAGAAAAAACAAGGCCGAGAAAACCATATTTTCATATTCATTCCAGATGTCCATCACAGCTCTCTGTGCCCTGCATTATACCATAAAAAGAAGAATAATGAATTGAATGAAAATTAGTTCTTAAATAAATCATCTCACCCAAACTGCTTTCAAGACGGCTGATAACCGGATGATTCCAGGAAGTTTCTTCTGTGGCATGACTACAATGAAAAAAGAGATGACTTACAAGTACCTCAAGAAATTTCCCCCATGAATCCTCTATTTGGTCGTTAGAAACTTTGGAAATTAAGAGGGGCTTTAAAGGTGGATCTGCTGGAAGATCAGGCTTATGATTAGGAGACTCTGAATCTTTATATTGGTTGTCTTGAGATGGTGAAGTCTTTGGTAGCTGATAGGCAAATACGCTCACTATCTTTGTAAGTTATGGGTTAATCTGCATGGCACAAAGAGTCCAGTGAATTTTTGCCTGGAGTTACAGAGAGCTGGCAAATTATCTCCTCACACTTTATGTGACAGGTCTGAAGGCGGATTTAAACCCACGACCCTTTGAACAAGAGTTAAAAAATTTACTTTGGTAATAGAGTGATAACAAAAATCACTTACTTCAGATAGTATGGAAGTCCTACAATATTTCTAGACTTGTCCCAATCTCCACTTAAGCTCATTTCAGCATTTCCACTACTTTAACCTGCCAAACTAAAGTCAAGAAGAACACCATCAGCTGATTAATAGTATGGGGCAAATTGGCAGATCATAATGAGACACTAAAAACAATAATCAAATGGAATAAACTTTAGTGGGGAAAAACTTTTGGGTTTTTGTGTTACTAGTTAAAATTGGAAAAGTTTGATCCAAAAAAACTTCTTGTGCACAAAGTGCAATTTTTCCTCAATTTTCTAACGGGCCAAAGAGACTGGGGAGGCATTAACCCCCAAATCATAACTAAAAAACAGTGCGAAGTGTGTGGTAACAACAGGCAATTTTTCAAAGGTCAATCTTTTGTTATCAAATTCCCCAAATTGTTATATTGCTCCACATTGTTCCACGGCCCATGATTTGCTATCCTTATCCTATTATTATTGATCATATGATTATTTTAGTCATTATTGACTTAGAGTTAGAAATTTTGCCATTATTTCAGTTAGTGGAATACTAGGAGGGGCAGGGCCGGATCCAGCATCCATAGAAGGGGGGGGGGCGTAACACGTATATCTAAGGATTATGTCAAGGGAAATAGTGTAATATTGAGCTAATGGTATCGTTGTTCTGACAAAATAGGGGGGCTTGCACCCCTTATCCCCCCTTGGATCCGGGCCTGGGGAGGCTAGTTTACAGAAAAAACCCAAAATTTCTGGAAAAATTTGGGGATTTCAAATAGAAGGCCAACGTCCTTTATTTTGTTCCGCCCTGGGAATGGCCTAGCAAAGCAAGCAGCTTGATGAATATTTAGAATTTTTCATATTTTGCTTCCTGCAAGAGTGGAACACATTACACTGTATGATGGAATATTTTGAATGCATTTAAATATACTTTACCTTATACTTTAAAAAGAGCAAAGATCAAAAGTTCAAAAGTTGTGTTCGTTTGTTTCATTGTCATCGCAAATCGCCATAGACACATGTAAACGAATTACTACAAACGATAATGACCAATAGTATTCCTCAAAATAACATTCACTGTCGTAATGATGATGATGATGATGGTGATGATGCAAGGCTTATAATAGCCTCAGAAAACGCACGAAATCACCAACAAATTTTTCATCAAAGTCAGTAAAAATTGGAAAGAAGTCTGATGAGTGAAAATGAATTTTTCCAAATTGGCTTTTAATCCATTCGGGATCATTCATCGGGCAATATCAGAAAAGCCTTAGAAAACGGATGGAATCTCTAAAAACATTTCCCTTCAAATTGGTAAACAGCCTGATGGTAGGTAGGCCCAAGATTTTTGGCCAAATTTGAACCAAACCATTATTTCCAAATAGGCTTTTAATCTAATCAAGACGGTTCGGGGGCAATAAGAGGCTATAATAACCTTATAAAAACGTATGAAATCTCAATTTTACTTCAACTCAATCAGGAAAAAACCTGATGATTTGCCCATGGATTTTGGTCCAAATTGGATCAAAATAGAATTCTTCCAAATAGGCTCTTAATCCACTTAGGACTGTTCAGGGAGCAATATCAGGCTAAAATGTCCATAGAAAACGCATCAAATCGGTAACAAATATCTCTTCAAAATCAGCTAAAAATTTGAAAAAAGGCTGATGGCTAGCGAATGGTTTTTGGCTGAAATGGTCCCAAAATGAAATTCCTCCAAATAGGCTTTTTATACACTTAGGGCTGTGGAGGTGACAATATTAGGCTATATAATAGCCTTAGAAAACGCATAAAATCCATAAGAATTATTCCTTAAATCAGCTAAAAAATTGAATAAAACCGTCTCTACTTTAAAATTCTATGATTGTTTCCCATAAAAGTGGCTCCTTGGATCTGATGTATGGCTGTTTCCATTCCACACCAGAGGCGCTTGTTTGTGTTTATACGAAAATTGGCTCATTACTATATTTCTTGTTGAGGAATCCAATGCTAGCTATAAGGTCTTTTTGCATTGGTTGGTTCTTCAGCACCATCATCATAATTAGCATAATGATCATAATTAACATGATGAGTATGATCATCATTATTAGGATGATGGTAATCATGCTAATCATGATGATTATGCTCATGATAATAAACTTGATCTTCCTCCTTCCTCTTAAGTCAATATCAACAACTCTTCGAACTCTTCTTGTGATGCTTCCACTAACATCATCTTCCTTGGAAAGCAATTCAGCACTTGTTCTTGCTGATCAACAAATGACTTCATCAAAAGAATCGACATTTCTGAAGTGTTACATCATTTCTCTTCCCTTTCATCCAAATACTCAATGCGATAATTTTTGTTTTGCTCGCCTGAAGGCACAACATCATCATCCTCACTGACATCCATATGAACGACAACAGTCTTCAATTTCTGACTCGGCGTTCTGACCTTCCTGCTAAACTGCGTTTTCCTGCTGAATTCCGGGCTTTCTTCATCAGCATAAATCAGCTGCCCTTCACCACTCTCAATCTTATTCGATATCGTCTCGTAAGAAAACGTCGATTTCTTATCCAAGCTTTCATCTAGGAACTCGATGCTGAAAGATCTTCTTAAAATGCTTGTCTCTCCATCCTTATTCTCGACAGATCTGCAAGAATCTGATTGATGCTCATCAGAATACACCATAGTCCCTTTTTCTTTGTTGATCTGATAAGCAACCATTTCTGGTGAAAACACTTCCTCATCGCTTTCCTTCTCGTTCAAAAACTCGATGCTGAATGATCGCTTCAATACCGATTTTCCTTCATCATAATCATCATCATTCGAATTTTCTGACACGTGGTCATCAGAATCGTGATATATCTCCTCGCAATCTCCCTGCTCTATTCTGGATGCGATCTGCTCATTGGAGAACGACTGGTTGCTTTCCTCGTTCAGAAACTCGATGCTGTATGACCGTTTTAGCATCGGTTTCTCCACATCATCACAAATATCAATATCTTTCTCAATTCTCTTCATTTTCGAGCCTTTCTCTTCGTAAGACAAACTGAACTCTCCAGACTGCGTCAACTTCGATACATGCTTGCTCGATTCGTCAAGATAGGCCAGTTCATACCCTGGTGACATGCTTTGCCTCTTCACACTAGAACCATTACGCTTCAAGTACACAGTATGGCAGTAATTATAATACCAGTTCTCGGTCTTCTTCACTGAAATTCTGTAGCAGGGTTTCAGGTACACGATGACGTCACTACTCCTGCATTTCTCAATAACTTCGCCCTGGCTGACTGCTCTAATACGGCATCGGATGTAAAGCCTCGACTTCCTTGCGAGGTAAACCAATAATTGCTTGCTGCAGGCTACAGATAGGTGGATGTTGACATAAGAATCAACATCATCTTTGATCAGAATTTCTTGATTTCTGATTACTTGATTAGCATCTCCACTGCCATCAATCAGTTCAATCACAAGGTAATCATCATCATCACTGATTTGTGATTCGTAATCACGATCGCTGCTATTGATGATTATTTCCTTTTTTGATTCTTCTGATGGGTTGTCATTTTTGTTGTTGTTGTCTTTGACGTCCTCTGACTTTATGATTTTGATTTCCAGATCACGAGATGTCTTCTTCGAGAAATTCATTTTGACACTGAAATGTTAGAAATAACTTTCAGTTAAAACAACTACTCATATCAAACCCTAGTTATGAAAAACCGCTTAAAAAGGCAGGACTGGTGGAGTAGTTAGATCACACAACCCTTGTTCAAAGGATCGACAGCTTGAAATAACCTTTAGGCATGTCACGTAGCGTAGAGAGTGAGGAGAGAATTTCCTAGCTCCAGGCAAAAGGAGCCACGAGGTGTAGTCACATCGAGAGGGAAGACAGTATTGCACGGCTTCGATTAGTCTACCTATTCAGTATTTTATGTTTTCCACATAAACCAATAGCGTACGAAGATAGTAAGTGTACTTACCTATCAACTATCAATGCACTGCTACTGATCAACCTATTCATTGGGCTTTTAATGTTTTGCACATAAACCAATATCATACGAAGATAGTAAGTGTATTTGCCTATCAACAATAAACAAGTATCCACAATAAGAATTTGATTTCGCACATCGAAAACCAATGAGAAGAAATTGTATCAAACAAAACATGATAGTTTAAGGGAGCAGATAGCAACTGAAAAGCTGGCAAAACTCCAATCTTCTTTTTTAGTTTGTTTCTGCGATATTAAGAGCACTGACCTATATCTTTGCACGACCTCCTCATAGACGGACTTTTCTATTAAATTTTTTTGGCATATCTAAAAAAGTAAACATTTCCAAAATATATTAACAAATATTTTGCCTTTACTCTTTTATTCATAAATCAAGAGACGCTAGCTATTCAAACTTGTTACTAAAGCTAGATAAATTCATCATTTCATATTGATAAAACATAATAAAAGCAAAACTGTCAAAATTCACCTTGATTAAGAGCTCAAATTTGTCGATAAAATTCTCCGACTAAACTTTCCCAACGTGCTCCAGAAAAACTTTGATCGCAAAACGTGAAATTCCCCTCCGCCCTGAAGCTTCGATTGTCTGTTGTTTAGTTGGGATGTTTATATTTGGACGATTTGAAATGGAAACTACCATCCAACAAAGAAGGCACAATTAGAATTTGAAAGAGGTACCCAATCACCTCATTCTCTATACTGACCGCTTTTAGAAATGATGACAAAGAAGTAACGATGGAGACTGTTCATGGACCGTTGAACATTTATTGGCCTGTGGGCGAAGTTGGTTATTTGAGGAAGAATTACATTATATATTTGTGAAATGTAAACATAACAATGTTACAATACAGTTTTTCCAATGAGCAACTCGTCAAAAAAGCAACCAGAACTGGAATGACCAAAACACTAAGTAACTCCAGGGCTTGATGAAATAAAGTAAGCAACTAAGCACTTAAGCAACTATGCTGAAGGCTCTTTACCTTGTTTGATGGTCATATATTTCATTTTTAAAGGAAGCATATTTCATTTTTAAGAGTTGACAGTTGATAGACGAATACACTTGCTATCTTCGTGAGGTATGGGTTTATGTGCTAAGCACAAAGGGCCCACTGAATAGATAGATTAATCGAACAGTGCAGCCCTGGTCCTTCCTCTCGATGTGACCACACCTCGTGATTCCTTTTGCCTTTTTGCCTGGAATTACAGGGAGCTGGCTAATTCTCCATTTATTTTTATATGGTTTCCTTACCTATACACCATTAATTAAAACGATTTGGGTAACTGGGAAATGTTTGTTTTTTGTTTGTATTTCAAAACTGAAGCAACTCTTAATCAACGGGGACTGAAAATCCAGAATTTTTGAAGGCTGGCAAAAAAGTCAAGTAGGTTATTGAAAAAAATTGTATCACTAAGTTACACTCAGTTACAAGGACTTACCAGGGTTACAGACAGGAGATCCAGATTCACTACTGAAGCATCGTCTTTCGTCCTCGACTAAGGAGCTGTAAAAAACAAATCATCTTTTAATTATTTCTCATGGATCAGTTAAAATCCAATTATTTCTACGATTGTTTCATTTTTGTTCTTTGTTTCGGATAAAGTTCTGACGTAGATGTATATGTTATCAAATCAAAAGACTTAATGTTATCAAAACAAAATAAATAACTTCTAAATAAACAACTAGAGCATTGTGTTTTCTATATCTTCATCACAATGCTCGATGTACGAAGGTACCTAGTGATATAGATAACAAACGAGAAGGAGACTGGCTAACTATTTAACTCAAGTCTCATGTTTTCGAAATCATCGACAGACTATAGTAAATAAACAACTAGATACTCAATAAGCAACAAGACCTGTATCTAGGTTACATTTTCATCAAAGAAGTGTTGAACGAAGGAAATAGCTTTCTGAGATCTGAGTCCAGTGGCTCCTTCATTTATTAGCAGTTGCTTTTAGTTGTTAGAAGATGCTTGTCAATAGGAAGCCTATGCTTTCAAAGCATGATTCAAGCTAACTTAGTATTGTTTCAGAACGGTCAGCTCTAGAAGCCAATCAAGAAAATTAAAAAGGTTTTGATATGAAAGTTTGGTAGAAACTGCTGAACATAGCTAAGACAGGCTTTATTACTTTAATAGGTCAATGCATAATCCTCGTATTCATTGTTCGAGTTATACTGAACCTCGTATTCATTGTCCCAGCTTTATATATTGAACCTTGTATTCATTGTTCGTGTTCATTGAAACTCTAGAAACTCACCAACCTTATATGTTTAATTACTTGAGTGTTTTCCACTTTGTTTTCATTTTTGCGAATAATAATAAAAATCTTTCCACAATCTTGTAACGTAATTGGATGAGCTAAATTCAAAATTGAAGAAATGAAATTCCATCTTCTTAATAATTTTCTAGACAATCAGAAGATGATGAATAAAGTAAGCAAAGGAGGATAAACCCAAATAAAAAATGATTTGATGACAACAAAAGCCCTTTGAGTTTCTCGTGCACTTTTTCATCATCTACTACATGTTTCAATAGCTGCAACTCAACTACAGGACCGAGACGAATATTTCTAAATAAAATACAACTCTCTTTTGTCTTTGGTTCGTGTCTCATGGTTTTGTGGACACCGTTTTAGTCTCAAAAATTACGAGGGACATTTCACTCCCTTTAAAAGCGTACAAGATGTTTTCAAGAACGAAAGGATTCCCAGAGATGTTTCAAGGGATTCTCGTAAGAAATATAGGATTGTTAGGAAAACTGTACGATTTTTAGGGATAGCCAGAAAAATCGGAACCATAATGAAAACGAACACATAGATACTACTTAAGCTTTTCGTCTGACACTCAACAGAGTAATACGTCAGAAAGAGATAATTCCATCCATCCGCAAAGATAGTGTGCCTACCACACAAAACAGCCTAGTACACTCTTTTTTTTTTATAAGAATAAATTTTATAAGAATAATAAGCCTCAAAATCGGTAAAATTTAAGAATATTCTAAGAATATTTCGAGGCTCAGATTTTATGGAAAAATATTTTATCGAGTGTTTCTTTACTTCTGAATTGGTGTGCTTTTTACCGCGAATGGTTTAAAAACATACACTCGCCTAAATTTTGAAGCAAGTGTCGATGAACTCTGTTTTACAGGAAGTAAGGATATTGTTCTGTTATCCACCATATTTCTACTGTAGGTTTGCTTTTTTGGCATTTATGTAAATAATAACAATTTATTGCTATATCCGTGTTTTCTGCCGTAAGAATAATTTAAGAATATTCCGAGGCTCAAAATAGCAAAAAATTAAGAATATTGAGGCTCAGAAAAAAATTAGATATTCTTATAAAAAAAAAAGAGTGTAGTTTACGAATACTCGTGCCGGTGTGATGCCAGGTACGTAGGTCGCACATCTCAGCGATTATGTGATAGGATTAAACAACACGTGCCGTCTAGCATACGCAACAAAACTGTTCCTCAACGAGAACAACCATCTCGCGCCTCTAAACCAAAAAGTTCACTAAAACATGACTCTGCTATAGGTCAACATTTGCTCGACAACCCAGAGTGTGCTAAAGCCTACAGTGAGAATTGCTTTCGAATAATTGGCAGAGCAAGATCTACCTTTCACTTAGCTATTTTGGAATCTGTCTACATAAAAACCAGGGATCCCCTATTGTGTAGACAGAAGGAGTTCGTTTTCGCCTTAGGACTCTTGAAATAATCTTATTGGTCAGCTCACTGTATCGTGGGTGTTGATTGGTTTTCCCACACCATACCAATCATTCACCTCTTTTCTGATTGGCCTATTTCGATCCACATCTGGGTATATAAATCAGTTAGGTTTCTATTTCGTTCTCTGTCTGACGTATTACTCTGTTGAGTGTCAGACGAAAAGCTTAAGTAGTATCTATGTGTTCGTTTCATTATGGTTCTGATTTTTCTAGCTATACTGAAGTTCTGTACCATCCAAAGACTGTTCGATTTTTAGGGAGTGATTCTTTCCTAACAGAGTTTCAAAGAATGTTTTACCTCCTTTCTTGCATCTTATATTAGAATAAATCTGGCTAGTTGGCATTGAGAGTCTTTTTGATTCCCTTTTAAAGGAAAAAGATATAGATATCACTAGAACATAATATGCCACAGAGAGCCAGTCTACTTTCTTGATTCTCTTCTAATATGTCATATATATTGAGAAGAAAAGAGTCAAGGAACACTCACAATCTCGACAAGCCTGTTTCGTGGTTGCCCACTCATCAGGAGAATGCAAAATTTGCATCTCCCGATTTGTGAAAGTGTAATTTTGCACATCTCCTGCAATGGGTAACAATGAAACAGGCTTGTCCAGATGCTGAGTTTAGTTGCTTGACTCTTTCCTTATCAATAAATATCAAGCTCTGTATTTATGCATTGAGCACTTTATTAGGGAATCGGAAACACAGACTTCCTAACATATCATATAAATATGAATCAAAGGCTAGAAATAGAGGCAGTAGTACAATAAAGAAATATAGGCTAATACAAGCTTTTTCATACAAGGAACCAGTTTGAAAGCAACCTAGAACTAGGGTTTTCTATCAGAAAACAATAGATAATTTTGATCAATTGTTTCCTTCAATATTAGAAAACAAAAGATAATTTAAGTAACATTTAGTACTACACGCTTTTTATTTCATAAGGAACCTACCTCAAGGCCTAGTACTAAAAGTTCCTTAAATTTTCTATCGTTCTCCATTGTTACAGAAAACAATAGAACAAAAGAATCAATTGTTGGTCCACAAGAAATTCTAGTTCTAGGGTCCTTATAAACGTTTCCTTATAAGAAAAGAAGCGTGTACTACTAATTCTTGAGGTAGGTTCCTTCCTCAATAAAAAGCACGCAAGAAAACTGACTGCCTCTCTGCTCTTTCCTAGAAAATTAGATATTGTGCTTTTTCTTACAGATTAACACCCTGCTTTATTTCTTGGTCACCAATTAATAGAGATCAAATTGTAAACATTTAAAAACTAAAATCAAATCAAATGTTGTCAAAACATAACAGCCACCTTAAGATTTTAAGGCACGCACAATAACAACAACAAAATGTGTTTTTGGTTGGAAGCCGCGAAGACCGTCCGTTCGAGATGAGTGCTGATCGGGCTGTCATGCAGCTTAAATTCGCTGCTAATTTGTCTTTTTTATTCCAAGAAATCAAAAGATTGCCAGACAGATATTTAGCTGCGAAGAGAGCCGGTATTTCTTTAAATTCATCATTTTAGATCGTGTTTTGCTCATGATGTTAAAAATTTAGGCCGTTTTAGGATTTATCGTCGTAAGCCACTTTCACTTTATTTTACTTTATTTGTCTTTATTGTCGAGGTGGATCAGATAGGCCATCAAAAGATGAGAGTAAATAAAATGCAAACGATGATCAACAGTGATTTATGTTAATAGGTTTTGAAATACCCTGAATAGAATAAAAGCACAGCCATGACAGGAAGAGAAAGGCAGCAACAACAGGGGGTATCGGTGTAGGTTTAGCTGGATCCAGGGGGGACATCTATTACACACTTCCTTCAAGACAAGGCTTTCCAGCCTTCCTGGTAAAAAATAAAAACTCCCCACTTCTCGATTTAGTAAAATTGTCCTTTTGTTCATGTACATGAGGTAGTGGTGCAAAAAATATTGTATAACTGTATATTGTATATTGTACAATGCATATTCAAAAGATCAACCGCTGGATCAGACTGATAGTGCACTCTGTGGCGCTCCCAAACCAACTCTTCAAATTTCTAATTCTCTTCGTCTAAGAACGGTTGATGAATGGCTGCATATCATTTAAGTTTGAATCGTTCTGAACATATTAACAATCACATGCATGTAAGTTTGGGAGTTGAGAAAATGACGACAGCCGTGTAACACCAAGGTTTCAAATATCTGAGTGCCCCAGTTTCTGCACCCCATGCCAACTCCAAATCATAATGCTGGCAGGTTCAAAGCATAATGTCCCAACAATTGAAGCACCCACTTTGCAGAGAATGGCACTTCACAAAAGGATCCTTGGTGTGCAAGGGCCATCTTCAAAGTTGTATATTTTACCCTCCAAAATCTTTTTAACTGTAGGGGCAAACCAAAATGTGACACTGCCAGCATTTGCGTTTACCACAGTAGGTGCACAGGTTAACTAAACTTTGAAATGGACTGAATCCTAATTCATTTTTATTTCAGGTTTTTTGGGTGTTGAGTGTGCTGATCCATATTCTTATGCAATCGACCAACTCACTGACGCAAAAGCAGAGGCAAAAATTGACCAGATCCTGATTAATTCATTCAAAGGTTTATATTCAAAATTCCCTCAGGGTTGGTTTTTTCCCATGAGGAATCTTTCTGACTTCTAAAACTGATATACTTTGCACAAGAAAGTCTTCTGGTTTCAAAAGACTGAGTCAGCTCAATGGTGTGCTAGTTGAAAAATCAGGTTAAGGGCCAAATTATTGTTGGTTCTATTAGGAGAAAAGTGCCCACTAACAAGCAGTTTTAGGGCCCCCCTGTA
The DNA here is from genome assembly GCA_963924455.1 of Pelagia noctiluca. Classification (NCBI taxonomy): domain Eukaryota; kingdom Metazoa; phylum Cnidaria; class Scyphozoa; order Semaeostomeae; family Pelagiidae; genus Pelagia; species Pelagia noctiluca. Next base: position 14,088,989 of record OZ004328.1, on the reverse strand, counting down.
CTTTTTGCAGATAAACAAAAGGCATTTTCTATCTGGAAAGTCTGCAAAATATTAAAGCCCAAATGACCCTGATAGATTAGAAATCCGCTATTTTGTTACGAGATTCATTACAAAATCTACCTTGCTGGTGCCTTTGGAATTTGTTAACTTGGCCATCTTCTATCATTTCCCCTATATTAAATATGCTATCCTCAAAAATTAGTCTCTGAACGGTTTCTTTAATCTATTCTTAAGGATTTAAGCTTGTAATAAGGAATATGAGCCTCTTTTACACCTTTAGTAAGCCTAAATGTTTCTTTTATAATTCTAAAAATGAAATATATCGAACATAAAATCCTATTTTTCAAATGCTTTGTATGTTTTCAGGTGACACGAAAGGGTTAGCAGCCGTGCCAAACAGACAAGGGGAGTTTCAGCAATGTCTTGAGCTTTCGATTCAATATTGCCTTGCACTGAAATGCAAATGGTGGGTTGCGGCATTCTAGTTATCCCCTACTTCAAAATTGAAATTAAACCAATTATTTAAAACTGTAGTGCAAAATCAGCACCTTACAAGCATGATGAACCACACAGTAGTGATTATCCACCACAGAAACATTAGTAATTTAACAGACCCACAAAACCTCACGATTTCCCTGGGAGACTCCCTGTTTGTCTCTAAAGATCCAAGGCACTGCCAATGGAAAACAATAGAAATAGGAGTCAACAAAGATAAAAGAATCTCCTATTCTTATACTGAGGAAGTTGGCTGGTCTGTTGTTAGCAATCACTACAATGATTTTGGCCGTCGTTATTATACACGATAGTAGTGACTAAAGGTTGGGCAGTGTGAATTTGGGACTATGGAAAAGGCCTTGAAACTAACTCACTGGTCCCCCTGTCACCCCTTTATTATCCACCAAGGAACTGTAGAAACACAACAGTAATGTTTGCTACGACCAAAATGATTATCGGCCACAGTGATTATCTACCACAGTAGTGATTAGGGGTTTGTAAGCATGTAATTGAGCCTTCAAAAAAGGTTTTTAAACTTACTAGACCCCCTATCACCCCTTTACCGTAATGTCAGCCCCCCTAGAAGACATGCTAACTATCACATCTCTTGCTTACTTAGTTCTATTCTGAGTCATATATTCACAATGCTTTACGGAGTGAAAAAATATATAAAAATAACTACGCAGAGATTAAAACTAAAATTTAAAGGAAAGAAAGAAGGCAACCACAGAATTCTAAGGTTCTCAGGATGATAAAGTTTTGTGGTCGAATCATAAATGTTGTTTACCTTTTTAGTTGTCTTCTCACAGTTTGTTGAGGCGTACTTCTGTTGTTCAATCTCATCTAGTTCTAAAATTTGAAGAAAATATTTTTGTTTGTTATCTGGTGTTATGGCATTTCATGAATTCCAAACTGTGAAAGTAAAAGGACTCATGATAAGATTTATAAAATAAAATAAATTAAATCATAATTATGTCGAAAAGGGAAAACAAATATTAAATGTTAAAAGTAGAAACTAAGGTTGTATAACGTCAATGTAGCTAAGCTCTCCTGTTTGTTTGAACAGAATCGTCCTAACTTCCACCCTTCCAGCTGGGGTTTCACTTTAAACAAAAACCATTTTCCTCCCAGTTTCATTGAAAAAGTTTCATTCCCTTCCAGTGATATCTCACTAATCCAGAGAGGGATTTCAACTGGAGGGGGTTAAATTTTCTCATATACACTCTTTTTATATACATTTTATATACATTTTTTTATAAGAATATTTGATTTTTTTCTGAGCCTCAATATTCTTAATTTTTTGCTATTTTGAGCCTCGGAATATTCTTAGAATATTCTGAAATTTCACCGATTTTGAGCCTCATTATTCTTATAAAATTCATTCATATAAAAAAGAGTGTAAACGCTGGTACGTTGGATGATAGTTGTTGGAAAGTGGGTTAAAAAAAGCCAAAAGTTGGAGAAAAGATGAAAACAGTTTGCGTTTATTTGTGAAATTTCACCACATCCTGAAGCTAATAAAGCTGAAAGGCGGAATGAAAAACTGGAAGATTGTATGAAAAATCACATACTGTTTTTACCCCACCTCTCAACTTTTGGCCTGGAAGGTGGAACGATTTTGTCAAAATGAAAATGACAGCCTTTCATCTGTGATTTGTTTGCAGTCTTCATATTCTGGCTGGAGTCTACCCCGAGGGAGAAGCGGAGGACGAGGAAGTGAAGGCGCTGTGGAGGCAGACGTATATTCAAAATCTCAGTTATGCTGCTAGAAGACTTGAACTGGTAAAAGGAAAGACTTCTCTAAATAAAATGTGTAACTTGTGGGCTAACTCTAGCTTGTCTGAATATCTAAATCATTGTGGTGGTATGAATCAAACTCTCCAACCCTGGGTTAGAAACCAAGTGCCTTGTTAGTGATTATGCCATACAGCCCAGGCTGGGTAGGAGTCGAGTTTATGTAGTTGGTGTGATGAATTGTTTTTGATTTTTCATTTCTCAACTTAGAGTTTTGACTTACACAACAGATAAGTGCAGTTCTGCTGAACACAGGAACGCCTGGTACCAGCAGAGAATAAGCAGTGAGATAATGCAGGTTGTAGGAATCAAATTCGCAACCCCTTGGGTAAAAACTTATCACAAAAGCTAAGGCTGGGAAGGAGCGGAGTTTATGTATAGTTGTTGTGATGAACTGAACTATTTTTTTCATCCTTAATTTCTAAACTGATAGTCGAGACTTATACAACGAATGAGTACGGTTCTACTGAACACAGGAACGCCTGGTACTAGCAAAGAAAAAGCAGTGAGATAATGCAAGGTGGTAATCGGTTTAACTAGAATTCGTACTGTTGATCAAAATTAGTTGCTTACAATCTGCAACTCAACAATTATGATTCCTAAAAAGGCAAAGCTCATGATAGTTGTTTTAGTTTCTTCAACCCTTCTCTCCTTATTTTCTAGGACAACATCACAATCTTAATCGAGCCAATTTCAAATCTACCCAACTACTTTCTAACACGCACTGATCAAGGTAATAATACTGTTCTAATGGTAATGTACAATCACTTCTCGTTTTGTGTTAAATATATATCCCTTAATACGGATATCCCTTAATGCATTGTATGTTCTTAGAATTTGCTAAAGAATCTGGGATATCCAGGGGGTAAATTTGCATTAGTTCAAAATGTCAGCATTGACAGGAGATTTTGAGGTATTCCATTTATTTGAAGAATCTATTGAAGTATTCCATCGCAAAATAAGGGTCATGATACTGTGGTCTAAATAATTTACGGTACTGAAATAGGGAAACGTTTTGTAGCAATTTGTGACGATTTGTATTTCATTCAATCTTTTTTTTCTCCTCCAGCTGTAGATATCTTAAAAGAAATCGATCTTCCAAATGTGAAATTGCTTTTGGTATGTATCCCTGATTTATTTCGAAATGAAATATTTGGACATTTAAACATCATAGTAGAATTGGCTATTTCAGTTACTCATCGTTATTTTTAAACAACTATGAGTTACTGTTGTATATACAGAATATGTGATTGATTCAATATGTGACGTCTATGTTATGTTAATTGAAAAAAATGAAAATTGATAAAGGATCAGTTGAACTTTGTTGTGATTGATTAGAAACAAATATTAGATATTGCAGACTCGATCTTTATGCTAGATTTATATTTTCAGGACTTATACCACCACCAAAGAACCCATGGAGATTTAACAAACACACTCACAAACACGCTACCATATTTAGGTAGACCTTTCTACTAAATTTTCATTGGCTGCCTCCTTTCTAATTACTCATTTCGAGATTTATTTTCCCATTTTGATCTTAAATCAAAGCTATTTAACACAATGGCCACTACTGTCAAGGTTATGTGTATTGTTTTGAATTAAATTTCAAACAGAGGATCAGGAAAGAGTAAAGTAAATTGGGAACTGGGATTTGCATTTTTGGGAAAATGGGACAGGATTTCTTGAGATGTGGAATTAGGAATGAAAAAGTAAATTGGGATTGGAATTGTGAAACACGTCAATATTGGGAATTTCTCTATCATTCTCATTGGGATTGGGATTTTTTATTACTTCAGTGCTGGGAGTTGGGATCAGTACTAGATAATATTACATATTCAATTTATTTCACCAGGTCACATACAGATAAGTCAAGTACCGGACAGGAACGAGCCGGATAAAAATGGCGAGATAAATTACGATTTCATCTTCAATCATTTGTTGAGGATCGGATATTCTGGATGGATTGGGTGTGAATACATCCCAAAAGGTAAGATTTTCTTGTGATTGATATGTGGTTTTAGGGGAAGATCATTATTTAACGCCTTATCTAAAGAGTACATATGAGGGGCAAAATGGGTCAGATTTCGGGTCAGGGGTAAAATGGGTCATTCTGTATAAAATGTTGCAGAACACAGCTCCATGAAGAAAGACTATCATGCCTCCATTAGACTGCTGAATAAAAAACAATGTGAGGTAACCCTATTTTTCTTCCCCAGCATAGCCTGCGGTAATTTTGAAGCATTTTATACAGAATGACCCATTTTACCCTCTGACCCATTTTGCCCCAAATTACTCTACATCAGAGAAAAACGAAACTTTGGTGAATGTAACATGAAAGGCTTTATTAGTTTATTATGTATTGGTATATTTCCAATCTCATTGTTATAAAGTTCTGGAACCTTCACAGAATTTGACTTTCCCTAAATATATCCCTAAATATATATAATTGGAATACTATTAAATCCTTGATTGTAATCTACGTTGCTTATGCTTATTAGAAAAATGAATAAGTTATGTTGAAGTGAGGCAGTGCTGTAGAAATCTGCATGATTGGTGTAATTTGTTATAAATATCATGATCAATGAGCATACGCTATGGCAGAAAAGAGACAAGAAATTGCTCCTTCGTCTCTACTAGCTTCCTTCATTACTACTCATCAGGAGATGTACTTATCATAAGTGCATTCACCGCTCTACTATAAATGTATCGATCAATGAGCATATACTAATTGGCAGGAAAGATTCAAGAAACTACTCATTCATCTCGACAAGCCTGTTTCGTGACAAGCCTTTGTCTTGAGATCAATGAGCTTGAGCTTATATATCTTAAAATTTAGAACAATGAATATGATAAGTTAATTAAGTGAGGCAGTGCTGGAGATATCTATGTGATTGGTGTAATTAATGATTTATATTATGATAAATGAGCATACACCTATAAGCTGAAAAGAGACAAGAAATTGCCCCTTCATCTCTAAAAGCCTATTTCGTGATTGCTACTTATCAGGAGATGTACTTATCATAAGTGCATTCACCGCTCTACTTTATTATGTTGATTAAGGGAGACAGTGCTAGACGAACTATGTGGTTGGTGTATCTTGTGACGTATATCATGATAAATGATAATTTGTATCTTGAAATGTTTCAGATTCGAAAGGCTTTGGTTGGATTGAGCCGTACTTGCAGCGACAAGACGACATGACACTGCGGGTTTTAAGGACGTAAAACATCATGAAACATTCTGCAGATATCTCTTCGATGTAAACATAATTATTCTCACTCTGATTCATTGTGGATTTATTTTCATGCCTAAATTATTTGCTGTATAATTATTACATGAGATGTTCAATATTTTTGGGATTAAAATAGATTTTCTAATAGACGCAAAATAGAATAATAGGAAATTATGTGGAATTATGTCAAATCTCGTTGTCTTTTTTTGAAACTCTTTGTTTGGCTTTACTCTGGCATTTATCTGCTCAATTAATGTTTTTTGTTTTATATCTTGCTTCTGTGTACAAGGATATGCCTTTTTAATACAGCAGCCATTGTAATTTTTAAAAAAAGGCTAAGGTAGTAGCCTCGCTTAAATTTAAGGCCTGTCATTTTCAAAGGAGGCAGTGGCCTCACTATCAAAAATCAGCTGATTTGTTGTTGTGTTGTTGTTGTTGCTGTTCAATTTGGTTGTGGTTGTGCGAGAAGAGATAGGCCAATGCTGTAAGTGTAAAGTACTGTTTTTAATGTTGTTTTTGGACAATGAGCTTGTTACTGATATCAGAAGAAATAGACGTTTTGAAAGCAATATTTTGTCAAGAAAATGAATTCAAACTACATACCGAAATGGACTGCGTTTCAGAAAGCGACGACTACCAAATTTGTTTTGCTATCAACATCACATTTGAGCATAATCATCATCATGAACAAACAGGCTGCATTGAAGTTGTGTTTTGCCTTGATAGAAGCTACCCTGAAAAAATCAACAATATTGCTTTGAATTCTGTTGATCTAAGTAAAAAGCAACTTGGGACATTGAAAAGTAGGCTGAACGAACACATACAAGACTTGACAAAAGATGGCAATGACGAACAGAAAATTTTGCAAATTGTAGAGTTGATAAAAAATCATATTGAAACAGATGAAGAATTCAAAAATGATTCTGTCTTGAATACTCTGATAACAAGCAAAAATGATGATGATATTAAAAAAGAAACTGAAAAACTCATTGTCTTGAAGTTGGACCACATGAGATCAAAACAAAAATATTCAAAAACAATTTCAAATTGGGCGACATCATTAGGCCTTTCAGGAAGACTGTTGTTTTTTGGTAGATTAATTTTGATTGTTCTTCATGGGGCATCATATGGAATAACTGAATATTTGAAAAAGCACAGGACGTGTGTTGTGGATGTTGATTCGAATGGAAGACCGTGCAAAGAGAGAATGATGGATGTCATCATGGAAGTCAACAAAAGAATATCATCTCAATTGTGAGTTTATACAGGGCCCTGAGCATACTAAAACCCTGGGGCATATGGGATAGGTCAGCCCAGTAAGCTGAGCTAACTCACTTAGGTGGGATAATTTCAATAGGTTTTCATAATGAGAAATACTTTCCCAGTTACCAGAGCCATTTTGATACAGATATGAAAAATATTTGGCAGTGCTAAAACCAAAATTCAAAATAATTTGGCTTATCTTTCCGGGCTGGTCAAGTTGAATTCAGTTCACATGAAAACTTTCTCAGCTCATGACAGCCAGATCTCACCAAACAAGAGGTGGGGTCTGTGCAAACCAGGTTAGCCCACTTCTCATATGAGGGCAGCATGCTTATTTATATGTGAGTTTTAATTATGATGGTATCCAAGATAAGTGGGCCATCCCAGTCTACTCGGCCGGCCCATCTGATATGAACAGGGCCTAATATACTGACACCTGCAATTCCCGGCCAACAAATAATTTCAATAAAAAATGGGTTCTGTTCTCACAAAATTTAAGCCTCTACTGGCAGATACAGAAGCTTATCAAATGCAACGGTAGGAAATTCTTTAAATGTTGACACTGAGCAAGATTTCAAACCGAAAAGCATCTAATCATTAGAAATTTCAAATTTCTTACCTGCTCCAATTATCAGTTTTATCTTGCAAATTGTTGTGTCTCTTTCTTCAGCAAAATGACTGAATGAAAGTCTTTCTTTTCCTTAAATTTTCTCAAAAAAACCTAACGCAAAACCTTACCCAAAACAGTTGTGTCTATAGAAGTTATTCCTTGTGTACGAAAAATTTATTTATCATTATCATCATGGGTGGCATTTATTCAGATTTATGTGAATGAAATTCTTTCATCTTGCAGGCTAAATGGCTTCCAGATCATGGAATTTGAAACCAAGGAAAAACTTATCAACGAATTGAAATTATTTGACATTCAGTATTCTGATCTGCAACAATGATGTCAAATAAAACACAGATAAAAGTATTTTCACTGAGGAACACTCTACCCCTGAGATGGGTGTTCACCCTGCCCTATTTCAAAATGCCCCTGTCAGCCAGCTGCAAGGATAAGAACAATATTTCATTCAATTGCAAAATGACTTCCAGTGGCACCATCTATATTGCTTCAGTGGACTGGATGTTAATGGATGGACCAAAAGCTAAAAAGTTTGCAATGCACGACTGCGCCGTCAAGCTTGATCTTTTAAGGTCAACACGTTGATGGTTCACCCTAAAAATATTGATGGAACTATGCACTCCACTACTCTTTAGAAGAAACATTAAACTACGGATCTCATACCCTAAAATAGCATCTCATTCTATTGCTGATATGTCCATCCTTGGTTTACTCGTGCACCGCAAGACATAATGGAACGCAAGACTCTTGAATAACGTTTAATCTTTGATTTAAAAACTCTTTATCCTGATGGACTGAACAAGCAATTCACATATTTACAATAGGCTTTTCTCCCTGTTTTTCTTTCCTCTTCTATTATCTAGCTACGTCACATCGCATCTCACATTCTTTTCTTTCCTTGAATCTTGTCTTCTCTTTGCTCGGCTAGTTTTATAACAAACCACTTGATAAACAGGTATAATCCCAAAATGTTGTGGAATTTTCATCTTAACTATGAATTCTGAACTAAACTGTTAAGTCTTAGCATTTTGTGATATATCAAAAATAGCATGCAAAGTTGGCCCAAATTAAGTGAATAGCTAAAAATATGAAGCAGGTTTCTCCAAAGTAAAGAAAGTTGTGAGTTGGTTGAAACAGTACCATACCTAAAAGCTTAACTCAATATAAAACATAAATACATTCCTATTCAAAAATAAGTATATTTAGACCTGGCCTACACAATATAAAACATATTTCACAATATTTGTATGAATAAGTGATGAAATTGAATTCTCACGGTGTCAGAATATGTCGTCATATTGTAGTGAAGTGCTAAGTGGTTTCCTGCCAGGCCATAGCATATCATCATCTTCTATCTGTTTTAGGAAATCTGAAATTAAGTAAGTAGAATTAAGTTTATGTTTAACTTGCTAGCTTGCCAAAGGGCAGATGCTTTATTTCTAGCAGGGACATGGGACTTCAAGTTTTACGTCCCTTAAAAAGGACGGCGAAGCGAGACGTTTAGTCCAGACATTGCCATGCTTATTTTAGTAGGTGGCAGTAAATCACCCTCCACATTGCTGTCTATATGTTAGAAAAATTGCACATTATGTGGCGGGAATGACCGAGTGGTTAGATCACTTGACCCTTGTTCGAAGGGTCCTGGGTTCAAAACCACCTTCAGACCTGTCATAAAGTGTGAGGAGAGAATTAGCCAGCTCTCTATAATTCCAGGCAAAAAGAATCACGAGGTGTGGTCACATCGAGAGAAAGGACTAGGGTCACACTGCTCAATTAGTTTACCTACAAAGTGGGCCCTTTGTGCTTTGCACGTTGACCAATACCTTACGTAGATAGCAAGCGTATTTGCCTATCAACTATCAAATCATTGCCCACCTAGTGTGACCAAGGACAGCATTGAAGTGGAGCAGGGGGATCGTCCACCGGTAATAACCAGGTCTGCTTTTGCTAACATCTTGAAGGTCAACTATGCAGATGTTAACATCACATGATCAAGACATTTTTCTGCTTATCAAAACAGTTTTTGGCTAATCTTGACACTTTGTTTTATTCTACATCAATAAATCTTACTTTAAATTGGGAACTGTTGCTACAAGATATTTCGTTGGCTACAAATTAAGGAATTTGGTTTAACATAAAAATAAATTGATAATTACCATTATCATCAGCGAACGAGCCTGAAAAATCTTCATCTGACAGATTTAACGATGAGTCATCCAGTTCAGTTGATAAGATATCATAATCATCGTTTTCGAATGATTCCTTCTCTTTTTCCAAATCTTCCAATGATGGCAATTTCCTGTGTACATGTTTCCGAGTTGATTTCACTGAAAGAGAGTTGAAATAATTTTAGGCTGATGAGGAAGATAAAGATCAATTAAATAACAAACAAATATCAATAGAGATAATTTATGAGAATGAAAGCGATCAAAGTAGGATTCGAACCCGGACCTCTAGATTGATACTCTGGTGCGCTGTACCACTGCACCGCTGCACCGCCAGGGCCTTGATAAACCCAGGCCATTTTACTCCAATAAATTACACCACCACTCACCAAATGCAGAGAAGAGCCTACCCGGGATCTTTAACTACTACACAGGACCAGCTAGAGGGCGAAGACTTACCCACACCAGGAGGACTATCGTGGTCCCACCACTTGATAGGGTTGTACAACCTGAGTCTTCCTTAGTCAAATACAAATGAAATGATATTCAAAACATTTATGCTACTTTTACGGCCTTAAATATAGATCAGATGCTGTAACACGAAATAACATGCACATTTAAAAACAGCTCTGTTTGGTGTTAAAGTTCTGGAAAATAAGGTTCCTAGACCAATATCGAGCTTAAGGTTCATATCAGGTTGATCAGCCTTGTAAGCTATCTCATTAAAGGTTGGAGGATTTTCAACCTGTTTCCATATAGAGAAATATTTTCTAAGGCACACAAGCCAGCCTTCTTTTTGGTACAGACATCAAAAACATTCTGCAGTACTAAAACTGGAATTCAAAAGACATAGGCTCGTCTTACTGGTCTGGCCCTGGTGAATTCAGTTCATATGGAAAATTTTAGCTCATGAAAGCCTGATCTCACCGAACAAGAGATGGGATATGTACGAGATGGGCTGGCTTACTTCTCATATGAATGCAGTATGCTAATTGAAACAAGAGTCTTAATTATGGTGGGATATGGTAGCGTGGATGTGCCATTTTTAGAGGTATCTTTTTAAGATCAAATACGGAATTATGAGTGTACATTTTCACTTAATAGTCGCTTGTACCCGGAATTATGGGTATGAATTTTGAGAAAAAATAAATACAAGAGAAATGTGGTGATTGTAGATCAACCTGAAGAAGAATGCCACATCATCTACACTGATGTGTGGTACATGCGAGACTTTTATTTAGAAATATTTGTCTTATTCAGACACAATTATGTGGTGCTACTGAAATTATTTTTCTTTTACATATTCCGTGACACGGAATTATGGGTCCCTTTTTTGCAATTTACGACCTGGAATTGTGGCCCCAATTATTTTTTCAAAATGGCACATCCCTATCACTTAACCCTCTAAGGTACCCCCCGGGGGAGTGGGTCATCCCCCCAGTCTACCAGGCTAGCCCATCTCATACGAATCAGACCTAAATCTGGGTGGTCTAATGGGCTGTCGTTCTCTAATAGAGCACCATGGTACTACGAATGGGTACCTTCAAACATACTGAAACATCTTAAATTGTTTTTGATGTTGGTATTGTAAAACTGCTTGCTATTTCTTGTATCGAAGTCTAATGAATAAAAAACGTTAGCATACCTTCATTTTTGTATTCTTTGCTTGGTTTTTGTGGGCTAACATTATTGATTTGTGACGAGGAGATTTTTCTACTAAATTCTTCAATGAAGTCGTCTATCTTCAGCCTGAAACGATGAAACATGAATTCCTATCAAAGTTTTAGTGAATGTAAGACAATTTAATATTAGGACATCAATTGTAAACCATGACTTATCTAAAGATAATAAATTTATCATCTAAAGATTTTCTTTCTTAACATAATTGGGTCTCCTTGAATATGATTGGGTCTACTAGAATATAATTTGATCTACTAGAATATGATGAGGTCTTCTAGAATATGATGGGGTCTTCTAGAATATGATTGGATCTACTAGAATATGATTGGGTCCATTGAAATGTAATTGGGTCTACTGGAATATGGTTGGGTCTACTTGAATATAATTGGGTCTACTTGAATATAATTGGGTCTACTGAAATATGATTGGGTCCATTGAAATATGATTGGGTCTACTAGAATATGATTTGGTTTACTAGAATATAATTGGATCTACTAGAATATGATTTGGTTTACTAGAATATAATTTGATCTACTAGAATATGATGAGGTCTTCTAGAATATGATGGGGTCTTCTAGAATATTATGGGTCTACTAGAATATGATTGGGTCCATTGAAATGTAATTGGGTCTACTCGAATACGATTGGGTCTACTTGAATATGATTGGGTCTACTTGAATATAATTGGGTCTACTGAGATATGATTGGGTCCATTGAAATATAATTGGGTCTTCTGGAATATGATTGGGTCCATTGAAATATGATTGGGTCTACTAGAATATAATTGGGTCTACTGTATTATGATTGGGTCTACTAGAATATGATTGGGTCTACTAGAATATTATTGGCTCTACCTAAATATCATTGGGTCTACTTGAATATCATTGGGTCTACTAGGATAAGATCAGGTCTACTTGGATATTTACTAGAATGTAATTCATATAACTTAAGAATATATTTTTGATTGAAAAGATTTGGCATTTGATGCAAAGTCAGTGGATGCACTGCTGAATGTATTTCAATATTTTCTCAACCTATAAGAAACAGGACAGCCTAGTTTTGCAACATTCAGTCTTTTATTGGTATGTTAGTACTGTACTAAAGTATTTTGAAATTGGTCCAAAATTGAAAATAGAATATATCAAGATAAGATGAGTTTCTTTCCCTACTTCAGACTTCAAAAAAATGTATCTGATGTAAATGAGTAAAGGATTAAATCATCCTTACCTTAATTCACTAATTTCTGCTTTCCTGCGCTCATTTTCTATCTCAGTTTGTCTTTCTGGATGCGTTTTTCTTCTTGCGTTTTCTCTTCCGATTTCCTGAAAATATTATTCAAGATTTCAGTTGCTAGCAAGCTCTGAAATCATGTCAAATATTAGAAGGAGTTTATTTTCCACTCCACATTGCCTGTTGATGGGGGACAAATCCCTCCCAAAATGTATCCCTAAAACCTAATAATCAAAGGCTTGTCGTAATAAGTGGTAACTATTATGTCAAACATTGTTTCAGAAATAGCCTTGATAAGAACAAGTGTATTACTCTTCTTCAATATTGTTGCGAAATTGAATCACATTCATAATTTTGCACTATCTGCTACTAATTTGGTATGATAAAGACTATGATAGACTCCAAAAGCTAATCTAGAATATGAAATACCACAAATTACCTGTTGAAAATGGGTTTGGTGTCTTGCGATTTCTTTGATCTCACCAATACTTGCAGCAACGTCGTTTTCCAATTTCACTAGAAAACATCATTTTGAGTTAACAAGCAGATCGATTAAGCAGGTTTTGAATTCACAGTTACCGTAGAAGCTCTATTAAGCCCCCCTATTTTCAAACCCTCCTCTGCATACAAGAAAAACTGAAGAATAAAATATGATGAGTTAGGGATAGCTAATTGATGTAGGACATCGTTATATCACGAATTTTACATGCTTGTTGAGAATGTAGAAACTCTTCTCCAAATCCTCTCAGAAAAACACCCACTTTAATAAGCTCCTCTCTCTTTAAGCCCCCTTCTTCAAACAAGAAAGCTTACAGAGTAAAATATGATGAGTTAGTGTTAGAGGTAGCTATCATTGGATATATTTCATCGTAAAATTGCCATTTTCTAACTCTAAATGCTTGTGAAGGAGAAAATGAAGAGTTGTGAAGAAGAATTGAAAGAGTGAAACATTTCTTCTTCAAATTATATTTTAAAAGCATACATACATACATACATACATACATTATTTATTTAACAATGCAGGTCATCTAAGTGGCAGCTTTCGCTGATGTGGACCTGCTAGTAAAAACCAATAATAATAATTAGTAGGAGAAATACAAGATAATAATAAATAAATAATAATCAATAATAGAACCAAAAAGTTAAAAGTTTTTAAATAGTTTAGGATTATAAAATGTTTCTTGAGGTTAAAAGTAGATAAAATTTGAGTCAGTATATGTGATTGTCGCTGCCTGCCCGAAGGAGATATTGTCTAGTATTTTACTATTTTGGGACAGTTTTCTTTTAAATATTTCATAATTTTTCTGACTCGTAATTAATGGAGATAGCCGGTTCCAAATTATGGCTGCCCTATGTTTGAAAGAATTTCGTCCCATGTTTGTTTTCGATCGGGTGAGATCTACTTTGCAACTGTTCCTAGTTGCTCTCTGAGATTTTGTTTTTATTACTAAATCGTTTAGGACTCTAGGACATTTGTTATTGTATATCTTGTGAGTCAGGCACGCTACGCGTCTTTTATAGATATAGTCTATGGATTTCCAATTCGCTTTTTCAAGAATTTTATCTACAGGTGTTGAGTTAGGTAGCTTGTGTATTAACTTTGCTGCTCGCCTATGCACTGTCTCAATAGGTTCTAAGGATGGTCCAGATCCCCAGACAGCCATTCCGTAGGTGCAGCTAGGTAGGATACCTTGGAAATAGATCTTTTCGAGGACGTCAGGTTGTAAAGAGCGGAACCTTCTGAGTTGCTTGACTTTTTTGTTCATACTTGATGCTGCTTTGCTAACTTGAGATTTCCATGTTAGTTTGCAGTCAATTGACACCCCTAAACATTTTGAATCGGATACCACTTTTATGATGTTATCACCTAACCTAACTGGGGGTGGAGGCCCAATGAATCTTTTATTTGATATTATCATTATTTCAGATTTTCCAGGGTGGATGGTTAAACTATTATTTTTACACCATTCTGATATTTCTCTGATACCGGTTTGCAATAATGACATCACTTCATCGACCGTTTTTCCAACACAGTAGTATTCTGTATCATCTGCGAACATCTCTAGTGATCCTTTGCTGGGTACATTCGGTAGGTCATTTACTTGTATAGCAAATAGTCTTGGCCCAAGTAATGATCCTTGGGGCACCCCATATTTCACTTCATTGTGATTCGAAGATTGGCCATTGACCACCACATATTGCTTCCTTTCTGTGAGATAGTCGTCAAGAATATCATATAATTTACCTTTTATTCCGTATGCTAGTAGCTTCCCTTTAAAGGTTTTATGACACACAGAGTCGAAAGCTTTTTTGAAGTCAATGAACAGAGCTCCTACAACATTTCCCCTGTCCACTTCGTTTTTCCAGACCTCTGTAAGGTGCAAAAGTAGAAGCTCTGTAGAGTAGCCCTCCTTGTAGGCCCACTGGTGCGGACTTGCTAGGTGACTTCTAGTAAAATATGTGTCGATGTTATCACATATGATTGACTCCAGTACCTTACTTGGAATTCCTAACAGAGATATTGGTCTGTGATTTTCTCTTTCCATTCTGCTACCTTTTTTGAACAGAGCACAGACTTTACTAATCTTCCATTGGGATGGGAATTGCGATCTTTCAATACATTTATTCATTATCTCCGATAATCCAGATGCTGCGAAGTCTCCAAATAAGGACAAGTCCTTTGAAAAAATATTGTCATGACCCCCACTCTTTCCTGGTTTCACCTTTTTCCGTATAGTATCTTTCACTTTGTCTTTATTAATTGACAGATCTGGAAGTTCTGGCATGTTGTCAATTCTCAAGCTTGCATTATCTGACTGCAGCGTGTGTGAGTTTGCTTCAGCAAGCTTTTCCCCCACAGTTGAAAAGTATAGGTTTAAACAGTTTGCCATGTCTATATCTGCTGTTAGAATTTGATTGTTGTCTGCCTTTATGGGTCCAATCTGCTTTTGCTTTTGTTAACCGTTCATGGCCTTGACCGTTTTCCAAAAGCTTGCAGAGTTGTCTGCATTTTCAAATTTTGTTTTCCAATATTGAGCTTCTGTTGTTCTGCACAAAGCTGTCACATAGTTTCTTTGTTTCCTGTAGTTTACCCAATTTTCAGCTTTAGATGGATCAGCTTGGGCTTTCTTTAGCAATTTATACCTCAGGTTCATCTGTTTTCTCACCGCAGAGTTCATCCAAGGTAAGCTATTGGATCTCACTTTTGCTTTTCTGACTTTTACATGTCTATTTATTATCTCCTTGTAGAGGCATTCCCAGGCCCAGGCTGCATCATTTATGTCTTCAAAAATAGAGCAAACATGCCATGGGGCCTGCTCAAAGTCTGCCTTTACAGCATCATGGTTAATGTTCTTATAATTTCTTACTTCTTTGATGACTGGTTTTGAGATCTGCCTGCGTAGGTTGAGTACTGCATATACTAAATGATGATCTGAAATGCCAGAGTTATGAACACCATGTTTTTTCACCTTTGATGTAACTGTGGTGATAACTAAGTCGATCATTGACTTAGATGTTCCAGATATTCTTGTAGGTTGGTCAATGACGTTTTTCAGGTTAAATGATTTCAGGATCCCTAGTAATTTCTTTCCGTGTTTCATATCCTTTTGTACATCTTGCTGAAAGTACAAATCAGCATTAAAATCTCCCACTATTAGAATGTTAGTTCTCCTAAGGCAAATTGGTTGCAAGAAATTTTGAAAGTTTTGGAAAAAATTTGTATCAGATGGTTGTCTGTATACTGATCCTATAAGAAGTTTCTGAGATGATATGGTAAGATCGATCCATGCTGACTCAATACTCGAGTCTGCATTTAGGTCCTCCCTTTCAAAACCATTTAGTTCTTCCTTGAAGTATATCATGCACCCTCCCCAGTTGTTTTCAGTATTCTCTCGATCTTTCCTTGCTGATTTGTATCCTTCAATGCTTAATTGATCATCTGTAATAACCTTGTGTAGATGGGTCTCAGTGATGGCTAGAACATCAAAATTTGTAGCTCGGAGTAGGTATTTGATTTCATGCAACTTGTTAAAGAGGCCATTTACATTGATGTGACCTATTTTTAACCCCTTTACGTTCAAGTCATTTTTCAACTGATGGTAACAATCCTCATCTTCTGTATCTGCCTCTTGCTCGATAGAATCATTAGATATATCTTTTGAACAAATGTCGCAGTACCATGTTGAATCATTTTCTGCATAGCGAAAATATGTCACATCGTCCATGCCAATACAACGTGTGTGTAACCAATTATCACACTTGTCGCAGCAAATACCTTTTTGATTTCGTCTCACTCCTTTTTTGCAGATTTTACATGGGTATTTCACTGGACCTGGATTCAAGGATATGTCACCAGATAGTAGCAGGATCCATTGAATTAGTTCAGCTGTTTTTCTACGACTCCTTCCTTTGTTGCTCGAATTTAGGCCATGGTGATGACCAAGATGGCCTAATTGGCCTAAGCTTGCCGAGACATTTTTACCTTTTTGCATTAAAAATACCCACTCTTGATCAATAACCTTCTCGTCCGCTGACACCTTAAGCTCATATCTACTAACTAGTACGGTTATTCCTATAAAGAGCAGTAACTTTTCGATTTGCAAGGTCATTTCGGGAGCTTATAATTTTCGAGTCCTTCTCGGGTCATTTTCATTCTCACCGTAGACCTCTGCTGATTTCGTAGACCTCTACTGCTTTCTCCCTGCAGTAATAGGCCCTGCTATAATAAGCCCTCCTCCAGAGCCTCAAAAATGATGATAAGCCCCCCATGGGGGCTTGATAGAGCTTTTACGGTACGTTAGAAAGAGAATAAAAACTCATCTAAACTTCAAAATGGAACAAAGTCTGAAATCCAAATGAAAAACTTACATATTCTTGACCTTAAGTGATCTATTTCTCTTCGGTTAGCGTCTGCTTCGTCTTGTGCAAGTCTTTTACTTTAGAAAAATTATTAACATACAATAATTGGAATTGCATGATTAACTAGGCATTAACTCGAAATTCAATAGTATTACCCCCTCCCAAGTTACAAAAGATATTTATGCGACCCCCTCACAATCAAATGATTAAAATAGCAGGCAAGTTGACTTACTTTTCTGCAATGTCCCTTGACAAAGCAACCAACGAAGTGTCAAACAATTCAACTTGTCCGGCTGTCGTACTTTTGGTTTTCATCAGTCTGTTGATTGCATCTAGTTCTGATCTCATCTCTTGTTGCCACTGCAAAAGATCAGAAAATATGATTTCGAATCGAACAGCTAGCGGTTTAAAGCCCCATCTGCTTTATATGGTGGAGGGGAGCAAAAAAATCATAATTTTGTTGACTAGCATCTATACACGCTAACACAGAGAGTTTAGAACTGAATAACGTTTTCTGGAATCGATAAGAGGTTGCATCAGTCATCCACCTTCTTTTATATGATGAATTCAAACTTTTAATTACATTTTTGATAAGAAGACTTAGAATAAGGAAACGAAGAGCCAAGATTGCGACGATAAACATGACTTTTTTTTAGCGACAAATTTAAATTAGACATTCCAAAACAAGACAATTCTGACACCAGTTACATCATTATGACAAGTCCAATAGAGAAAAATTTTTATTAATTTTTAAAGATTAGGCCATTTTTTACGTTTCGGAGCAGCACTTAGCTCCATCTTCAGAAATTACAAGTAAACGAAGCATGAGGCTGAATTTATACTGATAAGGAGAATAACTACTAAAAAATGCGCATAGTTAGAATAAGACTTAGAATATAAGATAAGTTTCGGACACTTGAGAAAGAACACATAGGACTCGTCTGTCTGTGATCCCCTACACCAAAAACTGCTTATCTCCTTTTCTCTTTCAATTCATTCCAAATCGGCCTAATGTCTGTTAGAAGATATCAATTTTCAAAGTTTTCGTGTACATCTGGGTAAACATTTCCAAAATTTCGTATCAATATGGGTATACATTTTGATTCTTTAGAAGTATGTCCCTACCCAAAACTGGGTCAATTAACCCCCCCCCCCCCAGAGGGGTTTGACCTTCTTTCACCTTCTCAAGAATGAAGCAGGGCTGTCAAGAGCTAGCTCAGTCAGCCCCAAGTATCTTATAGAAACATGTCCCCCGGCAGGAGGATCTTGAAAAAATTATCTATGATCAAGATGTTGTGCAATTTTCATAAAACTTTATGCGGGTCCCTATGGAACACAGTTCCCAGACCTTTTACCCCACACCCCTTGGGTTCACAGTCCTGGGAAGGAATTGAAGAGAGGCATTAAATCAGAAGAGCAATATTTACCTGTTGTAGTTTATGTTCTGTTGATACATCAACTCCTTTCTCATGGAGCCGTCTGCTGACATGTTTCAACTCGCCTGAAAGTGAAAATATTTTGAAACCTTATCATGTCAGAGTAGAGCCTCAACGTCAAACTCCCTACACAACAGACAGACATCTTGTAAAAGCCTCTAAAAACAGATAGACTTTTCAAGGAAAACCTCTGGGACAACAGACAGACATTTCATATAAGACCCCTCTTTATGGATACCTCTGTAGAACTACAGACAGACATTATGAGAATAGGGTGAATCTTTTCAAACTTTTGCGAGATTTGCAGAAATAAAAATCTTTCCTACGTGTTTCTAATCACTTTGTAATATTTGTAAACGTTTACTTTTACTTTTCTACAATACATTTTGAGCAGTCACTCAAGGAGGAATCAGGAACATTTGAACTGCTTAAGATCCTCAAAGTCAATCTCAAATTTTGGCAATCTCAAAGAAAATGAAACATGTATTTCTAGTTACCTTTAAGCTGCTTGATTTCCTGGCTTTGAACTTTGTTTTCATATTGCAGTTTTGCAGCAGTTTTACTCATTGTAGCAAAATTCTGAAAAGAAAGACAAAATACTTGATTCCAATCTCATCTTGTGATCAAGAGACCCAATCTGCCCTCCTAGTTATCACAACACTGGCTATGCAGTAGCAGATAGACTTCTGCATAAGATGCATGGTACCTTTCAGCAGTCCAAGGCCTAATTTAATAGCCTGACCATTGCTGTTCAATATCAGAATTATTTATGAATAATTATTTACAGTCCTTCCATGGCCGCGAGATCACTGTTGTCCATTCACAAGAGCTGAACCACAGCTGATCATGTCGCCATGAGAGCAATATGTGGCTAATTGAGCCAGAACAGCATTATTCATTGCAAGATAGTTTAGTAGAACTCTTGTGGCTGTGAACTGTGGCTCAAACTGGGCCCAGACCACCGTTGACAATGTACCCATAAGAGTGACCTGTGGTTTGAGTGACTTCTTCTCATCATCAAACAATACCTAATGTTTACTTAAAACATACATTATGGGTTTCTATTATAATTTATTAGCAGACTTAAATACCAAACATTTCTTGTGTTTATCTTGCTATTGAGTATTAAGTTAAATAAGAATCATTTTATTCAGGAAGAAGTATCTTGAAAATGAAGAAAATAATTACAACTAATTTTGCTTTTTGTAGCAAATCCATGAGATGATTGAATTTTACATGTACACAGAGGTACCGAATAAAAACAATGATTTTCTAACCTGTTCCAGATGATTGATTTGCTTAGAGAGCGATTTGATTGCTCCATGCTGTGATTGGCTAAGATGTTGTGTCATTGTGTATCCGCCAAGGATCTGTTCTGATGCAAAGACGTCTCTTGGAGGGGTTTTCCAAGTAGGAGAATGCTCCAAAAATTTTGCACTTGAAAATTCATTTATCTCTGATCTACCAAGACCATACACATTTTGTGGAGTGGAGAATTTCGGGGTGATATTTTTCTGTAATAGAAACAAAAGTTTTATATTAATGAATTCGTCTAGTCTGAATCTAAGAATGTACAAAAAACCATTTTCATCAGAGCTCACATTTGTGTGTCATGTCTGTCATGTTTACATCCATCCACAATGGAGGAACTGGTTCAAGGAAAGGTATAATTGTGTTAAGCACTTTCTATATCATATATATACCCACCCTGTAGCAAATTACAGGACACTCCCACTATTTCAAAAGAAAAACATCTCCCACAAGCAATATAAAAAATGAGCTGATTCACCTGGAATTTTAAAATCTTCCCTTCAAATATACCTAGTGCTGTATTGGTAACTTAAGATTAAAGTTTACATTGGTAACACCTAATACATGTTTTCAAGCAGAGAGAATCAGTCTCCTATCTCTCTCTCCCTTTATTTAATCCTTCTTCTTTTCCTGGGCATGGTTCATTAGTTGTATACGTTTGATAGTTGTTGATACTTGATATGCAAGTATGCTTACTATCTTTGTAAGGTATTGGTTTATGCACAAAGCACAAAGGACCCACAGAATAGGAAGACTAATCACCCAGTGCAACCCTAGAGACCACACCTCGTGACACCTTTCTTCTGCCTTTTAGATTGGAGTAACAGAGAGCAGGCAAATTCTCTCCTCACAGTAATGTAACAGGTCTGGAGGTGGTTTCGAACGAAGAGTTGAGTGATCTAACCACTTGGCAAGCCCGGCACCTAACAGAAATCCCTCTAACTAGAAAAGTCAGAAAGAAAGACCTATACTGTAGCGATCTGCCTATTGCAGTTGTTGCTGTTATTCACAGAACCCACGTTGGATGACGTCATTTAAGAACAAGAAATTTGTTTTGTAAAGTCTAAGCCTACTAGGGTCGAGGTGGGAGAAACCGTACAGTTAAGGTTTGACCGGCTACTATTTCTGAATATTTTTTCAAACAAACATGAAATTATTTCCACAATGTTCAATACACCATACTTTATTTTGGTTTGTTGTATAAACGTTCAACTCTGTTTAGATTAGCTGCAAACTGACTTCATGTCTCTAGTAGTTGGTGCGGGAGTTTCCGTACACCAGCGGGAGTTTCCGTACACTTTTGCAAGTGTAAAATAATTCACTTAAATCTATTTTTAAATCTTCATATTCATTCCCTGGCAAAATAAATTCCTATTCTATCATTTTTAGCTAAAATCTACTTTATTAACCTATCCGTTTAATTTTGAGCAAATTTTCATTGAAGGCATGTAAATTTTTCGACACGCGAACGGCACACACTCATTTTACGTCGATTATGGATCGACGTTAGTTTAATGTTTATAACTTAAAAAGGAAAGGATCTACAGCCAAGAATATCCAAAAGAGCAGAAAGTATGAAGTTTTTTACCTTACGGTCAGCAAATTCTTTAATTCGAGCAACCTGTTGAACTTAGAATTAACTGCAAAGTTCAACTGTACGGAAACTCCCGCTGTACGATTTCTCCCGCCTAGACCCTAGGGTTCATAAATAGCGTTTTTATCATATTTTTTTATTCATTATTTTTTTTATTGTTGATTCCTAAGAAATGGAAGTAGAACAATTTTTAGTTTTCTAAAGATCCTACCAGCCTTGAATCAGCACACCATTGGACATCTTGATTTTTTTGGGCCTAAATTCTTCCCTTTTTGTGATCAAAAGATCAACGAACACAACACGCCCTCTTTTTGCACTAACCGATAAAAAGTAACTTAATGGAGTGGAGAATCTTATACTTTGATGATTCAAAATTAACATGTTTACCAATCATACCTTCAGAGTGGATATATTCGCGTCAGTTTCACTCATGAGGTCTCTCATTTTCCTGTCCCAACTGTAACTGTCAGCGGCCATCTTGTTTGGTTTTCAACTTCATTTTTGCGCGCGTTTTTACTGGGTACCAGTCCTCCGACATGTTGTTGGTAACCTTTCTATGACATCGACAGTGACGACAAGAAAGAAAGAAGGAAATAAGAATCTTCTTGACTATTTATCTATATATTTGACCTTAGAGATAGGATCTGCTAAATATCATTACTCGAGGAAAACCACTCTTTCTATCACTTCTCTTTAAAAGTGAAAGCATGATTAAAGTTGCAAATTATACAAGGCCATTTAAAGATGCGGAGTAAAGCTACATATGTACTCCATCTTTAGAAGTTAGAAGTGACAAAAATATGAAAAACATGGCTAATTCGTACTGATAAAGACTACAAAAAATGCGCATATCATAAAGAGAAAATGAGAATGAGTTGAGTACGGAGGACGATGCCTAAAACAGAAATAGGGGAATAGAAGATTGCTGAGAGTTAAGTAGAATTAGCGAACTTTCATTAATAAGCAAATCAAAATCATTGTTTGCTCGGTCAAGCATTGACTCGTCTTATCAAACAGGAGAAGTGTTCTAATATACTTGAATTGTCGTGAAATGTGTCTACATCTACATCTACATTAATCAGTAAAACTAACAAGGTATCACACTGATAGAGATCAACACACTACCCATGCACTCCCATCATATGTCATAAAGCCAGTGAGGAAGATTGGAAATATGGGGGGAGTTGACAAAGGATTAGCATGCATGAGGAGTGAGAAGATCTCGAATTGGTTGCTGAAATTTAAGCATGTTTATCGTCGTTATTCTAATAATTCGGTTCCTGAGAAAAATACGATTTCCTACCAACATTCCGAAAAGCTTTAACAATACACTGCACAAAAAGCTTTGTTACCTTCGAGGCAATGCCAGGCAATGGTGGGAATTGGGTCTCGTGGCTTTGTAACCATTTGAAAAGAACTATATAACAGTTTATCCCTCAAATGAATAAAAACTAAAAATTCAATGCAATCTGCAGCGTGACATGTGACTAATTTTCTAATATAAATAATCGTTGAGAACATGTCATGAAAAACACAACAGGCTCTTGCTGAATTGACATTACAACTCTGCATAAACGGATATATTTCTAAGCCTAGCAAACGTATTGTAGAAACTCTCAAAAATGGCGAAGAAAGTTGCAAAGAAAGTCGTGCGTGCAGAAACCAAGCCTAAAAAGGCAGTGCTAGCGAAGAATCCAGTAGCCCCGAAAAAGAGGGGAGTGCAAAAGCGAACTGAAAGCTACAAAATCTACATCTACCGCGTGCTGAAACAAGTTCACCCTGACACAGGAATATCCTCCAAAGCGATGGTTATCATGAACTCCTTCGTTAACGACATCTTCGAGCGAATCGCCAGCGAGGCGTCGCGACTGGCGCATTACAATAAACGCTCGACGATAACATCGAGGGAGATCCAGACGTCGATTCGGTTACTGTTACCCGGAGAACTGGCGAAACATGCGGTCAGCGAAGGAACCAAAGCCGTTACTAAGTATACATCTTCGAAATCTTGAAGATACGTTTTATTTTTGCTCAATCATTTTAATTGATTAGGTTTATTTTGTATCATCAGATACGATGGTTATTTGTTACCGGTTGCAGCAGTATGGGGCGAATTTGGTAAAGGAGTTTTAGTAAAGGAGTTTTATACTAGATTATTCTTCACCAAGTTCTGGTTCGGTAGAACTTTGGCAGGACGTATTGGCCTAAATTTAAGACAGCAAAAACGCAAAAAGAGGCTTGCTACTCTTAAAAAGAAGAAAGCAGATTTGTTTAAATTCTCTCGCTTTGGTCACTTCAGTTCTGATCTTTCTTAAAGTTAGGCCCATCGTTCATCCCCTAAAGCTTGGGCCAATGTTGCTGCTGCTTGCAGATAACCAATCGTGAAAGGAATTACCAGCTTTTATCGGCTTTGGAGAAAAACCGTCAAGTTTCGGAATATATTGACAATAAGAGCTAAATTTTAGTTATGTAATAATCTCACACCCTAATTTTGTCGACTAGAAAAATTGTGGTCTCGGGAGGCGCGAAAATTAATTTTCGAGGAAAGGTTTACAGCCAAATGTTTTGGTACTGATGGATAAAAAAGGACGGTTAAAGCTGATTAATTCCTTTCTTTATTTTACATATCATTGTTATCGTAAAACAATAAAAATTTTGTAGATTAATTTTTGGACAATTTTTTTAATTGATTTTGAACGTACATGAAAGCTCTGTAAATTTATTTTAGAATTAGTTCCTGACTTTTAACTATTTATAGTAAAATTATTGATAAATCATTGTCTTTATCTTTATGTCCTGTATTCTGTTCTCTATTGTTATTGGGTTTTCCAGCAAGCAATTTCCAAAAACTAATCGATGGTTCTGTTCTGTATATTGTGCACAAAAAGTCTCGATGAAAAACTTATTATGCTCTCCATTTTCTCCCCATTTTAAAGTTAAATCTCGATCAAAAAACTATAATAAAATTCAAACGCAATGAACTTTCATCATTCATATTTACAGAAAGGCCAAAGTTTTCACTAACGTCGGTACTCTACTAATGCCTCAGTCTGGCACCAAAGAAATATCGTCCATTAATATTTTTTACACTTACCGAACCTTGGCACAAATCAACAAGATGATTACAAACCATCCCAACCAAAAACAAGTCCAAACTTCTTACTCTGATTTCTAATGATTTTGGCACAATTTTGGTCAAATCATACTATAATAAATATTTTAAACCCTAACCCCTATTTATAGGAAGAGAATAATCTTAAAGCAGCAAGAAATTTAATTACCCAGCTATGAGTTATGTCTCTGATATTAAATGATAAGTGCACAAATTTGGTCAAATTTTCTTTTAAAAATTGATGTCAAACCTTAACTGTTCATGGGTAGAAAATAACTTTTGGCCCATCTCTAAAAGAAGCATCAAAATAAATTACCAAAAAATCTCTCTTCTAAGCTAACCTAGTGAAAAATACTTTGGGGAATAGCTCAACACCATCAAAATATCAAAATTCTATCAGATGAATGTATAAATATACTCTTGCTGAAACCCTTACAAGAAACAAATTCTTGTATTACCAATATTGCGTTCGGTGCTCTTGATATTGTTTACCCAGATTTCTAGGATTGTATATGATATCTGATTGATACAAGGAGTTGATAGAACTGAATGCATGCTCTCTTTCACTATTCTGTTCTTCCAGTTCTTAGCCTCGTCAATAACAGAAATATTAATAAGGAAGAACCCATATTTCACATTGCCCGATGATGGGAGACAGATCTCTCCCAAAACGTTGCCCTACTAAATATCAAAGGCATCTCATGATAAGTGGTGACTATCATGTCAAATATTGTAACAAAATTAGTGTTTTACCCAACCTTAAAAGCCAGAAAATATATTACCCAACTTATTTCTCCTTCACTACCAACATATAGCACAAATAATGAACAATAGTAAAACAGTCCCTAACTAAATATGAACTACATGACAAGTAATGCTTAATGCTGAGCTATCAGCATTTCTAGCAGTTATACTTATTCATGATCTTGCACCTTGTAGTTTGAAAAAATACAACTGGAATAGATCAAAACCATCAAATATATCAAACTTCTGCCAGATTAAGTTAATTCTATCAATTCAATACTATGAAAATTAAAACTATGCAATTATTCTAAACCTAGTTTCCAAAAGATCCTAAGTATGGACTTAATAGCCAAGTGATATCATCCAGTTTCTCCACAAATTTTCTTGCAAATATAACCTTGAATATAATAGCTAATACAGGAAGTGCCCGCATATAAGAAACGAACATATAAGAAACTGCAGCCTACCACCTTGGAGAATATTTCCTCTATCAAAATATTTTCATGCGGTGATCAATAATGTAGGCACTTCCAAAGAGTAACCATTTTAATTGTTGACAATTACATGATATTCCCCAGTTTCCTAAGGCATTCATAGATACATCCCACTAATCTCAAAATAAACCTGGATTGAGCATTCTGTTGTTTCTAGATTCAGATGTTGAAGCCAATTACTTCGGCCTGCGTTTGGCCTCCCAATATTGCCACCGAAGAAATCAAATTGCCTGTACTCTTTGCTAACAATAGCTGCCCGATTATTGAGTCCCTTGTTGAGCATTCATAACATTCCAAAAATCATCAAAGAAAAAAAAGCAGCCCTAGTGAAATCTCAATTCATTGAATTGGGCATCCCAATATGGCCGCCAATCGCTTCATTTCAGAACGACAGAAGCTCAATCCAGTCTTTATTTTGAGCTCAGTGATACATCCAAGCGAAAAAAATCCTCTTATACATGAAACAGGTAACCGGATTTGATATTTCGAGTTTCTTACATGCGGAGACTGTATTTGACTTACCAGGTCTCTCCATTATGACGTACAAAACTTTTGTTCACTTTGAAAAATGTGCGGCCTAGAAACAGATTTTGCCATCTTTTGGAAACCAGAATTCGGGAATCATAAAAGTTAAAATCATTAATTTCAATATAAAGGTTTTAACCCTGCTTCTTCGAAAATACTCCAGGCTTCATTCAGTTCGATGAAAATTGCTCTGGACAACTCTTCCTGAGGCGTACCCGTATGCTAAAAAAAATAAATAAAAGTTTATCATTCGCATTCTGTATCATTAACACAATAAACAGAAACATAGCACAACATAATACCTACTCAAAATTTGCTTCTGACACTCGTGTGCCAGTGAGTGTCAGAAGTAAAGCTTTAGTGGTTATTATGTTTCACTATATTTCCCATGTCTCTCGCCATCCTCAAGTTCTGTACTAATCAAAGAATGCATGGACATACTTATACTCAGATGAGTGTTGTTAGACACAAAGCTTCAGTAATTACTTCTTTTCGATTAGGTAAGTATCGATCAAAGACTGTAAAAGCAATAAACATGAAAAACATATTTGTCTATTCTTCCATTGAGCTAATAATTCTTAACGAGGCCTTGAAGGAATTGGTCGACTTTATGTTAGAGAAAACGCATCAAAACGAATCAAAAAGATCACTTAAGTATAATTCCTTTAAAGGTACTGCAAATTATATTTAGTCAAAGATTTTAAAGTTTCAGCCCTACCAGCCCCTATTCATAACTAATCAAACTAAGACTTCCAATGCTACGAATGTTGCTAAATCTAAAGTCTTGCGCGCGTAATCAGTCCCATAAACATGAATTTGCAAATTTAGTTTTATAATATTTAGATATGAAATTATTAAAAACATAGTAGATTAGAAACAAGAAAGGAGCCTAGCTCTCTGTCACTAAAAGTTTCATGATTTTACAATCATCAGACAACCTATAATGAGACAGACTATAGTATGGATTTTAGTCTGTCTGTTGATTGCGTAAGCATGAAACTTTGAGTAACAGAGAACCAGTCTCCTTTCTTGTTTCTTATCAATCATTCCTCTGTACTTCCGTACATTGAGCACTAAAACATAATGAAAGTAAATACCTTATCAGGGTGGACACATAAACAAGCTCTTCGGTACATCTTCTTGACCTGGAGAAGATAAATGAAAATATGAAAATCTCATGACGAAGATAATCAAAATACAAAACGAGATCTGAATTATTAATAACTAAGGAGGCTAAAACAGATGAGTAGACCAAAAATCCACGAGCTACTAGATATTTCATGTTGCCTATGCTTTCCTTTGCTGCTTACGACACGCATGGATACAGTGTACGAATTCTGAAACTACTGGTTGGGGTTAGGAAGGGCATCCGGCCATTAAACTTTCCACCATAACCAAATTCATGGATTGGTCTAGAGAAAAATCTATAGACCGGTCATAGAAAACAACCGGAATCTAAATTCTGTTTGTGTGTGTGTTTCTTTGCCTTCGACCATACCACGCAGATTATACCAGTTCTCGTGCGATCATTGCAGTCAAGCAGGGTGGGGGCATGTCAGTTCTTGGATGGGCGACTGCCTTGGAACTCGTGGTGTCTCTTTTACGAATTCTAGGTATCACAACTAGGTGTCAACCAGGATGCTGCAGGATACAAAATCATTCAGGCCTAGTGATCGGACTGCAAAGAGAGTGTCTCAGGCCCCTAGCTATAACTACCACAAATATGACTACACAAAGTAAACAATACTTATTTCATTAACAATACTAATGATCTACGTTCAGGATACAACAATAGCTAGGCTACCTCTTTTATCGAGTGTAAACAACGTAAGTTAACAACGACTATCAAAAATAAAACAAAGAGAAGTAGATTTGCTTACGTCGTTCGGCTGGATTAACTGATGCATGGAACACGGCTTCCATTTATCTTCTTCTTCCCACAAAACAGAACCAAGAGAACAGAGAAGTGCTCGGATGTTCCTTTCTTTGCCGTCTGCCCAGTCTCGAACCTAAAACAAATACACATTCAATTAGAAACAGGAAAATCAAACACCGTAAAGGAATTAATTTTCACCAGAATTTATATTTGCAGATGAACAGATTTCATTTGTTTCTGAAAAGTTGATTTTTGAGAAGAAGCAGGGTCTGGAAAATCATTCTAAATGGTTTTTGTGAATGAAGATGACCCTAGCAGAAATATATGAACCAAGACCTCTAGATTGGTTATCAGCGATTTGACAGTGGGTAAAATTGACACTCAAGTTGTTTTTGGAGCTTGAGACAAAACCATTGCTTGACTCAATCTATTTCATGTCTCAAGTAATAGAAACCATACCACCTAAAAAGCATGATAAACCACCAAAGTATGCACAATTATCTACCACACAGGGGAAAACTGGGAGGACAGTGGGTTACCGGGAAATTAATGCTCAGAGGGCTAAAACAACTAGAGCTCGTTAGGCACTGTAAGCCAGTGAATTAGGGGTGCAGAAGGTGAGACCCCCAGAAACTCCAGGCCCACAAAAAAGTTTTCAATATTATAGCAGCTTTATGTTAAAGTGCAAAACTGTATCTTGCCAAGGGCCTAGCGGGAAATTTCCTGGTAAGTGGGCCTGCCTGCCCCAACCACCACAGCAGTGCAAAATCACCACTACAGTATTGAGTATTTACCACAATAACAGGTTCGTTAGCATGAAAAAACAATAGTTCATCAGGTTAAGTAAGGCATAGGCATAAAAAATATATGAAATAGTAGATCAACACTCAAAAAATAGACATTTCTTTCTGTACCTCCAAGTTTCGTACTTGTGCAATCATTAAACACTACGCCAATGGCAACTCTGTCTGAGGATTGCAGAAAACCCAAATCTTGGAGTCACGTCTGTTCATTGAGTGGTAATTCAAATATCTAATTGCCCTATACTGGCGTGTATCAAGCACTATTGCCAGGATAGTGAAGCTGTACTCAAGATAAATGTAAAATATGAAATGTGAAAACAAACCTTTCTTTGAATAGGATCATCGATTTCCGCCATTTCTGTTTTCTTTAATTGTTTCAATGTTTCCTTTTCTTTTTCAGTGGGCGGTTTGAAACCCTGTGCACCGAGAATGTCACTAAATTCGTCTTTGCTTACTGGCTTTTGACCTGAAAAGATATAAAGAGACATGAAGAGTAAGAGTAACATAAAACTATCAGTATATAGCTCTATAATATTAAATACATTCGGTCTTATCAAGACTGTTTCTGACACAATATTTGACATGATAGTCATTACTTATTATGACAAGCCTTTGATATTAAGTTTTGGTCTTATTAAGGCTATTTTTGGCACAATATTAGGCATGAGAGTCGATAATTATCTTGAAAAGCCTTTTGATATTTAGTAGGACAACGTTATAAATACATTTGGTGTTATCAAGGCTGTTTCTACAACAATATTTCACATGATACTCAACAATTATCACGAAAAGCCTTTGATATTTAGTAAGTCAATGTAAATACATTTTGGTCTTATCAAGGCTGTTTCGTTTTCGGATCTTATTTGACATGATAGTAACCACTTATCATGATAAGCCTTTAATATTTAGTTTGGCAACGTTTCGGGAGAGCTCTCTAACATAAAAAAGTTTGAAGAAGAATAAAACAAAACTTACCCCAAGCTCCACCCTGCTTGCCTTTTGCCGGATACTTTCCCATGAATACACTTCCACCGGATGTGGCAGCTCCCACGTGATAATTGGGAGCAGCCTTATAGGTAGAGGTGGGTGGCGCCTTCGCAGCACGTTGATTTTGCTGAGTATTCATATTCTGATTGGTATATTGTGGTTGGTTAACTGAAGCAGGTTTTTGATTTTGACTCTTCGTATTTCCAGCTGAGAAATTCGCTAGCTCTGCAAACGGGTCGAACGTTGTCTGTTGGACATCTTGTGAGTTTTTCACAGAATTACTGGCCTTTGCATTAGTATTGGTAACGACGTTCGGTTTGAGTGATGACGTAGATGAATCGTGGTGCCCCCATTCCCCCAATAAATCCCCATCGCTACTGCTGTGTTTCATAGACATGGACGTCAACGAGTCTGCCGAGCCGGGGTTACTGGTAGTTGAAAATATATCCACAAAATTGTTCGATTTCATAGAAAACAAGTCATTTACTTCGTCAGTTGGGGTTGTTTTATTAGAATGTCTCTCCCCCAGTTGCTGGAAAAAGTCGTCTTCCGTGTGCGTTTCGACCAGGTCGCTCGTACTTTTATTTTTCTTTAAATTATGGTGAACTTCTTTATTGACATCCAGGTTAAACGAATTGATGTTCTCAGGGTTCTGACTTTTCTGCATTCCTGGTGACGCAAACGAACTGTCAGACGACCCGAAATCAAGCAGAACTCCGATGTCATCTTTTTTATCATTCTGGTTAGTTTTCGGTTTTGAAGAGGTCGGGCTTTTCGCAAAGTTGTCATCAAACTGTGAGTTAACCGTCAGAGAGCCGAAATCGTCAAAAAATGATGACGCCTTTTGGTTAACAGCAGCGGTATTCATTGGAGAATTTATGGTTTTATCTGCACTATTGTTGACAGGCTCTTCAGATGAGCTGCCAAAATCTAGCAGTTGCTCATGATTATTGATTAGCGATTCTCCAATGCCATTGGAACTTTCTTTGGAGTCATTACTTGATATCGGTGCCCATGTAGAAAATTCAGCGGGAGATTGGTTTGAATTTTCCCTGATTTTATCGAAATTGTGTTCTTTTTGTACGGTTCGGTTTTCATTCCCATTGGCTGTGTCGAAAAATAACGAATGGCCTACTTTCTTGTCAACGGGTTCAGCCGAGGTGGACGATTTCATGGACTGTTGTGCAGCCTCTTTTTCATCATTCAGATCGCCTAAGCCTAAAAGAAACATTTTGTGTAAAACTTCATCATCATCATCATCATCATAATTAAAACCTATTTAAGTCTGTTGACACAGTATTAGCCCGGAGCTAAGAAACTAAATGTTGCAAAACCAGGCTGCCTGGTTTCTTATAGGTATTATAGTCTTATAAGTATTTTACCTATGAGAAGAAATAGGTGAAGAATTTGAAATGTTTTCTGCAGGACAGCCACTGAATTTGCATGAAATACCAAATATTTGCAAGCGAAATTAATTTTGTGAATTAAAAAAGACCAATGGTTGACTAAAAGTTTTGTAGCTCAGTTGGCAGAGTGATTGTAACATAGAATCAAAGATCGTGGGTTCAAATCCTAGCCAGGTTATTTGCATTCACACAAATGTTTTGTTTGATTCAAGAAATAGAAGTTCTGGTTTCTAAAAAATGGCTTTGAGGTGCGGCACCCTTGACCAAAAAATAGGGATTCCGCTATTGATATAAATATAAAAATTGCAATCTTTTGGCTCCTGTGACGTGGAGAAGGAGACACAAAGGAGAAGGAATGATGAGGGATTAAGAAATGATTGAAAAATCATTAAGAAATTTTAAATACCGAATTCCTCGTGAAAGTCCCAATATTCTTCTTTAGACATGAAGCACACAGAGGGAGTGAGTTTTTCCACATTCATTTTGTCCCATGGTTCTGTGTACGACTGTTGCCTCGAAGAAGCTTCAGATCCAAACGCAAAATCCAATGAGACGGCAAAGTTTGGTCTGTACTTCTGGTCGTCTGAATCAATTATGTCCAATTCTTTCCTATCAATAAGAAGTCAAATCAATATAGGAATTATATGCAATTTTTAGGGCAAGGGTTTCCGAGGTTGATAACAGTTCGTTAAATTGTATTACGTACTACTGTGATAAGTGTCATAGAAAAAGCTTTAGTAGCATTTAGTTCTGCTATGTTTTTTCTTTTCCTTGCCATTCTAAAGTTCTGTACAGAGACTGCCCTGATGAACTACTCTGGTGTCAGACGTAAAGCATTAGTAGTCATTTTAGTTTGCTTTTTTCCTATTTTCTCGCTAGCTGGAAGTTCTGTACCGATCAAAGAAGGTTTTTACGATAGTGCTGCAATATTCTAAATCATAAAATGAATTTTTAAACAAAATCAAAAACGAACCTGGGAATGTTGATGGAAGTCATTCCACTGTCAATGAAGCCAGTATGAAGCTGCAGTGAGAACACGCTGATTGAAGTCAGTTTTCCTTGCACCTTCCCACCAAAGGTCGATCTTCCATGGTAAAGATGAATTGTCACGTCACCAATCACTTTTGTGTTTACACTCAGCTCTATACACTTTTCTTGAACCAAGAATTCCCTATGATTGAAATGATATAATAATATATATCAATAAGTTCAGGAAGGGGTGAATTGAGAACTGGGATTTGCCTTATTATTAACTGGGAAAATAAGATTGGACTTCTTAGGACTGGGATTTGGGAATGAAAAAATAAATTGGGATTGGGATTGTTAAAAACGTTAACAGGGGAATTTCTCTATTTTCCTCATTGAGATTTTTCATTATTTCAGTGCTAAGAATGGGGATCAATACCCCTTCAGGACACTCTAATAAAGCTGATAAGGGCCTAGAAGGCTGTACTCGATTGAGTTAGATTCAGAAATATTCTGGATTTCCGATTAGTAATGATTTAATAGTAGAATTGAAATGATCAAAACTTCCTTAAAATCTAGAAGAGGTAGATCGGGGTGAGTGGCCAGTGTGCTTTTATGCAACTGCTTGGTTCTATAAGGTCAACATCTGGATATGTGACCTTTGAAGTGTTGGCGAAACTACACACTCCACTTTCCAACAGTAATTTAGAATTTAGTTCAAGGGCACATTCAAAAGAAGCAAATTAATTCAGTAACATGGGATTAATAATACCTCATTTGGTCGATTTCTTGTGCAGTTGATAATATTCTTTGGTCACCTTGATAAATCTCGATGAATGGACGACATCCAGTCCTAGAAATTCAAAGGGACGATTAAGCAATGAATTCCTGCTTAAAGGTTCTTACATGTTGTGTCATTCATTTCTGTTGTTAAAGCGATGTTAGAGCAAAATACTAAGTAAAGTACCCTGACCCTTACCCTAACCTTTACCCGAACCCTTACTCTAACTCTCTATGCTTCGGTCATTGAGCACTTTTAGAAGGATGGACA
Organism: Pelagia noctiluca; assembly: GCA_963924455.1. Classification (NCBI taxonomy): domain Eukaryota; kingdom Metazoa; phylum Cnidaria; class Scyphozoa; order Semaeostomeae; family Pelagiidae; genus Pelagia; species Pelagia noctiluca. The sequence continues at coordinate 14,055,334 of OZ004328.1, read as the reverse complement.
ACACACCTCATTTGGAGTGATACATATAAAACGTAGCAATTTCTCTATACCTAGCGTATATCGACAATATATCCAGGATGGCACGCTCAATTTGAGTTAAATGAGAAACGTTCAAATACAGAAAGTCAAAATGTTAGAAATACCTTGCTTTATTGAAAAGTGGAACGGGACAGACTTTGACAGTTTTCAAAAACATCGGTCTTTTATGAGGAACTATTCTTGGCTCCCATACCAATTCACTCACGTACTGAAGGTATCTTGAAAATAGATCAAACATCGAATCAATAAAACAATTTAATAAATAAGGTTCTATCATGCTTTACCATCTAGTGGGTTTCTGCTGAAAGTGCTAAACATGCTAAGGACAATCTTGTTTCCAGCAGGGGCATCATTACCCTCACTGCATTCTTATCTATAGTAGTATGATGTACAACAATGTCTGGAATCTCTAGCTTCAAGCAGTTAGTTTACAGAAATGCAAAACTGTAACTATAAAATACTGCTGTAGCATCAACCAAAAAGAGTTTTACATTTTCTGTAAGATAGAAGCGTTACCCAAATAAACCTGAGAAGGTAGAGTACCAATCTAGAAGTCTTAGGTTCGAGTCATACTCGGGTCTTTTTCACTTTTAGTAATTATCACGATTACTAGTATCATTCTGACGAGAAGAAACAGGACTTGGAAAATCAATCGAGATAATTTGCGAGACTTGAAAACAACCCTAGTAGGACTCGAACCAACGACCTCTAGATTAGAATGCTCTAATACCAGTATTGGTGCTAGCCCACTATACTTCACCACCGCCTAACACTTGAAAAGCTGATGAGCAACCTCAAAAATAATTCGAACCTTTTTTGCGATGCTGTGATTTCAGTCCTCTCAGCAGGGGGTGATCTCTTCAGAAAGAAAACATCTAAGGCCAGAGCAGGTTGCTTGAGAAGTTTGCAGAATATCAGAAATGCAGCCACCATTATTGCTGTTGACGTTTTCCCATCCTATCACATGGAAACAGGTGTCATAAAAACGAATGAAAATATTTTCCATATTGTGTAAATAACATAAACTGAATAAAAGGGGGTATAGTTTTGAAGGAAAAATGACCAGATCAGGATTCTTTCATCTTTTATTTACACAGTTAATCTTGATTGATCTGCCGAATCCTGATTCTTCTAAAGTCTGATATGATTTATGCTATTACCGGGTCAGAGCTAAACCAACGATTTTAGACCTCAAAATGCATTAATTTCTTGGTTTTCGTCCTTTTTGGCATTCATGTAATAATTTTGGCCAGAAAGCCAGAGCAAAAGCAAAAATAACTCAATAGATTGATATTAATTCAGAAGGCATGGTCTAACACGGGTAATCAAATTATACCAGAGCAGGCTACTGCAATTGACATATGCCACCACCACTCAATAGATTGATGTAGACAGAAGTGGATAGAAATCACTCAAGCAGATGTTTAGGAACTTTCTGAGATAATGTTTTCAAAGATGTTGTTCACAGGTAGAAAGAATTTAGACGAGATTTCATTGGCTGGAAAGCACAAATTATTAATAGAACAGTCTTTGCTCAATACAGAACTTGAGGATAGCGAGAAAAATGGGAAACATAGGAAAAAATGATACATTCTGAAGATTTCTATCGGACACTCATCAGAATAGTACGTTAAAACTGTCTTTAGTCGGTAAAGAAGTTGAGGATGCCGAGAAACATTGGAAACATAGTGAAACATAATAACTTTTTAGCTTATCTACTGGAGAGAACACTCTCTTTCGTACCAGGTGCAAAGCTTTACTAGATATCAGGTTGTAATATGTTTCTGATTTTTCGCGCCATCCTCAAATATATCAATAAAATCTACGGATTCGACTCCAAATCTTACTTACAAGACAATGTATAACCACAACATTCTTCTTGTCTTGTCGTAGAAAATTATTCACTTTTCTGCACAGGGAAACAAGCTGATTCAAAGGTGGTGATTTTTTCGGATTCCATCCGCTTTCGAACACCTATAGAAGTAAAATAAAAACCATGAAAAATAACCGTATACAAAATTGAGAAGTTATGATAAGGGCCGTCCCATGAGCTAGGGATAAGAATGGATCCCAGTTAAGCAATTGCCCCCGGTTGACCAAATTGTCACGGCCTTTACTCGGAAAAAAGTTCAATTCACCAGTCAAATTATTGTTTACATGAAGTTTTTATTACCCTATGTCAGCCAGGATAGCCCTTTGACCCTCTATCTAGTGCCCAGTGACCTATCTAGCTAAAACAACATTCAATCTTACGAACAGTAAAAAATAACACAACATAGACCCTTGAATTAATTTTTCTTGCTTTGTGCTTTACAATGTTATTCGATAAAATACCATAGTATTTGTTTATTTTCAATCTTGCAAAAAGCCTGAATCAAATTAGCCTATTGTTCACTTTTCGCATCAGTCGCCTCATGTTCGAGGCTGCCCCCAGGGGAAAGTTTTCTTTACCCGAAGCAACTTCTACCCTGGTTGAGTGCACTCATGTTAGCGGGTGAGGAAAGTTATCCAATGTCAGTCTTTTCCTCGGATCAAAGCTTTACCCTGTATTCATGCGAACAGGCCCCAAAACATCTGCTTTTAAGGGAAGACTTACATTATGTTAATGTTATCTTTCTACATCACTCTAAAGGGAAGTGGCTCTCATTTTGCCAACAACAAAAGATAAGGAATTTAAAAACATATCCTTACCCGGTCGTTGAGTTTGTCGACTCTGTAAAGACGCTGGGAAACATTAATCACGACATAGTGATCCATGTACTTCGTGTCTAGATATGTTCTGACCTCATCGATTGAGTTTTTAAACTTCGATTCGATTCCATCGGCAGGAAAAGACATTGCTGAAAAAAGGAAATTGCATGATATCAGAAATTACACGTAAAGATTTAAATCACAAAAGTTGAGATCCTCGTCGTAAATATTTTTTTGTTTAAAGTGACCCATACTGTAAAATGCTCCAGTATTTCTTATCCAGTCCGAGTGGCGGTTTTAGGAAATGCGAGGCCTGGGGCCGAAAATATTTGCGGGGCCTCTACTCCTCGTAAAAAAGTTGGTTCCCAATATTATTTTTTGCATTTTCTTTACAGAGAGCTTGTACAACTCAAATTTTTGCTAAGTCTGAGTGTAGTATATCATCAATGTAGTAGACATTTGAAACATGTGCTTGATATGTTATAGAAGAACCAAATAAAAAGTAAAACAAACAGTACAGTATAGCTTATATATTTCAGTATGAAGGAGAAAATTTTTTTATTTTATGAAAGGTGCGGGGCCCCTCTTTTCTAGCAAAAGCGCGGGACCTGGGGCTATGGCCCCCCTGCCCCCTAAAACCGCCACTGTCCAGTCCCATATTGCAAAACATTCAACATACCAAGATAATAAATTTTTGCTGTCACAGCTCGTAAATTATAACTTACCTATAATTCGACTTGTGATATAGGAAAGATCCAGATCATTATTCACATAGCTAGAAGAGAAAACGACCACAAAATATTCATGCATGATTATGTATAGAAAAAGACATGTTATGAATTAATCACAGCCATTATAAATTCCTTAAAAAAGGCTCCTCTACCAAGATGAAATAATAATCAACAAAAATGATATCATATGAATGATGATAGAAAAGTGCACCGTATTCTCAAGTTTACTAGTTGCTAAATAGCCAGTGTAGTGATAACTTAGAGAGCACATAAGGTCTCTTGATCAAATACTTATACTTTATTCGTTGTTTATAACTTCTTGAGCACTCTTTGTGTACCTTGAGCCATATTCTAACATTCACTTTTCACTCGTTTCTCTTGTTGCAATTTGAGCATTCTTTTTGGTCTTAAACACCAACAATGTGTTTAGCACATGCAAAGAATCACATGATTATTAGGAGACGGCTGTATCTATTAAATCAACTGCCCCCATTTTTCATTCCAACAAATTAATTCGAAAGAAAAAAAATAAAATTTACCCAGCAACAGACTGGACGACTTTCGAAGAAACGTCTTTGATATTATTGAACAAAACTCCAGCTCCTTTCACGACGTTTCCGAAGATAGCACTACCACCCATCATGTTCCCACTCGATACCATCGCACTTCGCACTGAAATAAAGCAAATTCGGATGATAAATTCGAAAAGAAGAGACACAAGAAAGGAGATTGGCTCTCTGTTACTTTTATGCTCACGCAATCATCAGAAAGACTCCAGATTGCGTGAGTATGCAACTCTGAGTTACAGAGAGCCAGTCTCCTTTCTTGTTTCTCTTCAATATCGCTCTGTACTTTTATACATCGAGCATTACGATGCAGCGTTAGACAACGCAATCGCTATAGAGAAAGATGATAAATTCTATATCAACTAGCATTTTGTTTGAATCGATATTAATAATACTAAATCAGCAAACATTATACCGAAGTAATTAACAAACAAACCTTGGTAATCAGTTTCAGTTGCAGCGTTTGGCTGGAGAAAGAAAACATCGAACTTGAAAACATCAAATATTTCAAAATATTTCAGAATAAGCTTACATGATGTGGGGGAGTGATTGAGCAGCTTAATTGATTTGCTATGTGCAGCTGAAGTAATGCTTGGTCGTCATCTGGATTGGTGTTGTCTTTGGGACATTGACTTAGCAACTAATCCCATCCTCCTTTGGAGGAAGCGTTAAACTAAAGGTCCATGCCCCCTTCACGGGCTAGCATATCAAACATAAACCGGATGTGAAGGATAAAATGCATTTGAAGCAAAGAAATCGCAATGAAGAATAAATATAAATCATAAACAAATATAATCTAAGGGCCTGTTTATATAGAACCGAGTTTACTCGGCTTACCGAGTCACCAGCCATATATACAGATCCAACGCTGTCCCGGCTGAGCGTTTATGAGACAGGCAGATAACTCGCCCTTCTGAGATCTCGGCAAAATAGCCTAGATCTCGGTAAGGTGGGCAAAAGTTTTGCAATATTAGCACTCCCCTACTAGCTCCAAGAACGACCAGAATATAAATTCTGCTTGCACGTATTGTAAATTCTGTCTTAAACATGTGGAACATTTACTCACAAATATAGGTTTCTTGAGGTCGATTGACTTTGCTGCAGCAACACTTTCCAATTCGAGGATGACGTCATCTACAGACGGCCTCTCCTTTGGGTTCACTTCAAACATTGTGTCTAAAGAAAGAGAAAGTAAAATGATCGATAGCTGAATGTCAAAATAAGCTTTGGTAATTTCTCATTTATATTAATAAGGGAAAACAAGGTTTTTCTTTTGTCAGCTTCAGGAAAGTAATTTATTTAACGTGCTAGCCTGCAAAACTTCATAGGTCTTATCTCCAGTAAGGGCACAGGACCCCTAGTTGAACATCCCATTCCCTAGGATGGTGGAGTTGAGAAATAAAAAACCGATGGACGTCCTTAACATTCAAAGTAAGAGAAACTAATATATTGAACAAATTGCCCAAACAAATAACTCCTCTGCGTAGCATTCAACAGTCTAAGTCGCATTTTAAGAACTGATTTGGACATAACGATTAATTTTATCTAGCATTTTTAATTTAGCCTTTAATTCGTTTACGTTTTTGGATAGTGGGACCTATTGTAAAGAATTTACCTCTTTGAAGAACAAATCATTATAGACTACCCACTTTGAATATGTCATAACATCATTATCATTATAAAAACATAAAACCAGCAAACTAAAAAAAACAATAAAAGAGAAATAAAAACAACTGTTCCATAAACAAAGCTTTCTTTTATAAACATCTTTTTCAATGTCATTCTTCATCATTATTATTAGGAAGTAGAGGTAACTCATAGAAAATAGCTTACCAATCAGGGGTTGTAGAGGTGATATTTGGCTTTCAATTTGAGGAACGGTGTAGTTGGCATTCAGGATCTTGAGCTTAGCAGAGTCTTTGAAAGGATGTTCCATGTAACAGAGAGAGTAGAGGATGCAGCCAAGGGCCTTTATAAAGAAATATTTTAAATCAAATTACTCTTCAGTTGTAACTTACCACTCAGTTGGAAGTTAAATCTGATCTGCACAATTCATGCTCACAATCTCACTTTAATGCTCAATTAACTGAAATAGGTTTTTTAACAACAGGGGTTGCTCTCTCCTTGATTAGTTTAGCTACTAGAGAGTTCCTCCTTACGAAATTCCCTTCATAAAATAGCTTTTTGAATTGATCCATTTTCTAATTATATACTTGTATTTGGTATTATTTAACTTGATCTATATCTCCTGATGAGTGGGCAACAATGATACAGGCTTGGAGAGATGCAGAGTTTAGTCTCTCCACTCTTATTTCCACAATATGTATTATTTATGTATCAAGTTTTAGGGAAGGTGATATACAGACATTGCAAACTTGCTACTAAGTATATTCTCAAAATTGAGACAGAAAACAAAGAGAAAGTAGGGCTTAAGTCACAGTTACTTTAAGAGAAGAACCTTGGGGAAAAATGAATAACTTTGCAGAGATACTCAACCCAGACATCAGCTTTTGGTGTGATGGGATGATTACTGTAGAGATCAACCATCTCTGGTGCCCGGTACATTGGTGTTGTGTTTTTCTGAATCTACAAATAATTAACAATAACATTATAAGAAATCAAACAATTGATAGCTTTATTGAGACAATCCAATTGGTATTCATTCCCTTTTATAATCCATCAACAATCCATCATGCTGTAAATAGGAATTTCAAAGTAAGTGCAGATAACAAAAAGGTGTAAGCATAAAAGGGAAACATTTGGCGGGAATGGCAGAGTGGTTAGATTGCTCAACCTTTACTGAAACCACCTTTAGACCTGTCACATAAAGAGGTGTTAGGAGAGAATTGGCCAGATCTTTTTTACTCCAGGCAAATAATAGGTAGACTAATCAAGCATTGTGACCCTGGTCCTCCCTCTCAATATGACCATACCTAGTGATTCCTTTTGCCTTTTTGCCTGGAATTACAGCGAGCTAGCTAATTCTCTCCTCATAATTTTTGGCAGGTCTGAAGGTGGTTTCGAACCTAGGACCCTTTAAGCAAGAGTTGACAGGTCTAATTGGCTTGGTCATACCCGTGTCAAATCTTCTAAGATTATTTATCTATTTAGTGAGTTCTTTGCATAAACAAACACTTTACGAAGACAGTTAGCCCAATTGACTATCATTAACTATCTGCAACTTTTCTATCAACAATCTTACTTAACCAAATTATGCGCTAGAAATTTTATTTTAGAACTAGATATTGCTGCATAACTAACCTCGTCTTCAGCCAGCCCCCTTTGAAGAGCTGACCAGCTTGCATCTGGATACAGAGCTTTTGTGGTTGAACTTCCAAAATCACAAAGCTTTATCATCCCCTTTGTGCTGATCAACAAGTTTTCAATCTAAAGAAGCAATTTGAATAATTACCAACAAAAGGTTATGGTGGGTTCGGAGAGGGCAAATCTGTGGACTTGTCAACCCAGATTGGAATATAAATGATTTTTGTTTTGGTGTGTGAAAGTTGTGATGGCAAGTGAAGTCTGAAATTTAGCAAAAACATGATTACCACTAAAGATATTGATCAGACACTCATCAGAGTGGTAGGTAGTAAGATCTTTGCACACACAAACTTGAATTTTAATTCAGGACGTTTTCCCCCTTAACAGGGGTTGATCAGTCCATGGATTTTTCTGTAGATAAATCCATGATTTGGGTATGGAGAAGAGTTTTATGGCCGGATGTCCTTCCTGACACCAACCCTTTTAGTCGCCTCTTTTGACAGACAGGGATACAGTGGATAAATTCTGATCCCAAAACACAGGTAACACAGATAAGTTTGCAAGAGAGGCGTACAGTTTGAAAGTGAAAAAATGTCTTTTGTCTTTGAGTTGAATGTGAAATTGATTGGGAAACACTGGAGTCACAAATGACACTAAAATACAGGAACCTTCTATTATCTCATGGTATACTCATGCTTTAGGTCATTATTTTCATAATGTCATCCTTACCTTTAAGTCCCTGTGAATGATGGGTGGAGTTTGTTTGTGCATGTGTGAAACTGCATTGCACGTCTGAGCAAAAATACAAATCATTTCTTCAAACGGAAGTGCAGTCGATCCTCGTTCTTGCACGTAATCAATTAATGGACCACCTTCAAATGAAGAATTCAAATATCAGAAAACCTGAAGCATCAAATAAACCCCCTTTGAATAAACACCCCCTTGCATAGTTCATTTTATTGTGTGAATTGAACTAAGCGGGCCTTAGTGAGTTAATGATGGGTGATAATGAATTGGGAAACAAGGACAATGCTATTATAAAGAAAGTTTGTTTTGATTTTTACCTTGCAGAAAATCGACTTGATAAAGATCCCACCTTTGAGACCCAAAGATTTTTTAAGTGCCTGGGCACATATTGGGAGCGTTACGGTAATTATAATTTCATCTGCATAACATGAGCCATACATGTAATCAAAATATTGACATAGGCATCAAGTATGCCTTGCTGATCTCCAAGTGTAAGCTAGTTTTCATAAATAAGTGATCCGCTCACTTTTGGTGGATAAAACACGGGTTCAAGACCTGGTGATGGACTATGAGAATTGCAGTAGCACGCTTTGGGTAAAACATCACCTTTTTTGATATGAGACTAATTGAGGAGAATCTAAAGATAAACAATCAAAATTGAAACCTGAGCATAGTTCTGTTAGAATCAGAAATTCCACCATTCCATGAGGCATTTTTTCATTACCAGAGGATGCAGCCCCCACAAACTTGATAATGTTGGCATGGCCTCTCAATTTTTTCTGAACAAAGTCAAGGAGCGATAAGTAAGTTTAAAGTGCTAGTCTGCAAAAAACCAGAGGCCTTATTTCAAGCAGGGGCAGTGGACCCCTTAGTTAAACATTCCTTTTTAAGGATGGTGGAGTGATTTTTGAGTTAACACCTAAGAGGTCACACATCAAGATGATGAATTCACATGATCAAGCTTAACTTCAGCTACACATAGCAAACTGGTCAAGCAGCCTGACAACCCATCCCTCTATCCTTGCCGACTCATTCCGCTCACAATCAAGCAGGGTAGAAATAAAGACCCCTAACTGGGAATTCTAAAGGGAGAAGTCTCCTTAAAACTCTAATTATTCTTTTTGATTGATAACATAGAATAGAATTTTACAAAAAAACAAAAGCCTTTGATATCTAAGTAAAGCAAGCACTTTACCTTGGGCTTGATTTAGTAAATTCATATAAACAGATAGTACATTGATATATGCAGGTTATGATAAGTGGAAAAAGATACAAGAATATTTATTTCTTGCATGATGTCATTTTTTGTAGATTCATCTGAAGCCATCAGCCGCTGCAAAAAATATTAATTTGAAATTTAGGAGGAAAATCTAAATTGTATTTACGTAAAGTCAGTTTGCAGGTTCTTACATTAATCTAGGTTCTTAAGTTGATTGTTGTCTGCTTGAGCCACAAAGAGGTCACTGAATAGGTAAACTTATTGAGCAATGCAACCCTAGTCCTTCCTTTTGATGTGACAGAGAACTGGCAAATTACTTTCTCACACTTTATAACAGGCTTGAAGGTTAGCTCAAAACCATTTGAACTAACACATTTTCCATCCTCGCCAAAAACTGTCAAGAGATTATACAATAAGCAGGAGTATGGCACTACCTTCAGTTTAGTGAGATGGTGGCACTGTGGTTAAACATGAGATAGGCAAACCCTACAGCATGTTAGATGAACAATTACTGTACTTGATAGTTAAGGTGTTCATGTATATATCTCCAGCTTAGCCTATGTTGATATTTATACCATAGATTGAATTGTATCATAAATTACCTTCAAAGCATAATCTTTGCCAGTTGCAACATCTTGAGCAGAAAACACAAATCCATATCCCCCTGAAACACAATTTCAATTGATTATATCTCTTGGATCTGTTTTCTTTCAAGCCCCATTTCAGTATTTTTGGAAATGGAAATGAATGGGCCATGGTGAATCTTAGTTTCCATCTGCATCAAAGATGTTTTTGATCTAACGTTTTTGAACCAAAATTTGATTTAGAACCATCCCAATGTATTTGGAACCAAAATACATGCAATCCAGCACGTTTGCACCATATTCACTCTTTAACTTTGCTCTGTGTCAATATCTTGTTAAATCACACCCTCAGATTTACTTTAATGGTGATGGAGTACATTTCTTTGAACTTTTGAACACCACCAATTTTACTTATCATATCAAACAACTATTGTATGCTGCAGGGCGCTGGGTGCCTTAGCCGTATCTACATTAAACTAGTTTTTCTGATCATCAACTGTTGAAGTCATATCATATCATAAAAATCAATTTCTGAACACCCTTATCATTCCAACCCCAATCAAAGTACAGTGGAATCTCAAAATAACAAACACCAGGTATAGCAAACTTCACGGCATAGTGAACCCTAGATGTCTGGTCCCTTGGATTTTGACTTGAAATATATGGATTGAAGTTAAGCGGGCGGCAACCACAGGGAAACAAGATTTCCAAAGAGCTTACACTATCACCTCCCTAAATGAGGGAGATTTGTTTATGTTTTCTGTGGACTGCGTAACTGTGGAGGAGGCCGCCCGTTAAACTGCTATCTAGCCAATCATTCTCCCGGTATAACAAACTCTCAATGGAACAAACAGTTTTCCGGTTCCCTTCAGAGTTCATTATAACGAGATTCCACTGTATATATTGAGACATTTCCGCAGACCAGTTAACTTGGTTGTAGAGAGGGAGAGGAGGGAACTAAACTTTTAAGACTATTAGTATTACCTTCTCCAAGTACTTTCTTTATTTTCAGCTTTTGTTGTCCAAGTTCCACTTGCTGACCAACAAATTCATTGCCACGCCCACTACTTGAGCTACCACTAAAAATGCCACGAAACATATTCAAAGAGTTAGATTCGAGTTTTGAGGGACCAGTTCAGAAATTTAGGCCTCTTTCCGTGGCCGTTTCTCCGCAACTTCCTTTTTCATTAATTTCTTTCAACTTGTAAGATTTTCAAGTCAACGAAGAAGCACCCTTGAAGGTTCTTAACATTTTATGAAATCTGCCGCAAATGATGAATGATCTTCTGTTTTGGAGATGGTAATTTGACAAACATATACGGGGAATCATCGCAGAAATTCAAGACGTCTCCGCCATTGCTGTTACTTTTTGCAAGAAACAATTTTCAATAGTCACGTGAGCTTTGTCGTGCCCAGACCTATTTTTGAGATCCTGCCAAATCAGAGCTGTTATTCTGTAGTACAATCGTTTATAAGAAACCGTAGGGCCAGGTTTTGAAAACTTAAAAGATTTTGGTAGGAGATTTTGTATGAAGAAAAAGAGTTAACAATTTGATTATGTTGTCTTCACAATAAGACCACCCTAGGGGACACCAGTGCAGTAAAGCGGTTTCAGTACTTTGGGGGATACAGGCATGTTGAAAGCAAGGGGGCAGGGGGCATTTGCCAATCCCCAAATAATCCTAAAATTTCATTGTTCACAGCATGGTCCCTAGTCTTCCTATTGTTCTCCAACAATCGTTGCACCCCCCAATAATTTTTCCCAAGCTACAGTGCTGGGGGCATATCATCAGTACTATTAGGGATAGACCTTTGAAGGATTTTCAGTATTATGGAGGGATACAATCAGTAATTTTGGAGGATACCAACATTAATGTGGCGGGAAACCACAAGCACTGTGGAGGTAATACCAAAACCAAGTACTACACAGATGTTTCCTAGGTTGAAAACATCTAAAAACGCTCAGTGCCATAAATTGGCACAGAATTGTAACATATTGCATCCCCTCTGCTACTTTTTCTTTCGTTCCGCATAAAATTAAATAAATTGGGTGCAGAAAAAGAGATGTCTGGTGAATAAGTAACAACATTCGCAGTCTCCAAAATAGGCTTAATATTTAGGAGTTAGTGTGGAGTTAGTAAAGAATGGAATCCTTGGGCAAGCCCCAGAGATGCGTATAATAAAAACAAGTCAAATACCACGTCCAGAATTCATATGTAATTTAAACCTTTAACACGATAATAAGTATTTTCCATAACTAAAACATCAGGATGAACACTATTCAAAAAACTTTATAGAATTTACTTCAGAATTAAGTCACCAACATGTTAAATAAGTGGCAATAAATAAGAGTACCACTAAAATTTGTAATATATCAGCCTTCTCGTTACTCAGTTGCAACAGAGATATGCATGCGTATTGTCGAAAAGTCAACTTCTAGACATATATATCCTAATCAACCAAGGGAACACCGTCTGTACAGTACTGTTTGGGATGTTCAGTACTGTGGGGATATCATCAGTACTATGGAGGGTATTCAGTATTGCGAAGGGATATCACCAGTGCTGTGGGGGATACCATTAGTACATTGGATAGTTTTCAGTACTGTAGGGGATATCATAAGTGTTGTGAATAATATTCAGTACTTTGAAGGGGTACGATTACCATGTGGGTATTACCTTAACAGTACTGATAATATGCCACTACAGTATTGATGGTATCCATCATAGTAATGAAAGCCGTCCAATGGACTAATGATATCCCCCACAGTACTGAACATCCTCTATAGTATTGATGATATCTCTCGCAATACTGAACATCGTCCACAGTACTGAATATCCTCCACATTACTGAACATCCTCCACAGTACTGCACAGACGTTTCCAAGATTGCTAATGGGGTATGGATGTCTAAATCCATATGATTTCATAAAAACAATGGATAAGTTTCTTATATTGCAGGAGTGAAATGTTTGCAATACCAGCAATTCATGCTTAGTAAATCATATGAATTCATGGCTCTGAAGAAGGCTGCAAGTTGAAACATGAAAACACGTTATCTGTCCACTGAGACAGAGCAGAGCTTTGTCACAACAAGATCGTGCAAGCAACTTATTAATAATAGCTTGATCGTTCAAAACAATATCATCCCTTTTCGCTACCAAGATTTTCATTTTTGATTTTCTTTTCTTTTCCCGAAACATAAACAGACTTATGATTCATTCTCTACATGATCGTAGAAGTTCCCGTATTGGATCTCTATACAGTGGGAACCTGCATATAAGAATACACCTCGAATTCTGCATCTCGGTTTTCCCTTGAACCAAACTCGATACATAATGCAGAGCGTGATATGTATTGTCAAGGAAAGAGTCCAGAGACTAAATTCTGCATCTCGACGGGCCTGTTTCATGGTTACCCACTTATCAGGAGATATACGAATCAAGGTCAGTACATCTCCAGATGAGTTGGCAACTACGAAACAGGCTTATAAGAGATGCAGTGTTGAGTCTCTTGACTCTTATCTCCACAATATAATAATACACCTCTTTATTACAGCTTTACTCTAAAAGGTTCTCTTAAAGGTTCTCAAATATTTCAAAAGATTAATACTGGGATGTTTGGTCTATAGTTACATAGTTGTCCACTTTTAGCACTCTTCTGCTTCCACGGTATATCTAATTTTTCATCAGAGCAGATGTTTGAAAAATTTCACGAGTAAGTTTTCTAAAATGCTGAAATTATTTGGTAAAGGTTCTTGGTAAAGGGAGAATTTAGGGAGAAACTATAAATATTCCGTTAGAGGAAGGAGAAATTGTATTTTTCACGAGGAAAAGGAGAAATTTTGTAGGGGAGAAGGGAGATTCCGAGTCCTGTTGCAACCCCCAGTGTATTGTCACAAAACTCTGCCAAACCTCGGTTTTAGGCCCATAATATCATTTGAAACGTTTCAGGATATACAACACACTATTTACATATTTCATGTTTAATTTTTGGAGACGAGTACTTTAGACAACATATGCTTACCGAACCTGAAATGTAATCTCTTGTGAGGAACCTTCTCCAATATCTTCATCTTGTAGTAGTACCGCATCGCACGCGCCATTTTCTCGTACGTCATTGAGGTCCTGTTTTTTGACATTCCCCACATCTGGGCGACCACGCCCGTCTTGATGAGACGAAATTCCCCTCTCTCCCTCACCGTCCATTCGATTGCATGGGGTGCTGTTGTGTCATTGTTTAGAATATCACGCAGGAATTCCCAGAGATGCAGACAATCGTTTGCTGAAGATAAATAATTTCATGTTAAAGAAATAAGTATATGAGCTGTAAAGAAAATATCATACTAAATATTATATCATATCATATAATAGCTCTAAGCTCATACATATCGAGCACTAAAGCCCCGAGTTAGATGAACTAACAATTATATGAAATTATATGATACATCAAGGGAATTGAATCGATGTCCAACGATGGTCCAGAATGATGATTTGAATCAATGTCCAACGATGCTTTTCCAGGGACTGTTCATTAATAGTACAGAAGTTTCGATTCGAAGAGAAATTATTTGGGTAATCTCTTTTCTAGCTTCTTTAAGAATGAGGTAAAAAATCATTTTGTTGCTTGGAAAGGTGTGGGTTGAAAAATATTTGTCATGAAATAATATGACAAAAAATGTTCCCAAATTGCTAGAGATCAGAAACACAAATTTCATGGTAAAAGTGGAATTTTTCTTGGTTAGGATGACTTGGTTATTACCTTCTAGATTTGTGCTTAGGTTGGTTGAATGCAAAAACATAATCAACGTTTTATTTCTATTTGGTGCCAACCTAAGGCATCAACAATATACGGTCCCTAAATTTTCTTCATTTTAACAATATTTGTAAATTTTTGGAGGATTTGCAACGATGGGAAGCGATTTGGAACGATCTTGGAACGATTTTCAAAGGGTTCCACAATGATCTGAGCAATATTTTTGACGATTTCAAACTATATTGAAACGACACAATATTTGACAGAATAGTCTTTACTTATCATTACAAGCCTTTATATTTAGGAAAGACAACGTTTCGGGAGAGATCCGTCTTCCTTCCATCATCGGGCAATGAGAAATTTGGTTTCTTCCCTATTAATGCTAAGGTCGGATTTGAGGTTCGCCAAGTGACGCTAAGTCAGTCCTCTCGATCCGACCTTTGCATAAATAGGGATGAAACCATATTTCTCATTGCCCGATGATGGGACACGGATCTCTCCCGAAACGTTGCCCTAATAAATATCAAGGCTTGTAATGATAAGTGGTGACTTTCATGTGATAGTGTGTCAGAAACAGCCTTGATAATTCCAAAGGTATTTACTATATTGAAACGGTTTGATTTTTATCAATTCTGAAAATGAGACTTACATTTTGGTTTTCCTTTCTTGACCACTGGTTGCTGTCGAGCGAGTTCTTCTCCTGAAATAAAGATATTAAAACATAAATCTCTCTTCGTAACATTTGTGAAGCAGGCAATAAAACCCGCGCACCCTTTTATGACTATGCTTTCCCATAACGTCCACCTTGCAGCAACTGAACCGAAATATTTCTTTTTTGTTGATTGTTCGATGCTTTCGTGTTAAAAATCAATCATATTAAAATATTTAAATGAATCAATCAATAGACAACCTTTCTGTTATTTTAATATAGCCATTCCAATGAATTCAAATTCTAGCGAATTTGTGCCCAGTTAAGACCAGTTCAACACCCAGAATTAAATAAAAAAATTAAAGGTTTCCAGACCATTCACCTCTGATCACTATGCTTTTGATGAACGTAGTCAAAATTTTAGCATTTTTACTGAATGGTATCCCCCACACTACTTAAAACATCCTACTCAGTACTGAATGAAATCCCCCAAAAGTACTGAACACCATCCAAACCCCTCCGCACAGCACTGATGATATCTATCTATCTATCTGACTATCTACAATTAACTGTACATTGACCTATAAATAGGTATTTCATACAATTGTTAGTATGTTCTTCCCACAGTACTGAAACACATGTTCTTCCCACAGTATCTTCCCACAGTACTGAAAACATCCTACACAGTACTGAATGAAACCCCCCAACAATACTGAACACCATCCAAATTACTAATCCCCTGCACAGTACTGATGACATCTTCCCACAGTACTGAACATCCTTTGACCTCCACAATACTGCACAGACATTCCCAAGGGTAAACAAATTCAAGAGGCTGAAACAGTGTTATCAGAGCAATTTTGCTAGGGGGATTCTGGTAAGGATTAAGGAAAATGCTAAAGCAGACTGGAAACTCTTCATATTTCGAGACCTCTAATAGAATTAATGGTTAAAAAAACTTACCTAATTGTTCATTCGCAACTCTTGCTAGATCTAACAATCTGCTTTCACCATCACAGTTTTCGGGCATTGCCGTGCTATCAACCGTTGAGCACTGCACAAGAGGTCCTCGGCTGTCAGTTGGGGAGCCCTCCTGCTTAACGAAGGGGTATCCCGATGAACCGCTGTAATGTGAGGGGTAATTCGACATGAAGTGTCCATTTTTATACGAAGGCGAAACTTTGGGTAGCAGCAAACTCGAGACTTTGGATTGACTCTCGCTGAATGAGTTTTCGACATTTTTCTTATTTGCAAGTACTCCATTTAACAGCGCATCTGAGAGATAAGAGCGTTCTGTAATCGTTTCAACAGACTTGGTTTCACATGCCGAGTTTTTGTAGTGATACTGAGGCTGATTGTCGTTTTCGATTTCAATTGTCGTGTAAACACTATCTCTGTAATGGTGAACCACTGCTAAGGCCTTCTTGCTGTCAAAATTTGAATCAGTCTCGTTTTTGTACCGCTCATCCAAATGAGGCTTGGTTCTGAGCTCGATTTTATAACGGTCATCGAGTTGAGGCTTAGTCTCCACTTCGTTCTTGTATCTTTCTTCAAAGTGAGGTTTGGTTTCGATGTCACCGTTGTTATATCTCTCTTCAAAATGAGACTTCAGTGCTGTTTGGTCTGCAAATCGGTTATCAGAAGGAGGTTTTGTTTCTTTTATCACTCGTACTTTAATGGCGGGTATTGTGGAGTAGGAAAACTCTGGGTCGGATCGCTTTCTTGTTGGACTGACAGTAGAAAACGCACTTTTTGAGCTGTCTCGATGAGGTGGGAACATTGCTTCGTGATCTCCATCCGAGTTTTGGTGCGTTTCGTTGGAAAACTGGGCAGGGCGTCTCGCAGGGACCCTGATTGGTGTACTCTCAGGCGAGAACTGGGATAAATACCCGACTCGCGTACAGCACGGCAGTCGACAGGCATAACCAGAAGAATGCCCGTTATCGGCATGCGTATGTTCTGGGTCTCTAGGTCGTATAATCATAGAGTAGTCGTCATTCTCACCTTCGCTATCACCACTGTCGTCTGAGGTGCCGGTATTAGGCGAGGCGTAATTATCTCTCTTCTCGGCATGGCCATTGCAATACCCTCTAGACGGACTATTGTTGTCATTCACAGATTTAGCACCTTCATAGTCATTACCGCCTTTCCTTTTGTCTCGTGGTGCCATTGAGTTTTTAGCTCTGTTACTTGCGAAATTAGAGTAGTCTTGTACCGCAGCTGGCGTAAAACCGATTAGGGTAGAAATCCGGGAAACCCTCAGAGTATCAATCGAGCTTGATGTCAGTTCGTGCATACTCCTTGGCATATTTCTAACTGTATCCCCAATTGAACATATCAAAGTTGCTGCCTCATAGTCTCGGTCTGTTTTACTCAGAGTAGGACTTCTGGATATCAGCTTAGTTCCGTTTTTTTCTAATGATTTTGTTGGCGATATAGTTGGCGAGACTATAGGTCCATACTTGTCTACCACCGATCTGGTGACAAAGGTTTCCGCTTTGCTCATTGAAGCAGGGTTGCCCATGATGTTGTACGAACGTCTCTCGGGTGAGATGTAGGCATCATTCAGATGCATCTTTGCTTCTGGTTGGGTTTCCTGAAAGAAAATGAGTGGATATCAGTCAAGGCTTCAAGGGGACCAATCAGACTTTTCTACCATTTAATTTCAATTTTTCAATTTTATAGTGATGACATGATACATTCAGTGGCGTAGCTTAGGTGTGTGGGGCCCTTAGTGAAGTAGGAGGTCTGGCCCCTTGCCAGTAAGTTTTTCAGTTGGGGCCCTTAGTGGTTCGCCCAGAAGGTAACCACCGTCAGCTACGTCAAAGGATACATTATATACAGAGCGTCGTCATGGTCTAGCTAACTATAAACTAAAACTAGGTAGGTAGAAAAAATAACATAAGACCATTTATATAAACATACAGTAAAACTAAAGAATAGAAGATATTGAGGAAGTCAACCATTGTCAACTAAACTCTTTTTTTACAAGAACCAGTGAAATTGATTTGAAGCTGGCTGTTCTTGAATATTCCTCTATTTTCAGCCTGAAATGTTCTTAAATTGAGTCTACAATGAACCATGAAAACTACCCCTACCCCAAAAGTCTGTTGGTTTGGACTTTCCTGGCAAGAGGAAGCAAGTAAAACAACCGGAATAAGTCATAGACTTTTAATTAGTTGCTTACTTCCAGGAAAAAATAACCTAAATCTAGCGCTTGTTGCTTATTTTCTTGTTGCTTAACCCTATTATGGCCGGGGGGGGGGCACAAAGTGCCCGCGGCAAATTCAAAATGCTGTATCTCTTAGAAAACACGTAATATTCTACTGGAACCTGTTCGACTTTTCCTCAAATTTATTAGAGAACCTGAAAAAATTATTTTTGTTACTATCACACCTTTGCTGATCACGTGACACCTCTTTTGTCAACAAGTGGTCAGGTGTTAAAATGCTTTAGGGCCTATATTACTGCAACACATAGAGACATGCTTGAAGCACCATTGGCTTTGTTTTGACAAGGGCTTTTGAATGATATATAATTTATTAGTATTTGCTGACGTAAGCAAAATTTAAAATCTATGACGTCATCAATATTTATGACGTCATATCTATAAAAGACAATTATTTTTTTCATTTGAAATTCCTTTTTTGGCGTTCCTGAATAGAGATAAACTAGAAAAAATTCTATTTTTTTATCTGAATAGCTATTTTATCTTATTTTTCTTCATTGTAAAATTCATCGACTTGAACATTTATGAAAAGAATGGTAAAAATATAAAAAAATATAAAATAATGTCCAAAAGATTCATAGATTATGATTTGAAAATGCTTTTTGTTCATAAATAGACCATTTGAGAGGCAAAAATACAATAAGGATAGCTTCAATAACAAGCTAAATGCCTATAAGTAGCTATGATGGTTTTTCAGACTTATGACGTCACTGTGACGTCATTGGTAGCCATTATGGTTTTAAAAACACCATCAATCGATAGAGCAAGTAAAGTTCTATAGTTCTACCAAATTTCAAGCTTTTATCGCGTTCCTAACAAGAATTATAGGGGGCGGGCACAATGTGCCCCCCCCCCCGGTAGTACAAGGGTCCAAAAAGCCCGGTAGTAATAGGGTTAATGAAAAAGTTTAAAAACTTACCTCCGCTATTCTAATATGAACAAGAAATTGTATTGATAAACAATCTATGCTGCCCTAAAAACTCAATATTTCGAAACGAAAGACTTCCGTGCTTTAGAGAGATGTCCGTCAAATGAATGAGTAAATGGAATTGGATGGATTATGCAAATCAGCTCAATTTTGACTGGTCCTGACGCACAGAAACCATTATAATGTTTACTTCCGTTTCACCGATTCATTCAAGACTTTATAGTGACGCAAGCGAGGGGAATTTCATCTTCAAAGTCTTATAAGGTTTCGTAAACAGCTTTCGAAAAACAACTTCCGGCTTGGGCGAAATTATAAGTGGACCATGTTCAGGTATTTGCCAATGGAATGATTTTAGAAGAGGGTTCTGAAGGGGGGGCACTTATCCCAATTCCTTGAACTGAAATAGTAAAAAATCCCAATCTCAATAGATAAATTCTTAATGTTGACGTGTTTAACAATACCAACCCCAGTTTACTTTTTCATCCCCAAGTCCCAATTCTAAGAAGTCCAATCTCATTTTCCCAATTCTAAGAAGTCCAATCTCATTTTCCCAATTAAAAAAGGCAAATCCAAGTTCCCAATTTACAGACTTATTCACTCCTTCCTGCCCCTCTAAGAAGACACAGTTCCAGTATGGAGCACAAATATAGCAAAATCCGTGACTAGGTTGAAAATCAAACCCAACCCGGATGGAATGGGTGTGAGCAGACAAGCGTGAGACATGGTGGATTTGGAATTCTTAATCCTGATTTTACTGCTTCCTGCTTCCAAGCTTGTAAACACAAGGTCATACTGATGTCAGACTGTGCATTTCCCCTTTAAAGAAGGTCACGTTGGTTCTCCCATTTACAGACAGAATACAATGTTTTCAATAAGCAATTGGACTTTGGTGCCAGTCCTCAAAGCTGTTTAATATTTCGGATTTTCAGCCCCAAAGTCACGAAAGAAATGCTTAAATGTTGGCCCCCACCTAAAACCGCCACTGGTTGACGAGATAGGTACGCATTGAAAAAAAATGTCAGATTCGCGCTAGAACAAGACAAGTTCACAAAAGTCAAGCCTTTGCCTGTCCTGAACAAATCTTTGAGAAGGTTGGGTTACCCCTAAGTTGGTTGAAATTTATTGAAATATTTAATAAGCAAGCAAGATGAAATCTACAGACTAACCCCAAGTTACGGTCAATAATAATGAATATAATCGAAATCCAATTCCAGAAACTCTTAAGGAATGTCAATACTCCAAATTCGACAACTTTAAGAAACTTTCAGCACAGCACTGTGGGTAGATATTTTATTATTTTCTCGTAAAGGCGGAAACATAAAACCTTCTCGTAGCGGAAGTGATAAATCCCTTACATGTTGAAACAAAACCTCGAACAAAACAACCTCGCATTTAACCACAAATAACATAAAAAACACTCTTTTTTAAAAGAACCAGAACCAATAGATTTGAAGCCGGCTGTTCTTAAATATCCCTCTATTATCAGCTTGAAATGTTCTTAGATGGTTCTTACTTAACAATGGTTTGGAAGCCTGTTTGTTTCTTAGGTTTTGGCAAAATTTGAGGCTCCTATTCTTGTAAAATTGTTCCAATAAAAAAAGAGTGAACACGTATTTTTATGAGGAAGTTAATAGTCTCCCCAGTAATGAAAGTTTGAATCTAGCAGCCTAGCTGTTCTAAATTTACAAACGAAAGAACAGTGGCAGTAGGAGAGGAAAGAGTAATAACAATAAAATATTATAATAATACGTCTTTTTCAATGTTAGTCATAACGTGTATTATTTTAGAGTTTAGTTTCTTATAAAAATGTATGAAATACTGAAATTCGATGTAAACGATTGGTGTCGTATATGAAATTCTTGTGGTGATCTATAGGTTTGGGAAAACTTTGGTGTAAATGTTTACTAATAGCTTCTAACTAACTATTAAAAGATATAGACATATGAAGATATCAACTTTAATTTCTGTTGCTGTTGTAAATAGTTTACACTATCAGATTTGACATGGAAGTGTTCCTATCAAAGTCGGTGTTTATTCAACCCAACCCCCTGCCCTGGGGGGGCTAGATTGTAGCAGTGTATCCTGAAACCGTTAAAAACTGAATGAACTCATAAAACAAACCTCGAGAGAACTTTCTTGGTCTTTCGGACTTTTCTTTTCTTTCTCAACAATTTCTTGACTTGGTTTCTCTTCATTCGTTTGGCTTTCCTGAATAAATCCAAAGTAAAACTTTACGTTATCCTTTCCGTACAAATTCTGCCCAACCGAAAACCGCAACACAGGAAACTTTGTCAGACATTTCTGAGGTCTACCAAATGCCTCGGCTCTCAGCCCAACGAATTCCACCCACAAAACTCAAAGCCCCGGATTCTTGCGAGGGGTGAGTAACTGCCTAGAACCCCGGTAGCCTTTCCAAGAAACAGGAAATTTGCATCGAAATATCCCCATATAATCCTTAGAGAAATACTTTGATCTCCAGAAATTCCATTCCGCTTTCAAAGAGGGCAGAAACAAAAATTCATTGAAATTTATTACAAAGTCTACAAGAAGTCTAAATTAAACCTAACACAGTGATTAATCAAGTCAACTTTGTTCATCTCAAATGTGCATTGATCCCTGGTAAAATTTCAAAATTCTTATCAAATAAAAAGACTTTTTCCGAAAGCGACTTCAGGTCCTTCAAAGTTGCTAAAATTTTGTTGGGTCCTTACCCCGAAAGTTTCTTAAAAGTTTGAATGCGCGTTAATGAAACTTTGGGTTGCTAACAGAAACTACTCGTTCATTCTTTCCAAAAAGCCAATATAATATGCTCTTACCCCCAAAGTTGCTTAGATATTTTAGATTTTTTAGATCAGAATAATAAGCAAGGACAAATATACTCTTCAGAGTCCAAAATGCCAAAAATCTAACCTAAGGCCATAAAGCGATAGAAGAGATCAAGCCTCGTAATGATTGAGAGTTTTCCAATACGTAAAGGCACCCCCTAACCCTGGCCCCCTAACAGGCCAGGAGCCGGGCTCCAAACATCACGTGGTGCGGAAGTGAAATTGTAGACATTATCCTCCACTCCTCATAAACAAGGAAGTGAATTGCTGAATGGTAACTATTGACCTTAGCAACATGAATCAGAGATGGAAATGAATAGGCAAATTCAATCAACGTTGTTTGTAACAATTCAATTCCAGAGCAGAGGGTCATTTTCTCGACGAGCCTTTCCTCTCAATTGAAAAGAAAAGTTCAAGCCCTCAATTCGGCAACAAATGGCTCCCAGACAGGTTCCTGACCGACGACCACGTGACCTGAAATTCAAGTACTCTACATGTTCATACAGTAAACATGAGTGAGGTTATACATTGTTTTAAATCACACATCTAAACACACCGTTCCTTGATTTATTATGCAGAAAAAGAAATCGATAGCCTGTTCTATTTCAGCAGTTTTGGTTATTTGGGGGAGAGGGCTACCCTACTTTTCCAAAAATATTTTCCTGATTATCACTTGAAATGATGATGATGACTGTAGATGGTTGTAGACAATGATGGTTGTGGTAGACAAAGGAAGTGGTAAGATCTAGGTTGTAGACATAGGAAGAGGTAGATGTAGACATAGGAAGAGGTAGATGTAGACATAGGAAGAGGTAGATGTAGACAATGTTTGTAGATGATGATGGTTGTAGAGAATGATTGTTGTAAACAATGATGTAGACAAAATCGTTGCGGTAGAGGTGAAAAGGGGTAGGTGTAGAGCATGCAGACCATTATCTTATAGTGTAGACCAAGTAGATCAGGTTTAGGTGGAGAGTTAGGTGTAGAGAGCAGGCAAAAAAGTGATTTCTTGGTTTGAATCCTTGAATACTGTAGATTGAAAACATCTTAGCTGGTTCCTTTCTTGGTTGTTGAAACAATGATTGTAGGCTGAAAACCATAAGGAATAAACCTTTTAAACCCTTAGCCCAGTGTTATGTAAAAACGTAGTCCAGTCTCTTAATACACTACTTCGACTAACCGCATATTTGGAGCACTGGGTTGAGTTCTTGGGTGTAAAATGCTAGTTTTTGCCATTTGTCAGCCAGTATTGACTATTTTCAAAAACAAAGAAGGCTGAATAAACATGGATCATGTTTGAGGACATATATTGAAGAACCTTGTAGTACCAGAAACATAGCTAAAGGGACTTTTATCCTTAAAACAAATAAAAACATTTAAGTCCTAATAAAAAGGACAAATTGCAATAATTAAAAATTTGGTGTCTGATAGCTAATTGCACAATGCCTGCATTAAAAAGTGAAATGGTGTTTCATCCATAGATTTAAACTGCAAAATAAGAGCCTTTTACGACCCAAAACTCCAACCAGTCCCCCCCAATTGCAGTTAGTCGCAGTGGTGTATTGAGTGGGATAAAGGCAGGGCATAAAAACCAGAACAGAACATTGAAGTGGCTTGCATACCAAAGGAATACACTTAGTCTTGACCAGCTGGGCAGGTGATTTAGAAACAATCAGGCTTTTTCCCAAGGGGTGTAGGCAAAAGGGGGACCCGTGGCCCCTCCCCCCGTTTGGAAGAAAAGTTTGCAGAAATTATGCACAGGGACCACTTTTTATGTTTTATTAACCAAAAATGAAAGCTGGAAGTGGTTAAGAATGGTTCCCACTTTTCAGAGCCTCTGGCTATTTTCTTGCTTTAGCCTCATTTACAAAAAAAAGCAACAAACCTCATTTTCATCCGAACAATCTTCTTGCCTCTTTGCAGACATGTTTCAGTATTCTTTTCCTTCACCTTACAAAAGAGAGGAAATGATCAATGAAATTATAGGGAAGAATATGGACCATTAAACATTTCTTTCCAAAAGGAGTTCCAGTTTTTACCCTTTTCATGGATCAATGGGGAGACCCCCTACATTTTAAAAGATGACCCTAAAAGTTTTTGCAAAATGCAATAAAATGTTTAAGGGGGGGTTAAGGAGTATGGCCTTTCAAATTTTGCCTAAGAAATGCCCACAGCCACCCCATTTTCTGTAGCTGCGACACCACCAAAGAGGCCAGGTTAGAGGCCAGAGGTCGGGTTAGAGGCCAAAGGTTGTCAGTTCGAGTCCTGCTAGAGTCATGTTACTTCACACAAATCATCTCAATTTTTCAAAACCCTGCTTCTTCTAAAGTTTTCTTTTCAACTTTATTCAATGATAATTGACTACAATGGTTCCCTGGTATGGGGCAGTCATCGACATTGGGTAGTTCCAATGTAGTTGCCATCATTTGCCTCAGGATTTGCATGGTGGTGCGGTTTTTGTGAGTGACATGTTTCTATCTGCCTGGTCGTTGTAAGTGATTCCATGTGTTAGTGAGCACAACGGCTGGCACTAGAGGGGTCTATCATTCTCCTACTGAAGGCGGCTGGTCTCCTTTTTTAAAGACAAATTCATTTTTTAAGGCAACGATTAAAAAAACAAAAGGGCCGGATTCTAAAAACTTAAGAAAATTTGGTAGGAGATTTTGTGTGAAACAAGAAAGTTGTAAGTTTTTTATATTCTTCTTAATGAGAAAAACAACTACCACACTTCCTTGTTTAGTTTGGTTGCATTAATAAGATATTTTAGATGTTTGCAATGAAATTTACATTTATTTTTGCTTCTACCTTCTACATGTCCAATTTGTTTTGGCGGAGATAATGAAACGATGGTGAATGAAGGAAAATTCGGTTTTTATGTTAATATATAGATACTCGCTAAGAAACTTACCATAATTGGGGTGAAAGCTAAGAAAATCTGGTACAAAGATTTAGCACATTTTTTATAAAAAGAACCAGTGTGAATCCATTAAATTTTCTTTTAATCAAGGGCGTTGTTTAATTTTGAAGGGAGACCGCCCCTTCATTGCAATCTATAAGCCACTGTGCCAGAGACATATTACCCTGAAATTGAAGTCCTGTAACAGCCCTTACTTTAGGACAAAGGGTGGAAAAACTGTCTAAAATAATTGAGTCAGATGTTTCACATAAAAAAAGTTCAAACTGCAACCATATTTGTATGTCCCCAGCAGATGGGGCGAGCAAAGCGGGAAGTTCTGCCCCCAGATATCTCCAAAACTATATAGTTTTCCAAATACACTGTTTTTTTATAGAACCAGTAAATTTGATTTGAAGCTGGCTGTTCTGAAATTGTCTTCCATTTTTAGGCTGAAATGTTCTTAAATTGTTTTTACTTTTAAAATGCTTTGTAAGCCTGATTTGTTGTCCTTCAGGCCCATAGGAATTTGGGGGGTAGGGGGGCATTTGCCCCCCCCCCAATAATCCTAAAATCTAATTGTTCACAGCATGGTCCCTAGTAATTCTATTATTCTCAAACAATTGTTGGCCCCCTCAATAATTTTTCCCAAGCTACGGTGCTGTAATTTTTGTTGAATTGTCAAATACGTTTACATTCCTGTCCAGTCTGACACACAGAAGTGTCACTAAATTGCATATTTTATGTTTAATTCTTAGACCTCCCTCACATGAGAAAACTCAAACCGGTCTGAGTTTCAGATCGGTCTGAAATTTGGCTGTGGCTCCTAATTTGCCTCCCCCTCACATGAACATTTCAGATCGGTTCGAGTTTGGCTAATTTTCTTTGCGCATGCGCATTACATAGAAATTTTCCTGAAAAAAACAAACATGGCGCCAATCGATTGTTTTGAAAACTAATTTTGCCCCAAAATGAAAAAAGTTTCTGCTCACATGAAAATTTCAGGTCGACCTGAAAACTCAGACCGACCTGAGAAACCGAAACGAAACGCCTGAGTTTCATTTCGCCTGCTTCATGTGAGTACTCCAAGGGCTCAGACCGCAGACCGAAACGAGTTTCAAACCGATCTGAAACTAAGACCGGTCTGAGTTTGCTCATGTGAGGGGGGTCTTAGTCTCTTGCTTATTTCTTATCATTATATCTTGATCCAAAAATAGCCAGCTTGAGCTTGTTCTTAACTTTCGGCAAAATTTGAGGCTTCTGTTCTTATAAAATGGTCCTTATAAAAAAGAGTGAAGGATTTCCTGAAAAATTTCTTACAAACAGGTCTCGCTCCCCCTTCTAATGATTTTCGCCCAAGACCAACTTCCCCCTATTTTCCAATTAATGTTACCACGTTATCGATTTTCAAAGAAACTGCTTTGTAAGAAACTTTGTTACCTATCTAGAATATCTACAACTTGATTTATAACAATAAACACTTTAGAGGTTGTTATTAGATCTAAGAAACTTTTCCCTGGTAGAGCTGTGTTTGTTACAAAAATAATTTTGGCCCGGCATGTTTTCACGCGTGCTTGGCCATCAAGACCACGTTGTTGGTAATCCTTGTTTGAAGACATCATCGTGACCCACCGACTGGCAGCAACAGGTAGGGTATTGAACATGCGTTCCTTTCATCCTGATGAATAAATGCATGGCTTTTGTCGGAATTATCCGGTTCTATACTTCATCTTGTGAAAAGAATTGATTTCCCCTTGATTCCAAAATGTTAGCTTAGGAGCCATGATTTTCTTACATAAGTTTTGAATACGTGTGATGAAATACGAAACGAGAAGGTAGAAATTCTTGAGTTTAAGAAGGCCCACCAACTTAGACTTAAACTCCCATGAAAATATCCAAACTTATAATTTCGCAAGAGATATCTCGAACTGAGGGGACAGAACAGGAACCAATATCGTTTCTGAACTTCATGACTCGATGAACAACTGTCGAGATTAAACCACAGCAAAACGAGGAGCAGATGTCGTGTCCGCAAGTACGTGGAAAATGTAGGCCTAAATAACTGCCATTTTACGGAAGTAGTCCTGATGTTTCTGGTCTGCTCAAGACCACCACACTGACACATTCGGAAGACAACTTGAATGATCGTAATGTAAGCCAAAGTAAGAACAATTCGCTGATAGAAATGTTAAACTAAAGCACAAGATTTCCACGAACCTTTTGTCTGCCCACGAACGCCACACTTCCGTGATTGAATTTAGGTCTGAGCTTTGCCTTGCTGGTCGAGTTTGGGTCATCTATCCTCAACGGAGACGATTCTCAGTAACGACAAAACATTCCCTGTTAATTCAAATTCTGATTTCTTTCTTGCTATACTTTCTAAGTCTTTGACAAGTTCAAATACAAGGTTCATGAACTTCTTCCGCGTTTATGCAATCCAGATTGTTGAAGAAGGAAGAAAGTCTTCGGCTCGGCTTTGCTATGGAAATGTGGCGGCCTTAGCTTACGACCCACAACCCCAGCCGCTCAAGAGGGTCAGGGGCACTAGGCCGCACTTTTTTATAAGAGACTTCACTCGGGCCTAGAGCTACAAGCTCCAATTCCATAACAAATCTATCCAATAGTTATTACACTGATACAAGATTAAAAGATAGATAATATTAGAAAGGGAAATAAGTAAAAAGTAAATTTGAGAAGAAGCAGGATTTAGAAATCACAAGATATAATTTGTGAGAATGAAAATGACCGGATAAAGAGTACCAGTCGGTGGGTTCGAGTCCTACTCGGGTCATTATCATTCTCAAAAATTATCTGGATAAAGTAAACAGATGGCAAATGCTAAGAAGCTCTTCCAGTGCAGGGCCATCACTTTGGTATAAAGCATCTTTATAAGGAATCTAATTTCAAGTTCAATACGGAAAATTTCTGAGCTTGAAGGCAAGGTTCTCAAACAACACGAAATAGCACCTTATGTTCCTTGGCACTGGGGGTAGCATTATATCTTAACCTAAGAATTGTTATCATACCTGCCAGCGTTTGTTGGTGGGTCTTAAAATTTCTCATTTTTAGAAATTAGTTAGTTCTTCTCTTAGTTTGAAGTCTCCTAGATGTTATACTTTTTCAACTCTCTTGAGCTAGGTTTCCTGTAAAAATGATTCCTTATAAAAAATAGCGTGTGTCTTTTGAAATTTCGAGTCATGAGGGCCAGTGGCTACGGCTATCAAATTCAAAGGGCCACTGAATTTCAAACAAAGACACAAACGAGCCTAAATTCGTGGTGTGAATCACTTTCAAAGCTGGAATGAAATAAAATGTCTGCCTTCATTCGCAATTTAAAAAGATGGAGGAAGTGGGAAGCAGTGAATTTATGTTATTTCAGATAATTTAGGATAAAATCCAACGACCGCTGAACTTTCAAATCTTCTTTCATGCCAACTGCATTCTGTCATTTGATTGGTCAATAACGACAAAAGAGCAGGTGTGTAAACATCACAGACGGGGGGAAGCAACAAAAGAGGGATTTGAAGATCAACCTATTTCCTTATTGATTGTTTAATTTGTTTCTGTTCGTAAGAACTTGATTATAATTCTTCAAAAGAGACTTGAGTTTTGCTCAATAGTTCATGAACACTGCCTTGAAGCTGTTATTGCCTTCAGTTTATGGCTGCGGGAGAAAACTGCCCTTACAAGGCAAACAGTAATGCCAAATTTCGTGAATTGGAAGACATGAGATCTCTCAATAGCGTCCCCCGTCTTAGCATAACAATAGAGGGATCCAATAGATTATCCACATTTGAAAGGCCTTTTTTGTTAGGAAACATGATACAAACAAAGGATAGGCTGGTCCTTATTTGTCGTACTTTTCAAGTTTTTGAATTCATTATTTTCCCATAAGAACATAAGAAGGCATTTTTTGATCATCAACCAGACAATAAGTGACTAAGGAATTACTGGAAGAAGAGAAGGAAACCCAATGGGGCTCCATTAGTACTAGTTTGTTCTATCAATCAGCCACAAAATCCCACAAATTGGTATAACTTTGAATTACCTTACTAATTTTCCAAAAACCAGGCCCAAATTAGAAACAAATCTGAAACACAATCCTTCATACTGAAAGTTACATTGGGTTGTGCCCCCTCAATTTTACTAAGAATAAGCTTAGCTACTAGCCTCTACCCCAAAGATCTGATTAGTGCCATTTCTTGTTTGATAAAAATGTTTTTTTCAATTCTATAATTCTATATCATCTTAAAGTTAAATCGACATGCAAAAAAAAAGGAAGCAAAAATACGATTTAAGAATTAAAACAACAAAACAAAACAATAACGAACAGCAATTTGGCAAACTAGTATAGGTTCCTAATGAATTGGAACATTGAACAAACTGCACTGAGTTCAGGTTACCTTAGAACGAAGGTTAAATGCGTCTCTTATAAATTTGGCTAGCTCTAAAACTATTCGTTTCTTTCCATTAGCAAGAATGAATATGAATTTTTGGTTCTGTGACAAATTATCGAAATATACTACAAGAGTGCATATGTTTGTAAGAGCAAATAACCTAGGCTCGCCCCAGTCTCCTACTTCAGCGTATTTTTGTAAAAGTAACGCAGGGAACACGGAGTTTGTTGCATGAGTAAGATCAAGTTAGGGAATAACGCAATGACTAACCCAGAGTGATTTGTGTTATGTAAACTTTGTAGGCTTTGGTTGCACGGAAAGCAATGCAGAAACACTTGCACCAAAGAGAATCTCTGTACAGTACTGTGGAGGGTGTTCAGTACTTCAGTACTGTGGAAGATGTTCAGTGCTGTGGGGCTGTATACCATCCAGTGCAGTGGAGGTTGTTTAGTACTGTGGAGGGTGTTCGGTACTGTGGAGGGTGTTCAGTACTGTGGGGCTATACCATCCAGTAAAGTAAAGGATACCATTATTGTGGTTGAGGCCAGATCCGGCGGAAGCTGTCCATAGTTGGTCCGGTTCAAGCTTAACTTGCGGGGCCCAGGCATACCCCTAGCAAATTTTGAAATCTACGTTCTCAGGGATGCAATTTAGTGCATTTTTAGAAAGCAATTTACGTAAAAATGAACCAAAAGTTACAGTGATAATCTAATGTTCTAAGAAGCAATGCTATGTTTTGACAAAAGGAGTGTTCTTGCCCAAAAGTTGGTCCGGCCGAGGCCCCACCAACCGGACTGCTTCGGCCGAGCCTGGGAGGGTGTCCAGTACTGTGGAGGATGTTGAGTACTTTGAAGTACTTTGGAGGATGCTCAGCGGTATGGGTACTATTGAGGGATAAAAGACCCTGATATCATCATCATCAGAAGATGAAGATACAAAAACAGTATTCAATCATTTTTCTGATAATATCAAAATTCATTAAAAATCAAGCATTAAAAAGATTTCTGCGAAATCCTACTTAAGGCCTAGAAGAAAATAACAATTGATACGACAACAAAGAGCAGTAAGAGAAACTATAATAAACATTTTACCTTTCAGTTATTCTTGAGGTCACCACTTGTTCCTTGCCGGAGT
Organism: Pelagia noctiluca; assembly: GCA_963924455.1. Classification (NCBI taxonomy): domain Eukaryota; kingdom Metazoa; phylum Cnidaria; class Scyphozoa; order Semaeostomeae; family Pelagiidae; genus Pelagia; species Pelagia noctiluca. The sequence goes on along the minus strand of OZ004328.1, from coordinate 14,024,684 downwards.
GCAGAGTCTGAGTGGCTAAAGACGGCAGTATCTTAGATAATTATCTAAAATTTCATCTTCCTTCTTCGTTTCCTATTTCCTTGTTCTGTTGAGATCAAAACACAGGTACCAGCGGCAGGTGAACTATGAACGAGGAAAGGATTCCAGCAGCTATCGAGCTTAGCTCAGAAGTAGGGGGGCCCCAAAGAAAGTTTTATGGTATGCCCTCCCTAGTTACAGTGGTAGGTATTGCTACAATCCCCGCCAAAGGTAGTCGGAACACCCTTGTTTTTCCAAAAAAATAATTACTTCCTTAGCTTTGAACAGTCTTTGGATGGTACAGAACTTCAGTATAACCAGAAAAATCGGAAACATAATGAAACGAACACATGGATTACTTAATGTCAGACGAAAAGCTTAAGTAATCCATGTGTTCATTATGTTTCCGATTTTTCTTCCTTAGCTTTCCTAGCCTTTTATTTCCTATCCAACCCCCTCCCCCCTCAAAACGATGTTGTTTACAAAAGGAACTTTATGAGACTACACCAAACACTAACTGAGTGTTATTGTGCTAGTTTTTGTTATCAGAAACAGCATTGTAAAGGGGAGAGAGGAGGGGGCAAAATGTAGAAAACTGTAAAAATCATGCAAGTGTTCCAAAACTTTTGGCGGGGATTGTAAGGGCAACTTGATTCTATGATCTACCCCTAGGACTTTCACTTCCAGAACCCCCCTCAAGCTGGACCTACCTACTACCTATCATCATCCACCACTTATTTTCTAGTTTCTTGTATCAGAATCATTCTCTGAAAAGAATTTGGAAGCGAATAACAGCTGTCCAATATTCGAGCAACGTTCAAGCAACTCTTAAGAGGGCAAGTCCAACATTTTGAGTAACCTGAGGGCTAGACCAGGGGTGACAGACTCAAGAAAATGGGGTAGTCATGGGCGATGAAGGCCCTATCCCCCATCCCCTCCACCCCAATCCCACCAAGCTAAATTTTTGAATGCATTTTGAGTTAAGCTACTCATTGATCAGAGGATACGGTTTCCATAAAATTATCATTGTACCAATTCTTTACCTAAAATCTGAAAACTTTAAGAACAGACGAGAGCAAGGGTGCAAACATATGTAACCCATATCCTGCATCACAGACACTGACCCTTTCAAAAGTGTAGTCCATATCTCAAACACATCTGAAAATGGTTTGTTCTGTGCACAGTGGACAGGCTACTAATCCAGGGTCCGTTCTTCAATTTCAAGAGTTAAATGTGTAAGTGAACCGAATTCTATTTGAGAGCTAAACTGGTCATTATCCAAAGGCTAAACCCAGCTAAATCGAAATGTTAAACTGAGATTAACAGACGGGTTTCACTGACCTGAGTCAAATGGATATACTCGGATTTATCAAAGGACTAAATGGACTACTTTCCGATGTAGTCTACCATCTTGGATGTGTGTAAATTTTCCCCCTAGCGCAAAGGAATCTGGGTAATATTATCCCAGGGTCCTTTGCAGATTCTAAGACAACGTAATGCGTCAATGGATGCCAAGTGAGCGGAATTGTATTCACCCAAGAACGTAGAATTATTAGGAAAGTGTTACAAAAACGTTTTATACCTTCCTCCAGATAAAAAGTTAGATTATAAGAGCCTTCCTTGTTAAATTTTAAACCAGAATAGGACTAAAAGTCATTTTCTGCAATAAGCTCGACTCCAACTCCATACGATTCCATATTTCTCATAAAAGTCACGAGCAGTATTAAACTTTAGGCTTTAAACTTCGAGTTATTGAATTATGAATAAAATTTGAGGCAGTGTTTCATGGAAAGTTCATAAATTTCATAGTAAATGACGTAATACACCGTCAGCAATCATCTGAATATTGCAGTTACCCCCGGCAGTAAATAAGTCACATTTTCGGGCTCAACCAACGAGGAAGAAGGAACGAGATAGCGTTAATCTGTCAATTTGAAAAACTAATGAATTAAATCCAACTGCAATTTCTAGGCCATCAGGGAAACTTGTTTCATACTGTACATAAATCAGCTGGTACTCGGTCATCAGCCAAATCTGACTGGACAAGATATACACTTTTTCAATAAACAACAAGCCCTAGATGGAAGGCAAACAGTTATCTAACGAAAGCATCGACTTTCTAGGATTGCTTTATCATCTTCCTCTTGCAACTAGTCTGTCCACAGATATTACCCGTATTAAGTTCGTCCATTTCTGCAGCGTTTCTTTGATAGAAACACATACATGTTGTAGTACATAAAGACAAAACTGACATTTCGCCTGTTCCGTATGCTGAAGTAATGTGACTTTAAGCAAACCAACCTTGTTGACCTGTTGCAGGATAGCTTGTATCAAATTATTACCTAGTGAATAATTTCCAACCGTTTGATAATTCGATTCTATTTACAGTTATCAAAACAACTTCCCTGTTTCACAGAGAGTCCAACCAGAAGATAAATAAGCTTCTCAGTTACAAGAACTTTTTTACTCTGACCAATTCCTGTTCTCTGGAAGTCACGTCAATATCTCAGCTGAAGAGGTAGGCCTGCCAGAGGGGGGTGACTTATTGAATATCCCCCAACCGTTCTGCGCACCTTTCACTTTGCAATCAGTGACGGTTTTAGGATAGGGGTAAGGAAGTAATTGTCTCAGGTCCAGTGCTTCTTTCAGCCTAAAAGGGCCCCACAACAGAGCAAAAAGTGCAAAATAGCTTATTTAGAAGGTCAAACAAGGGTCTCTCGAGGTCTTCGGCCCCTATCAGCTGATCCAAAAAGAATTTAAAACAGAGAATTTTAGAGATAAATTTACCTTTGAATATTAATTTACAGATGACGTTTGACGTTATAATGCTCCTATGCTTCAACAATGTACCGTTTTTAAGTTATTGATCGTAGTGCTCCCCCTTTAAGGGAGTAGTAGATAATTTAAAACAAACTAAAACCGTAAATGATCGATAAGCCCCTTAATTCTTTTTAAAGTTATCAGTTCAGCGACGTTCAGTACTGTGGAAGGATACAATCACTACTGTAGAGGGATACCATGAGTAGCTACTGCGGAGGGATACAATAAGTATTGTTGAGGATATTCAGTACTTTGGGGATTACCATCAGTACTGTGAAAGGATACAATCAGTACTGCGGAGGGATACAATCAGTACTGCAGAGGATATTCAGTACTATTTAGGGAAGCCACAAGCAATGTGAAGGTAATAGCCCGCGTCCCTATTGTTTTCCTCCACAGTACTGAATATCCTCCAAGGTACTGATGATATCTCTCCACATCACTGAACACCCTTCATATTACTGAAGGTATCCATCAGCCAGCAGTACTGATGGCATCCCTCCACAGTACTTAACATCCTTAAAAGTGCCGGATGGTATCCATCCACAGTGCTGATGGTACTTGTCAAAAGTACTGAATATCCTTCATAGTTATGGATGGTATCCTTCCTCAGTACTGATTATATCCCTACAGAACTTAACACCCTCAAATGTGCTGGTGATTTCATCCCACAGTATTGAACAGTACTATTCAAGTAGAGGCGCTTAGTCGATCATTTATGGTAAATTAGAACGATGTATTTAATACAATATAAACCACAATACCCAGTATACAAATAATTCTTGTTTTAGCGCATAAAATTTACCTTTTGATCCAATGTTACCCTTGGAATCTTTGCTCAATAATGATGCTTGATTGAAGTGAATTTCACCTTTCAATCGAAGGAATAGTAGCGAGTGCTTCAGTAGAACCAAGATCCTAGGAATAACCAGAGTCAAATTATGCCTTGGTATGCCTTGATATTTCAATTCCTCTGTCCTTCAAGGCAAGATGACTGCAGTAACCTTGGTATAGTCTTCAGCATTAGTATTGTTATCTGTAATTGTTTTTCTTTGTAAGGCCATTGGGTAGACATGTATATCATGCTCCCAATGGTATCGTCATTGTTTATATGTTTGTGTAAATTGTAGTTTTCTGGTTGCATGAAAATCCCTCAAAATTAAATGATCCATTGGAGCATCATTCCTATCCTGAAATCTTTCCAAACTTGACAAATAAAAAGTCTTTTTCATAACAACAAAACCAAAAGCAGACATTTTCTTTTGATCAGAGGGATCACTCTCAGCTCTCTTCACCACACTGGCAAAGTAACCATAAGAGCTTGTAAAACAAATTACCAGAGCAATTAGCCACTCTGATGAAATTTTATTTCTGAAAAGGTCTGCTAATGATGAATTAAACGCAAAAAATTTACATGTGCCATGCATGGCGGTGAAAGACACAAGGTAATCTTGTCCCATCTGCTATCTACGTCAGACCTAGCCATTTGAGGCAGTTGATCACTCTGATCCACCTCAATGCCCTTGGCTACATTTTGCTTAGAGGAATCTCAGCTTAGAAATCTGTAAGCCTGTGTCAAAGACCCTGAGCTTTCCACAAGTATTTCAGGACACTGATTTTCTTGGGGTCCCTAACACACTAAGCCATTCCGGTTTGACTTCCTCGAAATGTCTGTATTAGGATATTCCCTGATGAATTGAATCTTTTTCTACTATTCTCATTATCTTAAGAAACCGTACCATAAATATAATATATCAAAGTATACAATACTATGTGAAGGGTGTTGGTTGGCAACTTGGGGGTACCCTTTTTTGTTTCATTGGTTATATAGGGCCATCCAGAAAAATATTACAGCCTTCAAACATTTGAAGATAATAATTGTTCATTTGCACGTGGGTAGAATTTCACAGAGAATACAAATTTCTGACAGTCTTCCTCTGTCTATTCTTCTCTGCTTCTGCCTAAGGCATAGAGCACTGTATCTATCCATAATAGACAAGTAGAATAATATATTGCTCAGTTACTCAAGGATATAATGATTTCAATAATAAAGGCCCAGTCATCTCACCTTGTGTTTCATGTAGGACATGAAAGTATTCCAAAATAATGTAACTGTGTTGATGTACATCATTCTCAAATGTGGAGGTACTACATAGAAATTCAATATCTGTAAAAAAATAAATAATGAAAAATTAGATTAACTCACAATATAATTGAGTTTTGATGAAGATGAATCACTAATTGCAGCAAACTTAAAATAATGGCAAATAGCCTTTAATTCCATATAATAGCTATCTTTCATTACTGACCATTTGACGATCTAAAGTGGCTGGTAAGCAGCCCCGGGTACTTAATAGGAACCTTAATCTGGCAAAAATATGCTTGCTGTATTTTATCAGGCCTGGATCCAAGGGGGGCGTAAGGGGCATACACCCACCCTATTTTGGTAGAAAAAAATACAATTAGCTTGATAATACCCTATTTCCTTTACATTATCCTTTGATATGCATGTTACATCCCCTTTTCTATGGGTGCTGGATCGGGCCCTGTTTTATGATACATTCTTAGACTGGGTTATCCAGGGAGTCCTCTTCTAGAGTTTTAAGAGCTTTGGAGCTATGAGATAGTTGATCTCCTTGAAGAGCAATTTTTGGTGTACACTGAATGGCATATTGTTTTGAGTTTCTAAGTTCTGAAAAAAATCATCAGCTCTCTATCATCCCCACTCTTTTAATATCATGAATGACCTAAGTTTGGTTTGAAAACCCCCAATTTATAGGTCATTAACAAAACAACCCCGAGACTAAAGAACAAGGAGAAATGTCAAATGAAGAAAAATAAAAAACAAAGCAAACCCTTTACCTGGGAAGCTGGCCAAACAGCAAGATCTGCCTACAGATTGAAAAAAGATCAAAGTTAGAAATTAAGATACATGAACGATCAAAATTTGAAAATGACACCTTATTCAATCAATTCCTAAAAAGGGGACCTCTGTGAGAAACAGAATGTAGGGACAGTGAGACGTTAGAAATACAATGATTAACTTCACTGATTTCATCCAAAATTTATCAATCTCATAGATTTTTGCAGTGTAACTTTTTTATCATAATTAATTAGCAGGGTTTGGAATTAGAATGTCCTTGGTGGAAAATTTTCTAAGAATAATAAAGGGGGGGGGGGCAATTAGAGACCAGAGAGCCTTCCTATTGCTCTCAGACAATGATCGTAAATTGTTTTTCTTGAGCTACGGTGTGGTCAATTTAGCATCACAACAACAGTTATAGTTTCTTGAATGAGTAAGAAAAATTAATATGTATTTTCATTGAGAGTGGACTCTCCTCCATAAATTATGATTAATAAAGTTATATGGGCTTCAAACAACTTGACTGCAAAAATATCAAGAAACAGGCGGGCAGTCTTGATCAGTGCAAAACTTAAGGCTAGTGAGAAAAATTGGAAATATGGTGAAAATTCACAATGAAAATGAATCATGATTACCAAGTATGTGGGGATGAATTTTCTTTTGGTCTCCTCAATGCTGGATTTGATTGGCTGCCCTTCTATCGTACCAAGACCTGCAAAACAAATTTCCATCATCAAAAACCTTGATTCAAAAATAAATATCCGACACCCTTAATGAATCTTTGTGAAAAAATTTTTAATGGTGAATCTAGGTCCAGTTTTTTATCTATTATTGTTTTAGATGAAATTTATCCAAAGTCGTTTTAGCAGTTAATTTCTTATAGATATTATTGTTGTGTTTTAGCTGCCACGCTTGTAAAAGTAAGGCAATTGTGGTCAGGTGTGTCATTATAAGGTGGGAGGGGGGCTACAGCCCCTTGTTCCGAAGTGTTAAGCAGCCCCCTGTTAAGCAGCTCCCTTGTTGAGAAGTGTTAAGCAGCCCCTTGTCCCATTAAGGAAAAGAAGAAGCCTAACAGCAAGCTTGGTCATTTCTAGCTTGAAATAATTTATTGTATTTCATCTATTGGATTCAAACTTTTTATCTAATCTAATAATGATAAAACTTAAAAGGTATATAACAAAAGGGCACTTGAAAAGAACTCAAAGGAGCTAACAAACCAAACGCCCTATATTATAAAGAAATAAAAGAATTTCCCAGAATAGGTAGGAAGTTTAGAAAAATGAAAGTAACAATACATTCAGCAGCATTGCTGCAAACATTGTAAGGGGGCGACCATGGTGGAACAATAGAAACACAGAACTGAGGAGAAAATTAAATTGATTTTCCAAATCCTGCTCCTCCTTTCCCCAAGAAAAATAAATCTATGACAATTGCTACCTTTAATGTCCCGAAGATCCGTTTGGCTCAAATTAATCTGGCAAAAGTTTAGCAAGGAGCACAAATTTTCTAGTTACAAACTGGTGTAGCAAACCCAGGGAGCCAGGATTTGAGACAATCAACCAATAAACAACAGAAACAGACTTCAAGCATTGTACTGAAAAATCACAACTTTCAAACATTGTACTGAAACAGACTGTAAGAAAAATCTAAGAATATTCTACCCACCAATATTCTACCCAGATTGGGAAAAAATCAAGGCAAGTCAACTGGATATTTAGAAATCTAATAAAGTCAGTTTTACGTTAATGGAGTGCACTAAAGGTTACTGGGGACAGATTTTGCAAATACAGTGAAATACCCTTTTTATGTATGTTAAAAAGTGCCCTTCCAGCATGGAACGTCCCAAGTTTGATATGCTTTCTAGATCCTATAAATTCATTGGAAAAATTTTATCAAGTAGAAAATGATGTGATAGAAATGTCCTAGTTTATACGAAAACTGTTCCAGACCTGGTGATGGCACATGAGTATTGAGGTAGCCCGCTTTGGAACATATATTCAAATAATTAAAGACGTTTTTAATCTAAAATGCTTCTAATCAGTTTTACTGTAAGCAGTAAAATTTCCTTCATATTTTCTACTCTAAATTACTTTGCTCAAATAGTTCTTTATAAGAAAGGGTTTCAACGTATGGTCGCATGGTCCGGTATTCATAGGGTCCGGTCCAAGAACATCGCATGATGAACTGGAGGCTGTGTGGTGAACACGTGCAAATCTTATTCCATTTATCGAAATATTTACTGAACAACTCCAAAGAAAAAATGAAAAAAAACACAGTTTAAACTTACCCATGTAAAAAACCACAGTTGAGTACGGTGCAAAGATCAACTGATCTGCAAAAAGTTTCTTGAAAACAGTCGAATGTCTCGGGCCCTTAATGAACTTATCAAGTGCAGAATACCAGAAATGATTCATAGGCCCATTGAAGGAAGCAAACAACATCACGCAAAAACTCCGTTTAAAGTCATGTTTTCGTTCTTTCCCGTTCTTGCTTACGGATTTTCTTTCGATAAATTGAATAAGAGCGTCGCCTAGGCCATACAAAGCCACGTAACTAACGGTGTTGGTGAGGAACAGGTATTTGCCAAATATTTTTTTGTAAACTTCTCGTGATCTGGCGAGAGGAGATTTTATTTTGCGAATTAAAACTTGAGACATGTTGAAGCTTCGAAGATCTCATGACAGCGTCCAATAAGTTATAAAAGTTGAGATTCCCCTTCTCGCGGGGTTTTCCTTCATGGTTAAAAGTTTCATCAGATAAAAATTTTGATTAACCGGAACTCGTCTGAAAGCACCGAAGCTTTGTCGGGTTCTCTTTTGAACATGTGGTGTCGGCAATCACAAAGAAACAAACAAGAAATAAACAATACCTTTTGTCATACACGTTTTTTTATAAGAGCAGCCTTTACAAGAGACAACAGGCTGAGATTTGGGTCAGAATTGTTATTAATTAATTTTCTTTTGACTTGAAACATACTACCTTTTCCAGGTTCTTGATCAGATGTTTTGGTGGTGCATAAAAGCAAGATTACCAAATACCAACCCTAGTATGTTAAGATTCTTCACAGGCTTCTAAGCCTATATCTCGACAAATATCTATTACACTCTTTTTTTTATTAGAACCAGTAATATTGATTGGAAGCTGGCTATTCTTAAATATTCCACTATTTTCAGCCGGAAATGTTCTTAAATTGTTCTTACTTTTACAATGATTGGGAATATTTATTTGCTATCAGTAGTGTTCATTGTTTAAAAGTTTGACTCTTTTAACCATCTGACATTATTTGTGTGCTGTACATCAGCTTTTTTTGTAATTATTTCTCAGTCTTATGGTTATTTCGTAAAATTTTCATAACGAGCCAAAAATGGCCTCAATTTGTTCTTAGCTTGTTCTAAAATTTTGGCCAAATTGGAGGCTCGTGTTCTTATAAAATTGTTCTTATAGAAAAAAAGAGTGTAACTTACCTTCATAAACCAATACACATATTTTTTTATAAGTAATTTCAGCTCGAGCTCAGTACTCAAAATTGCTTTTAGCTAGATGGCAAATTTGAGTACTCAAAATTGCTTAGCAATTGCCTAGCTTTTTATACTTTAAGATTTGTTTCTTAGAAGTTAAGCAATTCCAGTACTGAATAGAGGAATGCTAAGCAATTGGGAAATTCTAGTTCTGATCCAATTGTCAATGAGTTCTCCAGCATACTTTTAAACGCAAGATACTATTGACAATTGTTGATGTACAAAAACTTCTGAGATAGTATTCTAAGAAAAGAAATCTTCAAGTATAAAAGGCTAAGCAATTGCTAAGCAATTTTGAGTACTCAAATTTGCCCTCTAGCTAAGCAATTTTCAATACTGAGCTCGAGCTGAAATTGCTTAATAAAAATGCGTGTAGGGCAACATAAATACATTTGGTCTTACCAAGGCTGTTTTTGGCAATATTTGAAATGATAGTCACCACAAATCAAGACAAGCCTCTGATATCTAGGTTTTAAGGCTTTATGCCCGCCCCTTTGCTTCTAAAAGTGAAATTTACCACGCATCCAATTAATTTGTAAGAGGAAGCCGAAACTTTGAAAATAATATTATGAAGATCATTTAAAAAAGATAAACTTGATTGAAGGGACCAAGTTCCTTAATCGATTCCTCCTTAAATTGCGGTTTGGAAGTGAATTTGGAACTAAATATTTCAAGGCAAATTACATGCATTTCTGAAAAACAAGTTCAACTCATGCTCAATATTAAAATTGTTTAGCTATGAGGAAAATGTCAGTTGAGTAGAAACAGGATTTTAAAAGCAATTGAGATATTTTTAACTCGACCAGGACTTGAACCTACGTCCTCTTACCTTTTATACTAGGGAGCTTACGATTTGACTACGCAGGTGACTGCTACGGTAAGTTTTGAGGAAAATGACGTATGTGCGCATGTGCGAGGGGAATCACCACCAAATCTGCGTAGCGTCCATTATTTTCACTACGCGTTGTGGTAGATTTCAACGTACTCTCGACTACGCAGGTAAGCAATGATATTTTTATGATATTCATACAGCTCATTTCATCAAAAAATTTTCGTTTAACTATTCTGACAACAATATTCAATGTTTTCTGAAAGTTTCAGTGTATTTCAAGCAGTTTATCTTTGTTTATTTTCAGTTTTCCTCAAGAATAACCAACGATATGGAAAGCGAAGCCCCTACCGAAAAACGTAGGGAAAATACGACGTGTGTCAACAATTATTTTGATTCTGTTGTGCATTTTAAACAGAAGATAAACATTGGAGATATTAAGAATATGAACATGGGCGAATTAACACTGTCTCTAGTATTTGGTTTGTTGTTACATGATGTATTTACTTTCGATTTGGGCCACACACCCTACAGCTAGGCCACTATCTGACCTGAGTTTTACATTTCATGCCTATTTCTCTCTTTTTTTGTTTTAAAAGAATTGGCATTATCTGTGCTAAAATGTAAACAATATGGTTGGCCAACTTCGGGGTTGGCCATCTTTGTTTCGTGAATTGTGAGGCAAATAAAATTTTGACGCCTATTCGTACGTAGTCAGCCTGCGTACTCCAAATCGTAAGTCAGATACTGCGCAAAACGGTACGGCAGTTGGTCCTCAGGCTTCTACGTAGCCGTAGTCACCTACGTAGTCAAATCGTAAGCTCTCTACTATGTACGTCACGATCTCCCTGCCATAAAGAACTCCATCTTTTCAGTGCTTCCCGCTGTGTTGCATTTTTGGCAGGGAAAGCTAGGACAAACAAACTAAAAGATTTTTGATTCTAAATGTAAGCGAAAACAGATGATACCTCATCTTCTAATTCTTCACGAAAGCAACGTAGGTAGTATTTGCAGGATAAAATTTTGAATTTCAAGGGCCTAATGTTTGTCCAAAATTGTCTCACTTGAATTCGATTAGCCAATCAGCACACATATTTTGAGACCTCGTGACAACGCGGTAGGGAGCCCGGGAAAGTTGAGTGGGTTGGGGCACTCAAGCAACCCAATAATTATTGTCTACATTCGGAGAGTGGTTAGTGGTGCAATTTATGCAGGAACGTTGAAGCAAAGGCACTGCAGGCCTTTTCAAAAGAATATCCTTTTTATTTTTAGAAAATATCCCCATATCCATTAAGCAATGAAAAAGTGTCCCTTAGGCTTTGTGCCCCGAAGTGCGAGATGTTGCCCATGGCCCTGAATTTATGATTGATGAGGTTCATGTTGACCAAGTCCAAGCGTCCCAATTGCTCAGTGGCAGAATAAGTTTACCCAGTTCTACTATCAAAATGAATTAAGCAACTAAGCACAAAGCAACTATGGTTAAAGTGCGTAACCTTATTTGGTCACATTATCTTCCACTGTTAAAAGAAGCATATTTGGTATTTCCAAGGTATTCTTACATATATAACAACAATTTAAACAGTTTGGGGTGAAGGGTAATATCTAAATTTTGTTCGTTTTTCAAGACTCAAGCTACTTGTCGACGGGGATAGCTGAGATAGGTGAGATCACTTGACCCTTGTTGAAAGGGTCCCGGGTTCAAAACCACTCTCAGATTTGGCACAAAGTGCAAGAGGAGAATTAGCCAGCTCTCTGTAATACTAGGCAAAATGAATCACGAGGTTTGGTTGCATCGAGAGGAAGGACTAGGTTCGCACTGCTCGACTAGTCAACCTATCAAGTTGGCCCTTTGTACTTTGTACATAAACCAATACCTTACCACCCACGTAGCTGCTAGGGGGGCGTTGCCCCCCAAAACGACGGCAGATCCCATTGTCCTAATGCACATCCTCTATTGTTCCCATCGTTATTGAATAATGTTTCCCCCCCTAGCTACGTGCCTGTACTTTACGAAAACAACTTACTCTTATTAGCAACTTTGAGGGGTGAAAGTCCAAAATAACTACACTGTTCTATAAGAACCAGCTAAATTGCTTTGTAGCTGGCTTCTTAGATATTTCTCATTTTTCAACCTGAATTGTTCTGAAATTGTTATTAATTTATTATTATCAATAATTATCAGAAAGCCTGCTATTGCCAGTTTTTTTTGTCAAATTTTGACTCTTTTGAACATCTGACATATCTGTGTGCTGCCAATCTGTTTTTTTATTAATTATTTCTCAGTCTAAAGGTTATTTCTTAAATTCTTAGATTTAGCTAGAAATGGTTACCTCCAGTTTGTTCTTAGCTTGTTCCTAGATTTTGGCAAAATCTGAGGCTTGTGTTCTAATAAAAAAAGAGTTACCTATTGAAGAAAGTGTAGATGATAGATTGGGGGTACTGTAGACATTATGTCATGGGCTACAGAAACACATGTTGTGCAGCAGGGAGGGAGCCAAAGATTTGAAAGGAGGGGCTATTGACCAATTTCAACATTCACTTGTGGATAATACCACACGGAAAAGGCCCTGAAGGAGGATATTTATCCCACTTCCCGGCACTGAAATAATCAAAAACCCCAATCAAAATGAGGAAAATAGAAAAATTCACAATATTGACGTTCTTAACAACCCTAATCCTAAGAAGATTACCTTTTCATTCCCATATCCCAGCCCCAAGAAGTCTAATCCCATTTACCCAGCCAGTAAGAAAGCCAATACTAGCTCTTAATTCACCCCTTCCTGACCCTCGAGTAAGTATACCCAGTTCCACTATCGATAGATGATAGATTGAGGGGTACTGTAGAAATCTGATCATTGCCTACAGAAATACGTGTCGTACAACAGGGAGAAAGTCAGAATCTCTAAAAAGGGGGCTTGAGGATAATCACACATAAAAAGTTATCTCCAAACAAAACATGAATAGACTCTTCTCCAAAAGGCCTAGCTCAGTTCCCCCTCTGGCTTCATCCCTGTTATGAAATAATGTTTTTATACTTTTAGACCTATCACTACCCAATATCTCTAGCCCTAACCAAATAGCCTATAGAGAAATAGCCTTAGCCTTGACGTTAACCTTAACCAAATAGCACATAGGCCAAAGCTGAAAACCAAAAAGCCCTAGCCCTAATCCTAACTAAACAGCCCATAGCAGAATAGCCTTAGCCCTGACATTAACCCTGACCAAATAGCACATAGGCCATAGCCAGCAACCAGATAGCCCTAACCCTAACCGTAACCCTAACCAAATTGCCCATAGCGAAATAGCCTGAAGCTACAAATAACAAGATAACCAAATAGCCCTAACCATAACCCTAACCCTATCCCTAACACCTATAAATTCAACATCCTACCACACACGTATTTACTGTGTGGATGTTCAATAGAGCAGGGGAAGTATCTCTTGAGTAGAGTGGGGGTTGTCCAGTAGAGTTGGGGATCCTCTTCTTATAATATTTCTCCCCACTACTGAATATCCCCCACACAACTCAGAGATAATCCCCCCCCACTACTGAGATGTTTCTGAAGGGTGGTGGGTACTGATCTCAATTCCACGCACTAAAATAAAAAAAAATTCCAAACCAAATGAGGAAGGAAGAGAAGTTCCCAATATTGACGTGTTTAAAAATTCCAATATACTTTTTCAATGCCAAATCGAAGCCCCAAGAACTCAAATCGCCTTTTCCCAGTTGAAGAAAGGGTAAATCCCAGTTGAAAATTCACCCCTTCATGACCCTCTTTAAAAGAAAACTGGTATAACTGGAGGTAATCCTTCATTCTACTGAGAAGATCCTGGAGGGGGATGGGGTATTGATCTCAACTGCCAACGCTAAAATAATCCAAATCCCATTGGGGAAAATAGGGAAATTCCCAATATTGACGTTTTTAACAATCTCAATTTAATTTTTGATCCCCAAATTCCAGTCCAAAGAAGCAAAATCCCATTTTCCAAGTTAATAAAAAGTCAAACCCCAGTTTCCAATTCACCCCTTCCCGACGTCAACTTGAACAAATGTTGTATTTGGGATTATGCGTTTTGTGGCACACTTAGTACATTTTGGAACTTTGTCACTTAACAGAGATTGACAATGCTAATAAAATATTTCCAGAAAGAGAAAACGCCTTTAAAAGCAACAAATTAATTCATAATTCTACCAAGATCAATAAAGAAAACGACAATTTAGTTTCAACAGATAATTCAATACGTTACCAAAATGTTCTTTATCCCTAAATAAAAGTCCAGAAGTTGGCTCTTTATAAGTTAGCTGTTTGTAAGTTCCCTTCAATTGATGCCTCAAAATGGGTTTTTCTCATGATGCATGAGTAATATAAAAGAAAAATATCTTAAAAAAACCAATAAAGTACTTGAGGGGCATTTCACAACATAAGAGCATTAGAACTGCTCTGCTTATTCATAATTTCTAAAAGAGATCCATAAATGATTATCCAAGAATGCTCGTTGCAATTTCTACTCATAAGGGAGGGTCATATAGGGGTTCCAGGGAACAGGGGAACATGTCCAAAATTAAAAAAGGGAACAAGGGAACACGAGACAAAATTAAACAAGGAACAAGGGAACATTGACAGCAAGCAGGAATTAGGGAACACAAAACATCAAAATTTCTCCTTAGAATAATGAGGGAACATTTGCAATTTCCATAAGGAAATAGGGGAACATGAACCCCCTATATGACCCTCATAAGGCGTTATATTGAGGGAATGAGAAAGGTTTTATTTGTTTCCCCATCTCTTAATAATAATAATAGATTCCGAAGAAGGTTACGATTCTCATATTCCGCAATGCATCATAGGATTAGGCCCATTAGCAATACATAGCTCCAGAAATTGAAATGGCCTAAATCTGTCGTTGGTTCTGGTAGCTATGCATTGCGAAGGGAAATGTTTCTATCATGCATAGGGTGAAACAGCGTCCACTTTCTTTTGCGAAATGTTCTGTTGTTTGATAAGAATTTCTCCTGAATAGAGCCAATGAGATATCCTTAGAAGCCGTACTCTATCGCAGCTAATCGTAAAACATCAACATTACTTCGTTGCAAAAGTATACGAATCGCAACTAAAGGATACAAACAGTTTCTTAATCAGATGCAAAATAAAGAGGTATGAATTGCATCAAATTATGAATTTGGACCAAGAAGGTCTGTATACGATGGACCACGAAGAGCCCTATGGGGATAAAAGCAAGATCTAAAATAAATCTTTGATTTCTAGTGACTTCTCCCCTGCTTCTCTGAAGTAGAAGATCTTTCCAGCGAACTTGAGATTTACATAACCTTATGGTCGAAATTCACACATTGGGAAGGTCTATGCAGTACTTATGAGGGATACCATTCAATGTTGTGAAGGGATGCCATCAATACATTGGTGGGTGTTCAGTACAGTGGAGGGGTACTACTGTATTGTGGAGAGATGCCATCAGTACTGTGGAGGCTGTTCAGTGCTGTGGAGGATGTTCAGTAATGTAGGGAATGTCACCAGTGCTGTAGAGATTGCTCTCAGTACTGTGGAGGATATTCAGTCCCGGGGTGATATCGTTAGTAATGTGGGTGAGTGTGTTGAGTGATATGTTAACAATACGTTAGAGGGTGTTTAGTACTGTAGAGGGATCCTATCAATATTGTGGAGGGATACTATCAATATTATGGAGGATATTCAATAGTGTGGGGGATACCATCAGTATATTGTAAGGTGTTCAATACTTGAAAGGAGTACCATCAATATTGTGAAGGGATACCATCAGTTTATTGGAGGGAATTCAGTATTGTGGGGGATACCATCAGTATATTTGAGGGTTTTCAGTACTTTGGAGGGATACTATAAATATTGTGGAGGGATACATTTGATACTATGGAAATGCACAGCGCACTGGAGAGATACCACCAGTATTGTGGAGGCAATTCAGTACCATGGGGGATACCATCAGTGTATTGAAGGGTGTTCAGTACTTTAAAGAAGTACTATCAATATTGTGGAGGGATACCATTCAATACTGTGGAAATGCACAGTGCAGTAGAGGGATACCATCAGTATTGTGGAGGATATTCAGTAGTGTGGGGGATACCATCAGCATATTGGAGGGTGTTCAGTACTTTTGAGGGATACTATCAATATTTTGGAGGGATACCATTCAATACTATGGAAATGCACAGTGCAGTAGAGGGATACCATTAGTATTGTGGAGGATATTCAGTAGTGTGGGGGATACCATCAGCATATTGGAGGGTGTTCAGTACTTTTGAGGGATACTATCAATATTTTGGAGGGATACCATTCAATACTATGGAAATGCACAGTGCAGTAGAGGGATACCATTAGTATTGTGGAGGATATTCAGTAGTGTGGGGGATACCATCAGCATATTGGAGGGTGTTCAGTACTTTGGAGGGATACCATCAATATTGTGGAGGGATACCATTCAATACTGTGGGGGATGTTCAGTACTGTGGGGAGTAATCACAAGCACTTTGGGTATTACCTATATCGAGTACTATTGTTGGAATAGGCTCGCTCCTTTTGAGCTAAATGTAGCTAGATAAAATTAATCAAGCTTTAACCATACGATACCAAACAGCCTTCTTATTCCTTGCCTATAAATTCAGAAAACATGGCTCATAGGTTTCCTGTAGATTTGGAAATCATGATAAAGTTATGGCAATTGCAAAATGTGTGCATTCTTTAACTTTAGCGAAATGCCCCTCATTACTAAAAAAATTGACAAAAAGTAAAGAAAATCTAAATCTAAAGTTCTTCAGTATTGACATAAAATGCTGCTTAGTCCATCTGCAGCCTTTTGATCTAGCCTCTCTCCGATTAGTAACGGGGGCGTTTGGCTGGACCATAATGAGGCCCACCTTGATTTTGACGTTTATCGCCATGTTGTTCGGATGCCTGGGAAAACCAACAAATTATTCAACGAAAAGCAAATTAAAATTAGAATATTCAGAAAATGAACCCTTTTTTCAAGAAAACCAAAACTGATCGAGGGAACTAAACCCTTGTAAAATTGATATTTTTTGGGTTTTTCAGTTTGATGGTTAAACAGTTTTCCATGATATCATAATTAATGTATTACAATATCCATAGGTATGATATTAAATAATATCACTGAAAATAATGAATATAGAATAACAGTGGTAATAAAAATAATAAAGTGATATCATTTAGAGATCTATTGGGCGTAAAGAAGCTAGTCGAAGGATATTTCCTCTACGTATTGGAAATTCGTCTATTGGGTCTTCATAAGGGAGTCGAAATATTTGCCTTTTCTATTTTGAAAAAATGAATTTATCGGGCATAGAAAGTAGGCCGAAAATATTTCTTCTTCAGTCAAACCAGAATTAAGAAATGAAAATATATTTCAAGGTTGATTTCATTACTTCACGAAACGCAATCCATTCTTTACCGTCTTACTATTCTTTATTTTTAACAATTAATGAAAAAAATCTTTAAAAAGTCATTATCTCTTTAGTAGACAGTATAGAATAGCATAGAATAGTATAAAATATAATGGTATAGTATGGTATGGTACGGCGTATAATCTTTCTGTCTCAAACGGCTTTGATAATATGAATAAAAAAACACAAATCCAAAACTACTTCCTAGTTTCAATAAAGTATTGAAGAGCGTAAATCTATTTAATGCTTTCCAATCACTGATTAATACTTCCAAATAATTCATCAAAAAATGGTAGATATAAAGAACCAAAAGTTTGAAATGTTTTTATCGGTTCAGACGTTCGGTAGGCCCTAGTTTAGTGTAGTGTAGAAACGATAAAAGAAACAGAAATTTAAAGAAATAATTTAATTAGTTCTGCATAATGAAGTGAAAAGGCAAGGCTCAAGAAAAGAAACTCTCCATCTCGACAAGCCTGTTTCTTTATTTCCCACTCATCAGGAGATGACTTTTGAATTCAGATTCTTGAGTCTTGCCTCCTAAGTACATTACACCGCTCTACTTCAATAAATCGAGTACTGTTTCGGTCAGCCAAAGTAAAGACTTTGCATGTAGATATGTAAATGCACTTATAAGCAGAAAGAGACAAGTGATTGCACATTCGTATCTACAAGCCTGTTTCGTGATTACTCGGTCATCAGGAGATGTACTCATCAAGATGTAAGTAAGGACTGTACATCTACTGATGAGTAGTAAACCATGAAACAGGCTTGTCGAGTTTATTGTCTTGAGTCCCTGCCTTCACAATACATTATACAGCTTTACTTCAATATGGAGAATTGTTTCGGGAAACCGAATTACAGATTCGCCATTTAATTAGTCTGTAGATATCAGTTCAGTGAAACATGTAAAATTGTATATATGTGAAGTCATTTTGAATGATGTCTGATAAAACAAGTAACGATGGTCAAAAAATCATTTAGGGCTACCATAAGATTATCAGTGAAATTTTGGTGAAGGAAATTCGCCAGTTTACAATGCAAGAAAAACGAATAAAAAACAATGAACGATATGAATGAATAATAAGTTCTTTGGATGCAAGATTAACGTAGCCTGCATCACAGACACTAACCTTTGAAACAAAAAAAGAAATAGAAATAAAAGGAATTTGTGGTTGTGTGGCGCGTGTAACTATGAGACATGCGAATAACTTTGTTAATCAAACCGACCTGATATATGAATAAAATGTAGAGTAACGTCAAGTATGTTTTTGTTAATTATATCAGAGAATATTTCATCTCCATAATATTAAGATATTTGTAAGATTGTAATCAAAAAGGCTGTTTACTTCTATGAACAGTCGAAGTACTTCTGAAACTGTAGTGAGAAGATCCTTTCGCGTTTGGTGTCAAACGAGTGTCAGAGCAACAGGTAGTGTTCTATGTCTTTAATGGCATCGTTTATTGAGCAGAGAGAGCTAACTGTGTCCTGAAAATTGTGATTAACTCTATGGAAATTCAGTCTGAAGACCAACTCTTAGTTGGGAAAGGTTTGATAACCCTAACAGGTCATAAATGCCAAAGACATTTTTTGAGGCTGATCTTTTCAAAACTGCAGTTAAACACACTTCCGAAAGTAATCTGTTCTGTGCACAGGCTAGCTGCAAGGTATATTCATCTCTTTCAATGTGTACTGTTAATGTATACAAAAACTTTCCATGATATTTTCACTTTAAATGGAATTTTGAACCCAAAATGTTCAAAGCGTTAAGAATTTAGGAAATGTTGCTTTTTAAAAGTATCTAAGTGTCGAAAACCGTTCCGGATCGGGTTTAGGTAAGTGTTAAAAATAAACAAGTGAAATGAAACTTAAAAAATAAACAAGTGAAATGAAACTTAAAAAATAAACAAGTGAAATGTAAAATCAATAATATAAAATAGTCTTACTAGAAAAAGAAATAGAAAATCAATAAAAGTTGCATTAAGGATGAAGTTACTGTTTATTTACAATCCCTTTTAGGCCAAATAAAAATCGTTTCTATAAGAAAGTAATAACTGAAAAATAAATTATAGATATAAAACGTTCTTCTAGAAATAATGAAAATAACAAAATCTATAATCAATATTTATAAAGGATAGGGCATGGCTAGATTCTCTAGAAGCTGCTACTAGTTTAAGAATTAAGGAATTAAATATCGATTCTCCAAATGCGTAGGCTATAGTATTAAAAAAGTAACATAGGCCTTAGTATTAAGATAGTACTAAAAATTTTGACGAATGTAAACCCCTTATAACCTCAAATCACTTGTTAAGTTACGGTTTTACATTCCCTTAAAAGCCGAATACATTTGGTCAACATGTATTTATGTCAACATGTAATTATGGTATGAGTTTTATGTTAACTTTATGCTAAGTTTATGTCAAATCATACTGTAGATGTAAACAAAAATCTTCCCAAAAATAAAATAGAAAAAAGTTGCTTTCAAGACAGCGTTTGACAAAATTCATTTGTTTATTCAATACCACTAGATTTTTTTAGAAATAAAATAGACCGAAAAAGGTGTTTTTGGACTGCGTCAGTATTTTTCTACATTTCCTTTAGGTAGAATAAACCTAAATCACATATGAAATAAGAAGTAATAAATTAACTGTTAAGAAAATAAATAAGAAACATAAACTAAAATTTTTCTAGAGATAAAGTAAAAACAGAAAAATATGCTGCTGAAAATACATGAAGGACATTTTAATTTTCTATAAAAAAAAGTAACTTAATATTTCTGAGAATTCCAAAACCTCTAATAACATGACATCAGTTTGCAGTTAGTAAGAAACTGCATCCAAGTCGGTGTTTTTCTATATTTCCTATTCCTTTCCGAATAAACATCATTCAAATAAGAGATGAATAAGTGAGGAATAAATTATAAGTAGAGAAGCACGTATTCCAGAATTTTGTTAGAAAAATCCCAATAAATATAACAAAAGAGGCTGAAAAATTTGATGTTAGGTCCCAAAAGGCATAAAACATAACTATTCAAAGTGCTCACAACATGCAAAACCAAAAAACATCATTTGCTCTAGGGATGGCGTGTAAGTTTTTTCCGTAAGAGTTTTTTCATTTTCTTTTTGGCTGAATACAATTGGATGTTTTAAATGAAAAATAACTGAAACATGAATTTCAAATATAAAACGTTTTTTGAGAAATGAAATGAAAAAAAAAATACATCCCAGACCCAGAAAAGGAGGGAGTTCAAAATAGAATTTCTGAGTAAATTTGTCTAAATGCTGCTTATTGAAAATTCCCAATCTTTTTCAGCCCAGGCATGATAGGAATGGTCCCTGTAGAAAGTTACAGTGACCAAAATAGCAAAGGTCCAGATCTTTTGCAGCTGCGATTAACTTGCAGTTGTTGTTGGTTTTGGTAGCTATGCTTTGCGAGGGTTGAATTCCCATCATGCATGTTATCAAAAGAGGAGTAATATGAAGGATTATAATAAATTATAATAAAGTACATATTTGGCTGTACATTAGAACCCTGCCTTGAAGCTACCCTGCTAACCCCGCCTCTCAAACAGCCCGCTAATTTGGCCAAACTGTTATTACAGCAAAATTTGTCAGTCTGTAACATGAAAAAAATCGTATGAAAAACAAAAGGAAAAATAAATGAATAATAGTAAATGATACTGCATAATCTTACCGCTGTCGCTGGTGCCGAGTATAAAACAGGTTTTGAGAAATGCTGCGGCTGAACCGTGTCAGTTGTTTTTGTCTTGGACACCATCCAGTTCATCCCGCCTTGGGCCTAAAAATAGAAATTGAGCATAAGAACTAGGAATCAACTCACAAAGACGGATAAGTAAGTCCATCTCATTTTGATTTTCTATGGATGCGGAAAATTTGGAAAAATCTTACTTTCTGGAGGAAGCAGAGAACCCTCAGAGCCATGGCTGGTTAGAAATTATACAAATAGCATGATGTATTCAAGTCTATTAATTCATTAGGGATGGTCTAAGCTGGAAATCAAATTTCACAAGAACAGGCTACTGCAATTGATGTATGCTCCCATCAGCTCTCTAACCTACGTTGTTGCGACTAAATTCAATTTTCATGAATATATTCAACTAAAAATTGACATAAATTCATAAGGCATGGTCTAATGCAGGGAAATTATATTTTATCAGAGCAGGCTACTGCAATTTCTCATATTTCACCACCGTGTCTCAAACCCAGGTTGTTGCAGCCATAGGCAAGCGCGCTAATCACTGTGCTAAACCAGGACAAAAAGTAAACACAGTAACATCAAAGTATATCCAGGCTTATTCACAGTGAGGCTTTATTCGTGTTTCAACGTGCTCACCTTTGGTGACAAAAATCTGGTTTTGAGATCTGGTAGTGGAATTCAAGTATGTATATAGAGAAACAAGCACAACAACATACCTGCGGACTTTGCATTCTCTCCGCGGAGTCTTGCTGTTGCCGAGTTTGATGATTTGAAGAATCACCTAAGAATATAAGGAAAAAGAGATCTTTAATAGTCGATTTCACAAAAGTTGTCCAGTACTGTTGGATATCATCAGTACTTTTGGAGGATGATATGTGTTCAGTACTGTGGGCACATACCATTAGTTCTGTGGAGGATACCATCATTGCTATGGAGGGATACTATCGGTACTATGGAGGGTGTTCAGTACTGATATGTCACGATGGTTATTGTTCTGATGGTATCCTGCCACAGTACTGAACACCCTCTTAGGGTAAGTTAGTTGGTTTTTATTAGCTATATTAAGCTACCAAACAGCCGCAAGTGGTTTAATAAACAACTTGCAAGGACTTTTTATACACAACCTATTTCATTGGAGATTTCATGAAATCTCAATACATTTGTTGGGAAAGTGCATTTGGACTTACGCTGCATCCAAGGTTGTTGTGGTATTCCCATCAGCGGACGAGGCTGCTGCTGCTGCGCTGGAGCAGGTTGCGTTTGTGTCCTTTGCATTAACGGCTGAGGGGGGACCCCACCAGATCCTTGACCTTGTTGCCGCATATTGTTGTTGTTGTTGCCTTGCTGTTGCCCTTGCCAACCCTGTCCCTGCGAATAAGACTGAGCTTGTGACTGAGATGAGTTCTGACCTTGACCTTGCATATCTGTTTTACCAGGCATGGGGAGTATGCCCTGTTGGTTTGCCATTTGAGGTTGTTGGTTTGGCATCCCAGGAGGTTGGCTAGGCATTTGAGGTTGTTGGTTGGGAATTCCAGGTTGCACTGCTTGGGGTACCTACAAGCAAGAACAAGTAATAACAAGTTGTTACAAGCAATAACAAGCAATGACAAGTATATCAACTTCAGTGGAAGATACACTAAAATAATTTTTATTATGATCTCAATGTCTCAAGAATCAATCAGTAAGAATTTCCTTAGCTTGTACTTCTGGAAACTGCTTTCGTTTGTTTCTAGTAGCTCCTGCACGGATATCAGGCTTTGATAACTCTGATAAAACTCTGATAAAAGTGATTTTGATATCCTGTATACTGCAGGAATGCCTCATATTGCCATTTTCTTGTATGAAAATTGCTTTACCCATTAAATCTTAGCAGCTAACATAAATTGACATCTTATTCACTTTGTATCTAAGTTATCATTATGTTGGTAGTGGAGCCTGGAACGGGTCCTTCAAGTACTTCTAGAGAAACAGAAAGATATGAAAAACACCCATACCTGAGAAGTAGGCTGCTGCGGAAATCCTGGTGCTGTTTGCAACTGCCACTGGGGAGGTGCGATACCTTGTTGTTGAAGTGACGATACTGCTGACGATGATGGCATCATCTGGGGTTGCTGTAGTAAAGGAGGAGTTTGGAAGGACTGTGGCATCTGGATGCTGGGTGGTGGTGGATTGACACCGACTTGAACTTGTCCGACAGCCCCAGGCTAGGAAAAATACAAAATTACTTAAAATAAAGTTTAAGTATAAGTCTATTCTGTAGCCTGTTGGCAGCTGGGGCATTTTTCCTTCTGAACTTCCTTCCTCCATCTTTTTTAATCTTGAGTGTCCCAAAATTTCTGCGTGATTGAATGTCAAGTCCATTGCTCAATGTTAGAGAGGCATGTTTGACATAGTCTTTCTTGGGTCTGGTACATTCTACGCTGCCAGTATACCAACTTAAAATAACATAAAACACGACAAAGTCAAATGACTAAAAAAAGCAATTATATGAATCAGGGATGGTGCAGAGTTTTTAGAAAAAGGAAATCAAACTCTAGATTATCCATTGATGGAAAACTTTTCATGTATTCTCTAGTGATGTGTAGATCTAGTTCTCAGAGAAATTAGTAATCAGTGACTACCTAAATATCCCCCTCTACAACACTAACCAATCAATCTACACCATCAATCAAAACCAGTGTTTGTAGGGGAAAATTAGGTCAATGCAGGAAAAGTGATCACCTAGGAGTGGCAGACTGATCTAAATAATCACAGACAGCAAATAAAAAAACAATTAAAATACCTGAGAAGCTGGTGCGGATCCTACTGGAAGCTGCGGTTGTCCAGGCATTACTGCAGCAGGTCCCTTTGCCAGTTGAAGAATTTGCTGCATGTGCTGATAATATTTCTGGTAATACTGAGCGTATGCTGTTGCTTGTGATGCTAAACTTGCAGCCTCTTTATTACCAGAAGTACTCTACAAATCAAATATCATATACTTAGTTATCAAAAGTAAGATAATTTCTAGCTGTTCAAGGGAAAATAGAGAGTTGACATTTAGGAGAGCTTGCAAACATCAGAATCTTGGTACAATATAGTGTCAGTGCATTTCTTTCTATTTTTGAAAGAAGCACTAAAACTTTTTAACGTTGGCTATTCTTTAGAACTCCTCAATTTTTAGGTTCAAAATTTCTCATTCATTCATTCAGTTCATTTAATTTTAAAATTCCACAACATTCAATACAATATAAATTAGGATAAAGAAAATTGAATTAAATTAAAGTTAAATGATACCAAAAACAATTATAGAAAACTGATGAAGCTATTGTATGTGGGGAATTTCTTAAGGAGGAACTCTCTCAATAGCTAAACTAATCGAGGAGAGAGCACCCCCTGTTGTTAAAAAACCTATTTCAGTTAATTGAGCATTAAATGGAAATTTTCTGGTTGAATTGTGCAGATCAGATTTTAGTCCACTTGGTAATTTGAAGAGAATAAGTGCGATTTTAGTTAGATTTCTGAAATTGTTCTTTAAGAAATATTAGACACATTGTGAAACTACTAAAGCTTTGTGTCTCATACTCATCAGAGTAGAACATCAGAATGAAAACGAAAGCTAAACCTAACAAATCATTGTGTAGATTAGAATAAAAAGTAATTGAGCTACTGAGTGAAGGAATAACTAAGAGTAAAGTAACTTATAAGGAATAAGGCAAAATTTTGAAATATAAAATATTCAAGAAAATATCAGCAGTTTTTGTACTTCAAAGTCACTGTATCTCTAATAGCTAGATGTTGCAAACTTTCTAAAATTAACAATTTGAATAGGTAAAAACTAAATTTTAAAACTTACCGGCTGCTGCGCAAGGTTCTCTTGTTGCTTTGCGAGTTGCTAGAAATACAATAATGTTAAATTCAAAATTTACATATTAATTAAATAAGTGAGCGAAAAAGAATACTTCTTGTGATACTCCAAACTCCATACATATCTGTTATCAGCCCTAATTCAATGCTGTCCCCTTCCACGATGGCCTTAATACTACCACTCCTAAAATCTGCTCATCCGCAATCTGGAGCAAAAATCGAATATGAAATTAACGCTGCTTTCCAAAACATGTAGCATAATTTTGGTTCTTTTAACCCCAGCCCTTATTCTGCTACCCAATGAAATTAGGGCCGGCGTTAAAAGGGCCGGCATTACATTTTCAGACTATTTCACGATAGTGTACCAACTCTTACCTGGTAATATTGAGCATACTGTTGCGCTGCGGAAGCAGCAGCCACATATGTGTCCATTTGTGGGTTTGGTTTAGACACTGGCACTGCTGCGGGTAGACCAGGGGTACTACTAATGCTGGCCGGCTGTTGCATACCAGATGCTCCAGGCAGCATTGGCACGGAAGGCGTGGCAGGCATTTGAAATCCAGGCATACCAGGTATTGAAGGAATGGACCCGGTTAAGTTTGTGGAGTAAGTGGTAGGTGTGATAGGGGTAGCTGCAGGGGGGAGACTCTCAGGTTGCCTATTTGCAGGGGCCTGGGAAGAAGGATATTGTGGATGGGGAGGCTGCGCGGAAGGATTGGCAGCTGATTGGTTTGAAAACGGATTTCCTCCCAATAGGGGCTGATTCTGAAATGCTGATGGAGGAAATTGTTCTTGCTGTGATGACTGTTGCTGGTGAGATTGAGGCTGTTGAGCTTGCAGATTTTGAGGAGGAGGCTGATGCATAAACGGCTGCTGCGGCGGAGCCTGCTGCTGGAAAGGAGGTTGCTGATATTGAGGTGGTTGCTGCTGAGGGGATGGTTGAGCTGGAGGCTGCTGGGAACTAGGCTGCTGCCAAGGAAATTGTGGCATGTTATTACCTTGCTGGGTATTGCCCATCAGTTGTGGTGGTGGTTGTTGCAGATCTTGCATCAAAGGCGGTGGAGCCTGGAATCTAGAGGCTGCCATATTATCTGGCGTTGGATGGCGCTCATTAGGGTCTCTTTGGTTCGGTGCCATCTATAGCCAAAGGAAAACTTGTTAAACATACCCAGGGATATGAAAGGACAGACATTTTCTCTAAGAAAAGTTTTATCAAATTTGTCAGCCTAAGGATTCTTCACATCACTTACCAAGATAATTGAATATTTATAACAAATTTCATTCTCCTAACATCTTACCAGAGGTCGTTGCATATTGCCAGGGACAGGATCTTGTAGCAGCCCTTGCGGCGGTGTGGGCTCTCCTGGACGAGGAAATTGGCCAATATTGGGGGGAAATCTTCCATCCAAATGGTGTTCTTCTCTACTGGAGGGTCCAGCATCAAAGTTTGGTCTGATGTTTCCTTGCTTTTGAGGGGGTCTATCCTCCATTACCACTCTTCTGTCATCCGGATGTCCAGGTTGATTAGCTGCATCCCATCGGTCAGGTCCTTGCCTGGAAAACTGGTCCCGTCTGTCCTGGTGTGGCTCAGTCATAAGCGGTGGCATCTGCTGGTTCATGTGTTGCTGCTGGTTCATTTGTTGTTGCCCCTCCTATAAAATTAATGATAAAAGATGACCAATTTCTTAGTAAAATACCCTTTCCTTGTTTATTCAATACCCTTAACAAGCCAATTTCACCAATACCACCCCTTTACCACCCAATTAAATACCCTTTAAGACCTCAATTTCTTTGTAACCCTTTACCTCCCAATACCATTAGGGTAAACCCTTAATGAAGTTGATGCAAATAAAAAGTAACTTACCTGGAATTCCCCTCTAGGTTCATTGAGAGGCGGGCCTCTTTCTGGTGGTCCTCTTTGCATCCAAGGCTTTGGAGGCTCTAAAAGTAAGAATATAATCAGTTTGAATAAATGTTGCCGCTCGTCTTCCTCAGCAAAGGTGCCCTGTGATAACAATAGTTTAGGGTTTAATTTTTGTTCTCTTTTCTGGCATCCCCATGACACAAATATAAAAGTACCTCAAACAGTATAATTAGACAAAGTCAGGTGTTACTCTTGTGTGCTTGATGAACAAGAGAGTCAAGATAAGCAAGTTAAAAGAAAATATCAAACATGAATAAATGGTGGGTGAAAATACACGGGGTTCAGGTGCGTAAATCTCCTGTAGATTAGTCAAGACCCCCCATGGGCTGATATAGTTGAATTAGCATAACAAAAAAACCAATAGCGAAATACATATATGCATCAAAACTTTCGCAAAGAAATCTTGTTCCATCTACTCTAATTTGAGGTGAGGATTGCTGAGTGGTTAGATCACTTGACCGTTATTCAAATGGTCCTGGGTTCGAAACCACCTTCAGACAAAAGGTAAAAAGCAAAAAGGCAAAAGGAATCACGACGTGTGGTCACATCGAGAGGAAGGGCCAGGGTCGCACTGCTCTATTAGTTTACCTATTCAGTGGGGTCTTTGTGCTTAGCACATAAACCCATACCTTGCGAAGATAGCAAGCGTATGTGCCTATCAACTATCAACTAGCAACTATCAAATTGGTAAAGGGACCGATAAAATACATACCAGATGCATTTTCTCTGTGCAGCTCCTGTCCAAATGGATTTCTTCCCCCTTCCATTCTTGGTGGGTTATTATCAGCAAAGTGGGAAGGTCCTCCAGGGAATAAAGGCTCTCTTCTAATTTCATTAAGTTGCTGAAGTGAAAAAATAAAAATATTTAGCTTAAATTATTGGTCAATTGCCATATAAAGTATAATAAATGTGGCTTGAGCAAATGGTTTGCCAAACTTTTGAAGCATCCACGGCAAGTCTAGAATTGGCTACCATCTTGTCAGTTGCCATGTTACATTTCAGGAATGGGAGTTGGAAAAGGCCAAGCAAGAATTCTGGAGCTTAAAGTCTCAAAATTTAAGAATTCTTGTTTCTTTGAAATTATTGATTTTCTGGTAGAATTCTATTTTTCAAAACTCAGTAGGTCTCTCTAAGGGTTTACAGAAACACTCACTTTGCTTGTGAGAAGCCATAATTCAATTTATTAGTTGCTTACCTCACGATTTGGCATATTTCCTGGCTGTTCTCTATCCCTAAAGCCGTCTCCTCTCCCTGAGTTTTCAAACCTTCCAGGAGCGGGAGATTGACGATTATTTGGATTTGGTAACATATTTGGCATACCGAAGTCAGCAGGCCTCTCGAATTGCCTCTGCTGCTCAAAATCCCGTGGATGATCAGGCGGGGGTCGGTTTTGATTATTGAAATCTCGCTGCTGGTTATGAAAGTCTCTTTTTTGATCCCGGAAACCTGAAAAATAAAAATGGTGAAACTCAGATTTTCCAAACGTCATTGGAAAAATTGGAAACATAGCAGAACATAATACTAAAACTAACCATAACTACTAAATACAACAAAGCCCCTCAGAAACCTAACACTTTGTAAACGGTCAATATCTCCGCAACCCAAAATAAACTCTAAACTCCAGTATAAATCATTTTCGTACAATTAGCGACGACAAGAACCGACAACCTCTAGATTTGTACTCTAGTGCGCTACCACTGCACACCAGGGCTTTGAGAGACCAAGGCCATTTCATTCACACACATTGCACCACCACTCACCGAATGCAGAGACGAACCTATCCGTGCTCTTAAGCAACTAAACTAGACCTGCTGAAAGGCAACAAACCCCCGGTTGCACAGTGGTAGCCCACTAGAGTACGAATCTAGAGGGTTCGAGTCCTACTCGTGTCATTTTCATTCTCACAAATTATCTTGATTGAATTTCAAAATCCTGCCTCTTTTAAGATTTGCTAAGAGTTCTTTTTCCTTTTACTTTTGGTACCTCATTGGTGATTTCGCTGGACCAACAGTAGTGATTCAATGTTTGTGTGCTATACCATTCATCCACTTCTTTTTGCATTGGTAAATTTTGATACACCGCTTGGTACAAATATTTGCTAGATTTTATTCAAAAAAAAGGCGTTTGCTAATTCATACATTATTTGTATTTACTCTTTTTGAATGCTATATTTCATACCAAATATGAACAAAAGCAAAAAGACATAAGACAAACTGCTACAAACCTTGCCCATGATCTGAGAAATCTCTGCCCCCATCAAAACTCCTAGGCCTGTCATTAATCTGTCTTACTTGTTCACCATTAAAAGGTCTATCACGATCAGAGAAGTTTCTTTGGTCCTCTGGAAAATCTCTTTGCGGGTCCCGAAAATCTCTTTGTTGATCTGGAGCTTGATTTTGCTGGCCCGGGGTACGCCCTTGATACGCCCTTCCTGGCTGATCTTCAAAACGTTCCGACTGATCCATATTAGACCTCTGCTGACCTGTGAAATATCCTGACTGATCCAAATTAGGTCGCTGCTGATTCGTATTAGGTCTTTGCTGATCCGGAACATGCCTTTGCTGATTTGGAACCTGCCTCTCCTGATTCAGAAGCGGCCTTTGCTGATTCGGAGCCTCTCTTTGCTGCGGAGCCTGCCTTTGCTGATTCGGAACCGGCCTTTGCTGATTTGGAGCCTGCATTTGCTGATTTGGAGCCTGCCTTTGCTGATTCGGAGCCTGCCTTTGCTGATTCGGAGCCTGCCTTTGCTGATTATTCGGAACCGGCCTTTGCTGATTCAGAGCCTGCCTTTGCTGATCCTGAGCCTGCCTTTGCTGATTCGGAACAGGGCTCTGTTGATTAGGACCCTGCTTTTGCTGATTAGGAGTCTGCTTTTGCTGATTCGGAGCCTGCCTTTGCTGATTTGGAACAGGGCTCTGCTGATTAGGAACAGGGGTCTGGTGATTGGGACCCAGCCTCTGCTGATTAGGACCTGGCCTCTGCTGATTAGGACCCGGCCTCTGCTGATTAGGACCCGGCCTCTGCTGATTAGGACCCGGCCTCTGCTGATTTGGAGCCTGCTTTTGCTGATTTGGAACAGGGCTCTGCTGATTAGGACCCGGCCTCTGCTGATTGGGACCTGGCCTCTGCTGATTAGGACCTGGCCTCTGCTGATTAGGAATTGGCCTCTGCTGATTTGGAGCCTGCTTTTGCTGATTTGGAGCCTGGTTTTGCTGATTAGGACCCGGCCTCTGCTGATTAGGACCCGGCCTCTGCTGATTGGGAACCAGCCTCTGCTGATTAGGACCTTGCCTCTGCTGATTAGGAATCGGCCTTTGCTGATTTGGAGACAGATTTTGCTGATTTGGAGCCTGGTTTTGCTGGTTTGGAACAGAGCTCTGCTGATTAGGACCCGCCCTCTGCTGATTGGGACCCGGCCTCTGCTGATTAGGACCTGGTCTCCGCTGATTAGGAATCGGCCTCTGCTGATTTGGAGCCTGCTTTTGCTGATTAGGAGCCTGCTTTTGCTGATTCGTAGCCTGCCTTTGCTGATTTGGTACCTGTCTTTGCTGATTTGGAACAGGGCTCTGCTGATTTGGACCCTGCTTTTGCTGATTCGGAGCCTGCGTTTGCTGATTTGGAACCTGTCTCTGCTGATTAAGAACTGGCCTTTGCTGATTTGGAACAGGGCTCTGCTGATTTGGAGCCTGTTTTTGCTGATTCGGAGCCTGTATTTGCTGATTCAGAACCTGTTTTTGCTGATTTGGATTCTGCTTTTGCTGATTTGGAGCCATCCTTTGCTGATTGGGAACCTGTTTTTGCTGATTGGGAACCTGCCTTTGCTGACCAAGATCTCTCCCTGCTGGTTGATCAGGAGCAAGTTTATTCTGATCTGGAACTTGCTTTTGTTGAGCACCTCTCTGCTCATCTTGGGAATCTTTTTGCCCCATGGGAGTCTTTTTGCCCTCTTGAGGAACATCTCTAGATCTAGGGGGAGTTTCTTTAATATTAGTAGGATTGGGATTATTCTGTGATTTTTGGGTACTTTCTCCCTTCTTGGGCTTGTCGTCCATCTTGGTACTCGTCGGTTTATGAAGAAGTGGCTTTTCTGTGGGATTTTTATCAAGCTTTTCTGGTGTCTTTTGCGTCACTGGAGGTTTTTCAGTTTTTTGTTCATTTGATGGGGCAGAAGTATTCTCGATGGGTTCAGCTTCCCGCATTTCTTCATCATCCGCTTCTGGCTTGCCTTCATCCCCTTCATACTCTTCCTGACTCCCCATAGAAACTATTCGTTCATCCTGGATTGGAGGTCTCTGCCGCATCTGGGGCCCCCTGACTCTGAACCTCATATCTGGCTGTCTCATACCAAACGGAGGTTTTGGTCTCATGCCCCGATGAAAAGGTGGCTCCATCCTTGGTCGCAAACCTCTAAAAGGAGGCCTAAATGGATCCCCAGCCGGTCTGAGGAGACGAGGACCCATCATTCTTCCTCTGGGACCCCGCATAAGCAACGGCTGGGGGCCTCTGGGCCCCATGGGGCTGAAGCTCTGGCGTGGTGGCATCCTCATACCAGGAGGACCTGGATGTTGTCCTTGATTAGGTGATCTGAGAAGTGGTCTTGGGTTACCTCCTGCTGGACGAGTGACTGGTCTTGCAGGGATGCTTGGTCGCAAGGGTCTGGGTCCTCTAGGTCCAGCACCTCTACCCATGAGGCTCTTGGGTGATCTAGGAGGTTCCATCTTTGCCTAAAACAGGCAAATTAAATACAACAATTAGAAAAGGGCAAGGAATCAATGTTTAAGGGATTACTATGATGTTTGTTTACATGCCTGGGAATAAGAAAGCCAATATAAAACTGGAGGAGTGAAAATAAATAAACTGACAATTTGTTAGGCTTCAGTTTTGTTCTCTTTCTGACGTACTACCAGACAATCCTTCCCACTTTAACCATCATATGAAAAAAGCAATGCAAGTTGATATCTCTTACCTTGACAGGAAATTTCTGTCCACCAATGATTGTGGATGCCAATTTTCCAGGAGGGTTGAATCTTATTCTCATGCGGCCTCCGTTGATCTCACACCCATCCAGTTCCTTCCAAAGCATTTCTGCATCCTCTGGTGATTTGCAGTCTACTAACGCAAAATCTTCAGACTGCACCTGAAATTGAGAGGTTGTCTAAGTGGACCGTCCATTTCAAATTGAAGATTTCTTTAGCAAAAAATGGTCTTTTCAACCAGGCTTGAAGTGAATTGGAAAACATAGATGGAGGGGCTTGTGGCTTGCTTTATGCCACTGCAGCCAAGCAACTGAAGTTCCCAAATGGTAAGGTTAGATGTTTTGAATGTGGAGACTGGTTGAGGATATAGTTCACATATATTGCAGCGAGAGTTCTTGCATACACTGATTTCAGGTTGAACGGCAGATGTGACGCAGTTGGAATGAAATTTGCATTTGATGGAATCGATTTGATACCGAGAGGCTGTTTGAGAGCCAGAATAGTTTAACGAGAGTATTATTTTCAAATTTTTTGTTTTGCTGTTTTGTTTGAAAGATCATTTAATCCTGATTCGATAGCTTTCATAGCTGTACTGCAATTTAGTTGGGGGTAATGAGTTGCAACAAGCGGAAGAATTCTAGTGTTTCGTTTTGCAGAGGCTTAGATTAACATCAAAACAAATCACTTCTTACCTTACAAAATGGAACCTGCACATGCTTGTTGATTATCTCTTCAATTTGCTCACTCGTGGTTTCAGGCGGAAACTTTTTAACGGACAACGTTTGAGACTGCAAATCATAATACTCAAAAAGGTCAGGATTCGCAAACTCAACTCTGAAATTTCCGTATTTCTTTGGCAATTGTCCTTTGGCAAAGTTTACAGCAGGGTTCTTGAGGTACTCCACAAAGCCATACCCCTTGCTTTGTCCAGTCTTTTCACTCCGCATGATAAAAACTCTTTCTATTACTCCAAATTGTTTCATCATTTCCTTAAATCTTGGTAGAGGCAGTGTGTAAGGAATGTTGCCGACGAAGAGGATGAATTCACTCTGGGAGTAACAAGAGCCAAGTATATTTTCTTTGAACTGCTTGCCTTTCAGAAATGAAATTGCTCTTTTTGCCTCAGCAGCATCCGAAAGTAGAACGTGGACTGTGGAAAAATATTTCAAAATATTTCATGCTTGCTTTTCATGATTAAGGATAAAGCTGGGTCAGTCAGCAAAGTAAGTAAATTTATGTCTGTCATGCTAGCCTGCAAAAGGTGAAAGGATTTATTTCTACTGAGAAGGTGAAATTTTGATACCGGTTTGTCTAATCTATGTTAAAAAGCAAGCTTACCAACTGCCGAACACTAATTGTAAGTTCTTTTTGCTTTTTGTGATCTCTTCCAGAAGTAAATTTTGTGGTAACATGATTCAAGCCATAAGCCAAATCTTATTGGTATTTTGGATATGGTTTGGCAAGGAAGCTAACCTTAGGTTGAGTATCTATTCGTAATGACGTAATATTTCAATTCATAAATAATTTCACACATCTAGGTCTTTTCAAACACTAACTTTGGTGTCAAAGATTTCCTGATCAATGGAGTCCATACTTTTTAGAAATATGATTTTTACTGATAATATTAGTTGGTAGCTAGCTTCAAGTCCCTAAGTGCTGTGCAGAATTAAGATTCAAATAGAGCTGGGTACAGTAATCTGGGCAGATAGGATAATATTGTATAAATTTGAATTATTTTGTGCTTATTTGAAGGAAACCTGAGACTTACCAACATTGTGTTTATCTGTAAATGTATCCAGAGTAGTGAAGTCTTTAAGCAAACCTTTCCTGATCTCCTGAAACATGAAAATGAGAACAATCAGGAGCCAAGGTATAATTAAATTTGATTGATTAAAACAGTTCATGTTTTCTGGAAAGCAACTGCTTATAACTGGTCTCGTCTTTCATCAAAATAATATCTTTCATACTCAACAATTTACAATTTACATGTTTACAATTTACAATTGACATGTCATTTGATGAGTTCCCGTACTGTCTTCCATCCTAGTTCCCCTATAACTGGTGCAGCAGAACAATCATACTCTGACCCAGTGATTATTCTGGCCACCCTATTTTGAATTTTTTGTAACTTGGTGAGTGTAGTTTCACCACCGTTACCCAATGTAATATTCCCGTAGCGAAAATGACTCTCAATCAGAGTTCCATATAATGTTTGTAACGCGCCCACCGGTAAAATTCTTTCAGCCATTTTTATGATGGAAAGACCACTAGATGTTTTTCTTATTATGTGCT
Organism: Pelagia noctiluca; assembly: GCA_963924455.1. NCBI lineage: Eukaryota > Metazoa > Cnidaria > Scyphozoa > Semaeostomeae > Pelagiidae > Pelagia > Pelagia noctiluca. The sequence continues at coordinate 13,990,436 of OZ004328.1, read as the reverse complement.
TGATCTGGACATTCCAGTCTAGGTTTGGACCAAGATGAAAACCAATTGATTTCACTGATTCACATCTTCCAACTGGATATGTTTCCACGAGAATACTTAGATCTGGGTCAATTTTAGCCAGATTCCGTAATGAAGCTATAACCATGAAATGAGTTTTATCAACATTAAGAGTTCTCTTTTTGCTGAAGGATATTTCAGAATTTCAAGACTTGCAGAAGGCAGATGTCGATGCATTGGTTAAATGGATGCATGACAATAAACTTACAAGTTTATTGTCATGCATCCATTTAACCAATGCATCGACATCTGCCTTCTGCAAGTCTTGAAATTCTGAAATATCCTTCAGCAAAAAGAGAAGGTATTGCATGTTTAAGTGCGACAGGTAGATCATTAATGTAAACGAGGAACAGTAATGGACCCAGACAAGAACCTTGTGGCACAAAACACCTCACAAATTCATAAGAAGAGTTGTTACCATTTAAAGAGCAGCATTGCCGTCTGTCTGATAGGTACGAACTGAAAAAAATCTAGTTCTAACCCAGAAACTCCCAAAGTTGATGAACTCAACAAAGTCTAAGCTCCATAATTTCAATATTGGATGATTACCAATATTTTTCTCTTTTTTACTTTGACAATTGGCTTTCAACTATTTTGATTTTCCCTTTTTAAGTTCTTACACAGATTTTTCAAAAGATTGGCAAGTTTTAAGTCAAATTTTGGCACAGGTGGAAACTCAGATTCACAGTGACCCCCTAGAGGCCATTATCAGCAGACCAGCAGAGTGAATTAGGCTACCCTCCAAAGGAAGTGAAATTTTCATTATCATTATCATTATTAAAGCAGTATTATAAGCATAACAGTGGTGTACTAGAATTATAAATTCTAAACAAGGGCAGATCCAAGGGGGGGGGGGTACTGGGGGGGCTCTTCACACTCTGGTACCCAGATTATTTTAAAATGAAAGTTATTAAAAGCTCAGTTCATTTGTCTTTGATGCCTTTGCATGGCATTTATATAACAAATCCTTTATAGAAACTTATTCTTTTACTTCATGATTTAGCCTAAAAGTTTCAAATATGCACCCACTTGTAAGTATTTCTACTATAATTCGAAAGGAGGCTTACTTTTTTGTAGAATATTGAATTTACAATTTGTGTAAAAAATGACGGAAACAATTCTAATTTGGATACATAGAACAGAAATTAGGGTGTTGCCAGCGTTCTAAGCTGGTTTGAAGGGCGTGGCTCCGAAAAATTGTCATTCTTCATATTTTGAAGGGCCCCTCCAAACTACAATGCTGGATCCGCCCCTGATTCTAAATATTGTTAGTGAACAATGATACCTCAGGGGATGTTCCAATGGGCACAGCAGATATTTGTATTCTTCGTCTATTGTGGAAAGATTCCTTCGACTCCTGGATTGCTTTTTGCTTTGCAGCATCAGACAAGGTCGGCAGATTTCTCGCCAAAGGGTCATCTGCTCCTCCTGATGGGCCTAGGCCAGCACCACTAGACCCCTTGTTCATCGCTTTGTTGTTTTGCTCGGTTTTCATCGTGTTCATGTTGCTTGTTTGTATCAAACAACTCGGAATATATCCAAATAATGATAGGGATCCATAAATAACAAGTAAATAAGCTTATATTATTGAGTTCTCCATGTTTTAGATTGACTAAAAGTCAGCGAATTGTGCAGACAAAGCAAATTGCCATCTTGCAGACAAAGCAACAGTGGAGTCGACCACGCTCATTTTGATCAATTCAATTCAATCAATTCACTCCAAATATGAGAAGACCCCTATACCGCTTAGAGATTAAACAACGCTTTAATTGCTTTGGTGAGAAACAATATTTATTTGCTAATTCATTGCATTGAAACGACAATAACAATATTTATTTTCCTTTATTTCTACAGAATCGTATTTGTAAGGCAGACAAAGAGAAAGAAAATCAGGTCGTTTCAGTTCAGCAAGATTTCTATTGATCAGTTTCGCAAGATTGTTGTACAGACGCCCATCAAATTGAAATATATCATCAAGGTACTGAAAATTGATATCAATGACAATAATACTGTATTAGCTACATATATACAGGGAACAAGGCAAATGTGATAAAAAGTTAATAAACTCAATTAGGGGGAACAAGATTTTTCTGGGGTTGAGATCTACAGTACAAGAAATAAGCAGCTCTCGGCACTTATGATGCTGTTCCAATGAAAAGATTCAGTCAATAGTTATTCAAAAAATGTTAGTGTCAAGGAATGATACCAGTGTATGATACAGGATTGTTATAAGATAAAGTGATCTAGAAGCAGGGTTATTCTAACGTGCAGTTCTACACAAAATGTGCAGTTTGAAAGAAAATATTGTGCAGTTCTTAATATTGCAGGTGTTAGAAAAAATAATAAAGGAGATTATGAAAATAAAAATAGCGTCAAATAGCCCATTTCGCAGCAATCTATAAGCATCAAAATCCAAAATGTTCTCAGCCTTCGGCAGAAAACATTTTGCTGCTTCAAGGAGGCATTGGACTTCGTTTAAGGAAAATTTTGGTACGCACTGGTGAGTTAATCTTGAGCAAGGTAACATTAGATTGGAAAAAAATCATTATCTTGGTTTTCAACGTTAAAAGAAAATTCAAAAATGAAGTTTCAAAATCCTTATCGGCGATAGCTTTTTTAAGAAAAACGCAGTACGTAATTCGATTTCCAGACAAGAAAAATGTGCAGTTTTAAATTGTCCTTAACAAAAACCCTGTCTATTTGTTGGACACTACTGTTCATACATAAAAAGATAAAAGAAGCGAATCCCCCCTAATCTTTTATGTTACGAATCCACAAATCTTTTTTAAAAGTGCTCAGCCTCACTTAGATGGACTAAGCCTTGGTTTCTTCTGTGGTAGGCTGCGTTTCGCTGCTCGTCAGAACGTTATAACGCCTGACGACGTAACTCAACACAAGGCCAATGACAGATATGCCCGTCAACACGAAGCAGAACGCACCAGGGTACAAAGCAGCCATCGTGGCATAGGTCGAGTTGACGAGAATGTTCACCAGAAAGGAACTAAGCGCATCGATAGTCAGCGCAATGGAGAGAATAGTCCCGTAACTCTCGGAGTCGCCCTTCTTGCTGATGATGGAGCGCAGTGTAGGCCCGGCGAGAGGCCCGAATATGTTCAGTGCTTGGATTCCGTAAAGAATCTGGGTTGTGTTGGCAGCCCCGAGGAGAACGAAATACACGATGTTGAACACGAAAGAGAGGCTGACCACGTTGATGTCCTCCCATTTCAGGAAACGCTGGAAAACGAGGTTCATTAGCAGGTAGCCGCCGACAGAACGCAGCAAGCCTTGCAAGGAAATCAGGTTTCCAACGCTTATGGCGTTCATGTTGAATGGGTGATTTGTTATATAGAGTACTATCGTGAGTGACTCCCCAACAACACACATGCTAGCACAGCCAAGAATAACAAGGAGGACAACAATCGATTTCCCATCTCCTTGTTCCTTCAAGATTCTGCCGAGGCAAATGAAACGCCTAATTGGATTGCATTCTTTCAGCAGACTCTTCATGCAAAACTTCTTACCGCTCGGTAAATGCCCAACTGCTTTCTTAGCCTCAAGTTCAGGTTTGGTGGCCTCTATTTCGTTTTTCTTTGCCTCCATTTCATTTTGAACTCTCTCGATTTCATGTTTGATGTTGAAGACCTCATCTGTGTTCTGGTTATTGTCACCTGATTAAAGAAAAAACATTGGTTAGGATTCAAATAAAGTCCCGGATTAGGTCCTTTTGTTTACGTATTGGTTTAAGTCTGTACCAGGAAGGACACATTCGCTGAGGGTAACTGCAGAACACATTTCACAATCCTATTCTCCACCTTATCTCTTTAGCATCGCGTTGCCTGTAACAGCATCAAATTGCTCGATTTACGAATTACGAAGGTGCAGAGCGATATAGATGAGAAACAAGAAAGGAAACTGGCTCTCTGTAACTCAAATTTTCATGCTCTCGCAGTCTAGTACAGTCTGTCTGATTGCGGTATGTGGGAGAGCCCGTCTTCTTTCCTGTTTCTCATCTATTCTCAAGTCCCAATAATCCCAAAATAATCGTTCTGCTTCGCTTTAACTAACACATTGCATACCTGTGGTTTGGCCCTTTCCCAGGATTTGCGATGTTTATAAGCTGCCCTGTATTAAAAGGAATTACTAAGCCTGAGACTTTTCCGCATACAATTAAAACGACAAAACAAAAAAGATGTCATCGAGGCTTGAAGTCCATAAAAACATGAATCGTCCAGCATTCGGAGAAGAGGATTTAACCTCGTTCCTAATCTCTTGATCCAGTCTCAGTTTCAAGGAATTAGGACGAATATTTTGGAATTATGGCCTGCTTCGATTTCGATTTGGATTTGTGTGAATTATTGTCTACCGAGTTTTGGTAGACATTAATTCATAAGGCATGGTCTAACACGGGTAATTAAATTATACCAGAGCAGGTTACTGCAATTGACATATGCCTCCACCGGGTCTCGAACCCGGGTTTGATCGGACACAGGCGAGCGCGCTAACCACTATCCTAAACCAGGAGTTTTGGTAGAGTTAGGTTACAATGAATGTCTACAATTGCACGTGCAAAATCCTGAAAGATGTGATTAACTTGTTTCTTCATACTTCGTGAAAGAAAATAAAATCAAAGAATCGAAATCTTGGTAACTAATACCGCATTAACACGCTGATTTAAGTGCTTGTATGAATGCAGTATTATTCAGATTTTATTTAGATAGAACCTTTCATACATTCGAAAAATTGGGTAAGGAACCAAAAGTAGAGTTATGATCAATTCAACCACGACCTCCTTAGCTAAAACAGTGGCAGATAAAATATAAGGTGCACTTTCAGTTTTGAAACTTGCAGAAATTGATACAACAACACTTTCCAAGCCATCTCTTTCCATAAACAGTAGAATTATTCGAAATAACAATACCTCGATTGGTCTCGGATTCATTCAATGAAGCCTCTTTTGCATCTTGTTTGCCACTGTTTTCCTCATTCTCGTTTTCAGAGTCTCTTTCCTCGTCTTTGGCCGGGCTATCTGGACCCGAGCCAATATCATCTTCTTGACCCGCTTTCATTTGAGATTTCGAACCGGATGGTAGCTCACTGAAGCCAACAACATCACCGGACCCAACCGGAACAGGAATCTCACTCCGGTCACTTTTGCAGTCAGCTTGCATGGCGTCTGAAGCCTGTGGCACTTGTTTGAAATTAACCGCATCATCTGGCACGAAGAAAGTCAAGCAGATCAGAGCCAGGATATCGATACCAACAGAGACCAGAAAGACGTACGAGTATCCGACCGCCATGATAACGTACCCGCTGATGAAAGTAAAGATGCACAGCGACAGATTCAGCATCCCGTCCAGAATGGTGAGCCGGAACGTCCGCTGTTCATCTGTGGTGATCTCGGACAGGCAGGAACACGTCAGCATCGTCAACGCAACCAGATCCCCGCTTAAGCCCCCCAGAACCGTGCAAATGACCAGATAACCAGGGTTCAAGGCTGCACCTTTGTAGCTCAAGATTGAATAGACGATACTTTGGAGGGTGTAGAAGACCACAGGGATGTAAAGCACCCGCTTCTTGCCAATCAGGTCTGCCAGTGAGCCGAGCAGTGGCACTACGAACAGGGATATCGAGAGCGAGCTAGAGTACAGACCTAGCATCCATTGGGCCGCACTTGACTGGACCTTGGTTTGAACCTCGGCGTACTTAGGCAATGTGATGTTGCTGCAAATGGAGGCTGGGTAGTCTCGATGGCAGAGGGTGTTTAGGAGGAACTGTGGGAGGACGACGAATTTGAAGACTGCAGACGCAACGCACATGAACATGAGGGGTTCCACCGTGATGGTTTTCAGGATTTTTCCGCCCCATTGTTTCATGGAGGACGCCCGTGAAACGGGAGGGTTCTCTGAGGCCTGAAAAATGTAAGATGAAGGTTCAGTAAAGACAAAACCAGTTTGAAATATCTCTATTTGGTTTTCTCACTGACCTCTAAGGTTTGATAAGAGTTATCAAACTTTAGTTATCAGTTGAAGGACCCCAAAACTTTCTGCTACACAAAATATTCTAATCAAGGTATCTAACTAGGTAGACAACATTCCAATCTACAACAACAATTCTACAATCTGCAACTCTTGTATGTTTCACCCCTTGATATGTATAACTGGACTTATTTCTACTAGCTACATTTCTAATATCTATGTCTAGTAATCTACAATCTACAATTTACAATCTACAATATCTAATATCCTCTGATATGCACAACTACCCAATTTCTACTACATTTCTAATATCTACATCTACAACTCTACAAGCCACGACAAAAATATCTAACATCCCCTAATATACACTAATTGGCAGAATACCAATACTTCCTAATAACTACGCTAATTTACACTGTATTTCTAATACCTAGAACTCCTTATCTACAATCTACAACTATAATACCTAATATCTCTTAATATGCACAACTACTCTAATTTCTACTACATTTCTAATATCTATAACTACTATTATTTCTACCATATTTGTAATATCTACCACTTCTAATTTACCATCTTAAACAACAAAATCTAATATCCCCCAATACGTGCAACTACTCTAATTTCTACTGTATTTCTAATATCTACAACTGCTTATCTACAATCCACGACAATAATACCTAATTTCCCCTAATATGCACAACTACTCTAATTTCAACTATATTTCTGATATCTACAACTACTATTATTACTACCATATTTTTAATTTCTACATCTACAACTCTACAATCTACAACTATAATATCTAATATCTGCTAATATGCACAACTACTCTAATTTCTATCACATTTCTAATATCTCCAACTAATATTATTACTAACATATTTTTAATTTCTACATCTACAACTCTACAATCTACCAATATGATATCTAATATTCCCTAATATGCACAACTACTCTACGTTCTACAACATTTCTAATACCTACATCTACAATTCTACAATCTACAACTATAATATCTAATATTCCCTAATATGCCCGACTACTCTAATTTCCACTACATTTCTAATATCCAAAACTAACCTACACACATGTTCTAATAAGATTTCTAGGAATTACAAACTAATTACGAGGAAGCTAGAGCTTATCTCTTACCATCACTCCCTTGTAACTTGTCTTCATTCCCATAACTGTTAGAAACTACTTTCAATGAGTCTATTGATTCCGCAGCTGCTAGAGTGTCGTATTCCCTTCTCCCCTCCTCAAATCAAATTTGCTACTTGGACTTCAAACAAACAGAGAGAAACTGAATCGAAGGGCATACAGTGCGAATGACATTTCTATCGATGTTTAGTGGGGTGATTTTATCAATTTAATCCTACGATTAGTTCTCGAAATTTGAGACGCAAAAACAATCATAATAGTATTTGCAAAGTGACTGTGGTCATACAAATATCGACATTAGACTGACGCATCTTGCATTACTGAGTGAAATCCAGGACCAGCCAATAACAGTTTTGCCTGTAAGGAGAGTGGGCCAGTGGGTCCCAACTGATAACATCTATCAAAAAGGGGTGTAGCGTGGAACATGAAAATTTCAGTTAGGCCCATGATTAGCCTAATACTACTCAGCATCAGCAAATCAGTACTGTTTGAAATCCTCCTTAAAATGTAGGAAACAGGATACTGTCGTAAATAATCATTACTTTGGTGGATAATCATTACTGTGGGGGTTCTTAGGCAAAGCTTTATTACGGTGAATTACCATGCTTTTCGGGTGGATTTGTGGTGGCTTATCATCCTTACAAAGGTGACAGTGCGATGATCAGAGCGAAGTTCCAACCTTACAAGGAAGATTGGAAACAGCCGAACGAACTAAACCTTGGCTTTTTTGCCTGGCATCCATCAGAGGAACACGTCAGAAAGGTTAGGGCGAAGAGAACACCGGAGCCGCAATCAAATTTGCACAACGAGAACAGCTATTTACAAACATGTGCTGCCATAAACAGCCATTTCGCAATTCCAAACCTACAACTCTGAATCACCAATCTGCTATGATAGGTCAAAAGTTTCTGAACAGAATGCTTCTGAAGTTGGGTTATTGACAAAGTATGATCAGTTGATCACATTCATTAGACCTTTTTGGAATCTATCAACATCGACTGCTTGAATGCTAACTAGAAACATTTCCTGTCTAAGCCATCACCAAAAATAACTATACTGCACAAATACTAAACACAACTGGTCAAAACCTCTGTGTAAGGTCGAGGAGGTCATGTCCTCTTGGTCAGTATAGAGAAGAAAGAAGTTTGATACAAGATTTACAAGTGATTTCAGAAGTAAGGGGAAGAAAAACTTGAGTTCTGTCACAATGCACTTGACATTGAATAGAAACATTGAACAATTCAATGAAGGAAATGAACAGTTGAGATTGGCTAATGTTTCAAGCAAAAGAATTGCTAAATTCATGTATGATTCTAGATTCATCTCTATAGCATTGCTAAGTCTATAACTGCATCATAGTCACAATGTACAGAGGTACAATGTACACATTAATATAGATTAGTAATCTATCTAATCTAATCTAATTGAAAAAGAGCAGCATTTAAAATGATGCTCATCCCCCCTTGATGATAGATGAAGCTGCAGGCTCTACATGACTTGTACCACGAATTGGTTTCCTTGTAAGATCGATTAACTTCTTTTCCAAACTTATATCAGATTTCCTATAGCAGCATTAGTCTATAAAAACTTTATCTAGAATTTATGATTGGAAGTACTGTTGGAGTAGGCCTTATGAAGCCGTAATATTTGAATTTGCTATTTTATTTCTTGAAAAAGCTATTTTATTTCTTATCATTTAGTAAGTTTGCCTATTTAAAGTAAATCATTGATGATGATGATGTTGATGATGATGATGGTGATAATGATGATGATGATGATGATGATATGCTAAGTTAGCTCACATATAACTTCTAATTCAGTAGTTTGAACACATTAAAGACAGAAATGTCCTTCTGTTACTCTGAGTTCCGTGCTTACAATTGGTATAGTCTGTCCGACTATAGCCAGAATAGGCACTCTCTTCTCGAGTTAGATGTAACTTCTAATTCAGAAGTTATAAATTGCTGCGTGGGAGACCCTAGTTCAAACAAATAACCATTGAAATAAATTGCTTGAGTTTTAAAAGAGGCCTATCTTAGTAATCTCTCAGCCTTTTCCAGGCTTGTAGAATTCTATTCAAATTTGAGGCCCAAGGTCCACTGAATTTGCAATTTAAAACAGTATATCAAAATTCATTAGCAAAGAGCAAAGATAAACTCACCATTACTGCTGAACTCTGCACAGCCAAACCAAAACACAGCAAGAATGAAATTCCTTTAGATTCGTAAACATGCAAACAAGATAGTCCACTGAGTCTGCAAAGGTCAGAGACGAGAGCCTCTACAATACACAACTGAATATATAAATGAAGGCCTATTGCTTGCTTACGTAAATGCTTAATGCAAAAAGGGCTGAAATCTATCAGCGGTGGGTTCTAGTAGGTTTCCATAACTGCTTTAAATCGCTCGCATGCGGAGCGAGAAATTAGTATTCGAAAAATGCAAATGTTGCTGTTTGACTTGGGTCAAGTATTGGAAGCAAATTCCATCGTAGCATTCATTGATGTTTTCTTCCATTGAGACTTTTCAGTACGGCCTACGTGCTTCAAGAGTGAGTCATAGTAAGTAAATAAACAGCTTTACGAATAATAGAAGCTTCTCGGAGATCAAATCCCACCGAGTAGGCTACATTAAATACTGCGTTTGCTCTCACTGCCATGCGTGTTATATACCGTTCCGGTTGGTCCGTTGGTTGGACGAACTGTTAGGCCAAAGCACTAATTTTGTCAAAAAATAATATTGACTTTTAAGACATTAGATTTTTACGGTAACTTTCAGTTAATTTTTACGTAAATTACTTTCTAAAAATGCACCAAATTGCATCTCTGAAAAATCTCATAATTAAATGTGACCCGGGGCCCCACAAGTTTAGCTTGAGCCGGACCAACTATGGACAAATTCCCCCGGGTCTACCCATTGCCTGTATCTGCCGATTCATCTATCAGGTACACTGGTTCATAAATAACGGCTGGAGACAATACGATATCCATACATGAAGGACTAAACAACTTCTACGACGGATAAGTCTTTAATGTGTTGACAGTGACCAAAAGTTCACTTCAATGACTTCCTTTTGTGATTTTACAAACCATGCAGGCTTCAGTAAAAGCTTATGCAATCTAAAACTCAGCCATTTCAAAAGGGATTTAGTATTGGCATATTCAGAATAAAACATTACCTGGTTGACCAATAGGGCCTAAGTGATTCAAGGCCAAAATAAAGACTAACAAATGATATTGATAATATTAAGAGTTAGCCGCTTCAAAATTTCGGAAGTTATTGGCAATCATGTTGATCTTTCACCAAGAGTTACCTTTTTCTGATTTCTCTTCGAATGTTAGCTGTTATGAGCTCCATGGGAAGTTCGTAGTCGTCAAAACGTTCCAAGGTTACTTTTATTCAAAAATTTCACAAAATAGAAGGGATTTTAGCAAAAAAATTCCCTACATTGTACGTTGTAAGTAAAAACTTACGTGAGACTTATTTTCATGGAATGAATATTTCGTGATAAAATTCTATTTCAAAAGAGTCACCAATCATGAAAATTATTAACCCTATAAGTCCTCAAAAAGGCTCGTCTTCTAGTATCTTCATTCTTTTCAAAGCTCAGAATTTGGTCGAAAGAATTGCAAATGGATAAGAAATATGAAATTATAATTGTTATTAAGATTGCAACAAAACATTGCAGTGATCTCTAAATTTAATTCTCCCAGGTATAAATCATAACTTATCTTTTCAGAGTTTCTTTGATTTCGTTGAAAACGCTGCTCAAGAATTGAGAGTTGTTGCCTTTGCCATCCACTGATATGCTCTTTGCATCCTGCAGAAAAACGTTTCATCACCGTTAATGTTATGTTAGGCCCTAGGGAGCATATTGAATTCCAGCATTTTTGACGGGGGCTTGCTAGGGAAGGGTTGGTATAAAACTTGGGAAGAGGTGGTACGCATGCTACGGATAAACTTAGGAGACGGTGCATCGTCGTACAAGTTACTTGTTACGTGATATAATAAATTTGGTTCCTAATTGTTTACATTTTACACTAGCTTTTAGGTTATTGAATCATCTATTAGGCCCATAGGGGCTTATGGAAATCCAGTATTTTTGAAGGGGCTTATAAGCGAGGACAAAGTGGTATAAAACTTGCATGCATGGTACAGATAAACTTTCAAGGGACCGTAGATCTTTGTATCCTGCAGAAAAACGTTGATTACTGTAAATTATATATCAGGCTTCCAAGTGGTTTATTGAATCCAGCATTTTTAAGGGAGCTAACTAGAGGAGGGTAGGTACAACTTGAATGTATTGTGAGGACAGACTTATATGGAAAAGGTATTTCACCTTGCAAGGAGCAAATATGCAAAGGGGTAGCAAATAATCTTACAGACGATTGATACGCTTAAAAGGGAGTTTCATATCTTCTTGCTTGAAGCACTAATACAAGAACCAATTGATTTAGGTTTATGAATAATATAAAAACAAGACAAAGATAAACCATGCTTTAAGATGTTTCGATAATCATATCTCCTTCAGTAACTTTTGAAAAGTTACTTTGATTTTCGTCGATTCTTACAAAACTTAGTGAAAAAGATATTTTTATCGAAATTTTTTAAAACATGGTTTATTTTTGTCTTAGCTTCTTGCTTGAAGTAGATACACTTACATGGGGGCAGTTTATTATCTAGCAGGAGGTGGAATATATATCTAATAGAAGATAGAAATCAATGCAAACTTTAACTTACCCTTTGTTTGACAAGAAGGCATATTTCATGCTGCTGAATAGTGTGACCGTATAGTGATGCCCCTAAAGAAACGCTCTCAACAACTAAAAATAAAATGAATACAATTGAGTCTGGATACAGTGGGAGGCAACATAAAAGAATCACATGTGGCATAGAATTCACTCTCTAAGATTCGTAAGATAGCAGGCCGTATTAGATGGATTATATTGGATCTAAAATTTTGCAAGTTTAACTGATTTGATTTGGTGGCAGGGATGGCCGAATGGTTTGATCAATCATCCCTTTCTAAAAGGGTCGTAGCTTCAAGTCCAACTTCAGACTGGCACGTATAGGGTGAGGAGAGGATTTGCCAGCTCACTATAATTCCATGCAAAAAGGCAGAAGGAATCACGAGTTGTTGTCTACTGCTCGATTAGTCTACCTATTCAATGGGCACTTTGTGCTTTGCACATAAACCAATACCTTTCAAAGATAGTAAGTGCATTTGCCAATCAACTATCAATGCACTGCTTTGATTAGTCTACCTATTCAGTTGGCCCTTTGTGGTTTGCACATACACTAATACCTTACGAAGATAGTAAGTGTATTTGCCTATTAACAATCAATGCACTGCATCGATTAGTCTACCTATTCAGTGGGCCCTTTGTGCTTTGCACATAAAACAACACGTTACGAAGATAGTAAGCGTATTTACCTATCAACTATCAACACACTGCATCAATTACACTACCTATTCAGTGGGCCCTTTCAGCTTCGTGCATAAACCAATACCTTACAAAGATAGTAAGCATACTTGTCTATCAACTATCAATGCACTGCTTTGATTAGTCTACCTATTCAGTGGGCTCTTTATGCTTTGAACATAATTCAATACCTTATGAGGATAGTCAGCATATTAGCCTATCAACTATCAACACACTGCATCAATTACTCTACCTATTTAGTGGGCCCTGTCAGCTTCGTGCATAAACCACCTTTTTAGTGGGCAATTTGTGCTTTGCACTGAAACCAATACCTTACGAAAATAGCAAGTCTATTTGCCTATAATCTATCAATGCACTGCTTCGATAAGTCTACCCATTCAGTGGGCCTTTGTACTTTGTGCAAAAAGACGTAAGAAGATGACGTAAGGCCAAACATCAACAGATCAAAATTTCCTGGAACCTAACGTATATAATCCCAAGAAAATTGAATGGATCAAGGTTTATCTTTTTATAAGTAACATGAAATTTGAGTTGAGCTTGGCGTGTTTTCACCACCTTATGATCCTCCTTATCCTTCAAACCATGTTTAAAACACGTTTCCTGCCAGGGACTTTATGCTGATAAACGTCTCTTATATTTACATCAAACAGTTTTGGGGATAGCTAAAAAAACACCCGAATTTCACCCTCATGATTCTCAAAATAATGTTTCTCATAAAAAGACAATGTGTATTATCTGGCAATAATCTTTCCAATAAAAGTTTGACCCAAAAAATAATTATTTTTGATCACGAGCCAGCGTCTCGACTATGTTGTTAATCTAGGGAGTAACCTTGTGACAAGGCCTACCGGTCGTGTGGAGTCTGGAGCAGACTTTTCCAATCAAGTCGTCGAATTCAATATCTTCTGGCACGTCGAGCTGTCGAAGTTCAAAAATAATTCAGATGAAAATAGAATGAGTGTAGATTTTATACAGAAAATAACAACACAATAAGTAGGGGGGTGGAACAGATTCTAAATCTCCGTTCTCTTCTTCAAAATTTTGTAATTTCACCTTTCCTTCGTGAAAACATATTCTCCATTCCCTGACAGCTTTCTCCCTCCTTCTAAATTCACCCTTTCCCTCAATAAGTTTTAAAAATTCCCCCTTCTCCCCTCGTAGAACCCCCCTGAATAAGATTAATTTCTAGATAAATCAGAGACAGCGTTGTAGCACATGGAAATCTATAAAGTTTTGGCCATTCCCCTCTCCCTTTGTATTACCAATCCCCTCTGAAAAAGATGAATTTCTGGATAAATCAGAAACATAGCCTTGTAGCCTTGTAGCACAATTAATTTGGACTAACTGTACACGTCACTTCTTTCAGCTTTGTTTTCGTACCAAACCTAACGTATGGTCTTTTGTATTTCCTTTCCCATCGTTCTATTCCGTTTATCTTATCCCATGTAATTAGTTTACTTATCATTCTCAAATATGTAAATATCAGAAGAAAATGTTTGTTTCTCGCTCCGTGTGGGCTCCCTGTCTTCAAACCTTCACACGTAAAATAGAAGCAGAAGTAAGTCTAAATGTGCTTATACATCATGGGTTGGGCAATTGTTTATACTTAGAAAAGAATTTCATTCTAAACCTAGAATACATTTTGCCTGCCTACCTCTTTTAGTATTGATATCTGAAAAAAGCCTTGGCCTAATGTACATGGTTGGTTTTCGGATGAGGATAGAACGTTTTTATCGGATTCTGTAAGCAATTTCGTAGAGCATTGTAGTTAATTTTTGGAAGGTTTGGTTGTGGTCTGTAGCACTTTAACCAGTTTGGGAACATTTTTATCAAGATTTAGTGGGGGTTCATTTTGCCTACGTAGAGATTATAACAGTTTAGGTGGTTCCAATGGAGCTAGGTAGTTTAGTAAGGTTTATTTTTGGTTAAGTAGGGTTAAGTAAGATTTAGTATCGATGACACTGTTGCTGACCACGAAAAACTGTTTTCACACCACAAAACTACACCCAATCTTATTATAGAATGGCCAAGGAAAATTTAGAGCAACAAATGCGATTTAAACTTTCGGTTATTTGAGTTCAGAGGGTACTAGTGGGGTTATGTAGGGTCTAGAAGAATTTATTTGGGTCTTTAGTTGGGGTTAAGTGGGAATTCGTATCGACGACTGTTGCTGTTCGTAAATCTGTAAACTGACACATTTTCTTTTTCATTTATGTCACACAAAATGTCCTGCCAAGGCAAAATAATTTCTTGGAACCAACTTCCACTGTCAAGATACTTTTTACAGCTCTGAATGGGAGGCAAATTGAGAAGAACCAATTCAATTCAAACAAACCTTTGCAGATTGTTTTTCATTCAAAGTTCCACCAGCCAGTAAGTTTGCATAATAATCTCTAAAAAATCAAGCAACATTAGCTAAACACAATTATTCTGTAATGCTGTAAGTTGAAGGGGCTAAATTCTAGTATTATCTATCGTATCATAAGAAAACCATAAATAAGACTAAGAATATCAAACATGGAGCAAAAATGCCTAGTTTGCATACAGTCTTTGATTTACACTAATTGGCAGAAAAGAAACAGGAGGCTACACGATCTTCTCGACAAGCCTGTTTCGTGATTTCTCACTCATCAGGAAATGTACCAAGCTTTCTTTTCTGCCAATTAGTATATTTAGGCTCTACTGTCATGTATCGAGAAGTATTTTCTAAAAATCGAAACGCTGGCTTTATAAAATCTTTGATCGGTATATTACTTCAAATGGCGAGAAAAACATACACAAACAATGAAAATTATATTAAGTTATGTGACTGATTTGCTAGCAGAGCACAACGAGAGTGCTAAATAACAAAGGGAAACAATGGTAGTTCCGAAGAATCTCAACACTGTCAGTTTCCAGACCATCTATTTTAAATGACTATAATCCAAATCACCAAAAAGTCTATGATTACCCCTCTAGTAGATGAATTTTCCCTTCAATCTAACCCAATTTCAAATTAGTATTTGCGAAATATTATGAATGGGGGCGTTGAATTTCATTGAAATTGTATTCCTATTCAATTGTAAGTAGTGAATCCGTTAGGTTAAGTTCCCTTTTTGAAAGGTTAAAGAAAGCATTAGTGCTGGATTAAAAGGTTTCTCGAGGTCTGCATGGAAGCTTATCAAGACTGTGGAGATTTCATTGTATTGAACAGGGTTAAGCAGCTTTCTGTGTTCCTGGTGAAGCCAAGACATACAAAACTACTAGAAATAAGATATGTTATTAATATGGGTTTATTTACTCATGTTTAAGTGGACGCACATTTGTGTACAGTAGTGTAATAAATACCCTCCACTGAATACATCCCATCAAACAACTGCACAACCTTTACATTACAGCAAGATAACCACCCACGTTAATGCAGAAGTCCATCATTACTGAACATAATCTAAATTACTGCAAAAGTCCCTCCTCATTGCTGAACACCCTCCCCATTACTGCAAGATATCCCTCCAAGTTACTGATGATATCCCTCCCCATTACTAATGATAACCCTCCACATTACAGCAAGATATCCCTCCACGTTACTGATGATATCCCTCCACATTACTAATGATATCCCTTTATATTACTGAAAACCATCCACTTAGTGTTAGATATCCCTCTACGTCACTGAGTTATCTACACATTACTGCAATATATCCCACCACGTTACTCCTGATAATCCTCCACATTACTGAACACCTTCAACAATACTGCAAGATGTCCCTCCATATGTTACAACTAGGTATCATACAAGAGAAATACATGAATGCTGCAGAAGAATGAAATCACAACGACTTCTCTAATTCACTATTTCACATACTAAGGCCCTGTGACCGGACTGCAAAGAGAGCAATTGTGTCCCAGGCCCCTTACTACAACAACAACAAACATGGTGGCTATCCAAAGTAAACAATGTCAACAATGCCTAATCAATCAACGCTTCGGATAGAACAACATGTTACTGTTGATACAGAGAAACAAATAATGTTTGAAAATAGGGAAGGTAGTCAGGCCAATTCTATTCAGATTTCAATTCAATTCAATTCAGGACAGCAGAAGTTGAGTTAAGATTTGAAATACCTGGGAACGGTGGTGGGCACAATGAATGAAGAGACAGGGAAATTGATCTTGAAGTCGATTTTTTCACTTGTTGATCCATCATTACCCTGTAAGACACAAAATAGACAGCGTTAAGGCAATAACACTACAATATTAATATCAATATTAATATAATATCAATCTAACCTATCGTAAACTTTCTATCTCAACAAGCCTGTTCCAAGGTTTCCCATTCATCATGGGGATGTATTCTTTATATAATTACCGCTCTTCTTGAATGTATTGAGCATTGTTTTAGTAAACAAACTACAGACTTCGTAATATCGATGTAATCTCCATACAATATTGATATCAATACAAAAATAGGACCCAGAACGAAAGCCCTAATGCAAAAATCTGCATATTAGTCTTGTTCTAGTAGTGGTTATAAATATTTGAATATTTAAAATGGTATACGATACCTTAACTATGTAGGTGAGGGTGCCACGCAGCCACTGAGGCATCAAGATGCTTTCCACCTTAAATGCGAACTGGCCTTCGTTGACAGCTCCTACAAAATAGAAATATCAACTCTTAATATTATATATGTTCCAGAATCTCGCGGTACAGTAACAAAGTTTAGTAACACAAACACACACAAACAGAATTTATATTCCGGCCATTTTCCCTGAAAGACTTCTTAAGACTTCTGAAAGACTTCTAAAAACCAAAACTGGCTTTACATTATCAAGACATCCCATACATTAGTATCTCATATGTAGTGAAATAGTGAAAGCCAACGTCCTTCTGCGCTGCAAACAAGGCCTCAGAACTTTCAAATTTCAACTTGTACCAAACTACTGCGAACAAATATCTTTAAGATCAATTTGGGTTGGCAACTATTTCTCTCACCTAATGCAAAGGTAGTAAAACTTTCAAACTACAAGAGATAATTTATTAGATATATTACCTTGTGGTAATTGGAAAGGTACTTTAACTGGGTCGTGAGAACTTGCTCCAATCTATGGAAAAATAGAATTAGAGGTTAAGTAGCAGAAATTTTACGCAGTACTGCGTATGGTGTTCTGATCTCTTGGGGGATATCATCAGTACCTTGGACGGTGTTCACTTCTGTGTGGCATACAATCAGTACTTTGGTGGGGTACAATTTAGTACTGTGGAGGATGTTCAGCAATTTGGGGGATACCATCAGTACTGTGCAGGCATAACGTGGAGGGATGGATGCTGATGGTATGATCCCTTTAATAGTGCTGAATATCCTCCACAGTACTGAATGCTATCTCTTCATAGTACTTATGGTGTTCCACTTCTGTACTGAACCTCCTCCACAGTACTACACAGACGTTCCCGGGTGATAATACGTGAGAGGTGCTTTTCAACAAAAGTACAAGAACTCTTAACAAAATTGCCATACAGTCCATTTGCAATGCACTTACGTTTCGTATCATTTTCATGTTGAGCGAGTCCAATACGTTGAATTCCAATGAGATTATCTGATGATCAGTGAGATTGCTGTTGAAAAATCAAACATTCATAAAATGAGGAAAATCTGTTTGAATATCTGCACATTGCTGCACGTACCATACAGCACAATATGGGACAAAGAAACCAAACTCAGAAAATTGCTTGAAAGCACGAAAGATTTAGGAGCGTTACCATATACAGAAAAAGCTTCAAAAGTGTTACAAAATATCTTAAATTTATAGAATACTTTAGACGGGCAAACATTAGTTAGCAGCTCAGAATCCTTTTAAACTATATTGTCTAATGTCTAATTCTACAATCCTTGCCAATTGGTCTTGAGACACATTAGCAATTTTGACATTTTTTTCAAATATAAACCTATCAAACTTTGAGATGAAATCTGAGCCTTCTCGACAACTAATTTTGATAAGGGATTTGATGTCACTAGGGGATGTTGCAGATGTATTACTGCATAAAAGCACCCTCGAAACAACATTGTTTGGGGGAAGATAGGGGTCTTTTGTCAACAATTAGCAGATACCATAAGGCAATCAAGGATAGGTAAAGATGGTGGGAGGAAATCGTGATATTTTGCTCCTCTTGGTATCATTTTTATGATAAAGTCTAGCTTATGTTTATAGTTTATCCACTATGTTGTAAGATTTCATATTGAATAGTAAAAGAAGCCAAATAATTTTCAAATCAACACTAACCTGAAGATTACGGATACAATCGCTTTTCCCTGCTCTCTAGCATCCACTTTGATGTCATAAAGCTGAAATAAACAAAGTGAAATAAAAAGTTTTGACTTCCAACAGCTTTGGCTGATGTCAAGGGACAAATCACTTGTCACCACAAACACAAATCAAGTTTTGAAATTTGTAAGATTATAGTATCTTCCTGGATTTCCTATACCAATCATTAATCTCCTTTCTGATTGGCCAGTTTCCATCCACCTACGAGAATGACAATTCTTTAGGTTTCATTTTCGTTCTATTTCTAACATGTCTTTCTGTCGAATCTCAGACGGAAAGCTTTAATAGTTATAATGTTTCGCTGACTTTCCAATTTTTCTTGCTACCATCAGGTTCTGTACTGATTAAAAACTGAAATAATTTGTTTATTTTGAAGGAAACAAGCTTGGATGAAAAATACCTATCTTGAAAACATTCCAGATAATATAGATAAAATATGGTCAACAACTCGATCAAACCTAGGCACAACTAAGAAGCTCTATAATGTTTTATTCAAACGGCTGCTTTTCATTTCACAGATTTGGAGAGATTTATCAAGATCTATTTGTGGGGTTTTCACTGTATTTGAATATTATTTTAAATATTATATATCAGGCCGAGCCAAGACAGGAGAAAAATAGGCCCACTCAAAAACCAACTTACATAAGTAAACAAAAACGAGGCTAATTCAACAGAACTGCAATCCTCAGACCGAGGCTAATTCATTTCACTTACCAATTTAAGGTTCGAGTCTTCACCAAGTGGCAAGTAATGAGCATATGGCTAGAATAAAGGAAAACAAAAAATCAATGAAAGCAAGCATAGTTAAACAAACAAATATTTTGCTTTCAAATAGTGGGAAGGTTTCTCATTGAATTAGAGTATCAGAGTTTCTCATTAGATCAAAGTATTAAATCAATAGATCAATCAACAGACTTTGAGAGTAGGGATGGCCGAGTGGTTTGATCACTCAGTCCATGTTCAAGGGTCCTTGGGTTTGAAACAATCTTCAGACATGTCAATTCAAGTTTGAGGAGAGAATTTGCCCAGCTCTCTGTTCCTCCAGAAAAAAGGGCAAAAGGTGTCACTAGATTTGGTCACATCGAAAAGAAGGACCAGGGTCGCACTGCTCGATTAGTTTACGTATTCAGTGGCCCTTTATGCTTTGCACATAAATCAATACCTTACGAAGATAGTAAGCGTATTTACCTATCAACTATCAATACACTGCCTTGATTAGTCTACCAATTCAGTAGGCCCTTTGTGTTTTGCAAGTAAACCAATACCTTACGAAGATAGTAAGCGTATTTACCTATCAACAATCAATACACTGCTTTAATCAGTCCAACTATTAAGGGGAACTTTGAGCTTTGAACACAAACCAATACCCTACGAGGTTAGTAAGCGTATTTACCTATCAGCTATCAATTCACTGCTTCAACTATTCTACCTACTCAGTGAGTACTTTGTGCCTTGCACAAAAACCAATACCTTAAGGAGATAGTGAGCATATCTTCATTTCAACAATAAAGTGCAGATAAAAACCACTCACATCAAAATTTGTTGCTTCGTCATCAATGAGCATCGGTTCAGGTGATTTATTATTTTCTAGATTCTCTGATTTTTCTTTCTTACTTTTCTTCTTCGGTTTCTTTTCCTTCTTCCCTTTCTTTTTCGGTTTCTGAAAATAATTTCAAAATTATCGGATGGAAAATGTTTCATCTATCACTTTATAAAATCGGCCTTATGTAGGCTACATTGACACGAAACAAGCTTAGCAGTTTTGCTTCCAGCGAAACGGTTAAATAAGTATCATGAACAGTACACTGAGAAGAAAGAGACTCAAAAGACAAATCTCGACATGCCAGTTTCGTGGTTACCCCCTCATCAGGAGATGTACAGGGATATCCTGATGAATGAATGTACTGATGAGTGGTTAACAACAGGCTTATCGAGATGGAGAGTTTTGTATTTTGAGTCTCTTTCTTCTCAGTGTATATAGATCTGCTTTTAGTATCGACCACTTTCATGGAAAGCCATCCCATAGGCTTTGTATTATGAAAAGTATATTATCATAATTGAAATATGTAATTCAACGAACCTCTCCTTTTGATTCGTCAGATTCTTTCACTTCCGGAGAAACTGGTTGTTTTACTTCTTCCACTTTTGGGACTTCAGGCTCATTCTTTGGTGCGGCCTAAAAAAACCCAGAAATCCTTAGTTTTCTCATTCTTATGTCCATCAACTATGAAAGGACATTTTATGCTTGCCATTGGCTTGAAATTAACAATGACAATGCTCTGATTGGGTAATACATTGAGAATTGAGGCGAAAGATGATTGGTTGAGGTAGCTGCGTGATGACATTTGATTGGTTCCAATCAAAATGTATGAAAACGAGGTCGAATTTTCATTGCAGTGAAAATCAAAATAAAAGCCAATGGTAAGCGTGACACATGTCCTCTAAGATAGCTTTGTAATCTTTGGTTTGGCCTAAGAAACCCAGAAATCGTCAGCTTTCTCACTCTTATGGATGGTATAAACAATCAAGTTCAAAAGATAGTGAGTGAATTTGCCAATCAACTTTCAATTATCACAGCCTATGGCCTTTCCACAATAGAAAAAGGTTAAGAAGAAGAAATTTTGAGTATAATAAAGTTTACAAAGAGAAATAACGGATGAAATCAGAAATACACTAAAACATGATAGTAAAATTAAGCTTTTTTCGGAGACTCATCAAGTGTTACATAAGAAAGATAACGGAAATGAAACATAACAAATTGACAATTGAGCTTGGGGTTTTTTACTTCGCCACTCAGTAGTATAATCCAAACAAAGACCAACCCTTTAAATCAATATTTGAAAAACGCACCTTTGGTGGAGTTTCGACGACAGCATCTGTAGACGACAACCAAAAATCCATATCATCCATCTAGAATAAGTATGTTATCGATGAACACACGGTAGATGGGAAAAATCAGCACATTACTCAGTAGAAAAGAAGCAAGGTAAGGGTACAAAAAAACCATTACCTCCTAACCACAATCATGTCATAAAGATAGCCAAGTGCCCTCCCAGCTATTACCACACTGGCTGTGCAACAACTCTTAAACTTGAGCATGCCATATACGATTAAATGTTTTAACTATAACAACTGATCAAGCTGGCTGGTCTAATATCAAACTGCGAAAATTTAGAAAAAAACTTCTGAATAAAAATTTCTCCCCTCTCTAAAGATAAATGTGTTTCTAATAACTTTAAGATGTTTTTATATTGAGTTGTCTGATGATCGCATGAATGCGTGAAACTCAGGAGTTACAACAAAAATTTGTTTTTTCCGAAGTTTACGTCTATGTAAGATGGTTTTTACATTTTGCTCGAGTAGAGCGTGCTTTTCCTAGTTATAGTGCTCCATATGCACTAGGCATAGAGCAATTGCATAGAAAAACTAACAAAAATCAGACATGTTTTCTACTGCGAATTTCGTGCTTCTGAACTCATGAGACAGACTATACCAATCTGGCTATACCAATCAAAAAAAACATTTGGAGTTATAGAAGAACATGTCTGTTTTTTGAGAGTTACTTCTTTTAGGATGGTTTTTATCTGAATATAAAGAACCCTTTAATTTTAACCCTAAAATTATTTCTCTGAAGAGATTTTGAAATTGAGTATCATTAAGTAAACTAATAACTTTTGATGTATGAAAGTAATAAATTTTAAGAAGTTAAATTATATGAGGATGGTTTATGTCTTACGTGCTTTTTCTTTCCGTTTCCATTGCCATTGTGTGTAATTGAAATCTGAAGTTAATTGACAACATTTAATGAAATAAAATTCTAAACAGTATAGTGTAGACAGAGTTTAAGGTCTGTAAAATTTTGAAGGGAAAATGTCAAGTATCATCAGTAACTTTGTTAGGATGAAAGCAAACTATTCAATTGAGAACTTTCAAAAGTTATCAAGTGATTTATAGTTTGATTCTTTTTATTGTGATATTTAAACTTTAATTTCAACATTGCAACTAAAACAAAAAACAGTTGAAGTTAACTTTGGATCCCAGCTTTAATTATTTTGAGGTTTTGGAATCTAAAAAGCAGTTTAAGAAGAGAGAAGATGAATTTAGCTCCATAAGTTTCTCTATAATTTTACCAGTTTGTGTAACTGTTCGCATTCTTAGTGACGTCTACATTGCATCAGAGAGTTGAGTTAATTGTGTAGCCTAACCAATTTGCCATTTTATACTAAAACCAGCTTTGGACAAATAACTGGTTAATATGGAAGACTAGACATCTTACCTCTCTTCACTTTTCGATAAGATGAAAAATTGATAAATTTTATTTACAATTTAATAACTTGCATCCGAATTGAATATAAAGGCCTGATTATATTAGGTGAGCTGACTCAATAGGCCAATATGCTGAGTCTGGGCGTATTAGCTTATCAAAATAAATTTAACTGTCTTTTGATGGTAAAAAATTTCAAAATAGCCAGAAATCTCGGAAACATAGTGAAACGAACACATGGATTACTTAAGCTATTCGTCTGACACTTAACAGAGTAATACGTCAGAAAGAGAACGAAACAGAAACCTAACTGATTTATATACCCAGATGTAGATCGAAATAGGCCAATCAGAAAAGAGGTGAATGATTGGTATGGTGTGAGGAACCGATGTGTTCGTGTGTTCGTTCCCAATCTATGTGTTCGTTTCACTATGTTTCCGATATTTCTGGGTATATCAAAATAAGTTTATGTCTACATAACGTGAGTTGGCAACTCATCTTGACTCCCTAAGAAAGCAGGTTGACTAAAGTAGTCAAGTTCACCCCAATCAACATTTCTCATGTTATTCGAAATGAGGTGAGTTGACGACGGGTTGTGTTGTGCATTTCTCGTTTTTTGGTGGCAACCTGGGTTGTAAAAGAGCTGACTACGAGCTGAGCCACTTCCATTTCAATATGAACACGGGTCAATTGAAAGCCGGCACATCAGCCTCACTGACATATAGATGGATAAATTCTTACATCTTCCTTTTTGGCTTTCTCCTTCAACAATGCAGCTTGAGCCAAGAGCGTTGCCTTTGATGTCGTTGGTGAGGTCGGTTCTGAAATCATAAAATCAAATTAAAAAAATAAATTCAAGTTCATTCAAATCATTTTAATCAAATAATATATAAATTCATACCATAAAATGAAGTACTCTACCAAACCCAAGATTATCTTGATAAATTGAAATCTTGTCTAGATTGAGAGTTGACGATCAGGCCTAATATGGGGTTATAATCAATCAAGGGGTAGGTACCACTTTCACTGTTCCATTGCATTTAAGAAAATGATTAAAGGGGGGAATTTGTATTGGGTGCTTCTTACTCCTTGCAGATGCCAATTGCAACCCCTTACGGATGTCCTTTGCGGCCCCGTGGATGCCCCTTCAATAAAAGGAGATGATATTGGGATTTGTTTAAGGAATACCTGCAGTTTCAAAACAAATTATGAAAAACATATTTATCATCAGACAGACAGTACCAATATCAAACATACCGTTTTCTTCACTTTTTACTTGACTTTTGCTCCGCTTTTTCTTCAATGATTTGCTTCTTTTTCGTTTTTCTGGAGACTCTGGCTTCACCTCGACTTTCACTTCTTCTGTTTCTACAACCTCGGTCTCTTTGGATTTCTGTATGAGAAAAATAATAACTTTGAAGCATTGAAACAGCAATCTTAAGAATCTTTATATGTGGATGTTATAACTTAACCTTAATATATCTTACTTCTTGCCTTACCCTCAGACCTTCCGACTCTCAACCTTATCCTTGAGACTCCCGATTTGTCCTTTATAGATCTGCACTACTATGAAAACCATAGAAGGCGGAGAAAATAGAAGAATCCCCCTGTTTTTATACTGAGGAAGTTGGTAGTTCTGTTGCCCAAGCGCATAAGTTATCTAGCTATTCTCAATTTATTCTTAGATCTTTGTAATAAACTTGAGATAGACTTTGAATAAGGTCACTAAGGATAGCAGGTTTTTATGACACAAGCATTAACTAGCACAAGCAGTTTCTATGGCAGAAGCAGTAACTAAAACTACAATAGTAGAAGATTGTAATACCTTTTTGTTTTTCTTTCCTTTGGTATGACGTGAAGACTTTGGTTTTTTCTTTGGCTAGAGTATGAAAATTTAAAATTTATTCCTGAGACTTCTTGGCTCTTGAGGTGGGCGAAACTAGCCTAAATAGGTTAAGGCTGTGTTTTTGTAGTTCACACCTTTTCGTAGCTGGCCTGATTTGATTTATTCCCGGGCTTGTTTAGCCTAGGGTATTTTCAAAGGATAAATGGGGCTTTATTGTTCATTATTAGAAGAATATAGTGTCTTAGATCGGTACAGAGCTTCGGAATAGTAAGAGAAAAAGTTGAATGTAGCGAAACTAAAACATTTTCGTCAGCCAGGCATCGGGGTAGTGGTTCAGAAAGACAAACAAAAGCGAATTCTAAGGATTGTTATTCAGAAGCAGTTGGAAAGGCAGACTTATTTTTGTGAAAAGTATAAAGCATCAAAGCAAAAGCTTACAAGATCGGTCTCATCTTTCTTCTCGGCTCCATCTTCTTCCCTTTTCTCTTCCACTATTCTGTGCGTTCTTACAGGAAGAACTTCATGAGCTTCTAAAGGTCTGAAAAATAAATATTGGTTCAAGGTTATATTTCCTTAATTTTTGCTGTAGCATTGGATGGTAGCATCTTTTTATGTTATAAGTAAATAAAATAATTTTGTCCAAGTCAGGTAAAATATATGGGTAAAAAAACGTAAAAAACACCTGTTCCTGATATTTCACTCATCAACATAAAGCATTCCTTCGTAATTGCTTTTAATAATTCTTTCAAGTTCATCAGAACTCTGTGTTGATCTTGACCCACATTCATCAATTTTCCTTTTTGCTCATAGCTTTTGCAGCAATTTGATCACTCTTAAGTTCTTCAACACAACCAATGTGTAACTGAAGAGCGTACCCTCGAATTTACAAGTTGCTACACAGCTAGTGTGGTGATAACTAAGGGGATACATTTCGTCTCTTGATAGCATATAAACAATATATTACCATTATTTTTCTACTAATTTCTTGAGCACTGTATCTTGAGCAATTTTCTACCATCTCATTATTCAAAAATGAAGATAATAATATCTAAAAACCACTTACGCGTCTAAGTCAATATTGAGATGTCTATGTGGATCATTTTCAGGAAGGATTACGTCATCATCCTAGAAAACAAACAATTAAGTGTCAAGAATTGAAATAATCATAAAAATATAGCAATTCTAATTATAACTTGATCTCCTCATTTCATCATGATCTAGCACTTAGGATGGATTTTTTAATCGATAATTCAACTGCTATATATGATATTTTTTCGAGGATATTTATGCCTAAAACCCTTTTGTTAACTTAAATTGCTCTTTAAAATGCTATTTACTATGAAGAATAATTTGGTGAACGACAGAGCATTAAATTTACAAAGATATAGGGATGAAAAGGATCGAAGGGCATTTATTAAGGTTTGCTATCTTGAAGAATTCTATCAACAGCTGATAGAGCAATATAAGTGACTAATTGGGAGTGTTATGTCTCGTTCCTAGCAAGAGAAATAAAAGAAGGACTAATCTCATCTGTAGTTTGTCGGATGATCTCTTCTACTACTACTAAATGATATAATATTATAATATAGGAAATACTTTGTGCTTTATGAAATCTCACCGTAAGTGGATCATTTTAACTGGCTTCTCGCTTAAAATACGATGAACTTCCACTTACCCCTTGGCCATCAACATCTTCAACGGCCATAACTTCATAATGCGGCAAGTTTTGATCATCACTAGATTCTGATTCACCCTTCTCTGCAAATAAAAAGGAAAGAGTTTTAGAGAAACTGCTCTACTCAGAAGCCTTTTCTTCTGACGAGATCAATCACTCTTAGCTCTTGCCAGCACACTGGTAAAGTAACCCACTAGAGCTTCTAAACCAAATGACCAGAGCGATCAACCACTCTTGTGGAATTTACTTTGTGAAAAGCCATGTATCTACATAGACTGAGAAACATGCGGCTATCCAATTTAGGTGGACCATGACTAAACTTTTTTTGTGTAAACTTTTGAGTGCAGCCTAGCCAGCTAATTGCAGAAATCGACGGGAAATTTCCTGGTAAGAATGAAGATTGAAGGTGTTGGAATAAAAACACATACTTCTGCGCTTCTTCTTTTTTCCTTTCCTTGCTCCACCTTTATCTGAAAAAATAATAAAAGTGTTTCAGTGTCAGTTTCAGTTTATTATTATAGAAATTCAGCACATGCAATTTAACGTTCTAACAATACATATATGAAGTAACACTACGGAGTCTATGAGTCTGTTTACCATAAGAGTGCTCGATACATACAATTAGAGCTATATACACTAAGAAGAAGAAAAGGACTCATAAGACAAAACTCTCAATCTCGACAAGCCTGTTTCGTGGTTCGTGGTCTACATCTCCTGATGAGTGGGTAACCACGAAACAAGCTTTTCGAGATGGAGAGTTCTGTCTTGTGATGCCTATTCTTCTTCTTAGTGTATTAAGTAACACTACATAGGACTAAATACAATGATAAGGAAAAGTAATACAAGGTACAAATGCAAAAAGAAACTAAGTATATTGTATGGAGGGAATTACATAAAAGAGGAGCTCTCTCCATAGATAAACTAATCGAGGATAGAGCCCCCCTATCTCTAGATTTATCAAGTAAATTTAGGCGAGGTTTATAAATATGTTTGCGTAATTTCAGTTAAATAAATTGATTTTATTCATCTATCGAATGATACAATATTTTTCTTAAATAATAAAAGTATTTCAGTTTATTATTATAGAAATTCAGCACATGCAATTTAACGTTCTAATAATACCTATAATAAGTAACACTACATAGGACTAAATACAATAATGCAGAAAAGCAATATAAAACAGTTACAAATGCAAAAAGGAACTAAATAATTGTATGAAAGGAATTACTTAAAGGATAAGCTCTCTCAATTGATAAACTAATCGAGGAGAGAGCCCCCTATCTCTATATTTATAAAGTAAATCAAGTAAAGAGGTTTGTAAAATCTGCTTGCCTAATTTCAATAAAGAGATTTCTTTTATTCATCTATCGAATGATACAATATTTTTCTTAAATCATCCAACCATATCCCATTTGGTTGGGGATCGGAATTCATCCATCGAGTCCCTGCGTGTCTTGAGAGGCGACTAAAAGGGTTGGTGCCAGAAAGGAAATCCGACCTTAAAACTTTGCCCCATAACCAAAATCATGGATATGGACCGGGCAACCCCTCCTAGCAGGAAAACAACCGAAATGTATATATGCTGTTTGTGTGATTCATTGGTCTAAAATAGATCTGAAAGTTTAAAATAGTTGTACAGGATATCTTTATGAATAACAAAGGAAACAAACTTACTGTTAACGTGTAAAGCAACTGGCAGATCGATTGATGCGACAGGTATATCGTCTACAGACACCTCTTCCTACAATAAAAGATGCATCAAATTTTCAGTTTTCATCAACTCACGTCTACGGATGATGAACCAAACCAAATTTGATAGCTGTAAACTTTTTCAAATAGTTTCAAAATCGAAGAAATCGTGCTAAAGGAAGGAAATCATTGTATTATCCCTTCTGCTTTCAAAATTTCACTGTTTGAAGCTAGCTTTCTTTGAATATTTCTTACCTGTACAACACTCTTTTAAGTCTGAGTTTCGCCAAGATAATAAAAATTCTTCGTTTCTATTTTTTGGGTCACAAAAACTAGTCTCTTTGGCCAAATCAACAAAGGGGTTGGATGGACAGGATGAGGTGATTGACAAGGCAAGGTTAGGATAGGTGTCAGGTTCTTCTATTAGTAGGTATTTCAATAACCTTTTTTATTAGTTATTATTAACTTAGTAAAGCTGGGATTAGGTTTTTTCAATTACCTTTGCTCCCATTTTAAGATAATGAGGATTAGTTGCTTGCATCTGCTTTCGAATCTCTTTTGCCTGCAAAAACAATTGAAACTCAATCTTAACCCAACATCACTATCATCATTTCTAAAATTTTCCACCTAAAATTCAGTAATCCTGACCTTCCATAAATTTCATTGCTTGACAATTTGTTAATTTTCAAACTTGTGACATGATAAAAGCCCTACCTTCTCAACTTCAGCGCTTGAAACTTCGCTGTATTTCTCCTTTTCAATGGTATACCTTTAAGAATTGAAAACGCAATTTAATGAATTCAGAAAAACCAACGGCAAAACTCATCTTATCTGCTGAAATGTCTAGAACAAGATATAGCAGATAAATAATGATTTAAGTGGGAAATTCTTTATTGGCATATCTCCTGATGAGTGGGCAACCACGAAACAGGCTTGTGCAGATGCAGAGTTTAGTTGATCTATTATACAATAAATTACGCTCTTCAGTTACAATACGTATCAAGCACTGTTTAAGGGAGATTTGGTGGGCCTGACTTAAAATTCCTAAACACCCTTTCTTCCATCTCTCTTTTTATCATCATTCAAAATGATTAGGCCTTATTTCACGAACTTGCTAAATTATCATGATCTCTAACAGGATATCAATCATAAAACAGGATAGAAAAATAAACATTTGAAAAGTTTCTATTATTAATGTTTGTTCAGTAGATAGAAAACGTGAAAGCATTTGCAAAGATAAGCTAATAAAAAATTAGATGCACGATTCAAAACTACTTATTTATATCATAATTTTAGCTAATCTAATGAATCAATCATTCCCTCATTTCTTCTCTTCTATGCTAATCATAATATTTCACCTCTACACCCCTGAGTACCCTTTTTTCTGATAAAACTCTCTACCATCATCTTATAAATAGACCTAACTTTGTATTGTGGTGAAAAAATGTCAAGAGACTAAACTCTGCATCAAGCCCATTTCGTGTTTGGCCACTCGTCAGCAGATTAAATAATAAAACAAATAGATAAAAAAGATCAAACCAATCAGACGTACGATTCAAATTGCTGATTCTCAAAGCATGGTGCCTGATCGGTGTCTTCATTGTCAGACGTGTCAGAAGGTTCTTCGTTTATCCACTTATCCAAATCAAGACTAAGAGAGATCAAATTTTAATGAAGTAAAATAGTTTTGAAGTAACATTGAATTATCTAAGATAGAGAGGATTGGTTCATAGGTAAATTGCGTTTACTTTCTTCGTAAGTAATTGGTTTCTGCAAAAAGAGCAAAGGGTCCATTGAATAGGTAGACTAATCGATAGTACATTGATCAAAGAGCCAACTGAATAGGTAAACTAACGAAGTAGCGCAGCCCTAGTCCTTCATCTTGATGTGGCCACACCTCGTGACTCTTTTCTCCTGGAGTTACAGAGAGCTGGCAGATTATCTCCTCACACTTAATGTGACATGTCTGAAGGTGGTTTCGAACCTACAACCCTTTCAGCAAGGGTTGAGTGATCTAACCATTTGTCTATCACCATCAGAGGAGCTGAACAAAGTCCTACACGAAACTTTCCGAAGCAAGCAAAAATATCAACTTTCATACCCTTCTGGGACGGGCACTTTCTTCTGAGCTTTCGGTGCGACTGGAACCAGCTCTTCACCAAAGAGCACGGCGACTGATTCAGCACAATTTACATCTAAAAAACAAACAATCTCAAGTAGCTCAATTTCTTCACTAGCAGATGCCATTAAACATGCTAGGACCTAATAACTCAACATGCATTGATGTATAGTGCATGCAACTGTAGACGGGAAATCATACCAGGAAATAACGAAAGAAACAGGGCCTGTCATAAGCAAGGCTAGTATGCTAAACAAAACTCACTCAATCACAAATGGGAGGAATCAAGCATGCTAAGCACTCATCATATTAAATGTATCGATGTTGTTCATGCCACTGTATCCCTATTGGAAGGCATATAAAGCAGAAAGTCACTCAGTAGCAATGAATCAAACTAGATATCTTTCAAAATTATAAAAGAGATATACGCAAGTAACTTACCTTTCTCCTTGAGTTTTAAGACGTAGTTCACGAGTTGCTGTAGACAACATGCCTAGTCAGAAACAATTAGAATATATTACGAATGGATTCAAAATAACAACAGGATGACAAATTTCGATGAATATTTGGGTATATTAACTCGTTAGGTTCTTGTTTCGTTCTCTATCATACGTATTACTCTGTTGAGCGTCAGAAGAAAAGCTTAAGTAATCCATGTTTTCGCTAAACTCCAGAATTTTCTGGCTGTATTAAAGTTTTGTGCTTATCAAAGACTGCTCTTTTACGAAAAATCCATAAATGAAAAATTCCAAACTCCTTCAATCTCATAATAGAACAAACATATTAGGAAATCAAAACTGGATGAGGTGAATTATACAAACCCTTTCTTGAACTTCTAAGTTTGAGCTCTGTGTAAACATCTGTAATTTGTCAAGAATCATTTTTCCAACTTCTATCGGTGTTTCGCTGTCCTCCTGAAAAAAATTTTTGTGGTTAGTGATTGAAAAGTAAGCAAAAAATACGAAGCTACTGTAAGACTTCTAAAGCTATTTAACCATAAGACTACTGTGAATTTACTATACTTTATGTAAGACAACAAAATGAGGACTAAGGCTATTGAATTATAGGACTAGACTGTACTATATAATTGCTGCTACTTCTTTAATACTTAAAACTAAACTATTATTACTACTACTGCTGTAATGACACGAGCTCTTGTAGGGAATACCATGTTCAGGTAGATGTGAACCAAGGAAAACTGATAGAAACAATAAACAAAAACCTCAGTCAGAAGGTCTAACGAGGCGGGGTTGTCCAAGTGGTTAGATCACTTGACCCTTGTTCAAAGGGTCCCGGGTTCGAAACCACCTTCAGACCTGTCACAAAGGGTGAGGAGATAATTAGCCCGCTCTCTGTTATTCCAGGCAAAAAGGCAAAAGGAATGATGAAGTATGGTTACCGAGAGGAAGGACAAGGGTCTCACTGCTTGATTAGTTTACCTATTCAGTGGGCACTTCGTGCTTAGCACATAAACCCATACCTTGCAGAGATAGTGAGCGTATGTGCCTATCAACTATCAACTATCAACATTGTAATATCACCAGAATAGCTGAGAGAATTTAAAACTAACTACTACTACCTTAATACTACTAAATAAAGTCATAATTTTTTGCTATCTCAAGTCATGTTATCATCCTACATAGAAAATTTTGTTTTTTCTCATATTCTTCGTGTTGTGATAGCTTTTACAGTGAGGGCAAAAAGTAGAATAATCCAAGATCTTCTGAAGAGTACCGTAATGTCATTTGCAAGAGGAAAAGCCAGAAAGATTATAAACACATCATACATTATAGATGGCCAATTTCTTACTCACTTCTTTTTCAGCTTTGGAGAGAATTCTGGAAAATAGCTTGGCGACATTTTGAACGTAAACTCCCTGGATGTGACTGGG
Organism: Pelagia noctiluca; assembly: GCA_963924455.1. NCBI lineage: Eukaryota > Metazoa > Cnidaria > Scyphozoa > Semaeostomeae > Pelagiidae > Pelagia > Pelagia noctiluca. Next base: position 13,958,011 of record OZ004328.1, on the reverse strand, counting down.
TAAAGCTGTGGCTCGTGGATGAAGAAGAGAGGTCAGCCTCGTTTGCAAGTCTTGAAGATGCCTAAAAAGTGGTAAACGTTCAATTTAACAAACTGTTTGAGATAACTAGGAATCAAGTTATGAAACAACTTCAGTTATTCCCTGCAAGTCCAATCTAAATCCAGAAAGTCCCTATCTTCCCAGACAATATAAATCTCTACGTCAAGCCAAAGTAATAATTTACATCATTCTCTAGTCGATAGACAACGCCAGTGGAAGATTTCCTCAGACCAACCATTTCCGAGCAAATGTTCACATGGGGTAGAAGTTGACACAAACCATATCATGAATTCACTCATTAGTGTAATGCCTGATCATGGTATCGGATCTTAAACCAGATCTCCTGGATGATAGCTCAAAGAATAACGGATACTTGGAAATTGGACCTAGGGAATAACCCCAATCAAATCTACATATGAATTGCCATTTTGAGCAAGCAACAAAACAACCGCAACAACAAACCAGCCAACAATCCAATTCAATGAACTTTTGAGATAAGTCGAAATTACGTAACGAGTGTAACAAGTAAAGAGTACAACTTCAGTTTCAGCAAGCAACAACCAACAGCAACAACAATCTAGCTAGCAATTCAATTCAATTAACCAAGAAAACAGGGACTCGTGTCGCTAATGAGTGTAGATATTTGCAAACTGACTTACTCGGAAAACTCTCCAGATATCCATGCAGCTGCATAGAGAACTTCACAAGTTCCATCTCTTCTTGCGTCGCTACCCACTGACTGAATCCTATCCAGTAGGTGAGACTGAAAGAGGAGAATAACAGTAACATATTCTATCAAGATATTCTGTGTGAATTTACACGAATCGGGCGGCTCTAGAACCAAGGGTGGTGCGGAGGTTTGAGAAAAAGGTAATCAATCTTTAGATTATTTATGAATGGAAAAATGTTCAAGTATTTTCTAGTGAGGTGTAGAACTAGTTCTCAGAAAAATAAGTAATCAGTGATTACCTTAATACTCCCTTTGCAAAGCCCCTGTCTAAAACTCACAACCACGGGCTTTCTGCGTCAGCAGTGCAATCACTGGGTTATTGGGGCACACTAGAGAAGGTAGCTCAAACCATACCAAAAATGAATAATATTCTAATATTTATATGAATAATATGAGATATTAAAACGAATAATATTCTAATATCAATATTTACCAGTGTAGTAACAGCATATTTCCTCACTGCCTTGACTCTGATGGTTACATCAAGCATTTGTGAAGCAATCAGCTTTCCATGTTTTGTGTTTTCAACGTTGCTCAGTTGAACAAGACAATCAATGTACCTGGAAATAATATAGTCATGAAACTTTTTACAGTTCACAGTCAATTAAAATGAATTCTTACCGTTTTGAAATTTACTTAGCAATTTCATGTATTCATATAATTGAGGAACATGTTTGAGCACCAATCTCAAACCATTTTAAATAAACTAAGTAATTTCATCTGTTCATTTTCTATTGAGCAACATATGCCCGCGTAAAACAATGAACATGGACAATATTTGCCCGCCCGTCAAGAACCAACTGTTTACAAGATCTTGCAAGGCTGAGCTTCTTTAACATGACTTGTCAAAAACACATACAGGAACTTAAGTGGCAGGACAAGGTCTAGAACGAAGAAGTTCACAAATTAGCTGACAACCAACAACCAATCTCTTTTCCACACTCTGAAGATCAGAGGTAATAATTGGCCGGGCCAGACTACCAGCTACCTAAGTGTATACTATAGTGAGTTTGTGAGCAAGTCTTCATCTTCTTCAGCTCAATGAGGATCAGCAGAAGGAGGCGAACAAGAAGGAAGCCGGAAAGAAGGAAGGAAAGAAGGAAAGAAGTAAGCTGAAGGAGGCATGATTCTACCAAGAATCTTACCTAAGCACCGTGCTCGAAGATATACACATGAAAGACACAAGAAGAAACTCTTCCTCGTTTCAAGGATATTGGAGCTGGCCCATAAAACTGAGCTTATTTGAGAGGGAGAATCACACAAAACATCATGAAAGTAATTCATTCAGCCAAGAAACTACAATAACTATTTACTCAATCTTGTAGATAAGAAACAAGAAAGCATTCTGTTAATTAAAGTTTCATGCTTTCGCAATCATCAGATATATTATAATTAGTCTTTCCGATCGTATTATAATTAGTCTTTCCGATTATAGTCTATCTGATGATTGCAAATGCTTGAAACTCTAAGTAACAGACAGCCGCTTTCCCTTCTTGTTCTTTTTCTACCATCGCTCTGTGCTTTGTACTTTCGTAAATTGAGGATCGTGATGCAGATAGAGACAAGCAATGCAAAAGAGATATTCAAGTTTGCATATAGTATTTCGTTTCATCATCTTAACATTTGGCTTTACCGTTGAACTCACCATTCAAAATTCGTGATGTATTGATAATTCGATTGACTGCATATCTGGATAATCTTTGAAAGGAGTTCATCTCGGTAACCTGAAAAAAGACAAAATATTGATAGAGAAAAAAAACCACAAAAATCAGTAACCTCAATAGTTTCATGAAAACCCCCAATAATTGTACTCCCAATGGTGGATAAACAGATGGTCCAGCCAGGATTGAAGATTTAGGTCCAAGGCTAAGATTTTGAATATCATCCTCAAACGGAAGCAGCAATAAATCATCCAGTATTTTTGAGTGAAAGACATTTTTAAATCATAATTTGAGGCTCGTCTTCATATAGCTATTTAAGTTTGGGTTTTAGCATGACTTGAGTCAGTTTTCTTGTGTGCTGCTCATCTCGATATATAACAGGAAACATGGAATATAACAAATCAGAAACGTAATATACCAAAGAATATTATTGAGAGAGTTAAGCTAAAATAAATTGATCTTACCTGACCCTTCAGCTTTGGTCAAGTGAATCATAAGCTTCTTTACGATGTCAATCAGCGTTTTCTTGGAAATCTAAACAGGAAGTAAACATTATTTATTCCAATTATCTTTAGTCAATCAGAAGGGCTTTGTACCAGTTTCAGCTTCGTCCCGATTAAACCTTTGAAAATTTTGCTAGAATTACTCCAGAATCGTTGCAATTTGTTCAGTAGAGAAGCAGCGTTAGAAAGGGGGATTTGATTGGTTCTTTCATTCTAAAGAATACACATTTCTTTCGTTCTTCCGTTCTGAGAAAATACTTTCCGTTCTCGAGAACATATTAGATATTCCAAAACACAGTGCTTCAGGATATACCAAATAGACAAGCTAGCCTGAGGAGATCTAGTGGATTATCCAATAGAAAATGGTTTGACTATATCACATTGGTAAAAAAAACATTGAAAATCTTCCATAAATCATTTTTCATTTGCAGGGTGTTGCATATCGTTTCAGTTCGCAAAATGATAACTTCCATCATGAGATAAGATATGAAAAAACTACACAAACCATTCCAACGATGAGATCAAGAGCTCTGTATCTTATTGAGTCATCGCCATCATCCAGACACTGGAGAATAAGATCTCTGAAAAGGATTGAACGATGAATTAAATCTAACTCGAGTAGGAAGTGCTTATCCTGGCTATAGTTGTTGATAAACGCGGGTAAAGAGCAATCAATAAGCAGAATTTACACATAAAAAACAGACATGTCCTATTTTGACTCCGAGTTTCGTGCTTACGCACTCGTCAGGCTGATTATATCAATAAACGATAAATTATATTTCTGCATTTGTTTCACAAAATCGAGGAAAAAATAATATGAAACAATTTCTGTGAAGTGGTTAGTAATATGGATCCTTTCCAATTAAGTAATAGTTATCAAGTAAATAATAAAATGACTAAACTAGAATAAAAAAGTCATACTTATGAGGTTGAACAGCTTTCGGGACTTTCATCAATATCTTATTCAAAGAAAGGAGGCCCAAGTATTTCACTGAAATGGATAGAAAAGGGATATTCATACTACTTTAATCAACAATCAGACATAACGAGGGAGTTAATGATAGTAAAAGCATTTGACAAAAGCAGATCTGCCCTCATAAGATTACACCATCCCTAATACGTCATGGACCATCAATCTAAAAAGCTAGAAACGAACTGTTCCAGCAGGCCATCATGCAAGATTTGATCTTTTGGCGAAATGTTGACCTTGCTAATAACAGATTAAGTGAGAAAATTTGTTTAACCTAGCCTGTTAACATCATTTCAATCATTATTGGAAAGAATCAATAAAGTGACTATTTTTCAATTTTTGGTTTTTAATTTTCATGAACACGGTATTTGAGTTAGCTTGTAGCTGGGAACCGAAAGAAAAGAAGGACTAGCTTGAAATATTTAGAAAACATAATGCCATTGTTACAAATCTGATCATAGTCTATGATGCTGATATGAATTTCCTCATTTGAACAAAATATAAACACCAGGAGAAGTGCAATCCATATTAAATTTTATATATATAATACATATAAATAAAACAAAATCAAAAGGACTGCAATGCAACACTTACAGTTTTGGTCTGGATCTTCGATAAGAAGTCGCAGCTTGCTCACACAAAGCTATAAAATTGAAATAAACACCGATTAAACACCAACATTGGGAAAAAAAGTTTAAAACTGTTCCCATGAGGCGTGGAAGGGATTATCTATAGAAGTATAACAATATATAGAAGTCTCTTTCTTACCAAATAAGATAATACTTTATACATACCTGTATTGTTGGCATATGATCAGAAAGACCTGGAATGAAAACAATTATTTTTAAATAATAATTATCTTACTATAAAAGAATATCGTATACAATAGATCTGATATGTTGTTTGTGGTAAAGGAAGTACTTTGATGTAAGAAGGTTGTTGGTTAACCCTTTACAGCTTTGTCCCAGTTGCAGCCCCACGGCATGAAAATTTTCATAAAAAATAAATATTCCCAAATTTGTCTTAAGTTTATGGCATTGAGTAGATGAAAGGTGCTGAGCTCGAATCTGAAGTCATCAACAGTGGTGGATCTTTAATCTTTTCAGCTGCAATGGGATGCTGAAAGATGGTGAAACCTCACAGAGGAATCACAAGTACGTACCTGCTATAACAGTATTGATGCATTCATAAAGTAGAGACATCGCAGAAGTGCTAAAATTGATAAAAATAATAATTTAGGAATTCAAAAGTAGCAGTCAGACCTCCCATCTTACCTATACCCCATTAGAAAACCCAATGTGAACATTCGCAAAATATAACCCCGATGATGAAGATTTTTACATATTCCACCAGTTTTCAGCAAATTTGAAACGGCCTTAAGCAAATGTGCAACAATTTTCAACAATATCAAAAAACTTCCAGTATGCCTATTTTGAAGTTTTTTGAAAGGATCCCAATCCCCAAGAAAATATATATCAATAATACTATCGTAAAGATAAAGAGATTGCCTATGCCTTTCATAGTGCTCAACTTGCGGAGCTTTTAGTATCAGAACTAAGAAGAAAGAAAGACTATTTCACACAACTCTGAGTTTCATGTTTTCACAATCATCAGGTGTACAAGAATAACAATATACGATAGCAATAAAGATAACGATCGCAACGAACAACTGTGCGAAGCATCCAATCGATCGTTCTAAAATATCAATTGGTCTCCTTATTCCCTATTACAAGCTTGTTTGATGCCTACATTTGCTAACAAATTCAGATCTAGTGTTTAATAAGTCTGTGTCCCCTATAGATCGATTAATGTAGAACTTCTCGGTTAAACACAATTTACAGCAGTGGCTTCTTATCAATAATACTAAACATAAATTTCCAAAAAAAAAGAGAATTCAAATCTTTACCTGTGAATAAGATTGGTCAAAGGTTCCAGAAGCTTCTTCCCAAGTCTTGGCTCCAATGGGCAGAGGGCTCCAAACTTAAGATAGAAATATATTTATGAAGTGATCGGCCGAAAGAATTGGCCGAATTGTCATTTGAAGAAGTTATAAGGAGTGCTGAAGACAGAAGGCTGTTGTGGAGAAGAATTTCTTGGGTGTCTGGCAAGCTCTCCTACGACCCACTGCGCATGATGAGTGACTACAATAATTCATTTCAAGATGTATTTTACTATAAACATTTTCACAATACCATAAGTTGATTAACATTTAAAGACAATTACTTTATGAGACTATTTGATTCACTAGTTAGACAGTTGTGGTGTGAATTGTTTTACACTCACCAGTTTAATGATTTTGATAAGCATCCAGTTATTAGAAGAAGTTGTCATCAATTTGAAGAATAACGGCGCCAGTGAAAGATAATTCTTCGGATTCTTGCGTGCAAGTTCGCAAATCACGTTCACAGCGGCACATTGTACCCCTAAAAGATTAATCAAATAACAAAAATAAATTCATTTTGTTTTCGAATCAAATTGTATATAACCAAAGTAGGCTGCCACATTTGTCATATTCTATTATCATTATTGCTCGTCTTTTGTGGGTAGGATCCGGGTTCGAGACCTGATGATGGGATATGAGAACTGTGGTAGCCCATATTAGTTAGAATCAAATAAGAAACAGATATATAAAGTAAACTTGAAACTATATAAAGTGTTTGAGTTGGAGCTTCTTGTTCAGTTATTTTGGGTAATATCTCTATAGGTTTGGGGATAACACCATTTTTTACAACAACCAGTAAATTTTATTTGAAGCTGGCTGTTCTTGAATATTGCTCTATTGTCAGCCTGAAGTGTCCTTAAATTTTTCGTAATTCATATTGATTTGGAAGCCTGTTTTTGCTAACTGGATCAAATGTGGACTCTCTTGACCATCTGATACATCAGTGTGCTGTCAATCTGCTTTTTTTTGGTAATTATTTGTGAGTATCGTGGTTATTTCGTATAATTCTTATATCGACCTTACATTTTCAGCCTCGGTTTGTTCTTCGCTTGGCAAAATTTGAGGCTCGCGTTCTTTTAAAATCGTTCTTATAAAAAAAGAGTGTATCTCTGAGAAGTGTGGGGGTTTTTATTAATGTGAGGGATCTTCCACATTACTCATGATTTCCCTAAAAAGATAATCCCTCACATGATGGAACATCCCAACTTTGAATCTGACCTTCCCAAGATGCAGATAATTACAGTCATTGATGAAAGAGAGGCCCTTGAAACGAGGCTGCTCATACGTAAATATTTGTCTTTAAAAGTCAGAATGTTAGAATGTTATAATACTGTAATAAACTAATATGACGTCATGATAGCCAACAAATAAGAAGCTTTAGGATTCTGATCGAATCAACAAGCTAATATGACGTCACAATTATAAACAAACGCTACAAATCAAAACCTATTTGATTTCGATTTAATCAACAAATTAATGTGACGTCACAATAGTAAAAAACGCTACAAATCAAAATCTTTAGGATTCCGAATCAAATATTAAAGTTTCATCGAGAAGATAACACGATTCATCGAAAGATTAACGTGATTTTCAGTTGAGCACAAAACACGCACAAATTTACGAAATGGGGTCGGTCGTAGATGAGCTACGCGAAGAACTCGCAAAGTTGAAGGAGGAGCTTTCTGAAATGAAGTCAGATTTGATGTGGGAGAAAAAGGAGACAGATTTTGACGAATATTTCGAGAGGGGCATTTTGAAATCTTTTTGGATACAATCAGAGGAGATAAGGAAATTGAAACAGGAGAAGATCCCAGATGCACAGGCTCTGAAGGTTAGAATATCCCACGATGCATCAGATATTGTTGAAATCTTTTAATATCACAACATCTTCGTTTTAAGTTTGAGTCACTTTGAACTAAATCTGGGGAGACTTAACAGATAATGGAAAATTGAAACGATAAAGGATGATAGGACCATTTCAGATCCTTCCTTGGTATAGAGATTCCTTGGGTTTTCATTCTCGAACTCTTTCTGCCGATGAGGGTCAGACGAAAAGTCTAGTACTTATTATGTTTTATCATATTAAAGTCCTCGGCGAGAAAGAGGCTCCAGAGAACGAGGCTCGTCACGTTTTAATATCTGTGCCTTATATATGGTTCTAAGTAGGGTCATGAAAACAATTGTTATTTGAAGAATTTTAAACCAAATATCGCTTAGTAATTTTTTTAGATTTGTTGGTAGCTTTTTCGCTAGATGCGACGTCAAATCCCAAATCCGTAGAATTCTAGGGCGAAACATTCAGCTCGATTCTTTCGTATTGTTTGTACTATTATTACGTATTCATAACCGTCTGATGATTGCATAAGCAAGAAACTTTAAGTTATGGTAAAAACTTTTTGCCTTTTTTTCCGATTTCTACATTTCACTACATTTCTTTTATTGCTATCTTCAAGTTCTCTACTGATCAAAGACTGTCCTAATGTACCACTCCGATGAATGTCAGATGAAAATCTTTAGTAGTAATTATGTTCAACTAAGTTTCTTATTTTTCTTGCTTTTCTGTAATTCTTAACCGACCAAAAACTGCAATAATGTCTAAAATAAGACTTCAATCATGATTTTATATTTCAGATGTTTTATGCAAACAAAAGAGCGGAGCAACAGGAAGAGCTGGCTACGATGATACACCTGAAAGGGGTGAATAACAAAGCAAAGAGAATCAAATTGCTGCAGTTTTTCAAGTGGAAGATACAAAACGCCTCTTCTGAGAAGTTGTCACAGCTAGACGGCATGGCGACCGATTCTGGAGTCGAAATGAAAGAAACAGTTTGCTGCAGTGGGTTTCTTAACCTTGCTAGTCAAGAAGATTTGCAGCAGAATGAGATTTTACAGAAGAAGCTGTTTGACTTGCAAGAAGAAAGTAGGAAGATGGATGCGAAAATGGAAGAGATGGAAAAAGAAAGCATTGAGCTAAAGACTATCGATGAAAATATCAACAATGATTTGGCTAATAGCAAAGCAGATGAGGAGCAAGAGCGAAAGAAATTGCTTGATCTGAAAAACAGGTAAGTAAAGCAGAACAAGCACTCAAAAAACAGATATGTCCTTCTGTAACTCCGAGTATCGTGATTAAGCACTCGACAGACGACTATACCAATCAAGAATCTACCAATATTGGCTCTGTCTGACGAGTGCGTAAGGACGAAACTCAGAGTCAAAGAAGGATATGTATGTTTTTTAATGGATTCACGAGGTTTGGTCACATTGAGAGAAAGGACCAGGGTCGCACTGCTCGATTAGTTTACCTATTAAGGGGGCCCTTTGTGTTTAGCACATAAACCCATACCATGAGAAGATAGTAAGCGTATGTATGTGCCTATCAACTATCAACTATCAACTAACAACTTTAATGTGTTAATTCTGCTCTTTGATTACTCTACACTTGCGTATATTGAGCACTATAGCCAGGATAGGGGCTAGTTCTATATACTGGAACCCAGAATTTTGGAACATGGAACTTAGATATATGGGAACCGGGGAGCATAAAATCTCTAAAAAGGGGAACATCGCAATAGCATTTCCTATTGCAATGGCGTTTACACCAATGGAAAGGGCTGCCCTCCTACAACCCCCACATCAAGCTCTTAGGTTCCCTGAGTGTGCAAAATAGCCCTAATCAAGGTTTCATCAGAACGTGGATTTCTCGTGCAGTCTGACTTTCGCGAAGGTCTCACACATTTTGCAGTGGGATGTTTTTAGGCCTTTTAGTAAGTTAATTTGTAGTATTTTTCTTAGCTAGGCTATTCAGAACAGAATGGTCATTCAGGTCGGTTTTGGGAATATCGGCTCGAGCTCAGTACTAAAATTGCTTAGCTGGAGGGCAAATTTGAGTACCCAAATTGCTTAGCAATTCATAGCTTTTTTCACCTCAGAGTTTGTCCCGTTCTGTATCACAAGATGGTGTACAACAAACGCCTTCGCTGCAAACCCAGGGTACTAATGTCCACTGTAACCTACTTCCTATAGCTTCTGCGAGATTTTCATTGCTAATTGGATCTGAACTAAAACTTACATTGGCTAACAATCTGCTATCCAGTACTGGATTTGCTTAAGTTCTCCGTCTTGTCGAGCACTGCCAACGCGTGTGGGGCAGGTCACTTTCTTAAAATCGATTAACAAATGTGCGGGATAAGCATGGAGACATGTATAAAACTCTGTTGACATTTACAGCCAACACAAAAGCAATCAAGATGTTTCTGTATTCATGGCTGGGTGGTACAAGTTTCACCACTTGACTGTGGAATTTAGCCATTCACATTGATAGATTTCTACACAGTGTTTTTGTAAAAAGCCGTTTATAAGAAACCGTGGGGCAAGATTTTCAAAACTTAAGAAACTTTGGTTGGACATTTCGTGCGAACCAAACAAGTTGGGAAACTTTTCAGATTTCTCTTAACGAGACGTTATACGCATTTTTTACAAGCAATTTCAGCTCGAGCTCAGTACTAAAAATGGTTTAGCTGGAGTGCAAATTTGAGTAATCAAACTAGCTTGGTAATTGTAGCTAAAAATTACAATATGTTGCGTGTGGTACTTTAGTAAGAATAAAAAAGAGACAAATTGTATTTGACGTACCAAGTAATATCATTGAAAAATAGACAATAAACTACACTAGTGTTTATTTTTCAATGATATTACTTGGTACTTCAAATACAATTTGTCTCTTTTTTAGCTTGGCGATTGCTTAGCTTTTTTTCCTCTAAGTTTGTTCCTTAGAGTACTGCACGTATTTTTTTTTATAAGAAACTAAAAAATTTGCCCAGTACTGAAAGTTTCTTAATTTCTTGGGATTTTGAGTATTGAAAGTTTCTTAAGAGTTTCTTAAGAATGCCCTGATTATACTTGACTTCCGAACAATTTTTTGAACTAAAAATTGAGTTTTTGGGTTTGAAGGCTGAATGAGATGACAAAAACGCTAAAAACGAGTGCCCCTGTCCAAAACTATTTCTACACCACACTAGAACAAAACAGAACACAGAAAATAGCAGCTCTTATATTTCACCAAAAATATAAAAGTTTCTTAGTAATTTTTTTTCCAGTACTGGAGTTTCTTAAATTTTTGGCCATTCGAGAGTCTGGGTTTCTTATAACGAGTTTCTTATAAAAAAAAATACGTGTGTATCACAAGTTGGTGTACAACAAATGTCAATGGTATCTTGCATATCAAAGTGTACCCAGGGCACTAATATCCACTGTAACCTACTTTCATATATTTACTGCAAGATTGTCATTGCTAATTGGATCTGAACTAAAACTTACATTGCCTAACATTCTGCTATCCAGTACTTGATTTGCTTAAGTTCTTTTTCTTTTCGAGTACTGCCTTGCACACAAAGCAATTGCTTACAGAAAATAACGCGTGTGGGGCAGGTCACTTTCTTAAAATCGATTAATGAATGTGCGGCGTAGTCATCGAGACATAGTATGTACAATCCTATTGAAGTTTAAAGCCAACGGAAACCCGGAATTCATCACCACTTGACTGTGGAATTTAGAAATTCGCTTCGATACATTTCGACACGTCTAGGACGAAAACTCGGACTCTCGGACTTCTCGGACTTTCATTTTTCGATAAAAGTCCGAGTTTTCGTCTTCACGACCTTGTTACACTCTTTTTTTATAAGAATACTTAATTTTTTTCCGAGCCTCAATATTCTTAATTTTTTGCTATTTTGAGCCTCGGATTATTCTTGAATTATTCTTACGGCAGAAAACACGAATATAGCAATAAATTGTTATTATGTCATAAATGCCAAAAAAGTACACCTACAGTATTGCAAATATGGTGGCTAACAGAACAATATTTATCCTGTAAAACAGAGCTCATCAACACTTGCATCAAAATTTGAGTGTATGAATTTAAACCATTTCCTGTAAAAAGCACACCAATTCAGAAGTACACTCGCTAAAAGTTTTTACCATAAGATCTGAGCCTCGCAATATTCTTAAAATATTCTTAAATTTAACCGATTTTTAGCCTCATAATTCTTATAAAATTTATTCTCATAAAAAAAAGAGTGTAGGCGTCATAAAAGTTTTAAAAGTCCGAGAAGTCCGGGTTTTCGCTTTGTAGTTCAATTTGTAAAGCAACGCATGGTTTTGTTTTGTTTTTATTTCAAAATCCACTATGGCTCAAACAGTACTGTGTGTGCTGCTTCGCACTGTTACACTCTTTTTTCTTTATAAGAATACCTAAAATTTTCTTGAGCCTCAACTTTTCCATTGTTTATTCTTAAATTTCCATTGTTCTTTGGCGATTTTGACCCTCAATATTCTTATAAAATTTATTCTTATAAAGAAAAAAGAGTGTAGTGTAGTGGGGCTTCTACCTGTCTTCAGCGGCAGAAGTTCAAGAGGATTGTACACACTTTGTCTCGATGACCACGCCGCACATTCATTAATCGATTTTAAGAAAGTGACCTGCCCCACACGCGTTATTTTTTATAAGTAATTGCTTTGTGTGCAAGGCAGTACTCGACAAGAAAAAGAACTTAAGCAAATCCAGTATGTAATGGATAGCAGAATGTTAGGCAATGTAAGTTTTAGTTCAGATCCAATTAGCAATGAAAATCTTGCAGAAGCTATTGGAAGTAGGTTACAGTGGACGTTAGAACCCTTGGTTTGCAGCGAAGACATTTGTTGTACACCATCTTGTGATACAGAACGGGGCAAACTCTGAGGTGAAAAAAGCTATGAATTGCTAAGCAATTTGGGTACTCAAATTTGCCCTCCAGCTAAGCAATTTTAGTACTGAGCTCGAGCCGATATTCCCAAAACCGACCTGAATGACCATTCTGTTCTGAATAGCCTAGCTAAGAAAAATACTACAAATTAACTTACTAAAAGGCCTAAAAACATCCCACTGCAAAATGTGTGAGACCTTCGCGAAAGTCAGACTGCACGAGAAATCCACGTTCTGATGAAACCTTGATTAGGGCTATTTTGCACACTCAGGGAACCTAAGAGCTTGATGTGGGGGTTGTAGGAGGGCAGCCCTTTCCATTGGTGTAAACGCCATTGCAATAGGAAATGCTATTGCGATGTTCCCCTTTTTAGAGATTTTATGCTCCCCGGTTCCCATATATCTAAGTTCCATGTTCCAAAATTCTGGGTTCCAGTATATAGAACTAGCCCCAGGATAGGCAATCTCTACTCGAGTTAGATGTAAGTTATTCATATGCCACTTCAAATCAAATTACAGGAATAATTAATTTAATTGTTCATAGATTTCAGCTCAGTTGGTAGGGCATCCCAAATTTTAGGCCCATAAAACAACATGCTTTTTTGTCACAGGATAACAAAGCTGGAGGAAGATAACAGAAGAATTCTTTCTGAGTTGGAATCGGAGAAGAATTTACGACAAGAAGAAATACGTTTGGAGAAAGAAATGAGCAGAGACATTGAGATGTTGACAACTGAGAACAGATTACTGAGAGTAGAAACTCCCAGTCTGCTAGCCAAGCAGAACAAACTCGTTTTCAAATGCGACAAACTGGAAAAGAGGCTGGAGGAGCAAGAAAATATATTGGAGAAAACCCAAGAAGAATTGCGCGACCAACGCGCAGTGAAGTGTCAGCCCAGACAGCAAAGGAGAAGAGGCTGGAGAAGGTTGTTATTCTGGAAGTAACTTTTTTGAGAAGAAAACTGTTTTTGATTTTTAGGGACGAGGTATTATTGTAGGTTAGAGCTTTTTTGTAATGATTCTTTTAATGAAATCTTGATATTAAAAGTTTTGCTTATTTTTTACGGTGCCATTTCTATACTCAACTTAAATTGAGGGGAACCAGGGTTTGGAAAATCAATCGAGATAATTTGTGTCTCCGGTTGCGCAGTGGTAGCACTCTAGAGTACGAATCTACAGGTCCTGGGTTCCAGTCCTACTCGGGTCATTTTTATTCTCACAAATTTTCTAGATTAACTTAATTTCAATGAAATTTGGGTATACATGTATTGAGATAATTCTTTTTTAAATTACATGACTAGGACTTGAACCTACAATTACTGCCATTGTGCGTCAGTACTGTCGCAACTGACCAACCGAGAGCTTTTGCCAGTCCAGCTTAGCTTTAGATAGTCTGCGTCTACACGGTAGCGGATCACTTTTGATCCGATACAAAATTCATGCAGATCAGCATCCTGTCTATACCAACACAAAGTGATCCGATACCCTTTTAGGTCCGCTATCCGCATCAATTTTGATACTGCTCTGAAAGCGAACTCATTTTGTTCGGATCACTTCTGCTCTGCCAAGTGTAGACGCAAGTGACCAGTACTAATTAAGTTCGGATTCATTACAAGGGTGTTTTACCATAGCAAAGCATGTGATAAGAAATGAGAACAAAAGCGTGTCCGCTTCGATCCGCAACCGTATAAACAGAAGGGTGATCCCTATAACTATGATCCACTATCATGTAGACGGGTGGGTGATGTAGACGGATGGGTGGGTGAATAACTAAGATACGCATCTTTTTGCTCCACTACCGTGTAGACATAGTCTCAGATAGCTGCAATAGATCATTTCAGTATTTTTTATGAGTGGTGCTGCAATTTGCATGATTGAGGTATTTCTGGTTGCAATTTGAATTGTGGCCTTGATACTCAGTGGAGATGTAACAATTCAGTAGTTGTGAGTTTGAGTCGAGCACGGACCGTATCATTTCAAATAGATAACTAGATAAACAAATTAAGAAAATCAGGTTGGTGTAGTGGCTAACTACAATGGCTACCAAAAGTGTTGAAGCACCCTGTCATATCTTAAATGGTAGAAAAACTGGAGGTAGTTACCTGGATCTTGGTCTTCTAGTTTTTCCTTCAGTCTCGGGAAGGCTGGTCGCAGTGCTTCAGGGAACTAAAAAAAATCAAGGTAAACTGTTTAGTTGAAGATAGTTTGGTCAAAGATATGAGCTCTGCATTCCGAACTGAGAGAGTTGTTCATGGATGATACAACCGAATTCAAATCAGAATTAATCATACAGGAACTTACATTCAGGAAAACCTTGTACATTAATAAAATGGCCTTTTTCCTCATGTACGGTTTAGAAGACACCATCTAGAAAACAAAAAAGGCAATCAAATATCCACAAAGACATATAGATATAATAAAGTAAAGGCATCAATAGAATAAGCGTATAAGTTATTAGTTGATAGGTAAATACAATTACTACAATCTCGGTAGGGTATTGGTTTATGTGCAAACCACAAAGGGCCCTCTGAATAAGTAGACTAATTGAAGCAATGTATGATAGTTGATAGGTAAATATGCTTACCATCTTTGTCAGGTATTGGTTTATATGCAAAGCGAAAAAGGGCCCATTGAATAGGTAAACTAATCAAAACAATGCATTTATGGTTGACGGGTAAATACGGTTACTATCTTGGTAAGGTATAATGGTTTATGTGCAATTTTTTAAAGGCCCACTGTATAGGTAAACTAATCACGCTGTGCAACCTTGGTCTTTCCTCTCGATGTGACCACCTAATGACTCCTTTTGCCTTTT
Organism: Pelagia noctiluca; assembly: GCA_963924455.1. Classification (NCBI taxonomy): domain Eukaryota; kingdom Metazoa; phylum Cnidaria; class Scyphozoa; order Semaeostomeae; family Pelagiidae; genus Pelagia; species Pelagia noctiluca. Next base: position 13,942,609 of record OZ004328.1, on the reverse strand, counting down.
TGCCTGCAGTTATAGAGAGCTGGAAAATTCTCTACTCAAACTTTCTGTTACATTTCTGAAGGTGGATTCAAACTCACAACCCTTTGATAATGGGATAAGTGATTTAACCACTTGGGAATCCCCGCCTATTCAACAAAAAATGCTTGAAAAATGACAGTGTTGCAGTTTGAAAGTGTTGTAAGAAGTCTTTTCAAAATTTTTAATTTTTGAGTATAGAGTCTGAGAGAAATATTTATATATAAGCAAAACTGACTTTATACGTCTGGAGCAAGCAGTGGTCCTTTTAAGTTTTGGCCTATAGATAATATTTTTGGAAGCACAATCGATGCAAATACAACTCACGTGGCTCATGATGTCATTAGCTAAATCCCTGGCAAGATCAGGTGTAATGAACACAGAGAGACCTGTCATCGCAACTCCAGAGTCATACTGGCTTTGTGCGGCCATATCCTGTAGAAAAAAGGATTCAGTTAAACATATTTTACAAACTTTTTTGCTGATATGATTGTTTCCTGCATTATTTAATGTGATGACGCCAGTCAATCAATTTCAGAGGAAGCAGGTGCCGAGTGAAGTAAGCATTTCAGCAAGCCCAAAGAAATAAGAACTTCTTCAACAAGTTTAAGGATCTACAATCCCTGCCAAAACTAGTTGGAACACGCCTAATTTTTTAACAAATAACTACATTTTTAGCTTTCCTAGCCTTTTTTTTCATATCCAACTCCCCTCCCCTCTTCCCCCCTCAAAGTCATGTTATTTACAAAAGGAGCTTTATGAGACTACACTGAACACTAGCTGAATGTTATTGGGCTAGTATTTGTTATCAAAAACAACTTTGTTAAGGGGGAGGAAAGGTGGCAAAATGGAGGAAACTGTAAAAATAATGCAAGTGTTCCAAGACTTTTAGCGGGAATTGTAGTCAACAAATTACTGTTGAAAATCTATTTTATAAAATCCTGTATAAGATTGATTTGAAACATATTATCTATGGGCTATGCATCATTTGGAAAACTATTTATTCTATTCCAAATACAAAGAGTTTTACCAAATGACACAGTAGATAAACAAATAATATCACTAATGTTTTAAAAGAACATACGTTTGAAAAATAAGGAACGCTAAAGGAGCATGGCATAAGGGATCCAGCACCACAAAACAACATTAAATCAATTAATCACAAACCTTTTTGACAAGATTTGTTGTGAGCATAAGAACATCCAGTTCTTCATGAAAGCACTGAGAAGCTGCAAGATAGCCAATTCGCTAAAAACAAATTGTGATATTTTGAAAACAGAAGTTAAGCTTCAAATGGTGGTAACAATGAAATCAACCAAAAGCACAAGTTACTCTAAACAACCAGAGACAACACAAAAAGGGGAAAAATGTATAAATGCAGCATCATTTGAAAACATATGTTAAATTTGCACCCTATAAATGTATTTTATTATTATTATTATTATTATTGTCATCATACACTAAGAAGACAAGACTTGAAAGACTAAACTCTTCATCTCAACAGTCCTGTTTCTTGGTTCCCCTAACATCAGGGTATTTCTCCTCTTGGTTTTCTTGAGTCTTGCCTACTTAGTACATTATTCCCCTCTTTTTTAAACAGCTGAGCAATTTTTTGGTGAGGCGAAATACAGGACTTTATATGAAGCCTCTTTTATAAATACAGAATCTCTTTTCCTCAAACTACGGCTAGACTATTGTTACTAAATGACAAATTGAAAAGAAGATTAAGTTCAAGGTTGTTACCTTGTGTGTGTACTTTGTTGAGCTCATCACTTCTATCATATTGAATGCTGCCCAACTGATGTCATAACCATGCATTTGCAACTGAAATTGAAAATATACATGAATTACTTTAGGTTTTCTGGTATCTAATAAACCTAAATTGTAAACGAAAGTCTTGGAAGGTAGAGACAGTAGATTAGCATTTCATGGCCTCAAAATTCAGCTTGAATTCTATTGTTTTAAGCAGTAGTACTAAGGGATTAGAATTATTGTAATTCAACGCATGTCTTCTTCAGTCAAACTTGCGCAATTAGGACTTGCTTCACTCTGACACCTGATAGCTCAGGCAAAAATGAGTGGTCCAAGTCCTTTAGATATAAATGTAAGTATATAAGTCATATATAAGTCAGATTTTCCATAAGTGAGACTTTTTTTACCTGCTCTGAAGCGATCTGAGCTTCGCCAGTTTGACTGTACAAGAAACCATAGTAACTATCTTGTGTAGATATGAATGATATGTGCAGAATGATCAGCACCCATTTTTATAATCATCAACATCAGCATTAATAATTGCCTAATCATCATTATTTTCTTTTGTTGCCATAATCAAAACATAAACAACTTACATAGATGAGCTTTAAAACAGCATTTGCTTTCAAATTCATGTTTTCTTGACGTAATTCTTGCTTGATCTCTTCTAAACATTGTGTGATGAACTTTGACTAGATGATTGAAAAAACAATATTCATGTGACCCATTCATTCAACGACAAAAAGTAGTAAATACATTCAGATTTATCAAGGCTGTTTCTGACACAATATTTGTCATGATAGTCACCACTTATCATGACAAGCCTTTGATATCTAGTGGGGCAACGTTTCGGGAAAGATCCGTCTCCCATTGCTCGATGAAGGGAGACGGATCTCTGCCGAAACGTTGCTGCACTAAAGATCAAAGGCTTGTCATGATAAGAGGTGACTATCATGTCGAATATTGTGACCAAAAGTAGATTAGGTTGATTAATCTTTAAAGACGCAGGGCAGGGCTTGGGTAGGCAAGCCCTGCGTCTTTAAAGATTAATCAACCTAATCTACTTTTGGTCATAATATTCGACATAATAGTCACCACTTAAAATGACAAGTCTTTGATATTTAGTGGGGCAACGTTTGGGTCTAACAAGGATTGGCTAAAGCCGTGCCCTACAGAAATCAAAATTTTGCAGGAAATTACCCTCAACAACTTTTTTAACATCAATTCATAAGGATGTCAGGATTAAATTCCAAACACAAATCAATGCCTCACTAATGATAAGCCTGCTGGCGTTGAATATCACCTCAAGTGCTAACCTATTTTCCTGGTTAAGGACAGTGGTTACCATACTCCCTTTAATTATCAAAAACCGCATTCGAAACCTAATGATCACCATATGACATTTGAATTGCAGTAATCTGCTGTGATAAGATTTATTCCTTTTTAAGATATATTTGTTTCATTTATGCAAACAGTAGACAAACATTAAACATAAAAAAAACACTTGATTGTGGTATTTGAGCAGTCAGTGGTAGCACCACAGGGGGTGATGGCTATCCCCCTCCTACCAACCCCTTGGAAGATAAATGAGTAGGTTTTCTCAGCCCTTGTCCGAATTCTTGAATTTGGATGGAAAAATTTCTTCCTCAAGAATTACTTGGCGCCTTAGTCAGAGAAAGCCTGCCAACATCAATATCAGCAATGCTGCTTAAAAACAATGGAGCTAACTCAACTTAAATACAAAAAGATTGCTATTATCGATCCAACCAGTATCGTTGGTTGAAGTGGAAACTGGTCTCATAAATACTCAGTCCCCTTTGCAGAGTTTTGTACTTCTTAAATAAAACTCATCCGTGCAAAAGCCATTTTCTATTGTTGTAATGTCAGACTCTTGCCTGAAAGTGCCCAGCTCTGCAATGTGGCATTCAATTAGGGCCAAGTGACGTTTGTTTGATTTCTGGTAAATTTCCTGGCACACGATTCTGATTTTGGACAAGTCCTGTGTTTCTTATTTCTTAATGCGGTGCATCTTTTCAAGCAATTTCATTAATTTCCTCTTTTTGCTTTACATAACCATCTAGCATGGTAGGCCAAAAAAAAATTTCTTTCACAATTCACCCTTATCACTGCCAGTTTTTTACCTCTTACCTCGTTTGTTTTGCTATTTCGTATGCCCCTAACGAGGTCATTCAAATTTTTCTCAAACATGATGCTGCTGTACTGGTTCTCAGCTGCTTTCCTAGTTACGTCTTCTTCCTTCCTGTCCCTTTATCCTGTTTCAAGACGATAATGAAAGCAAACTTTAACCTTTGATTTCCTTTAGGCCGTTTTTAGTGTGATGATGATGCTCGCTGCGAGTGTTCAAAATGTTTATCAGCTGATTTTTGAGCAAATCAAGTTCAGTTGACAAGTTTCGTTTTCTGAACAAAGGAAAATACTTTAATCTTCGAACAAAACACTGTAACACAACTAAAATTAAACAGAAACTCGAATTTACTTTTCAGGACAGCGGTGGCAGCATCTTGAGTATGTCTGCTGTCCACCGTTCCCAACTTAGGCCTGCTGTGCTGACGGTGGCCCCGTGACACGAAATTGTATTTCCGAGAGATGCCACGCGAGACCCCGCGAAATCTTGAAAAATATGGATGCCGAAGAAAGCCTTCCATCTTCATGAAGTTTTAGTAACTTATCAAGAGAATTCCCCTTCAATTAAGGGCCCAAATCTCTTTAAAAAGATGACATTCTAAGTTCACAACACAATAAAAAAATTGAAATTTTGAAGATATTTTCAAGGCTTGAAATCCTGAGGACATGTAAGAAATTTCGATTGACACAGTCAAGTGACGTGGAAACCATTCCTGGGCCATCTTGCAAATCATTTGCAACAGTAAAGAAGGGTATAGCTTACAAGTAAACTTAATGCTTTGTTCCAGCGTTTTAGTCGATCCATGTTCGAAAGATCCAACTATTTCTTTACTCCTTTCATGTAGTGTAGGCCCTTATGTCACAAAAAAGGACTTGGCTCAATGGAGCTTGTTACAAGCGAAACTTTTGTTGCTATGGCACTAACATGGTCCAAGGGTAAGAAAAATCTAGGGTGCCAACTTCGCACCTATTTTAGTCACGTGATATGACGTCATCAAGTGTCCTGGTCTAATAAAAAAAAAGTGCGAGACTTTTTAAAAAACTATACACCAAGCGATAGCAAATTAAAAACTTAACAAATAATACCAAAACACCTTATATGAAAAATGAAAGACAAACGAGTTATGGCCGTTCAAAGTTTTCATTATTCGGGGGGTAACGTCAAAATTTTTACAGGTATTTTTTTTAAAAAAATGCTAAAATATGAGCCATTTCAATGTACATAATAAATTTACGCAGTAGTTAGAGCTAGAAGTGCTACTTTAAACGTTTAAATAGTAAATATTGAGTCTCAGCCTGAGCTTTGGACGAATTTAATCTTTTAGGTGAGCCCCCCTGAAATTATGTAAATTGCAGAATAGGTTATTTTTCTTAGTTTTCAAATCGCCATTGTTTTACTTTTAAACAAACCGTATCAAATTTCTCCCCTAGTCATTGTTTACTCAGGAATTTGATCTGCTTTCCTGAATCTCAATCCCTCTCACATGCTTCAGACAGACATCTTTCACTATCACATGACATTTTCGTCAGTAAGCAAAGTCAAACAACGTGACATTTTTAAATATTCAAAATGTAATCCTGATATTTAGTTCGAAACAGGAATGGACAAACCTGGTCCTTCAGATAGTAAGCGGAAGAAGATCATCGATTTTAGCAAATGTATAATCTGCCAGAAAGAAGATTCCAAGAAGAAGGTAGGCCTAGGCCCTAAGATTCTTTTTAAATTTTGAAAAATTCAGCATTACGTGAATTCTACATTGTAAAGTAGCGATTACTCTTATGATCATAGTTTTCTTATTTATGTTGTTAATATATTTGGTAAATATGAAATGAATTTTAATTTATTTAAGGTTGTCAAGTGCCCAGAATTCATCGAGAAGCTGATAAACGCGTTTGAAGAGAGAATAAAATATGGCGACGAGTCAATTCCTCCCAGTGCAAGCTCTATTCTCGATACACCGTTACAGAGGCTGTATGAAAACAAAGCCACATATCATTCTGAGTGCTATAAAGCTATTACAAATCGGAGCAAAATTGATCGACTTAAAGCGAAAGCTAAAAGCCCTAATGCACTTGCAGCAAGTGAAGAACAGACGAACAACTCTTCTTCTCAAGCGAATCCAAGGCCCAGTGATCAATCAAAAAGAGATCTTAGATCAAGCAATATTGGCTTTGATAAACAACTCTGTGTAATTTGCCAGAAAAAAGGAGGAAAGCTAAGAAAGGTCATGTTCAAAGAGATGGGAGCTAATATGCTTTCAGTCGCTAAGGCCATGGAAGATAAATCATTTTTCATACGACTTAATACTATACCAAACGCTTGTGATGCAGTTGCCAATGACGTCATGTATCATCTGGTCTGCTGGGTAATGGCTCAAAGAGCAGCAAAAGCCGATAGTCAAGGAATAGGGAACATCGAGGATGTTAGTCGAGTGCTAGCAGATATTGAAATCGTAAATACTGTGAGGTCTATGTTACAAGAAAACCCTGATACTATTCTCACGATGAACGACATTAATGCATTCTACAACAAACTGTTGGACAATGAAACCCAGATACAAAACTTCAAACAGTACATAAAGCGACTCCTCCAAGAAAACATTGCAAATGTTGTATTTCATAAGCCAAAGAATCGAAATGAGTCTGAACGTGTCTGTTTTAATGATGCTGTGTTAGATGCTGTTGAACACAAATTTGCCTGTGATGAATTTTTGAATATTTTTGAATGCGCAAGCACTGTTAGACAGGAAATCCTCCAGCAAAAACCTTGGCTTTTCGAAGGTGACTTTGAAGGGTTCACAGTTCCTAAATCACTACACCAACTTATCAAATGGATTGTTCTCGGTGCCAAACATCAGATAGGTGATTCTACTCGCAGTTTACATGAAGCAGATGTAACAGTCAATAACATATGTCAAATCATAATGAAAGCAACAAAAACAACAAGGCAAGTTAGGTATAAGCCAGCCGTTACCTCAAACGCAAGTTTTCGCTCCAAACTTCATTCAGAGACACCATTTTCTGTCGGTTTAGGGTTACACATACATAAAGAGACACGCAGTAAAAAAATCATCGATTGTCTTTCTGAACTTTCCCTCACCATTAGCTATGATAAAATCATGAAAATTGAAACAGAGATCGCTAACACTGCTACCAAAATAATAAGGGAAAACGATGGTGTTTTCATACCACCTACCGTAACACAAGATACGAAGATACATTTTGCTATTGATAACACCGATTTTCACAACGATACACCGGATGGTAAGCTTGAATTTCATGGGACCGGACAGATCTTGTTCCAAAAACGAGCAGCCGAGAAAAAGCACACGAACCTCAAGATTGAAAGATCATCCAGCAGCACAATCATGTTTAAGCAAAATCCTTTCGAAAAAACGATGCTTTGCAACAAACCAACACCGCAACGTGAATCGTTTCCACTTTTTACGGGAGCAACACCAGCTAACGAAATACAGCTATACCAGAACACAGATCGTTGTTGGGCGCTTTGTCAAATCTTCAATGAAGAAAGACTGATGCCTTTGCCAAGTTGGGCAGCCTACAATTCGCTAGTAACAGAAGGTTGTGAAGAAACAATGTGCCAAGGAATGCCGCTTTATCCAGGATCACCAACTGATTGGTCAAACCTTTATACGGCACTGAAGATTGCTCAAGGTATAAATGTTAAGGTTACTGGAACAAAGAAAACAATCATAAGTCTTGATTTGCAATTGTATTCGAAAGCTATTCAACTGAGAGAGAAAGCAGAAATCCGCCAAGACTTCATATTCAGACTTGGAGAGTTACATGTGGTTTTTGCTATGTTGAAATGCATCGGAAAGTACATCGAAGACAGTGGTCTGGATAGATTATTTACAGAAGCTGGAATATATGGAGAAAACACGTTGTCGCAAGTTTTAGCTGGAAAGCATTATAAAAGAGCAATGGAAGCCCATACAACAATGTACTTGGCGCTTTTTCATTTGCTGTTTCGAAAGTTCCACAAGACGAACTTTGCCGATCCAGATGCAACCAGTCGAGTTCAATCAGAGATCGATTCGTTTGAGAGGATTCTCGAGCAAGGTGCAGAAGAAGAACGCAAGCAACAACACGATAAGATGCTAAAATTTCTTGACAAAGAAGGCGTCTTGAATTATTTACAAGCATTTGCAGATGGTCTCGATAATCAAGCTCAGTTTCAGTGGAATTACATGAAGATGTTCGAGTCTCTTCTTCGTTTCCTCCGAGCATCACGTCAAGGTATATGGCAGCTCCATCTCTCTTCACTCAATGAGTTTGTTCAATATTTCTTTGCACATGATCAATTGAATTACGCCAGACTTTCCCCCGTTTATTTGGCAAGGATGCAGGAGCTAAAGAATTCAGATGCAGAATCATGGCTTTACCTTCAGGATAACTTTTCTATTTGCAAATCAGGAATACCATTCACAGCAATTGGATCTGACCATGCCATGGAGCAAGAAAACAAAGCCTTAAAGGTAATAACCCATGCCAATTTGTTTTTAATATTTTATTCGTTTTACCATTTAAACTGAAGATTTAACTAAAACAAAGTCTTATACAAGCAGACAAATCCGTAATTATTTTTTATATTTTCTCAGGTCAGTGGTGGTGTTACTGGGTTAACTCAGCGTCAATCTGCATTGAATCGTTTTTCCCTTATCTCTCCCATGCTCGCATCTTTATCGGAAGACTTTTGTCGACTACAGAACATAAATACTGACTACAGAAAGCTTCACTATCAGCTAACTGGTACAACAAGATCTAGAATTGGCTCCAATGTACGTGCATTAGTGAAGACTATGGATGAATTCGATATTGGGTTTGATGAATCAGACTGTGTTTTTAATGTCATATCCAAGGCCATACTTCCCACCCAGTCTGCTTTTGAAGTACTCCATCATGCAGCAATTGGAAAGGAATGCTATGATGAGTTTATAAAAGAAAGGTTTCACGGCTCCCTGTCAGTTTGGGCACCCATGAAGAAACGAAAGCTGAAATCCTTTAAAGCCACCAAGACTGTGATCAAGACAAAGGTTGGAGCTAAGGTTGTTCAACTAAAGGAAGAAAAGACTCTTCTGGCAAGATTTCTGATCGCCGCTCGTAAAAGACCAGACCTCGATTTAGAACATTGTCTTGGCAACTTCGAATTTTCTGTTGTACCGAAAGCATTGTTCACTGGCGATGGTCAACTGCTGACATGCACTGATAAGTCTGCTATAATGCATCAGGTGGAAAATCTTGCAGAGCCTGGAGAATCTCAGGAGATAATGAGCAGTTCAACAGATTCTTATCGAGCGATAGTAATCGATGGTATGGCTCTTGTGAATCAAGTTAAGAAAACAAAGGAAATGTTGACATGTCAGGTAAGGTACCTTAGGCCGGCAAAGTTGCGCCTTAGAAGTCGATGAGAAATGAGTTAAAGAAATCTTAATTTCGTAAAGTACAGCTTAATTTCGGGCAATTCCAAATTAAACTTAAAAAATTCGAGTTTTTAGCTCTGCGTAATAATACCAATTAACGTCGCTGCTAACATAAGATGGTGCAAACAAGTGCCGGCCAAAGGTATATAAAGGGGCCATTCAAAAGTTAGGTAACGCCTGAAGGATGGGTAGTTGAAAATGGTGAGTTTTGGTGTTACGTGATTTTTGAATGGCCCCATAAGGATATATTTTAATGAAGATTTGTTTATCTGTTTACTTGTTTAATTTTCTGCGGTATACGAGCATCAAAAAACGTAAACTTATCAGTCATTAATTGATTGCTGCACTCCATTAGTCCTCCATGATCTCCATTAACATTCACATCTCAGCTTTGATATACTGCTACAAAGTTTGTGTACGGAAAGGTAATGTAAAAAATATCACTTTTTTCCTAGGACTTTGCCGAAGCATTTATCAAGAAAGTATGGAAAATCGGAAAAGATTTTAACGAAATTCATCTTGTTTTTGACCGGTATATTCGGGATTCTTTGAAGTCAAGGACGAGGCAGCACAGAACATCAGGGAAAGAAGTCCGATACCGAGTGAAAGATGAAACAAGTATTGCCAATACAAGCTTGAAGCAATTTCTATCACACATTGATACAAAGCAGGACTTGACCATCTACCTGTCCCAAAAGACCATCGAGAAATTTAACACCATGGGTATAACATATGTGGTAACATATGATACAATGTCTGTGACGAACATCAATCAAATGGAAATCGATTTAAAAATTCATGACCATGAAGAAGCGGATACCCTTCTCGTTCTACATGCCATTGAAATTGCTAAACGAATTCCTTTGTGCGAGTGTTACATTTTTTCACCAGATACTGATGTATTTCTTCTATCAATCAATTTTTACGAATCACTGCCAAACGTCACAATGTTTTGGACAGGGAGAGGAGACAATTTGCGATGCATCGACATTGGGAAGTGCTACGAATCTCTTGGTTCACAAAGAGCTTCTGCCATGTTAGGGTTCCACACTTTTACTGGTTGTGACCAAACAGGAAAGTTTAACGGAAAATCAAAAATCGCTTGTTGGAAAGTTTTCACAAGAAGCGACGACGACATTCTTCGTGCATTATCAGCTCTTGGAGAAGATGAAGGGCCTCCAACGCAAGAGACTTTAGAGTCATTAGAACGTTTTGTCGTTTCACTTTACGGTGGCAACAGCTGTCCAACTCATGTTAAGACCCTACCACAGCTGCGCTGGTATCTGTACTCAAAGTTTCAAACTGATGCAGATAAATTACCACCAACGATGTCCGCTTTAAAATTCAAGATCTTTCGTTCTCATTATGTCTCTCTGGTACTGAGAAGAGCCTGCCAGCCTTTGCAGAACCTACCATCACCCGATATTAATGGATGGAAAAGACAGAATGATGCCTTGACGCCCATAATGACAGATAACCTACCAGCTCCAATGGCAATGATTGAGTTGAGTGTTTGTGGATGCAAATCAAACTGTCAGAACAACAGATGCAAATGTCGGAAAAACAGGCTACCTTGCACGGATATGTGTAAATGTACAGGCTGCACTAACAGTACAGAAGATGGAGAAGATGATGAATTCGGCGAAAGTGACAATGATTTAAATACGGGTAGCGATGATGATGATGACTGAGCCTTGGACCAATATCTAAGATAATTCTTTTTTGTTCTACCATATAAATATATAATCCTTCTTTTTTTTAATTTCAAATATCAGGTAAAGCTAACAAATGATTACAATAGTGACATTTTGCATAGAAAATCATATACAAGGGTTGCTTTGTAGCTATACTGTATTTAAATAAAAGTAACCAAAAGTGGGCGAACATGGGCTAAAATGTATCCAATATCGTTTTTACAGCCTAGAGAAACTCCGAGGGCAAGCAAAACAGTACCAAATGCTGAGATTCATCGAAACTCACTTTTACGTTTGATTTGCAGATGGAAAATATGTAGGATTAGCCTAAATATACAAGATACATGTTTTCAGGGGGGTCCGGAAAATGATTAAATCAATGTAAATCTCAAGCTGAATTGCATTTGTACAACTTCAACAGTTAAACTTGCATTTCTACCTCTAAATACAGTGTAAATTTATTATAGGCATTGAAATGGCTCATATTTTAGCATTCTTTCAAGAAAAATACCTGTAAAATTTTGACGTTACCCCCTGAATAATGGAAACTTTGAACGACCATAACTCGTTTGTCTTTCATTTTTCATATAAGGTGTTTTAGTATTGTTTGTTTAGTTTTTAATTTGCTATCGTTTGGTGTATAGTTTTATAAAAAGTTTCGCACTTTTTTTTTATTAGACCAGGACACTTGATGACGTCATATCACGTGACTAAAAAAGGTGCGAATTTGGCACCCTAGATTTTTCTTACCCTTGGACCATGCTAGAGCCATAGCAACAAAAGTTTTGCTTGTAACAAGCTTCATTGAGCCAAGTGACATAATGGCCTACACTAATGTATCCATAATCTGCTTTTTGACCTCGTCTTACAGCCATGGCTGACCTAGTGGTGAGGATGGTCTTGTTCAAAGGTTCATAGGTTCGAATGCACCTTCAGACCTGTGACATAAAGTGAGGAGAGACTTTGCCAGCTCTCGGTAACTCTAGACGAAAAAGCAAAATTAGCTACGAGGTGTGATCACATAGAAAGGAAGGACCAGGGTTGCACTAATCGATTAGTCTGCCTATTCAGTGAGCTCTTTGAGCATTGCATTGCAGATATTAGCGAAGCCAATACCTGACAAAGATGGTAATCTTCTGTTTACTGCAGTTAGCTAAATTTAAGTCGCTAGTTTCAGTATCTATATGTTGGCAAGGGGTATACAGGGCCAGATCAAAGGGGGCGGAAGGGGCGTACGCCCACCCTATTTTGGTAGAAAAACAATACAATTAGCTTGATAATACCCTCTTTCTCTTACGTTATCCTTTGATATGTGTGTTACGCCCCCCTTTCTATGAGTGCTTGATCCGGCCCTGGTATATTTGTAACGATTTTGGGTTGGCAATGCGAGGATAATCGTGATGATAGCGATAATAATAATAATAATGACAAATAACCACCTGCAGAAGCAAAACTAAAATGAGCATATCTTCGGATACATGTAACACTGGTGATCAACCGTTTTCCATTCACACAATCAAATAAACAAAGAGGCTGAAAAGTTTCCCTTCTATCCTCCAGCTGCTGCTAAAAAAGGTGGATAATCTGATTGTGTTTACAAGTCATTTGCAATAAAATCAAGGCTCTCTTTGTCTTGAACTCATCTCATTCCATCAAAAACAAATTAATATTGTCTTAGTTTTGAAAACATTGATTTCTATGGGAGCAAACAGCTCGTAATTGTCAGGCCTAGGCAGGATATCAAAAAGCAAAATGCCTCTTTTTGTTAACAAGTGGGATTAGTATCGAAGAGACGTGAAAAGCGTAATTAAAGATGTGTTTGAACAAGAAAGATTTTGAGTAAGTCGAGGCTCTTGTTGATGGGCACTGATTTGCTCCTGCACTCGTTGCTTCCCATGATTCAATATTTTCTATGTTTCCTATGATTCAATGTTTCCCATGATTCGACGATAGAGAAATAGTTGGGGGCCTAGGGTACTATGAGCACATACTCTCCTAAGATTCTGAGATAAACAAAATGTTCCCTTTCCTCTATCCTAAAGAGCCCTTACACGCATTTTTTTATAAGTAATTTCAGCTCGAGTTAGTACTGAAACTTACTTAGCGGGTGGGCAAATTTGAGTACTCAAAATTGTTTAGCAATTGCTTAGCTTTTTTTACTTAAAAATTTGTTTCCTAGAATACTATCTCACAAGTTGTTGTACATCAAATGTCAGTGGTATCTTGCATACAAAAGTGTGCCGGGGTACTAATATCCACAGTGACCTACTTCTCTATAGCTGCTGAACGATTTTCCTGGTCAATTGGATCAGAACTAGATTTTCAAATTGCTTAGCATTCCTCCATCCAGTACTGACATTGCTTAAGTTTTTGTCTTGTTGAGTACTGACTTGCTTATAAAGCAATTGCTTATAAAAAAAGGTGTATTCATACTTCGAATACTCTTGATTCATAAAGCTCCCTTGATAAGATGCAGGATTCGAAAAAGCAATCGAATTAATTTGTGAGAATGAAAAATGACTCGGGCGGGACTCGAACCCACGACCAATGAGTTATTAGTGGTCATGGGTTCAAATCCTGTATGGGTCATTTTTCATTCTCACAAATCAATTAAATACATAAAGCTCCCTGTTATCATAATTCAACTTTTTCATATTAGTTTTATTTATGTTGTAAAGTAAGAAAACCAGTCACTATGGGCAATTCACCCTATTCCTGAAGTTAATAACGATTTACACCCGACCACTCACAAATCAGCTTAATCGAAGAATAAGCCCTTTAATCGCTCATCTAGAAGCAAAGTAACGTGTAAACATAGCTTGAAGAACAACATATTTTACGTTATTTCAAAACCCAACGAAGACCACGAGATCCATACAAATCCAAACCCAGAATAGCCAGACCATGATCCACAATGATACAGAGCTTGATAAGACCGAATGTATTTACTTCAAAATTATAATATCCAATCCATCTCACTGGCTAAAAAACTGCGTTATGAGCTCTTATGAAAAGCAATTAGAAAACGTCTTCTTTAGCATTAATTTATACCTATGCAAACAGTTTGTAATTGTCAGGCGTGAAATCAAGAAAATTGAAAGCAAAATCCTTCATTTTGTTATCATCTTTGATTTATCGAAAGGATGTGAAAAGCGTAATTAAACATATATTTAGACAAAAAAGACTTGGATATATAGTTCTAGTGTGTAAAAAGAAGAATAACCTGGGGGTAGGTACTGTAATAGAAGTGTGAGATATGGGGTGCAATCAACAGAGAGTAATTGTTTTTGGGGGTAGGTACTTTCATGGAAGTTGGGGATAGGGGATAAAATCACAAAGTTAAATAGCCTCCTAGAGTTAGCCTTGTAAACAACGGCCTAATATGCATTCCCTCAATTTCAAGTTCAATGCATTGTGAAGACTACTCTCTATGCCAATGCACGCTTCATCATACCACACCCCACATTGACTGTAGTGACTGCTTGTTTCAGCATTGTTTTCATATAGAAGGGTATAAAGGTTCCAACCCTTCATTCATTGTGAAGGTATAATGGAACTAGAGATGCAACACTCTAGTAAGTGTATACATTTTTGGATTTCTAGTCTAGCTAATAGCATTTTTATTTACTTGTACTTTTGATCTTGCAATGGTATCTTAATGCCCCTTTCCCATGTCTAGCTACCAAAACTTACAACTGCAGCATTGAATCTTGACTTCAGCTGAAAAATATTTAGACCATTAGAATTGAGAATGAAAACCAAGCATCATTTCATCGTAAACCTAGATTTCACGATAAATGTGAACGGCCTAAATATTGCGAAGTTACAGTTAAGATGCTATACTTGAGCTGTTAGTTTTAGTAGCCAAGCGTTGCCAAGAGGCATCTTCCCATCATGCATTGCGTGAAATGACATTTACCATCTTCTTTTGTGGAATCGTCTATCAGTTCGTTGATAGAATAATGTCGTGGTCTTGATCTCAACACATTATCTATGCAACATGTGCATCTGTAGGCTATGATCTAAAAACTATCTATTGGTAGTCCAAACTTTAGGCCTACCCAAAGTCCTATCTCCTTTTAGGTTTATCTCTTTGTAACCCTGTGTTTTGTAAATTAGGTTTTTAGGTATGTCCCCCTAACTTCGACACAGCATAGTCAAGAATATACCATTCTTCTCATACGTTTCGATTTAATCTTCATCTGTAAACCATTCTGACCATTTTGTCAGCATACTCGCTTTTTTTCTTGTAAGGAACCGTTTATAAGGAACCTGGAACTAGAATTTCTTGTAAAATACAACTGATTCTTTAGTTCTATTGTTTCCTGTTACAATAGAGAACAATAGAAAATTAAAGGAACTTTTAGTACTAGGCCTTGAGGTAGGTTCCTTATACAATAAAAAGGGTGTAATTTACTGAAGAAGATCTCATCGAAACGTTTCAAGCAAGGTTTACTTTTTAATTATTCTCATACTGAACTAAAATTAGGCCAGCAATCACTTTGAAACACTATCCCCTTACAGTGCTATGATTCATTTAGCACATTTGATTGTGAACGTTCCTATGTTTATAATAAATACGAAATATGAGGCTAAAAATGTGAGGCAATTATAAAACGAGAATTAAAATTATCTTTTGAATTGTGAAAAGAGTCTTCAGCTGCCAGCAAGATATTCAACGAAATTCGATTATTTTTTATTTATTTTCAAAATATAACTCAAAAGGCTGGACTTTCTGATGAAAATTAGCGTTTTTGATAACTATGTTTATGATTTGATTTTGTAATTAGCTTATAGCACGGTCTCGGAAAGTAATCAAAACAGATTGATTATACAGCCTGATGGAAATCGGTCGACACTGAAGAAAAATAAACGACTATCGCTATGAATACGCTTACTAAGGGGAAAAGAGATGGTTTATATTTCATTTCAGTACAGAATGTATTAGATGGGTAGGGACTGTACATATGCTTACCATGGCATCTATTTTACATGCGGTGTATGGAGCTACAGTTTTTGATAGTTGATAGGCAACTACACTTCATAAGGTATTGGTTTATGTGCAAAGCACAAAGAGCCAACTGGACAAGTAGACCAATGGTAGCAGAGCATCGATAGTTGGTAGACAAATGCATTTAGCTAGCTACTATCTTCGTATGGTGTTGGTTTATGTGCAAAGCACAAAAGGCCCACTGAATAGGTAAAATAATCAAAGAAGTGCATTGATAGCTGATAGGCAAACACGCTTACTATCTTCGTATGGTATTTGTTTATGTGCAGAACACAGAAGGGGGACTGGATAGGTAGACTAATCGAACAGTGATTTGATTGTTGATAGGCTAATAAGCTAAGTATCTTTTTAAGGTATTGGCTTATATGTAAAGCAAAAACAGTACACTAAATAGGTAGACTAATAGAAGCAGTGAATTGATAGTTGATAGGTAAATATGCTGACTACCCCCGTAAGGTATTGATTTAGGCACAAAGCACAAAGGGCCCACTGAATAGTTAGACTAATCGAGCAGTGCAACCCTGGTTTTTCTCTCGATGTGACCACACCTCGTGATTCCTATTGCCTTTTCGCCAGGAATTACAGAGAGCTGGAAAATTCTCTCCTTACAATTCATTTGACAGGTCTAGAGTTGGGCTATATCATCCAACGAGTGACAAATAGGCTTGCAAACCCAAAGGTGAAATGAGTTAGCATACTTTATCGGAAAGAGAACAAGTCAAAAAAAGTTCAAAGTAGTTTGATAACTAAAGTAGATTAGTATTCCGATTTATACATAATTATATATATGATAATAACTCATATTTAAAAGCAAATAATAAGAATCTAGGATTCTTGTGATATACAGACAATTCATTTAAAATAATGATACATTCTGGTTTCCAATCTGGCTTACCAAACTAGTTTCTGAGACTAGTTTCCCAAACCAGTTTCTCAAACTGGTTTCTCAAACTGGTTTCCCAAACTGGTTTCCCAAACTAGTTTGCCCACTTTCTCTTATTAATTTATAGTCGTAAACTTTCTTATTTCACATTATCATATCTCTATTCTATTTACATTAAATTGAAAATTAAAATGTCTTTAATAATTCTCCATTTCAACGGCAACTGGTTGAATTCTTGAACCTTTCTGCTTTCTCCATTTAATTCTTCTGTTTTGAAACCAAACCTGAAGATAGATATAAGAAGCATGACTAAAATACTCTTAGTCCAAAATGTTACTAGTTATGTCAAACCATATAAGAATTTAAATACCCTGGGGAACGTCTTTGGTATCTCTCCACAGTACTTATTGTATCCCTGATTAGTACTGGACATCCTCCACAGTACTAATTGTAACAGTATGGATGGTTTCCAACCTCAGTCATATTGGTATCTTCGCATATCACTGGACATCGCCAGCAGTACTTAATACCTTCTATACATCACTGCTCAGATGTTCCCAAGGGTTGGAGTCACGGGTTTGGTTATATCTCAAGTAACTATACGTTGCTGAGGGTCAAATTCCTATGATGCATTGCAAGAAATAAGGTTTGACATCTTTTATGGAATCGTCAATTGCAGAATAAAGTTTAGTATTGATAGGTTTGAGTTTGATACTTCAGTGTATAAAAGCTTTTAAAGTTTGGGATACATGCAGAAAATAAGAAAAAATTGGTACACATGGGACACATGAAAAAAATCAAAACATTGGGACACATCGGACAGATTCCGAAAATAAGAAAAATTGGTACACATAGGACATAGGATACACATGGGACATGGAATATGCAGTGGATACAAGCAGAAAATAAAAACATTGGGACACATGGGACACATCCAGGAAATAAAACATTTGGGACACATTGGACACATGCAAAAAATAAAACCATAGGGACATATGGGACACATTGGTACACACCTTCACTTGTATTTCGTTGAGGCCTAATTCAATAGCCAGGTATTTTCTCTCCTGGCCTACGACATATTGTTGATGCTGGAATTCGTGCTCGAGACGGTCGAGTTGCTCTGCTGTGAAGATGGTTCGTTTCCGTTTGTTTCTCTTCATGTCGTGTCCAAGGTCAGAGTTGTTCGAGGGTAAAACTGACTCTGAATTGCAGAGGATCACAGAGGGGTTGCCTGCAGAGAAATTCAAGAATATTACTACTTTTTTATCTAATTTTCACACAAGCACAGATACAGTACTAGCACACATCTACACACTCTGTAATCTGTATACTACTCTCGTTTTATCTATATCTATTTTCTTCATAGATTGAAGACAGTGCTTTGCAGAGCATTTATAGTAGATAGAAAAAAGAGAACTCTTCTATTCTGCTATAGGCAGCTTCATGTCTATCTGGAAAACAATCCTCAGGCAACTCTAAAATGATAGAATATAGCTCAAGAGTGCTCAAGAAGTTACAAGATAAACGACACAAAATAGTTGTCCGAAGATTGTCTTCGAGAAAGACATGAAACTGCCAGTAACAGGATAAAAGAGTTTTTCTTGTGTTTATCTACGACTCTCTTTGTTGATGATCCAAAAGGAGGTTTTAGTTGGCGTTGTTGTAACTGCTGTTTTTTAATGTTGTTGTTGTGATCTTAGCTTTTTAGCTAGCTTAGGCCTCTTTCTTTGGGAATCTTACTTAAACTTTCCTTTTCAATAGAAAAGTGGAATGAGTTGTTCAGTAAATAGTGGAGTTTTACCTAAAAACTTTCATTATCAAGCATGGCACACTCAACGAGGAATGGCAGACATCAGGGCTAGAGTTACACTGTACCAGATTGCTATCTGAGCGGAGTAATAGCGGAGTAATTTTGACTCCGGATGGAAACTCCAGAGAGCAGTTATACTAGGACATTGCGCTCTCCTGCGCAATATCCCTTCGCATATCTGACCCCGTTTTGAAACAAAGTGTATCGGATTCATGCGCTACACGACAACGGTTCTTCACGGAGGCACGACAAAGTTATTTCATACCACTTCCACAGCCGCTAATCGTAGCGTTCTGTATTGCAATAATGTAGAGCAGTGTAACTGCAACCCCTATCTGACATGAAAGTCACTCTATTCCGATAGCAATCCGGTAGAGTATTACTCAGTCAGGATGTGACGTAACGTGCTGTACAACATATTAGCGTGGCGTATTTCCGTATCAAACGTGAATCGAGCTTTACAAATAACTAACAGAAGAAATATGTTAGCTTCCTGATAACATAACAAGCATTTAAATCCGATGATCGCTTATTTACGAGTTTTTAGAATCGATTCTAGACTGAATCCTAGTTGTGTTGACTATTTGCATCAATTCTTGCAAGATTAGATATCGCGCGTTCAATGAAAACCTCGCGAATAGACGAAGCAAGCCTCGATTCTTATTCAAACCCGGATTAAAAGCGTTTAATATTTAATTTCAGCCTATTTAATCGCAATCTGAATTTGTTTAATAGAGGAAGTCGCTGCTAATATCATTAAAAGGATATTTTCATGGATTTTTCAGTACATGACTGTGAGAAAAACACGAACGAGGCGTAGGCCTTGTATCAACATAAGGGATAATTTCATTGTGAGCTCACTTATTGTTCTGCAATTTGCTTGAAATGAAAATTTATCAATTTAATCCATCTTTTGTGCGAATTGTTAATTCAATACAAATATATATGTTCGCAGAGAAATGATATGATTTTGCTATTAGCTCTAAATCACATGAAATTGCGCTCTGAATTTGCCTAGTTTTTCATGTGTACTTAATTGCGGCATTTTCAATTAAAAGTTGTTTGCTTGATTTTAATCGGAAGCATCTCTATTAGTTTTAGCTGTGTTTGCGCCTAAAGAAAGGAATAATGAACTAACTTCAGTTAGGAAGCGTTTGAAAATCAAAATGCGACAAAGGATGCGAATTAAGGCTACATTAAATCGAAAACTTTCGCACGCAAAACTTTAGGAAGGAATACTTTAAATTGACAATAAACGCCTTTAGTTGCGATTCTTTAGAAAATCAAGATTCTAGAATGAATGTGAATTAAGGCTAAATTAAAACAGTTAGATTACAAATCAGTTAGGTTTCTGTTTCGCTATCTTTCTGACGTATTACTCTGTTGAGTGTCAGACGAAAAGCTTAAGTAATCCATGTGTTCGTTTCACTATGTTTCCGATATTTCTGGCTATATTGAAGTTTTTTACCATCCAAAGACTGTTCTAAATTAAAACCTAAAACTTTAAGATACAAAAAGTTGGGAGAGAATCCTTTTGACAAGATCCTTCGGAAGATTGATTCTCCATCAGTTTAAAATGGGTTTGCGCCTAAAGAATTATAATGAACTGAAGAGCTTTAACTCCAGGTAGGAAGTTTTAGAAAATCAAAATTCTACACAGGATTGATCAATTAAGGCTTCATAAAATACCTCTGTGAGTAACGATTCGTTACGTTTCATTTTCGTTATCTTTCTCAAGTACTACTCTGACGAGTGTCGGACCCAAAGCTTTAGCAGTTGTTATTTTTAGCTATGTTTCTAATTATCCTTGCCATCCTCAAGTTCTGTACCGATCAAAGGCTGTTTCTGACGTACTACTCTGACGAGTGACAGATGAAAAGCTTTAGTATCTAATATGTTTCAATATGTTTCTGATTTTCCTCGCCATCCTGATCCTGAAGTTTTTTACATATCAAAGAATGTTCTGACGTACAGAACCGATGAGTGTTAGAAGAAAAGATTCAGTAGTTATTATGTTTCGCTATGTTTTTTGCTTTTTCTCACCATCCTCAAGTTCCGTACTGATCAAAGACTGTTCTGGTGTACTACTCTGATGAGTGTCAGACGCAGAGCTTCAATAGTTATTATGTTTCACTTTGTTTTGCTTTTTCTCACCATCCTCAAGTTCTGTACTGATAAAGACTATTCTGATGTACTACTCTAATGTGTTTCAAACCAAAAGCTTTAGTAGTTATTATGTTTCGCTATGTTTCCGATTTTTCTTGCCATCCTCAAGTTTTGTACCTATCAAAGACTGTTGTATTTGTATTCTTCATTTCTATCCATATATAGAAAAAACTGCTTTTTACTGATTAAGTATGCAGAAAACCCGTTAGCCGTTTGTTTGAGTTCCCGAGTTGCACTTCTAAAACCATTGATTTCATTAGCTACATATCTTGATAAAACCACATCTGTCTTCAAATATCTGAACGGCACCGTCTCTAAACTGCCTAAACCCGCCTAACCACCGCATTGAAACAGACAAACCCCCAAACATAGTTGAAAACTTGGGGGAACATTGGTAGCTCAGGCTCAAGAAACTGCTGGGATATTTGAGGGAGGTGAGCTGAATGTCCCTCCAGAAAAATGAAGTAAACAATCAAACTTCACTAATTACCAAGATTTTAACGATATTTCACCGTCCTAAGCATGCTTTATCATCGTCTAAAACAATTTGATAACTCACAAGTTACCATCATCCTCATTTCTGCTCTTATTTCATATATAAACCCTAACGAAAAATGATTTATCAACCCTTTGTTCTTCAACCCCTCCTTAAGATCAAATAAGTTTACGCTCATGCCCCCAAAACAATAATAACCCCAACTGCACTGATTACCCTAATGCCCCCAAGCAGACTAACCAACACAGACGTGATTTTGTTTAGGCCAGTGATATTCTTATCGCAATGTGTCGAACTGCAGCCTAGTCTCAATGGCGTCAGCCAAAATAATAAAGTCTTCTTTCAAAAAGTAATGAAACATAATTAGGAAAATAATTCTGTTTTGATACGATAACAAGTTGCGCATGTGTGAAATGATAACATGTTGACAGCCGTGTGTTTTATGCGGACCAAAGAGAAACAGAACCCTGGAAGATGTTTTGACTCTGGAAGCTTGGAAGTTTTCCTCTCAACCTCTGTTCGAAATAATATGTTTCAAAATACGGCCACGGCCAACGGCCACGACCAAGCTTTATGCGGCTTTATGTACAAGTGTTATCCTACTTTCAAGCACACTGGGGAACGTCTGTGCAGTACTGAGGGTGTTCAGCATTGTGCAGGGATATCATCAGTACTGTGATGGGGTATCATCAGTATTGTGGAGGATATCATCAGTACTGTGGAAGATGTTCAGTACTGTGGATGATATTCAGTACTGTGGATGTGGAGGATGCTCAATACTGTGGAGGATATCATCAGTATTGTGGAGGGTATTAAGTACTGTGGGGGAAATCACAAATTACACTTTATTTGCTATCTCCATAGTGCTTGTGGTTTCCTTCCACTGTACTGAGAACCCTTCATGTACTGATAGTATATGTATCCCCCCTTACTACTGATGGAATCTCTTCGCAGCACTGATCATCTCTCGACAGTACTGAATAGTATCCCTCCAGATTATTAATGTTGTTGATGTTATTCCCATTCCTATCCTAAGTTAAATATTCCTAGAGTCCGATTATTATCCTAGTGCATGTTTCGCGTCATGTCTCCATGGAGATCTAACGTTAGAAGGAAACATTTCAGCGAGCAACAACAACAGAGCCTGGCCTATAATCAAATTATCAAAATACCGGATAAACATTCGCTTACAAACAATAGATAGTCATAGCAAGCCATCAGCGGTGGTCTTTGTGACTTGATGGCCTAATTTCGCATTGTTCTGCTTCTAAGTCATTTCGTTGAGTCGCGATTAACGAGGGCTTAGAGTTAAACTATCCAATATTACCAAAGATTTTAACCATTCAGCCTATTATTCCGTTTAATAACAGCGTCATAAACTCAGCAGCCTTACAATAACTTCCTCTTTAATTACTTGCTTCGAGCTTGTGATGAGGAAAAAACAGAACGAGGCTGTACGCTCGTAAGACTATTTCACTACCCTTCTGCTTCGAGTAAAGACCCTTCCTCATTTAAACGCACCCTCGAATAATGAATCCTAATATTGGTCTCAAAGTATTATTTTTCAACATGTTTGAGAAGTTTCCTGCTAGCAATCTACAAATGGGGGTTAATGGCCGAGCAGGTGAAGTGGTCTGCTATCTGCCAATGAAGTTAAGCTTGGTCGTTTGAAGTCAACATCCTGATGGGTGACCTTCGAGGTGTTGACTGAACAACTCACTCCTCCTTCAGAAGGGACGTTAAACAAGGGGTCCCATGCCAATGCCAGAAGTGAGGCCTCTGGCTGTTCCAGACTTGCACGTTAAACATAAAATTACTTACTTAACAGTATAAGGCAAAAACTAGAAAAGAACGAAAAATATTAGGATAAAGGACTCACCAAATCTAAATCTCCGTATTTCAGCCATTTTGCAATCTTGGCAATTCGTGCAGCCCGTCGCATACCGCTCTTTCTCCATCGGCACCATCGTAGGCTCGTGAATAATTCGCCTGTCATAATGAAACTCTTTCGGGGGTCTCTGGAAGTCAGAGCGACGGTAGAACGTCAAGAATTCCGGGCGATGCGGCGAGAGTCTGCTAGGCGGCGATTGGCAGTGTGGCGAATGGCATTCACTGAAGCGATTTGGTGGCGATGAGCAACAAACGCCTGACGATAATGGTGACCGGGACTCCCTGGTGCTGCGATATGGTGGCGACATCTCGTCTTCTGACGATGGATGTCGTTTCTCCGTCTTCAAGGGTTTTGAGAGAATAGCATCAATGCTGAATAGATTTGTGTTGCTTGATTTGCGTCTCACGATGTTGTTGTTGTTGTTGTTGTTGTTGTTGTTGTTGTTAGGTGAGTGGCAAATCAAAGGTGGACTTGCGTCATCGTCGCTTTTCGCCGCGTCACAGCCAATCATCGACGCGCGGTAATTGTAATGGCAGTAGCAATCCGAGTCCTGCATCGTTCTGTAATTCAGATGATACCAGACATATAACAAACAAGTCTCATTAAAATACTCAGTCAACAATTATGGATACCCAGTTTAAAGCTAACCGTCCAGTTGGAAGACATTATACGATAGCCCAAAATAAATAGAATATCGAGAGAGGACTGCATCGTTTCGTTATTCAGATAATTACAGACGTGAAATTTATAAACTTCACGAATATTTTCAGTCAGTAGTAGAAAAAAGAGGCAAAGAAACAAAACTTTTATACAGCCACTTAGGCCTCTCGGACTTATGTCCTCCTCAGAGTGCGACTTATTATTTATGGTAAAGGCTAAGTGTGATGTATAAAAGTTGTGTTTCTTCTTCTCTTTTTTCTACCAAATTTTAGTAATCATATCTACATAATACTTAGTCAGTAGTTATGGATGCCCAGTTTAAAGTTAGCGATTATGTCAGAGCCAAATTTCCAAAATTAATATGATATCAATAGAATGATACAGAAATAATCCATTACATGCTTCAGACGTTTCGATCAATATTCTTCCTTTTTTAGTAAACTTTCTAAAGAAGATATGAAGCCTGTTGAAGAAGATTCTATCAAAACGTTTAAAGCATGGTTTATTTCTGAATTGTTCAGTTTGATTCAGTAGGTTAAAAATACCCCAGGAAAAAAATTTCAGAGCTCGTTCCTTTATATGAGAGAACTTGCAGGGAATCTACAACCGATATTTTTAACAATCTTTGGATGGTACAAAACTTCAAAATAGTCAGAAATACCGGAAACATAGCAAAACGAACACTTGGATTACTTGAGCTTTTCGTCTGACACTCAACAAAAACCTAACTGATTCGTGATCTAATCGTGATTTAGATACTTCTGATCTCAGATCAGTCTTTGATTAGTGCAGAGCTGGAGGAAGGCCAAGAAAATCCAAAACATGAAACATGATAACTACTAAAACTTTACACTCATTAGAGTAGTATGTCAGGGCAGTGTTTGATCGGTACAAAATTTGAGGATGGTAAGGAAAATCTGAAACATTGCGAAACATAATAATAAGCAAATACTTTAGTCAGATGCGCTTTTGAGTAGTTAGTCAGAAAAGTCTTTGATTGGTACAAAATTTGAGAGTGGCGAGGAAATTGGGAAGCATGGCGAAACACAATAACTATCAAAGTGTTACATCTGACAATCATCAGAGTAGTATTTCAGAAAGTGAACGAAAATGAAATCGGATGAATAATGATAGAGGGTTGTTTTCATCAAGAACAGGGTGGGCATTTTGCTTCTGGATTGCCATGGTTTTAAACCACAATGTCTTCCGAACTTATGATCGAGGGGTTGTATCTAGTGGGCAAGCATTTCCAAATTGAAACCAGAGGTAGCACAGATGGGTGTAATAATCACACAAGGATTCACTTCAATTGAGTCAGTGCATTCTACTGTGTCCCTGCCTAAAATTGGATCCAGCTTTATAGTCAGGCTAGCAGGTTAAACGGAAAGTCATTCATCTTCTTCTAACGATCAAATGCCTTTAGAAACCAAAACGAGGGAGTGCATATCGAAAAAGAAGGAGATTTGAACGAAAGACAGCAGCCCCATACAAAGTGTGTGCCGTAGTTCGTGGGATGCTCAGTAGTGGGGGCTGAATCTCGGTAGTTCGAAGGGTTGTTTAGTGGTGTGAAGGGATATCACGAGAAAGGTAGAAAAACCTCCACATTACTCGACATATCCCACACTACACAGATATAGCCGCTCACCCTACTGAAAATAACCCTGAACTACTTCACGCATTTGTAAATGTGACAATAAAGTGCTTCATGATAGCATATAGAGAGACAACATTTTGAAAAGAGTAAAATTGCATATTTACCTCGAGGAGCAATTCAAACAAGTGTCAGCTACTTGAGTGAGTTTTGGAGTGCACCAGCAGACCAGGATATTTTCTTCCCAAATTCAAAATGCGAAGGATCTTCACACAGATATGAACCCTTTTCTTCTATCTGAAAGGCTTGTTATTTCACTGCTCTTTATTGCACCACAGACTTTTTCAAATGCAAGTTCAGATGTGTCTTTGCACGCCTTTTCTGCTCTTTTCGGATCAAACTTCGAACGATCTGCAAGAAGATAGTAACTCCTTCTTCAAATTTAGTTGATTGTTCTTTTACTGTTCTTTAGTACACCATCAGAAAATGAAGAAGGAAATTCTTGACAGTCTCTTGAGAACAAAATATGAAAGATCTGCAATGAGAGAGGTATTTTCTTCTTCTATCTTAAATGATCGTTCTTTTAATCTTCTTTGATGTATCTCTCACCGTAAAAATGAAGAAACTGATTCAAGTTCACGATGTAGCTCTGTCTAGACCAATATAGGAAAGAGGCGATACAAGTATTGGACCGGTTTCTTCTATCTCAGTTGATCGTTCTTTTAATCTTCTTTGATGTATCTTAACACCATCGAAATGAGAAAACCAAACGATCAGCAACAAGACAAACTCTCTTCTTCAATCTTCGATGCTCTTTTTAATCTTCTTCGGTATATCTTACACCACAGCTCATCCAAACCAAGAAGTCAATTCATTCAACGCCCTTTGAGACACTCGTCAGATCAAAACACGACCGCCTGAGATAAGCCGCGCGCCTCAAATGCATGAAAATCGAATGATTGCTCTTTTATTACCCGTAATACCCTGGCAACCCGCGTCAATGTGCGAAAATCGGAATCTATAATCATCATGATAGAATGAACCTCGATCCAACACCTGCTTCGCAGATAGGCTTTGTGTTTTGAATTAACAGGTGTACTCGCAACAAAGCCCTGCGTATCTTTCTGTATCGAGCTAAATCGATTTCGATGTAAGCTTCATTATTCGTGTCCACAAAGAGACGAGATGTGCAATTGAACGTGGAGCCGTGAGAGGTCTTTTAGCGCTCTGCTCGTAATTGCTTCTTTAAGCAAAGGCCTGTATTCACGAGCCTTTGATTACTTCACGCCAGATAAATCGATTTTAATAGACGTCAAGCTGATCGTGTTAGGAAAGCGAAATTAGTTTTGGCCATTCGTTTAATCGTTCATTCGCGTTGGATGCGAAGGTCTTTCAGGTATGGGAAAGACGTCGCCATTTTGCAGGTCCTGTGTGGTTGGTAAGCAACTATGATGGTTAGTCGTTGCTAGATAGTTAGTTAAGTGGAGGCAGTGAAGTAATGTGGAGGGGTATTTTCCAGTAAGTCGGAATGATTTCATCAGTGATTTGAAGGGTGTTTTGTAATGTTGAGGGATATCTTGCAGTAGTAATGTGGAGGGATATCTTGCTGTAATGTGGAGGCTGTGAAGTAATATGGAGGGGTATTTTCCAGTAAAGTGGAATGATTTGATCAGTAATTTGGAGGGTGTTTTGTAATGTAGAGGGATATGATCAGTAAAGTGGTGGGATATCTTGCAGTAAGGTTTAGGGATATCTTGCAGTAATGTGGAGGATGTTTAGTAACGAGGAGGGATATTTTCCAGTAATGTGGAATGATTTCATCAGTTATTTGGAGGGTGTTTTGTAATGTGGATGGATATCTTGCAGTTATGTGAAGGCAGTGAAGTAATGTGGAGGGATATTTTCCAGTAATGTGGAATGATTTCATCAGTAATTTGGAGGGTGTTTTGTGATGTAGAGGGATATCTTGCAGTTATGTAGAGGGTGTTCAGTAACGTGGAGAGATATTTTCCAGTAATGAGGAATGATATCATCAGTAACGTAGTGGGATATCTTGCAGTAAGGTTTAGGGATTTCTTACTGCATTGTGGAGGGGTATCTTGCAGTAACGTGGAGGGTGTGTAGTAATGAGGTTAGTATTAAGTCATTTGAAAGGACTTTATAGCAATATCGAGGGACCTTTGCATTAATGTGGAGAGTGTTCAGTAATGAGGAGGAATATCATCAGTAACGTGGGGGGAATTTTGCAGTAATGTTAATGGTGTTCAGCATGGTGGAGGGATATCTTCAGTAACTTGAAAGTATATCTTGCAGCGATATGGAGGGTGTTCAGTAATGTGGAGGGATATATCTTGCAGTAGAGTGGAAGGATATAATCAGTTACGTGGAGGGGTATCTTGCAGTAATGTGGAGGGTTTCCAATTAAGTGGAGGGATATCCTGAAGTGATATGGAGGGATATGTTCAGTAATATGGAAGTATATCTTACAGTAATGTGGGGTAGTTCAGCAACGTGGAGGGACGTTTACAGTATTGTGGAGGGGCTGCAGTAAAGAGGGGATATCATCAATAATGTGGAGGAATATCATCTGTAACACGGAGGAATATCTTGAAGTAATGTGGAGTATGTTCAAGAAATTAGATCTAGTATAAAGGATAGAACTGGTTGGCGTGATAGTGTACAACCATTGGGGGCGTACGGGAAGATGTCTTAAGTACGCAATACGCAAGTATCTAGACACTCTTTACGTTGCATGGGAAACACAAACATGGAGATGGAAATGGCAAATTGAAAAGCATTATGCCGTAAATTCGTAATTACTAGCAGCTAAATAGAAGATTTTCGCTCCGAAATATAATTAGCTACTTAAGAGAGTAGCCACTTAGGCACATGTATCTATTAGCGAAAAGGGCGATTTCTCTATTAGATCTCACGTCTAGCGAAATTCCTTGGGTAAACATCGCCTAAAACAAGGCTTTCAACGCTCTCAGCGTAATTGCTACATTCGCATGCTTCTTAAAGAGGTTTAATGACTCCGGCTAAGAAACATTTAGAATAATTTGAGCTAAAGAACATTTATTAACGAAAAAGGCGATTTCATAATTTACAGCTACGAAATGAGGAATTGCTGCAATTGTTACAGTAAACAATGCTTTTATCGCCATCATAATAATTTCTACTCTTGTGAGAAATTCACGAAGGATTAACGGTTTCGACTAACAAAGCAATTATAAACATCCGAGGCTGTTGCAGTCCTGAAACATCTAACCCATTGCAGAATTATTAACGCTAAACTAAAAATAGAATTCAAAGACTTGCGTCAAAACGCTAAAAAGACCAACCTTTCTAATGCTAAACTAAAGATAAAATTTCAACGGCTTACATCTAACAGTTAATAAAACAAAACTTTTAGTGTAGCAATGTTAGAAATTTCGCCATATTTCAGATATCTATTCATATCTTGTCTAGGCAAAAACAAGACCTATTGGGTCCCTGTTGTTAGTTCTAAATATAGCTTGCCTCCTTTTCATGATAAAACCAACAGGAGACTGAAATGCAGATCAAAGAGAGATTCCCTATTCTAGGTTGAATTGTCAGTTAAATTTCAAATTACTGTTTATGTCAGTCGTTTAATTTTGATTTTGGCATTGGGAGATATTTCTCATTTTCATTTTCCAACAGTACAGGTTTTGTAGGGGTTGAGTGAGGGTTATGAAGGGGCTTATTTTGTGTTCAGGAGGACTTTATTTGGTTTATAGTAAGGTTTAAGTAGGGGTTATGAAGGGGCTTATTTAATGGTTTAGTTGGGGTAGGGTTTAGTAGGCTTTTGAAGAGTTTAGTTGGGTTCTTAGTGAGGGTTTACTTAGAGTTCAGGTTTTCTAAGAGTTCGTTCGAGCATTGAGGATTTTTCAGAGAATGAAACTCTCCTTGTGACAAACAACATTAGCATGCTTGCTAAGCTGCCTAACTGCTTACATCTAGACCAATCCTAAGAGGTTTTAATCTCATAATTCACAAGTTAAAAATAAGACGCCATCTTAGCATAGTGATTGTTGTGATTTAAAAGTCCTTATCACTTGGTTTTGGTTCAAAGCTGTTAACATAACAAGCTATTAACATAGCATATACCTGTTCCGGGCAAATACGGAAAGAAACCTCACATACAGGTATAGGTCTACGCCAGTTACTACATAACATCATACCGGTATCGGTAAATACGAAACCTCTCAATGCAGTATAGTTCTAGGCCGGTACAGTTCTCATTCCAGTATAGTTCAAGGTTGGTATAGTTTTATGCCGGTATAGTTCAAGGCTGGTATAGTTTTAGGCCATTATAGTTTTAGGCTGGTATATTTTTATGCCGGTTTAGTTTTAGGCCGGTATAGTTTTAGGCCGGAATAGTTTTAGGCCGGTATAGCTTTAAGCCAGAATAGTTTTAAGCCGGTATAGTTTTAGGCCGGTTGCATGAGGCATACTGACGTCAACAAGTGAATGCGACTATCAACCAAAATTCAACCAGTGAAGTTGGATTTTTATAGAATCCCAAGCAAATGAAAAATAGGGAGATGATTCGAAACCACTGAAGTTATAAATACAGACTGGCTGCAAAAACGATATCTCTTTTCAGTTTCGTGATGCCGTCTGCGAATTTATTTTCAAGTTCAGTGTTTCCGATTACCTTTGCCGCCTGACACATCTGACGAAGTAGCTCTTCCAACCGTCTCATGCAACGAATTATACTCCCTGAGTAGAGGAAACAAGTATGGTTAAAACAGACAAACAATAAATCATTTATGATATATGATTCACGAAGTTTTTTGTTCATGTAGAACATCAACATGTGTAAAAACTATATATGTCTATCATACCCAGTTTTCTGTAATCAACATTTCTGAATAGGTACGTAGATATGATTACTAGAAATTGGTAGAACAATTGGTAGATAGTTGCCATTTCGATAAAATCATAAGTCACACTCTGAACAGGACATAAGTCCGAAAGACCTAAGTGAGCTGTATAAGAGTTGTTTCATTGCCTCTTTTTTCTACCAATTTTTCTGAATAGGAATGCAATAAAATCCCGATAATTCGAACATGCAATAACTCAAACTCTTGCTAACTCGAACAGATTTGGCATTCCCCTTGAGCCTTATTCATGTTATGAAGAGCCTCGATAACTCGAACATTCGATAACTCGAACTATTTTGATCGTCCCTTGCTTGTTCGAGTTATCGGAATTCTACTGTATTCTCAAGAGCGGGCGAACACAATTATAATATTACAATTATATCTACCTAAAAAGTCTAGAATTCATGAAGCTTATTTCTGTGTTCTGTTCACTTTTTATTCAGTTTTACGCAAACGAGGCTTGTGACCTGATCATCAAAATTGGGCCAAACTTTTGGACCAGGTATAGAGAGAACAGGGCCAATTCCTGAACGTTGGGCATTTCTACCAAAATTTGGGGGACCTTTCAATAATTTTGATATGGAAGTAGCCACCCACAGATATATATATCGAGCTTAGAAAATCGAGGTTAGCTGTTTGGCAGTGAATTTCAATTTGAAAACTTCTGTAGCACAAATGGGTGCAATAAACACACTAAGACCTCTTACTACCATATGTGTAATGATGTTATACTATTATACCCCTACTAGAAACAAGTTCCATTCTTAGCCTGGCTATACATCGAATAATAAGCATGGTTAATACAGACAAACAATATATCATGTATGATATATGATTCACGTAGCTTTATGTTCATGTAGAACATCCTCAATTGTAAAAATAAGTATGTGTATCATACCCAGTTTTTTGCCATGCCATCAACATTTCTGAATAGGAATACCTATCTAAAAAGTCTAGAATTCATGGAGCTTATTTCTGTGTTCTGTTCCCTTTTACTATTAAGTTTTACGAAAACCAAGCTTTTGTGCACATAAATAAAATTTTACCAAATTTTTGAACCAGTTATAGAAAGAACAGGAAAAATCCCAGACAGTTTGGCATTTTTACCAATATTTGGGAGACCTCCTAATCATTTTGGTATGGAAGTACCCCCCCCCCCCAGCATATATCGATCTTAGAAAATCAAGAAGTTATGAAGTTGGCATTGATTTTCAATTTCAAAATTTATCTTATTTATGGCAAAAATTACGACATCTCTTACTACCTTACTACCATATATGTAGTGCTGTTGTACATGCTACCGTGCTCTAACTGGAAACAAGGTCCACCCTTGGTAAGGCTAGCACATAACAGAAACTCACTCACTTACAAATGGGTCCAATTACATACAAAAGAACTTCATACTACGTAATGTACTTTGCCAGGCTAGAATGTCAAACAGAAAATCAATTCATTTAAAATGGGTGCACTAACAAGTACTGCACTTACATGCACTGCACGTAAAACAACTTTATTCAGCTATTTAATTGCTAATGCTACCCAGAAAGCCCACCCTGGTCAGGCCAACACATAACAGAAACTCGCTCACTCACAAATTGGTGCAAAACTTACACTATATCCTCGTACAGCTACATGCAGCTTTCTAGCGTATGCTACCGTGCCCATGCTAGAAATAAAGCCTAACTTTAGTCAGGCTATCACTTTAAACAGAAACACGAATCACCTACCTTCAAAGACATCGGTCATTTTGCAAATTTGTGCGAATGATGCCCCGTTGCACCAAGCATAGACAACATCCATTAAACTCGGTTTGAATTTCTCCACATAATCCTCCGCATCCACGTCCATTTTGGCCTCTTCGGACACTTTCGCTATTCGACGTGCAGATTCCTAAAACAACGGAAAAAAAGTTGTCAGATCTCGCCTGTTAGTTTATTGTATTGTATTGTTTTATTTAGTGTTAGTACTGACAATAGTGATTGCACAATAATTTATACTAACATGAGCAATTTCAAGGATTGCATGAATTTAGCTAAATACTGCAGAATGCACATTTGTTCTCAAAAAACCAAGTTTTGATCAGATCTTTGAATTATTTGGTATTTTCAGCCTTTTTAATTGAATCTGGTTCTGGTAAGGAATTCCAAATTTTTACTGGTAGTTCTTACATAAAGGATTCATTTCGTGACAAAATATAGAATATCACCGAATTCAACCAAGTATGAGTGCAAAGGATCTAACCACTAGGCCACCCCCTTCATTTCGGGCTCTTGTGATAAAGACCGAGTCTCTCATTGATTACACACTATAATTCATACTTATCATCCTAATTATTAGTTTATGCCATGTTAATAGTTTCTCATAATTATGCATATAATCAGTAAGTTCATAACCTCTACACGAGCGAGTAGCACGTCTCATAGCACACTCCTACTCGAGATGACACATTAACTAATACTGTTATACCCTGGGTGTCGTGGCTGGATTCATATAGAGACATTGATAAGCTGAAGTTTATCCTCGATTCCAGATTAGACAATACAAATAGGGAGCAGGGAGTTTATAATAGGTATCAGTAGGCCATACGATATAATATGCCTGATAACCCAATCTGCCCTGTGGAATCGAATCAATTTGCCCATGCAAAACTTGCTTTTTCTGATTAAGGTGGGGGGGGGGGGGGCTGATTGATTACTTGATGCTTATTCTGGCCTCGACAGTAAACAATAAAAATGGGGAGCAGGATTCGTAATAGGCACAAATTTGGTCAAACCTGCATTTGTCGTAGAGGTCCTGCAAGTTCTTCTTGTAATTTAGTTGGATCATCCGCCTGAAAAAAGACAATTCTATTCAACGGGCTGGATAATTTCCTACCAGATTTCACGCAAGGTTGCCGTTTTGAATTTTGGAGCAAAATCAATGGCAGATTGACAGTAGAGTATCAAATAAACGGCAGGAGGGGTGGTGTTGTGCTGAACAGTCGAGGGTAAAAAAGAGTTGAGAACAGTTGAGGGTAAAGGGGTTGAGAACAGTCGAGGGTAAAGGGTTTTGGAATATTCGAGGGTAAAGGGTCAGAAAATATTGAACAGAATGAACATTTCTGGCTCCTGACTTCTATTTTGAAGTCTAGAATAGGAAACGTGTTCTTTGACGATAATTCGACTAGTAAGAGCTCGAATGCAAAAAGTCCGGGTCATTTTCGAAATTCTGCTTCTCCTCAAGCTCTCGAGCTTTTGCCAATTTGTGTAACAAACATACAACAGAATAATTTCCTTCCAAACTGACCTACAGGCAAAGTTTCAACTTTTACTACATGGGAAGGTGTTTATTTTCGACTTTTCCGAGGGCTAGCCTCCGTCTATCCTAACACCCGTCTTCGTATTACAATTTTGGTAGCTAAGCATTGCTACGGCTCATATTCCTATCTTGTATTGCGTGAACTAAGACCCCCATCTTTAGCAAAATCGTGTACTCTGATGATAACAGCTGCTCATCATTATCCCAACCTCCTTCTATACTAACACCCATCAAGCCATTGCAATTCTGGTAGCTATGCATTGCTAAGGAGCATATCCCTATCTTGTATTGTGTGAAAAACGATATTTTGCAGAATCGAGTATTTATTATGATGATGGGAGCCTTTCATCATTATTCCAGCCTCCTTCTACATTAACACCCGTCTTGCTATTACAATTTTGGTAGCTAGGTGTTGCTAAGGAGCATATTCCCATAATGCATTGCGTGAAATAAAATCCTAATATCTCCGTGACTTAACCTCCGTCTATCCTAAAACCCACCATATTGCAATGTTGGTCGCTATGCATTGCTAATGGGAAATTGCTATCATGCATTGCGAGAACTAAGACCCCCCTATTTTTTGCGGAATCATATATTGTGATGACCAGAGCTTTTTATCATTATCCGGGACCATCTAGCGTTACTCAGCCGTGTCAATACATTAGAAATGTTTGCTTTTTCTGCCAATTAACTCCAAGAAAACCAACTGCTGCGCCTAATTCCAACTTAATAGGTTGTCTAATTTTCAATTCAAATACATTTGAAAAGCGGAAAAACAGACAAGGCCTAGTTTCTTGCTGGTTTTGACACAAGTTGGCTGTTAAATCAAAAACAAAAGATTTCGAAGAAACAAGTGTTAGGAAAAACGACCAGGCACTTTCATCTCACTTAATCGAAATGACGAACGCAAAAACGTCAATTAAACACGGAAGCGTCAAAATAGGTTATGATCGATCTTATTAAATCGTTGATTGCCAATTCTATCGAGACACGTGTAGAAGGTAACAGCTGATTCTCGTCAGAACACTCAAACCATTTATGGCTTTGTGCAGCTCTCTCTGTAACTGTGAAGCTCTTTGTATGAAGTTTAGGATAGTGAGAGGCGCAAAAAACAAATCTATTAAAACTTTCGTTGTCCGATTCGAAGATAGTAAGCGTAATTGTCTATCAACTATCAAGGCAGTGCTTCAATAAGTGTAGCTATTCAGTGAGCTCTTTTTACTTTACACATAAACAAATACCTTGCAGAGATAGTAAGCATATTAACCAATCAACTATCAATGCAGTGCTTCTATTGGTCTACCTATTCAGACAGCCCTTTGTGCTTAGAACATAAACCAATACCTTACGAAAATAGCAAGTTCATTTGCCTATCAACTATCAATGCACTGCTTCGATTAGTCTACCTATTCAGTGGGCCATTTGTGCTTTGCACAAAAAACAAAACCTTATGAAGATAGTAAGCGTATTTACCTATTAAAAATCAATGCACTGCTTCGATTAGTCTACCTATTCAGAGAGCGTTTTGCGCTTTACAAATAAAACAATACCTCACGAAGATACTAAGCGTATTTGACTATCAACGATCAATGCACTGCTTCCATTGGTCTACCTATTCAGTGGGCTCTTAGTGCTTAGCACATAAACCAATACCTTACGGAGATAGTAAGCGTATTTGCCCATCAACTATTCTTCTTATCATAAGCAACTCATTCATTCATGCAAACTCGTTCTAATAATGTAAGACCCATTCATTGATACATATTCCATTAATGCTTATTCTAATCACATACAAGCCAAGCCAAGCAGCAATCAAACGTTCGGCGCCATCATCCATAGAACGTAAAGCACAGTTCTAAAGCACAAACGTATTGCACACACCGAGACGGCATTGTTCGCAAAAGCGTAATCTAAATCCGAAACTGATACAATGCTGAAGACAAGCGATATTCAAAGTAGAAAAACAAGCTGACCTTTTCTTGAAACACAAAGCAGCTCAACAAAGCGACACATTGCTGTGGAGTCAGATCGTTGAAAGCGCCATTGAATATCATCTCTGTCAGTAGCAGCTCGTCGGCACTGCAAAATCAAATTAGTCGTTTACAATACGAGAGGAGATTACAATTAGAACCACGTACAATTGCTTCTGATAATATAAACAGTTAAAATGCGGTTGAAAGCAAATTGGAACGTAATTGGTTTTCAGAAATATGCTCACTCGATATGCGGTTTATGATTGAATTAAAACCGTCTGATTTTATGGTATGGGAGGTTTGATTTATCGAAGCAAAATTTTGGGGAATTGATTTAAGGCGATAATTAAAGGGGTGAAAGATGCGATTAATTAGGATAGGCTGGAGGAGGCAGCTCAGCTGTTAGAATGATTGAGGCGCAGACTCAAGAGGTCGTTGGCTTCAACCCTACCTTAGTCAATTAATTTTCACAAATTGATTTCAATTAGGATAGAACTCTGGATTTAATTCGTTATGTAACGACTAAGACGCGATAAGCATGCATAAAATCGGTAATCAACCCCCGGGATCCTTATTCGAATCCACTATTTTCAGGGGAGATTATCTGAATCAACGTTATTATAACATAAGTAATACACAGAGAACGCTACATAAATGTTGTTATTCGGAGTTTTATGCTACTGCGATCATCAGACAACTAAATTCAACTACTCAAATTTGAATTAAAAATATAATTTTCGTCACAACATGTGTGTAGTCTTATTTGTGTGTTACTTCCATTTTATCTTGCTCTACCTTCTATGGTACAGAGGACATCTTCTTGCCTATGAAGACACTTCACTGCAATTATTTAGGTTTTTCTCGATTAGACAGACCGATCTTTCTTGTCTGATGATCGTAATAGTGTGAAACTCTGATTAACAACATACGCATTGTTATTTGTCTGTTACATCTATTGTATCTTGCTCTACCTTCTAAGGTACAGAGGACCTCCTCTTGCCTATGAAGACATTTCACTGCAATTATTCAATACGTTAATTAAAAATTTTTAAGTTCCTTAGATGGTTTTATTTCTTGGTAGAATATCTGCTTACTGTAGTCCTAACTCTAACCCTTCCTCCAGCACTAACCCTGACTCTAACCCTAATCCCAGCACTAACCCTAACTCTAGCCCAAGCCCTACCTCTAGCCTCGGGGATAGTATGCCACTCCCCCTCCTAGCAAGTGTATTTATCCATAATGGAAAACATAAGATTTGCTTGAATGACGTCAGGTGCTAGACAAAAACAAACATTGGAGGAAAGTCCTTTTAAAAATGAACTTCTAATTCCTTCCCTGCAATTAGTTAAGCTACTAAGGTACTTTGCAGAGCAAACACACTTAAAAAACAGACACTTAAAAGAGTAATTAGTTTGTTGAAACTGGTCCTGGAGCAAATGGTGTCTAACAGGTAATTAGGCTTCGATATTTTTAGTTAATGGTTTGTTTTTCGAGATAAAAGCAGCACATTTTAGGCTTAGAGCTTTTGATCCCTATCATGATAATTGTGAGCCTTTTGTAAACTTTCCAGGCAGATGTCTTGGAACCCAAAAGAGGCCAGGCAAAGATGGCCGACCAGCTGTCAATCAAAGTGCAGAACAATGTTATGTAAATGATTGATCATCTTCTAACCAGTGGTCGAATCGTTTTCAAATTTGATCTAATCTTAGCGAAATTGTTAATCTGTTTGGAAATGGAAATAATTCTCATTGTTTAGAAGTTTTCCGGGTTGATTCAAAACTTTAATGTTGTTGTTGTCTGGTGACTACAGTACGCTGGCAAAAACAGGTTATAGAGCCGTCAAAATTACTGCTCAAGTTCGTTTGTTCAATTATTTATTTGATAATTCTTGGGATACGAAAATTCATAAAAATATCCTTGATAAGAAATCGACCCCTGAAAAACAGAAAGTAAGGGAAATAGTAGAATAAAAGTAAAAAAGTAAGTAAGGGAAATAGGATAATAGATTTAAACCCAGCACAAGTCAATATAACCTACCTGCTTATTTCGCAAGCTACTCTGCCTTTCAGTTCGATAACATCTGAAGAAGTCGCATATCCAAGCCTAGAAATAAAAATGTGATACTAACTACGAGATAGACAAGTATCAGCCTGGGGGACGTCTGTGCAGTACAATATATAATGGAGGGTATTTTGAAGAATGTTCAGTGCTGAGGAAGGAAATCAAAACCACAGTGGAATTGATACCCAAATTGCTTGTGGTTCCCCTCTACAGTAATGAATACATCTTTAGTTTTTCTTAATTGTGTTAAACTAATTCAGTCACAAATTGAAGTATTAAACACACTGATTTTTTTTACTTGTGGTGATGCAGTGCATGATACCAAGTACCTACTGGAAATAAGTACCCTTTTGTAGGCTAGCATCTCAAACGAAAACTCAGTCACTTACAAATGGCAGCATCAAACACACTGAGACCTACGTGATCTAGTGACTGCTATCTTGCCCCTTATAGCTATCCCATCATACAAAAACTCACTCTTAAATTGGAGCATCAACATACAAGGACCTCACCACTACCATATGTAATGTTGTAGGGCATACTACCAAGCCCCTACAGGATATAAGGCTTCTTGTCCCAAGCTTTATGTATCCCAAGTTAAACATAAACTCAATCACTCATTTCTAATTCGTAATGACAGCGTCATACGGTTTATCACATTGAAAATATACTGCTATCTGGCAAGTCTTCATCAGAATAAATACATTTGATCTTATCAAGGCTGTTTCTGGCACAATATTTGACATGATAGTCAACATTTATCACGATAAGCCTTTGATGTTTAGTAGGGGCCCTACTAAATATCAAAGGCTTGTCATGATAAGTGGTGATTATCTTGTCAAATATTAAGTCTTTATCATCCAACTCATTCAACATCATTCCTAGAGTAAAATTGAATTCAATTGAATTCACACCACACATGATAACTACTGAAAACTACCCACCTCCTGAGAACTCGTTTCCTGCACTTCAATTCATCCATCTGAATCACTGTCTTCGCTTTCTTTAAGTTCTGCTTGACATTTTTAATTTCAGTTTCCACATTTGCTTTTTTAGCACACAAATTATAAAGAGTATCTAAATCAGGGTCTTTGTGGATGGGGTGTGTGTACATCCGGTGTTCCAATACTTCGATTTTTCGTACGATCTTCTTCAACTGTTCGTCTTTTATGTTCATGTCTTCGATGGGGTCGAGAAGGGGTAAACCATCTGGAAATCGCTTCTTAACTTCCTGAAATATCAAAATATAGAAATGGTGTAAAGAAAAGGGAGAAAATATGGCTCATGATACACAAAGAGTACTCAAGAAATTGCAAAAACAAGAAGGGGTAGACCATCTGGAAATCGCTTCTTAACTTCCTGAAATATGATATATGATATATGTTGTAAAGAAAAGAGAGAAAATGAGGCTCAAAATACATAAAAAGGCTCAAGATGTTGCAAGAACAACGAGAGAAATATTGTTGTTGAGTTGCAAGAGCAAGAAGGGGTAAGGTATCTGGAAATTTTTTCTTTGCTTTCTGAAATATGAAAATATAGCTTTAGAAGTGTTGTAAAGAAGAGGTGCAGAAATAAAATGGACGAGCTATCAACAGAAAGGCTATTAACAAGGGATGAGTATGAACATAGAAGTATGGTATAAGTATGGTCTTTGATTGGTACACAAATCCAGTATGGCGAGGAAAATCGGAAACATACCATTTGAGTGTCCGACAAAAAGCTTTAGAAGGTTACTATTTTTAGTCATGTTTCAAATTTTTCTTGCTACAATGAAGTATAGAGGTATACACCCTTATAATGGGCTGATATAATTGCTCTTCGACTTAACTGGAAAAGGAGTACCAAAACTATGTCCCCTAGAAAAAGCTATAATTCGCTATGCTTAAAGAGTACAAGTAACTAGACCTAGACTACGATGAAAATAATTTTATGTGTAATACGTAGTGTTAGGGTAACTAATGTTTGTAACACATAAATCACCCTGTGCAATATATTCATCTCATCAGTGCAATAATCTCCTTTGGTGGTAGATTAATAATTCAGAATACACAGTTACCTGAACTGATTTTCCAACAGTCTGTCTTGCATCAAGCGGCCTCAGATCTTTTGGTAAATAAAGCCGAATGCTGCTAATGGCTTGAAGTAAATGAACTAAAACTGGAACCACCTGAATCAAGATAAACAATCCTAGAAATTAAAAACGTTTTGATTTTCGTTTGATCTTCTGCAACAAAGTTTGGATTTGTATGCCACATTCAACTGTTACACCATTCAATTATTCTGCTCCATTTTTAGACTTATAATAATATGCGTACTGTAATAAATAGGTTGTTAACCTTATTTTCATATTATAGGCCCTTATATCAATCTGACATGGGCCTGTTTCTCCAGTTGTGCTGGTTGTACTTATGGTTCACAAGTGGCGATAAAAGCCTATATCATTATCATGTAAAATATTGGGTTAATCTTTGATATACCCACATTAATGCTATCAAGTGAGATCCCAATTGAAAGAATTCATCACGAAAACATATTCGAGAAGAAGAAACAAAGATGTTCTAAATCCTGCTTCTACTCAAGTTTACTTCCTAATTCTTCAAGTGGTGGAAAATAGATGATTCTCCTTGATTACCTTTCGCTTACGAGTACAACGCCTTACCACTACACTAATGAGGACCACAGTTGCAGAAGAACGAACAGAATCATCAACTGTAGCTTGGACTACAAGGCATCAGTCAGGCTGCATCTGGAGAAGAAAACTCTTACCATCATCTCGCCTTTCTCGTCAGGTTTACACGGAACTGGCACTTCTCCTGTCGCCATCTTTTTTGTTGATTTTGAGCAATTCAGAAGAACTTCGACGACGTATATGGTTTCGTTGGAAAACACACTGCTCTGAATAAGAAAAATTCAATAGTTCACAAATGCTTGGTTTAATCTTGCTCATCATCATAACCAGGGAAAAAGGCTTCTAAAAATCTGCATTAATCAGATATCCATTTAAAACCAATTTTTCTAAAAGAATTTCAAACGACAACTTGATGGAATCAAACCCACGACCCCTTCGTTGGATTCCAAGAGCCTAATTTTACAGCATTATTTCACTGCCCATCCTCTGCGGATACCAGGCGTTCCTGTGTTCAGCATAGCCGCACTTAGCTCTTGTACAAGTCCAAGAGCTAAGTTGCTGAGCTAGCACTCGCAGAAAACCACTGGGCATTCTACGCCTTCATTCGATTGCTCACGATATGACTAAATTGCTTACGCCATCATTCGATTACTCACGACAAGACTCGATTGCTTACGCCATCATTCGATTGCTCACGACATTATTCAATATCTGACGTCAAATGAAAACAGCATGGGAATTTTCCACGGTCGTCAGTGTAATCAACACAGAGAAATTGATTATCATTATTTCCAGGCAGTCATATATTAAACTGCACAAAAGCTAAGGCTAAGGAGAAATCGAGATGGTGGCTATCACCGGCATGATCTCACTACTTATTCTCTGATGTTCCTGTGTTAAGCAGAACTGCACTTATCTGTTATATATGTAAAAACTCACAGTGGAGAAATGAAAAATACCAAAATAAATTCTCCAGACGTTTTTAAGTGAAAGAAAGATCAAGAAAGTTGAAACATAGTTAGAAATACCTTTTGATTATTCTTCTTTTGGAAATTAATCACACAGCCCCAACCAAAATCTTGCTCGCCATCTTTAACCTGATAAATGAAATGAAACATAAAAGAGTGTCCTATTTGCATAAGAATAAAATAAGATCTGATAGATTAACAAAACATCCTACACCATTACGAATCATATAGGATAATTAGAGCCTGACTACATGAGGCGAGCTGACCTAGGCATAAACCGTATTGAACAGTTTCAATTGAACCGTGTGTATTTGGAAAAGTGAAGCGGGTCAGCTCAGGGTTAGCTCTTTTACGACCTAAGTTGCCACCAAAAAACGCGAAATATGCATTTGCAAAACGTCAAAACTCGTTCTCAACTCATCTCGTTTGCGAATACATGAGCAAAGCTTACCCGGGCTATCTTAGCTAGTCGATTCAGCCCGCTTTATTAGCCTTGGTCAAGTTGAGCTGTTGAGCCAACTAACCTCACAAAATCACAAATCAAGCTTTCCTACCAAAATGAAGGCAAGATACAACCCTGCACATAAGTCCAAACCGGATCAGCTCACTTCATATAATCACGCCGTACTTGCTGAGCTACCGGGGCAATAACTACGTTAATTACCTGCACAACTCTGCCCGGTTGCAAGTATGGTAAACAGTACTTCGGCTGATGGATGAACTTGAGCATATCATTCGCTAGTCGATCTAACTGCTGCCTGATTCTATAATACGA
The DNA here is from genome assembly GCA_963924455.1 of Pelagia noctiluca. Lineage (NCBI taxonomy): Eukaryota > Metazoa > Cnidaria > Scyphozoa > Semaeostomeae > Pelagiidae > Pelagia > Pelagia noctiluca. The sequence continues at coordinate 13,900,438 of OZ004328.1, read as the reverse complement.
CATGATTGCATCCTCTTTGGGAATCGTTACAGCATCACGCTTGTCCTCCAGTTTCTTCATATCTTTGCAGAGAAAGAAAATTTAAACGGTAAATTTACAGGGACATGCAAAACATACCATATGAAACAGAAAAATGTAGATATGTTACAGAGAACCAGTTAGAGAAAGTCTTTAACTGATATAAAACATACCTTAACGTAATTTTAGATGGTAGATTAAAGATGCAAACAGAAGGTGTGGTAGTTTGGTAAATTTGCATGTTTCGTGGTAATTCAGTTCAATTAGAGTTTTGAACAACTTGCTGCGGACAAGCATGAGACGTTGAATCTCTGCGAATAAGATTGGTTTCAAAGAATCTTCGTTTCTATTGAAGGGAAAGCAAATCGAGTATTCATAACTTTTTTTCGAATCCTTTTTAGAAAGTCATGAGGAAGCTACTAAAGATTTTGTTTGTTGAGCAGAGATTTAGGCCCAGCAGCAAGCCCCACATTGGATATGCGTGCTCGAAGAGAATTTTCAAGGCTGGTTGAATAAAATAATATCATATCACATAACCCCTCCGTGTGCGCTTTTAACTGATGTCAAACGTACCTTCAAGCAGTTTCGGAATGGCAGAGTAATTCTGGAACTGATAGAAAGACTTTCCGAGCATGTATTCTGGATTAACTTCTTCTAGTCTCAGCAAGTTTAACACCATGTTGTATGTCAGGCGGAATGCACTGTTCAGGGGATCGGCTAAACCCTAGAAATGGAAAATGCAAATTGTTTTTATTAGAGCATTAATTAATTTCTCTAAGCCAGGTCTATGTGAATTGATTCCAGGCATTATTTCATTATTCTAATTCTTAGAAGAGAACAATTGAAAAGAGGAGGGCTTTTTAGAGAGTGGGCTCAAAAAAGAAGAGGGATATTTTACGGTAATGATTTCTTTCATGCTTTACATGCATATTTTTATCTTTATTCATTACCTTTAGTAACATCCAGTGATTGAAAAGAGGAGGGCTTTTTAAAGATGTGGATTGGAAAAGGGGGGCTAAATAAAGCTTGTACGGTATGGATTTAGATCATGATTTAAAAGCAACTATCCAGTTAATGGATCACCTTCAGTAGTCCTTTGCCGACATCTGGTCCCATCTTTTCATCAACGATCAAAATAACAATTCCTCTTTCATCCAAACCACGCCTTCCAGCTCGGCCACTCATCTGAATGTACTCTCCACTTGAAATCTGAAAGAATATCAACAATTCCATATGATAGAAAAGAAGATGTTTTGATTTCCAGAGAAAACAGCGCCAAATACCTGATAGTATATCTAGAGATTAGTTTTTCTCCTGATGTGTGAGCAATCACGAAACAGGCTTGTAGAGATGAAGGAGTAATTACCTGCTTCTCCTCTCCTATTCGGGGTATTCATATGATAAATTTACATAAGCTGATTTTTCAATAATCAATAAGCGATGGGAAGAGTTGCATCACTGGTAGTTTCTTTAGAAGAAACAAGATTTGGAACCAATCAAGAAGATTTGTGTAATTGATGTCTAAAACTGTCACTACTAGTATAGGAAAGTCGTTACCCTTCGGTAAGTCTGAAATGAATGTTAAAGATTCACGATGGTTGGTCTCTGCATTCTTGCAAGCGTAGTGATAAAAGTTCCATAGTGATAAAAGTTGTAAGTTTGACAAGGTTCTTTCAGCTATTTGAAGAGTCCCTTGATACCCAATGGATAAGAACGCAGACGTGCAATGCCAGAAATCATGGGTTCAAGTCCTGCTCAGTTCATTTAAATTTACATAATTGATTTTGATTGATTCCAGATGTTATATCTCTCATAAATGAAGTAACAAAAAACTCAAGGTAATGAAATAATAAGGAGTTACCCATCGAAAGTCCACACCATCAAATTTTCTTGCATTTGTAAACACAACAGTTCTGGCAGGCATGTTTAACCCAAGAGCAAATGTTTCTGTCGCAAACAACGCCTACAAAAATAAATTAAAAATAAATTATAGATTTGACTTTGTGTTTGATGCAAGCTTTAATGGATTGAATTACCCTAAAAGTTATATTAAGTACCAGCCCAGCCCCCTCTTCATACAAGAAAGACTACAGAGTAAAATGTGACGAGTTGAGGATAGCTAATGGATGTATTCCATTGTAATAATTTGAATTTCTAGCTTAAAATGTTTGAGAGCAAATAATTTCTTCTCCAAACCCTCTTTAAAAAGTACAAACTCTAATAAGCCCCCCTCCCTAGAGCTTGAAAAATCAAATAAGCCTCCAGGGGGCTCAATAGAGCTTATATGGTATTCTGATAAGTAAACTAGTCATTTTTGCATCCGATTTGAATTCAAAGGATTAAGAAAATCTATCGGTATTCGGCTTAAGGCCACATAATTATACCATTTTCACTATAGGATGAAGAAGGACCAACTGAGCAAGTCAGATATTATCTTACCTTGATGAGGCCTTCTGAAAACAATATTTCAATCACTTCTTTCAGTATTGGAAGCAATCCACCGTGATGAATACCAACTCCTCTTTTTAACAGCGGGAGGACATGCTCCACCTAAAAATAATTTTTAACACGTTGAGTTCCAACAACAATTGATATGTAGTCCGCCAGACCCACGGCTTAAAATCGTCCTAGCATTCATAACTAAGCCAGTAAAAATCAGTGAATGCTATCGTTACAGACAGTAGGACTACATCGAGCACAGATCAAATCTATACCAAAACTGTAACGTAACAATAATTATGTTCCTATTTACAAAATATTTCTTAGGCATGCAATAGTCTGTTCAGAAATGAATTTGAAAAGATAATAACTCACGATTCATATTTTGGTACTAGGAATGGGGATCAGTACACCAACCCCCCCTTTCAGGACCCTCATATAAAGTGATGCAGTTCATGCCTCCATGCCTATGCTGGAAACTTTCCCTGTCACGACAGCAACTGGCAATCATAGCTAAACAAGTGAATATTAGTAAAACCTCACCTGGGGTAATTTCTTATCTTCATCGGATAAACAATCGATGGCATTCGAGAAGACATCATTCACCAATTTCTTTTCTTCGTCTATTGTGAAGGAAAATTCACGATTGGATATCATTTACTATATTCTTGAATTAACTTCAGTAGCTAACACTCGTATGTGATCACGTGTGTTGAACGCTAAATTATAATTTGGTAACTTCATGTTTTAGACCATTATTAAAACACACTACATGCACAAATAGCGATAGAGATTTGTCCATGTTAAGTGTGTTTTAATAATGGTCTTAAAACATAAAGCTATAAAATCATAACTCACATAATCGTTTAGTAGGAATCACATAAAATGAAGGATGCATCTTACAACTCAGGCTGCACGATTGTTTGTAATTTGCTGCCTTACCACAGTGTGATGCAGATACCATTGCTGTCAACGCCAAGTTGACTAAAGTACTGCGAAATTTCTTTTGTCTTGTAGTTAGATCCTCTACAGCAATTAGGATGTTTGTTTACGTCTTGAGCATAAACTTATAAGTGATATGAACTCCTGACATTAATCTGCTACCTCTTTAATCATACATGGTTGATTAATTATGAACAATCAACTAGGTGATGGTATATACTAATTTGCAATAAGATTTATCGATAATGATGAAGAAAACCAGAAATACCTGTATTGAAATCAAGTTTTGACATTTGCAGAGCATTCGCCTCGCATTCTTTTTTAGAAAATCCAAACACAATAACAGGGGCAAAGTTTCTTTCCATTATCATTTTCACAATTTTGTAGACATTCGATGGTCCTGAAAACATCAAAACAAGTGATTTCCTCTGTTAAAACAAGAAATGTCTTTTCAATAGCTAATTCTACCTTACTTTCTTCACAATACTTAATGAAAAAGGTATGTTGGTTTGTGTTTGACATGCTAGCCTGCGAAAAGCTAGAGGCCTCATTTCCAGCAGGGGCATGGAACTCTTATTCAAGCATAGCAGAATGTCATTATGGTTTGTGGAAAACAGGAAGAGATCCCAACATAGCATACACACTACCCACCCCACCCCCTAATAAGTAGGTCAGGAAATGAAATACGGAAGAGAATCTCAGGTTTGATGGAACGGGATTTCGTAAACTCTACCCTCACACTTAGTCCCATGCAATTAAATGTTTGATGCTTGATGCTAAAGTGAAAAGTACCAATAAGAAGACTCACCTTTCGTTCCACCTCTTTTTCCACCTTTTTGCCACTTTTGCTCCCCTGATGATCCGCCATCTTGCAAGACTGCCATTGCTTTGTTAAAATTGTCTTCTCTGAAATCTCTCTACAATCAAATCAGACTTGTTTTTGAAAAGGTAGGCAGAAAAGTCCAAAAAAAGAATTCTTCCGCTAACGAGCCAGTAATCACTACTATGTTGATATTATGCATTTGTGGTTGTAATTTTGCACTAGGGCGTTGAGTAAGTACCCCGTGGAACGTCTGTGGAGTACTGTAGGGGGATACCATCAATACTTTGGAGGGATACTATTAGTAATGTAAAGGGTGTTCAGTACTGTAGAGGATATCATCAGTACTGTCCACTGGGGAGGTAATACCGAAAGTGCTTGTGGCTTCCCTCCGGTGTACTCATGGTATTCCACACAGTACTGAATACCCTCAACAGTACTGATGGTATCCACCAAAGACTCCTCCTGCTCAACATCCTCCAATGTACTTATGGTATACTCCCACAAAAATGAACATCACCCAACTCCACAATACTACACAGACGTTCCACTGGTTGGTAAGTAATGGAATAGAAGAAAAACTTGTATTAACATTGAAACGCCACTACAAACAGCTTACATTAGAATAATTTAATCTAATAAATAATTTAATTTAATTTAATAAATAGGGTGGAAGGTGAAATAGAGATGCATGATTTGTCACAAGTTACTAACCTTTTCGTCTTCGACCAAATAAAGACCATCTCCACCGGTGGGGTAGAGGTAATGTTGCAAGGGCGTCGGCCGAAAATCTGTGTACACCACGTGGCATGGCTAAAAAGCAGAAGGAGACTTTTAATAACATGTTACTCTCGTCCAAAATCGGAAGTAGTCACCAAATGATGTTTGTTGTATTTTGAACAGTTTGACATGATTCTTTAAAGGCTCGAAACAAGTTTGAAATTTGTTGGAAATAGCTTTTGTATGGATATCTACACCTGAGAATTTTACCAAACTGGGCAACCACTATTCTCAGATGCCATCACCAGGTCTTGGTTTAGGACAGGAGTCCATTAGTTCCAAGAGTTAGCACATTCAGCTTTGTTGGGTTGTCTGGTGTAGTGGGAGGCAGAAAAAATGGATGAGTTAAGAAAAGACAAAAATGATAGTAAAGAGGTCAGTCCTAAACCCCTTGTCTATGCACATGTTGGCCCCAAAAAAGGACAATACCTCCATAAAATATAGATTTTAGGTATACCTTTTTAGGTGTATGGAAGTGTATGGAGAAGTAATGATTTATATGATGATATTTGATATATTTAACCTGTTCTTGAGACATGACGATGCCATATAAGAATAAAGCCCACTTTGGTAAGAATAATTTCCTGTTATAAAGCATACCTTATGAATTAATGTATAAACTACTACATACTATGTCTGTTGTTTGTTTAAACAAAGACCACTACAAACTACTTTATAGCGATAATAATTCAAACCAAATTATCAGGACAGCAACTTTCATTTACCTGCTTATGAAGATGGGCAACCCATTCTGCAAACTGACGGGCATTTGGTATTGTCGCAGACAGAAAAACGAAATGGACGTTATCAGGCAGCAGAATTATTGTCTCTTCCCAAACAACTCCTCTTTCTGTAACAAATGAACAAAAAGCATAAGAAACAAGGCTTTCGATATAGGATGTTGAGAGCAACACTTAGTGCTGTGGGAAATCAAGGAAACGAGAGAGCAACGTCAGATTTGTGACAAGGTTAGAGTACATTCCTAATTAGAGATTACTGATAACGTTATCCTGAAGGAACCAATCTGATATGAACGGCAAATTCGACTTTTGTTGCAATCACTTTGTGGCTTATCGATTGTTGAATAATGTTTCATTAAGTTTGAGGAAAAATAGGATTTGGAAAATCAATTGAGATAGTCTGTGAGAATGAAAATAGCCCAAGAAGGACACAAACTCATGCCCTTTTTAAGATCATAATCCATCATCTTGCTTAGAGGAGAAATCTGATAATTTTAGAGCTAGATTTTGTATGGGTGTACAACTTTGTATAGACTTTCTTTCCCTTTAGGCCAGTCTCCTATACCCTACATTCCATGATTGGCCTATTTCACTTTGCTTCTCATGCTCATGATGGTTAAGCCTACACATCTTAGTTTAAACATTTATACACCCATACAAATGGAAATGGTCCTAAAGCTATTTTTGGAGCACCAACACATGCTATTTTTGAAGTCCTCAATCGATTAATAAACTCACCTTTATCTCTCATGTAATGTATCTCATCGAATACCACCCATGCCACTTCTCGCATCAACTGTTGATTAAGACAATAAAATCGAGATTAAAAAGGATGCAGGGGCAAAACTCAAGGGGGGTAAAGGAAAAGGGGGGTACGACATCCCCTTATCAGAAATAATGTTGCAAAGCAGATTAGAACATCCTGCATATTTTCACACTTGAAAGGAAAATAGCTTTTGAGGACCATGGGCCAACCTCTTAAAGGAAATAGTAGCGAGATACATGATAGACAACACAGCAGTCATGTAGAGAATATCCCTGAACTAGTCAAACTCATCCGTGTTTGGTTTATGGGAAATTACCATGTTCTTTCCTTTCTAGCAGGGGTTTGGCAAAACTTTTAGGGCACCCTCTAGTTTCATCCCTGAAAGAATTCTGTTAGATGTTAGTTCCACAATTGCTTTTACCTCTGATCCACGATAAAGCATACTCCTCAAAATCTGCAATAAGAAACATCTAAATCAATAACCCATTTAAAACTTGTCTGAAGAAATAAAAAATTAAATGGGAAGGAAACAAGAAGAAAGAAAAATATGAAAATAATAAGAATAGAGATACTAAAAGCCAAATGAAAAGAAAACGTAATATAATCAACAAACATCACAAACATCTACCTCTGTGGTCATGATGAGGGCGCTTGCACTTGGATTAATCGTAACGTCACCAGTCATAAGACCAACGTCGTTGAATTCGTCATAAAGTTCTCTGTACTTCTGGTTACTCAATGCCTGAGAAAGCAAAGTTTAATTAACGAAGCCCCTTCACGCTGACAGGGTTACCTGTTTTTTCTACTCTAGGTTTATTTACAGCCAATCATCTGCAGTCGAATCATTTGCAAAGCCCAAAGGGTCCACTGATAGGTAAACTAATCGAGCAGCCCAACCCTAGTCCTTCCTCTCAATGAGACCACACCTCGTGATTGCTTTTGCCTTTTTGCCTAGAATTACAGGCAGCTGGCTAATTCTCTCCTCACACTTTGTGACAAGTCTGAAGATTGAATTGAACACAAAACCCTTTGGTCAAGAGTCCAGTGATCTAACCACTTGGACAAGCCTCCCACAGATTTCTATAACATATCAATTTCTTTTACCTTGATTGGAGTGGTGTAAATAACTCTTTGTTTTCTTTGAAGAGACATGGCTATGCAGTATCTGAAAGAAGAATATGATACAAAACTAAAATCAATAAGACTTTCCTTTAGTAGTTAGGGTAACTTAAGTTTTAAGGGACCTGTGCAACCAAGAGCCTTAGTAGACTTTTCTCCTTTATGTTTTGAAAACCAGACATATTTTTATGATTGTTTATATATAATTAAAATTGTATGTTAGAAACACAAATGAACTTGAGAACATGCAGCCCTAAGAGGCTGGTAGGTTTAAAAAGCCGAGTTCAGGTTTATCTTTGCATCTGATCAGTGACAGTGCAATTTGTGTGAGTGAAATGGCACTTATGGTACATTGGCATAGAGCACTAGAGTACTAATCTAGAGTACTAATCTACAGTTTATGGGTTCAAGTCCTATTCAGGTAATTCTGATTATCACAAATTATCTTGCAGATGATTTGGTGATGTTGAAGATTTGTGAAGGAATTGGAAAGAGAGGTAATAACCACTTTTGCAATCCATCAAATTTGATGCCAGGGTCTAAGTACGAGGACCCTCCAAAAGGTGCACTTGGTGGCATTTCAAAATACTGTATTTGGTTTCTTTAAGCTACAGGGATAAAAAACAGGTTGAAAAGGATGATAACTGAGATAGGTGTTATCAATACAACATTGGGTTAGATTGATTCAATAGGGGATCAATTGATGTAAAACTCTCTGTTACAGTTGTTGATAGACAAATACGCTTTCTATTTTGGTCAGGTAGTATTGGTTCATGCACAAAGTGAACAGGACTCGCTGAATAGGTAGACTAATTGAGCAGTGTCAACATGGTTCTTCATCTCAATGGAAACACACCTAGTGACCTTTATTTCCTGGAGTTAAAGAGACATGGCAAATTTCCTCCTCACACTTTATGTGACAGTTTTGCAGGTTGAGAGATCTAACCACATGACCATTGCTGCAAATAGCAGTCTTACGAGACAAGAGAGTTTAGTTAAAACAAATTAGTCGGTCATAGAACTAATTGATACATACTCAGCAACCACCGTCTTTCCAGCAGATGTATGGGCAGACACCAATACTGATTCATTATTCGTCAGACACTTGACAGCCTCTTTTTGAAATGGATCAAGAATGAATGGGTATTCCTAAAATCGAAAAGAAGCTAATGTGAGTAGGTAACATTTCTAAAATGAGGGCAAACCAAAACATGAAAACATTTTCCTTTTCTTATGACAGACAAATTTTGGTGCAAAATTTGCTGCAGAACACAACTTGAAATGTATTACTTCTACAAACCAAAAATAGAATAGAATGTGTTACTGTAGATGTTAGTGGTTTGTATCCACGACAGCCATTGCTAAATACAAACAAAGTTATTTTTTGCTCCAATTTCGCCTCCAAAGATGTAAGAGATTTCGAAACATTTCCTGTAAGTCAAAATAATTCTTTTGCCCAGCGGTCACAAGGTTAGGTGCTTTTGATGCCCTGAAGCATCCTAAGATTTCCAGATCAATCTCTCTGAACATTTTGAAATGGTAGCTGATTTTCCAAGGAACGGTACAAATGAGACGAGAATGATTCATGATCTGAGATATAAAGCGTAAACTTTAGAAATAAAACTTTGGATATAAACTTAAAGGATTAAACTGATACAATCAATAAAAATAGATGTGAATACAAACAAACCTTGGCTGGTTTCCCTTCAAACTTTTGCAAGGGTTTGTACTCACAACCTGCTGGGATAACCACCTGGAAAAAGAGTTGATTTTGTGAATTCATAATGCATATTGTGAGATGGTTGAGAGGTCTTGAAGTCAGTTGAGCCTTGTCAAATGCAGACGGGTGCAACTCAATGGTAGTTAGGCCCCCAAGATAATTTTTCATATGGTGGCAGGCATTGCTTGGGACCATTTTTATACCTTAATTTAATTAGGAGCCCTAGGACTTCTCCCTTGACCCCAAAGACTTGTCGCAATCCCCCATGAGCTGAACCTGCATGCAGAATTTCTAAGCAGGTACAGATATGATTCACGTGTGGATTCTTTGGCGTGCAGCAATAAATTAGTTGCTTTGGGTCAAACCACTATGGGTTCCAAACCACCATGTCTTGAACTCATAATTGAGGAATCGTCAAGTTGGTAGTTATTATTGACCATTCAGTTTTGAAATCTGGTAAACAACCTCCAAAAGGTTCAACCCAACATTGTTGCCAAACCACACTAAATAAAAAGGGAAGTGCTGTATCCTTGTCAACAATTTCCTACTAGAGGGGTATATCATTCCATTTTATTTCCCTTCAGCTTGTTGAAGTTTGCACTAGTTGGTAGATAGGTAAGTAACACAAATTGACCAAAAACTATTGCAGTGATGTAGACCACGACCCTGCTGCAAAAAGTCCCAGCCTAGCATGTCAAACTTACACCAACCAACTTGTTAAGAAAGAATGAACTCGAATAAGATTTGGATTCTATACACAGTGGTGGCGCCAGGTTTTCTCAAACAAGGTGGTTAGAAACCTCTGATGGAGGGGCTATTTTCCATACGAATTCAATTAATATCTAGTATTGTCCAAGCTTTGATAGGAGGCTAGCCTCCTCCAACAGGAGGAGCCCCCCCTCTAGCACCACCATTGATTCCATACCAACCAGTAGATCAAATAAAACCTACCTCATGGGTACAAGCCTCCATCGTATCCACAATTTTGGTTTCCAGCCGTGGGATGTCATTCACACTGTCAAAATTAGAGTGGCTTTAGTTTGAATTAGGATACCGAAAATTACGTTAATTCTTCAGTAACCTCATTTCTCTAATTGTCCCTCCCCCTTTAAAGAATGAATCATTGTAGCACATCATTTGAATTCAGGCCCCTACAAATTTGAAGAATGAAATAATCCTTACAGATATATTTCAACTATCACAATGAGAAACCACCTTAGGAATCCTTCATTGTCAAAGCTATGTTTTTTACATTTTGTCTCCTGTTCTGGAGACACCTTGATTAATCATTTCATAATTTTGTCTCCTCTTTAGGAGGTTGTCTCCAGAGCAGTAGGAACATCTCCCAAACAGGTGATTTCCTCTTCCTACCTTTTCTTTATCTTTAATCAAATTTTGTAATTTGTTGCTTTTAATTCAAAATTCAAAAATCAGTGCAAAATTTAAAAGGCAGTTCACTTTACTGTATACAAAAAGGACTCGAGCAGCTCTTAAGCAACCTTGAGGGCTGAAAATCCAAAATATTTAAGCAACTTTGAGGGCTGGGATTAATGCCCTTGCTTCATATCATAATATTGAAGAAAGTATATAGCTCATTTTCTATCATATGCTTTTGGAAGACTTGCAATGTAAAATCTTACTCAATGTCGGGGTCTTCGAGCTTCTGTCTTTTCTCTTTCAACTGTTCTTCAAGCTCTAAAATGTCTTGTTCTTCCGAGTTCTTGTTAGGCCCACCGCCACTACGATCATCATCCTTGTTTTCTAAAGGTCTCTTCGACCCAGAGCCTTTGGAACTTTTTGAAATAGGTTCTGCATCTTTTTTTGCGTTGTTACTAGATGTTTCTTTGTCCTTTTTCGAATCTTTCTCGGTGAAAACTGCGAAAAGATCGTCTTCGTTCAGCATTCCGCCCTCCATTTTGAAGCATGGACATGCAAGGAAGCCTCTTTTCGATTTGTATTTAGCTTTTTGAAAACGAGACGACGAGAGCAAAAGAAATTAGGAAGGGAAAAGAAGGGGAAAAGTTTTTCCTTGCAGTGAAAGGAAATTGATGAGAAACTGATACATTCCATACATTTCATAAACTCAACAAATACTATTAACTCTATAAATTGCTTGTAGATTCAGTTTAATTCGTACAAATTCCATAAAATCCATGAATCCATATAAACGACTAAAATTTATCACTATTCGCGCTTTTTCCCATTATTGGCCAATTTCACTTTTAAATCTAACAAGGTTTTTGAGTAAAAAATTGTGGCTACATGACTTGCACAGAATTTCAAAGCAATTTCAAGTTTTTATCTGAGGTTTTCTTACAAGTAAGGCTTTCAGCGAAAGAACGCATTTTGTTCATGTTGGTATCCATAGTGTATCGAATTTGAATTTGAATTTTTTGAATTTTTTATTCCATCGACAGCCTAATTACAATGTAAATTGTATCTTTATAGCTAATGACAGAATAACGAAATACAACAACAACAATTAACAATACAAATAAGAACAAAACAAGATTTCAAAAAATGTAAACAACAGAGATGTTTCAAAGTATAAAGATAGTAAAAAAAACGTTAATAATAATAAGGGTTATTTTTCATAGTTTTGCTGCCTATCGTATACAAAATACAATACATCATCATCATAAAGCAAATGACCATACAACATATAAAATAAATCAAGAAGAATAATTTAAAAACCTTATCCTAAAAGCAAGCCATTGCAAATAAAATTCAAAAACAGACCCATGCTACTCAGAACTCTTTAATACATTATATAACAAACTCATTCAAAAATATACTATTTTTCCCAAACGTTTCGATTTCATCTTAATCAGTAGACTATTCTAACAACCAATATAATACATCAATATAATACACTATATAATACATATAGAGAGTCATACACAAATTTAGAATTTATCATAACACTCCAAATTTCAAATTCTTCAGAATAATACGATACAATCATAATAACACGTTGTCCATTGAGTCGTGATGCAAAGTGAACTGTCTTGTTATTTGCCATCACATCACAGCAACGAAGTATCCCACAGCTCGTTGCTGCTAATCTGCTATCTTGAAAGATAGTGCGACTTATGCAGGAAATAGTGTAGTTTTCAGTAGTTGGACTGGACCATTGTCTTCTACTTGCTACTTTGGTGTTATAATTTTCGCCTGAAAATCAGAAAATAGATGAATATAGAATTACAGAGATCATGTCCGTCTATTGAGTGTAGTTTCTAGCTACTCTGTATTTTTCTATACTCACCTATATCAAGCACTGAGCCAGGATAGGCACGCTTTTATTTTGCCAAGCGAGTTTATATGAACATATTTTTAAGGCAGAATGAACACACTAAAAATAGACACGGTCATTCTTCCATTTCGTGCTAAAGCCCTCGTCAGACTGACTATAGATAGCAGTCGACATTGGTATATTCCAACATTTATATAGTCTGTCTGACGAGTGCGTAAGCACCAAACTCATAGCAAAAGAGAACTTGTATGTTTTTAATGTGTTCATTCTGCTTTACAATTGCTCTATACTGAAGTTTATCAAGAAATTTAGCAAGAATGCTCACTCTCGATGGTGTAACCTAATGGTTAAGGCACTGGTTTTCAAATACTTGAAGAAAGACCTTCGTGGGCTCGAATCCACGAACGGTCGGAATCATGAACTACAAACCGTCAGCCAACTCAAATATCTATCCTGTTTTGATGTTAACCACTCATCAGAAGATGTACTAATAGCATCTTTTAATTATAAGTATCAAAGTATGGCAAATCATGTAGCTGCAAATCATGAAGCCGTCAAAAGAATCAATTCTCAATGGACCTTCACCGGACCATATTTCATTGAACCATTATTCAATGGAACATAATTGACTGGACTATAATTCACTGGACCATTTTGATTCACTGGACCATAATTGTAGAGAAAACTATTCAAGCAGGAACAGAGAATTGAACGAAAACAGAACCTTGACTTACATTTTTCCAGTTTAGCTGTTCACTCCAAGATAGTGGCATCGTTCTCTCTTTAGCGTTATCCATCAGTGTACCATCTTTCTGGACTTCTTGGCATTCCTCAAGGATCCATGTTGAGTCCTTCTTTTTACTTGGTTCATTTGAGAAGCCATTCTTTCCGACTCTAACTTTCTGAGGGTATTTCATTAACTCTGCCATTCGCTCACCTTCCCGCATGTTGATAAGATAACATGAACTTTGCTTTCCTTCAGGGCTTTTGCAAATAAAGGCATCTAGAACTCCTTTGTTATCTCCAGTGTGAAAGTCTATCCACTTTGGAGGGTTGCGAACGCCTGTCAAAAAATCAAATGACATCCAAACAAATGGCTCATTGCTTTTCCTTGCCATAAAATGTTTTAGTTTTGAAGCAATCAAGTCAAGGTCTCCAATGAGACATATGAGCTTTTTATAAAATCTTGAGGAAAGTCTATGCAGTGCCACCCTGGGGAAAGTATGTGCAGTACTAAACGTCCTCCACCGTACTGATGGTATCCCTTCAAAGTACTAATTAGATCCACATAGTACTGAACATCATAAATCATCCATGATACTGCATAGACGATCCATGGCAAAAACAAAAAGAAACTTCCTCAAAAGTTATTAATTCTCTTTATGAAATTGAAATATATCTAACAGTCTGCAAGATTTCAATAAGTGTAACATAGGCTTGGAATAATTACTCCCTGTGGTTTCCAACTACCCATGGTTTGAACAAAATAGATTATTTCAGCTTTTTGCAAGTTACGAGGATATTCAACGAAAACAAACCTGAAAAATTACTCCATTCTGAAACGTAGCACCCCACTTCAATTTTATTGAGCATCTCTTTTACATATCTGTTCATTGGGATCTTCCCTTTTTGTTCTGTTGATTTGGATCTTTGAGAAATTTTTGTTCCACCCCTCTCAACTTGGGGGCTCTTGATGCCAGCCCCTTTCCCCTTCAGGTTGGTCTTACGTAAATCAGCAAAAGTTGGAAGTCTAAGAGTTGATTCACTTTCCGTTCTTCTTCTATCTTCTTTTGTTAAATCTGGAAATATTGAAATGTGAGATTAACCTTCAAATTGAAGATAGTTGAAAGTAAAGACATGACAAACAAATGCTCTTTGAAGCTCCCACTTTGATATTTGGAAAGTCTAGAGGGGAGGTATTTAATAGAATGGGGGATTATTAGGGAAGGAGGCTTATTGCAATTTAAATTCAACAAACCATATGAAGCTGGAAGTCAGTGATGTATCACAGACTATCACTGAATGATTACATTTACTTTGGTATCTTTCTTCCTATAAAGAAAGAGAGGGCCTATTTGAAATTAATGCTTGAAATGAAGGCTTGTAAGAGAGGGGGCTTAAAAGAGGGAGGAATCTAAAAGAGTTTATACTGTATCTATCTCAGGGAGTTGTTGATGACTCACTTTTTCTTGAAGTAATTCTTCCTGGAAGTAAATTTGCGGGTGCTGAAGCATTCCTTTTCCTGAAATTAAATCAATAAACAGTAGGTTATATTATTGGGCATATTGACGTCATGTGAATGGGCATGAAGCATATTTTTTTCAAAGCTTCAACACTACGGTAAAATGAAACATTGTCTTGCCTTTCCTTGCCATTTTCTTTGCTCTTCTCTTTTGATATTCTTCTCAGATTTTCTGCAGCAACATTGTAAATATCCCTCTACGATTAAAATAACGGATGAGTATTTTTAGGGAAAGCAGCAAAGCAATGTAATAGGGCATAGGTGTAGGAGCTGAGGTCAGTGACAGAATGTTGTTCTTAGTCGAGTAAAGGCGTTTAGAAATGGGCTTTGTGTCAGATACAGGCATTTTATTTTATAAGCAATTGCTTTATAAGCAAGTCAGTACTGGACATGACAAAAACTTAAGCAATTCAAGTACTGGATAAAGGATTCCTAAGCAATTTGAAAATTCTAGTTCAGATCCAATTGGCAATGAAAATCGTGCAGCAGCTATAGATTCAAAATGGCAGAAGTAGGTTATAGTGGATATTAGTTCTCCGGCACACTTTTGTACGCAAGATACTATTTACATTTGTTGTACAAAAACTTCTGAGATAGTATTCAAAGAAACAAATCTTGAAGTATAAAAAGCTAAGGAATTGCTAAGCAATTTTGAGTACTCAAATTTGCCCTTTAGCTAAGCAATTTTTAGTACTGAGCTCGAGCTGAAATTGCTTATAAAAAAAAATGCGTGTAGTCCACGATTGAATTCTAAGTGACCCACATCTCCCAAAAAGTTAAATAATATCGGTGGCTTCAGGTTCTTTTAAGATCTGGGTGAGGACATAATCGCGAAAAGGAACTATCAATAATAATAATAATATCTCTTAATACAATTGAATAGAAAAAAGTACAGCAATAGGAAAAAATCATCTTGACTCTCCTCCCCTCGCCTCCCTTTTTTTGTAGGCACTGATTAGGGCTAGCGTTAAAACTGGGGGAGTTGTAGCCCCGTAGAAGTGCCATCCCTAGTTCTACGCTCTCTGAATCAATATATGGTTTTACTAAGTAACAATTATTTGAAAACCAACTATCACCTTATAACTCAACTACCAAAAATACAAAGACAATATCCACCCAGCTGCGGCCATAATTTCCCCCACCATACCCATTTGCAAATCTCAATCACAAGCAAGTCTCTTGGCTTCTCCCCAGTCAATCCCCAACTCCATTTTTAGTTGGGATTTCATAAATACTAAGCCAAGGGCATCCCTACTTCTACTTGTAGTTTTGTTAGGCCTGAAGCCTAAATATAGGCCCGAATGTAGGACTGAGTGTTAGACTGAACCGAAAAACTTCTATTCAATACTTGAAGCCACGACTTGATTTTCGCTTTTCGAGTAATACATAAACAACAAATGAAATCAATACTTCTCAAATCAATAAAATTTCATACTTACTTGTTTGTGTTTATTATAAACAAACGATGCAGCATCATTTACCGAGTCGATAGAACTGACACATCGGCTTACCATTGCAGGAAAATCAACAAACCGAATCTAGGTGCAAGTCCTTCATGTAAGGAACTTAAAATATTCCTGTCTGTCTCCATAGCAGCATTGTCTTGTTTACTTCTCGATCATAGTGCTCGATGTACGAAGGCAGGCAGAGGGATATCATAGACGGGAAACAAGAAAGGAGACTGGTTCTCTATTACTCAAAATTTCATGCTTTCGCTATCACCAGACAGACTTACATTATTGGTGTTTATGGTGTTCTGTTTTTTGTTGGTCTTATGGTGGCTTTATGTGTTTTCTGGTGCTATTACAGCCAAATATTGATCCCTGAATGGATCTTAAATTAATTTGAAACCATTTATTTATGGCCAAAGTTGACAAAAAGACAATAGACAAACCACCATGCTTTCCCCAATGTTTGGCTGATTTTCAAAGAGACCTTTTGGTGATTTTATGCGTATTCTAAGGCTATTATGGTCCTGAGTAGATTAAAAGCCTATTGGAAACAATTTTTTTGGCCAATTTTGTTTGAAAACCATGGACTAACCATCATACTTTTTTCCAATGTTTAGCCAGTTTAGAGAGTCTTTTCTTTGGTGATTTTATGTGTTTTCTGCTGCTATTACAGCCAAATATAGCTCTCTGCCTGGATCTAAAGCTCAAGCTTATTTTGAACCATTGATTTTTAATAAATCCCATCTCTAATCTTACCTTAACTCAAACTCTTATATGAACCTAAAACCCTAACCCCAACCAAGATAAAGCATAGTTCCTTTTAAAAAACGGTTACAAATCAAAACACCGGTTGACATTGTCTGTGCGTTATGACCAAACGATCACAGCAATACCCCCACCAGTAGAAAACGCATCCAAATCAATTGATACCGCGTCCAGGACGCCTATTGCTTCCAACTTCCAACAACTCGATTCATTTGCAGCAATTAGGCCGATTCTAAGGACCTTAGATCAAAACTTCTCGAAGATGTTTCCTGTAGTCGTGGGCCTAATGTTGATTGTTTGTGCCTTCGCTGGCTTCATGGTGGCTACAGACGAATGTGTTCGCTCGAAAGTGGAATAGAACTCTTGGGAAGAAAATGGAGAAGTTCTCACTTATTTATTGCAGGTTTGGATAATTTTTGCATATTGCAAATGCTAGAAAGTTCTGTAAGAAAGACTTTTTGACACATTCCTGGCCTGGTAAAGACTGAATATGTTTTGGCTTAGTAAACGATATTGCAAATGCAAAAGACTTCTTCAAGTTCATGGGAGACAATATGCAACTTTGCTGGGAACTTTGTTGGATATATGGTGATTATGCATCAGTTTTTGCAGCACGAATGGAAACCAGGAATAATGGATAAACAAATCAAAGACATTATAGTTATATACAAAAGCACACCCGTGTAAAAATCTGGTTACATTTCTTAAAATACTACAAGATTTGCGCAGGCTAAACTAGTCCAATAAGTACTCATAGATCCTTTACAATACGAAAGCTAAACCGATCAATTAAATTATAGCAACTAAACAAGATACAAATTTTTTTTATAAATATTTTTTCTTACATTATACGAGGGGTTTGACGTTATCTATATCCATCAGAACACGAACGATAGAAATCGATGGGACTGCCAAACCTTATAGCTTCACGTTAGGGGTCACCCAAAATTTTCATAGGTAAGGGGCTATTTATATCGGCTAATAAAGCCTAAAATTTAACGAACCGATTCGAAATTCAATACAAACCAGCGTATAAGAACCTAGGTTTCCCACTTCGCCTAAACAGGTTCTCATTGAAATCGAACTTACTCCTAGAGGGTTCTCTAACAGATTTGTGTCGTAATATTGAAAAATCATTGAAAAACCCATATTATAACCATAATCAGTCTTTATGATTATTAACTGAATTCCAAAATTTGCCATAATGAGTGATGCTATCTTAGCTTCTAGAACCAAAGTTCTTCTACCGGGCTTTTATACTATAGTCTTGGACAAGGTATACGAAAAATACCCCAATCTAAATCTAAACGATCTAAAAGATATAAAACACAACTGTAAAAAGCTAGAGAAATAATCGATAAATATTCTTCAGCACTTACTTAACAGAGGAGAACCAAAAATTTGAACTCACTGCTAACAATAAAACCTGAAAATCACTATGAATTATATAGACTGATAGATGTTTGGTTTCATTGTTAGTAATCAGCATGAACTATCAGTTCTCCTCTGTCACTGAAAATAATACTGAATTTAATCTAGTGACGTTTATAAGCTGAATTTACATGACGATGTTTGACAGTGTCATTTTTTCCAAGATAAAATAATAGAACTAAGTCTATTATTTTATCTTGCTTTTTCAACCTTGTCTAGACCATTATTGTCTTAAAACTTGGTACCCCATCATCTTGTTTTTAGTCTGATATAGTCCTCGCATATGAACATCGTTTTGACATTGGTATAAACAACGTATAAATACAGCTTTTGGTTGACATGATAGATGATCCCGCAAAAATGGTAGGTCTCATCCCACGCAATTCATCATAGGTATTGCCCCTTATTAATGCATAGCTACCGATATTGTAAAGGCCTAAATCTGTCGAAGGTGCAGCCAAACTGAAGTGGTTAGTTTTAGTAGCAATGGGTTACTAAGGGGAATATTTCAATCATGCATTAACATTGCGTGAAATAAGGTCCACCATCTTTAACGGAATAGTCCCTTTTCTGTTATCATAATTATGTACGAAGTTACTACAGCAACGCTAACCGAAACGTCAGTTATATCTCTAAAATGAAGTGAGATTCACTGTGCATAATGCATTATATTTCAATTTAGAAGTAACAGATACGACGAACTCCTTTCCATATAATTTAAATCCCTTTGAGAAATCGGATTGCCTTGAAGATTAGCTTTCAAAATTGAAAAGCTTTGCCTCGACAGTCTATTTTGGAAGAACAGTGCACCAGAAATGAGATTCCAAAATCAAGCTGAACAAAAGGACAACTATACTTGCTAAAAGAGTCCTTGTTTCACTGTGTTCTCTGTTATGCTGACGTCACATGCGCAACACAAGTACTTGTTTCCCTATGTTCTCTGATATGCTGACCTCACCTGCTAAATAAGTGATTAATTATAGATCAAGTGACGTCAGCATATTAGAGAACACAGGGGAACAAGGACCCATGTGGCAAGTCTAAAGGACAACTGCATTGCCTATCCGAGGAGATAAATCAGCACAAAAAGCAAGAAATTCTTGATACTGCGCATGACAACAAAGGGAAATGGCGTTCCCATCGAAGTCAACTTCGTAGTTTCGTAAACTCCCTATTGATTGCGTTTTGGGACGACCAAGTATTTATTAGTTTAATGCGTGCAATGATAGCAATATTTACGTAGTGAGAACGGGACTAAACAGTTTTAACTTACATATGTGCATTGGTCTTGTGTCTGTTTCATCCCATCATGACCGATGTCAGTTTCTTCTATCTTCTAAACTGTATCTATTTCGTAAGTATCTTTGCATACTGAAAAAAAATTTCGATGAATTTTACACAATTACAACAGCTACTAACAAAGAATAAATATGAGTACCTTTTAGCCTAGCTACTAAAAATATTATATAAAATATTAATTTTTACCCATGATAATCATTATAGGAGTATTTAAAGTCTTACAAACAATCAATAACCAAAATTATAACATCTGTTAGCTAATATAAATTTGAGAACTTTTTGGGCTAGCTAATAAAAATGAAGGTTATTAGTTTCAGGTTTTTACAGTAAGATATATAGGTATGTATGATAAAGAAACCTACCATGATTTAATCTTCAAATATGTCAATCTCTGCCTCCAGCATACCTTGTAAAAGAAAATAAACAATTTAAAACCGTAATCCTAGCCCAAGCTCTTACCCTTACTCAAACTCCAACCCATACAACGATGGAGAAGTTACAGTAATGTGGAAGGATACCATCAGTACTATGAGGGATATTATCAATATTGTGGATGTAATATTCCTCAGTGCTAATGGTATCCCTCTACGGCAATAAATATCCTACCAAGTACCGATGGTATCACCCAGCAATACTGATAAAATTCCTCCACAATACATAAAATCCTCCATAGTACTATTGGGAGGAATCCCCATGATGAAATCCCTCTACAATACTGAGCATCCTCAATTGTACTGATGGTATCCCTCTACAGTACTGATGGTATCCCTTCACAGTTCTGAACATCCCCAACGGTACTGATGAAATCACGCTACTGTACTGAACATCCTCCATTGTACTGATGATATCCCTCTACAGTACTGATGGTATCCCTTCACAGTTCTGAATTTCCCCAACAGTACTGATGAAATCTTTTTACAGTACTGAATATTCTGCACCATTCTGTACAGCCATTCCTCAGAGTGGTCAATTTTGGACGATGCAAAAACGCAAAAATTTTAAATCAGGTCGATAACTGTAGTGTAAATTCAGCTCATGTATGTGTTTTGATTATTACGAAATGTTGAACCAACTCACCGAATTGCTGATCTTCCGCGTCGAGAGAGATGATGATTGGTGAAATTGGTTCAGAATCCACGGATGACACACTGATTAACTTCGGTATGCCAATCTACAAACAAGAACATTCTTGAGTTAAAGTAAGTAAGCAAGTTCGCTATCATCCTACTAGCCGGGGCCTTATCATCAGCAAAGGTACGAATAGCCTAGTTTAAAGTCCTTCCCAAAAGTCAATGGAGTGAGCTATTAAGTCAATATGGACCAAAACTTCCTAAACTTCTATTTAAAGAAGGTTAAAGCTTTCTGAAGATTTGCAGCAACCTCCACAGGGAATATGTATCTAGACATAGGCAATGGAAATGTTGCATTGACTATTTCCTCTATTTCATCGCATAGCAAAGATTTCATGATGGCAAATTTCCAAAGCCATCTTAGTAAAATGAGTATTTAAAATTATGACACGGAATTCTGTTTGTGACTACAGTAAATGCACTAGGTTGTTAACACACCAATGGAAATCAATACATCACCTACAGAAATGAAATTGAACAATTACTTGACAAAACTATTTAAACATCTTAGGGAACGTTTATACAGTACATACAGAAATGTGGGGGGTTTTCAGTACTATGGAGGATATCATCAGAACTGTGGGGGATAATCCTTATTAAGTACTGCGAAGTAATACCGCTAGAACTGTTGGTATTACCTACACAGTACTGATAGTATCCCCCCCACAGTACTAATAATTCTCAACCACACTGACATAGTACACATGGTATCCTCCAACATTACTGAACATCCCCCATAGTACTGCACAGACGTTCACAAGGGTATTAAACCTAAACTCACCCTGAGTGATGTTTCTGTTCTCTTTCGATCCGGTGTAACACTCCGCCTTCCTAGGTCATCATCTTCACTGTCTTCAATCTCAGGCAGATCTTCCACCTCAAATTCAATCTTCCCCTGAGAGATTATACACGTGCTAGATTCAGAAACACGTGGTGTGCTAGCCTCGCTCACACAAGCTTCAACAATTGAAGCCTCGCTTTCAGAGATGCTTTCCAGCTTTCCGAAGTGCATGGAGTGACGTTTGTCATCTAACAAGCAAAAAGTATGCTCCTCTTCGCACAATCGATCGAAAGAAATTTGAATATTGTCTTTGAAAACCCTCTGGTTGATGACCGGCTCTGCTTCGATTTGCTTGTCACTCAAGTCATCAATAGACGCAGCTGAATCAAGACAGTCAAGTTGTAGCGAGTGACTGCTATTTCGTATCTTTTCGCTTATGACGTCAGACATGATGGATACGAGGCTTGGAGAACGAGGCTTGACAGGTGAGTCAGGCTGGGTAGTATCTGACTTGATGGATATGAGGCTGTGAGAATGCGGAGGAGCTGAAAACGAGTTGATGCTCTGCAAAGAGACACTGTCACATTGCTGTATGGAGAGAGTTTTGCTGGAGCTCAGTGACAAAGTGCTGCTGCTATAGCTCTTTATAGAAGTAGAGTCCTCGTCTATAACCGAAGAACTCTCATCTCTGATTGATGTAGAAGCCTCATTTATCATCGAAGAGATGGCCTCACTGGTTATCGAGGGACAATCCTCGTCCTTCATCGAGATCAGGTCGTAACTTCCAACCGAAGAAGATGTCTCCCCCGTTCCTGTGTTGTGAGTCGAGCCCTCAAAGCCCGTATCAGTGTGTAAAGACAGCGTACTGTCACACTCTGGCTGCTGCTTTTGCAACTCCATTACATCCAACTTTTCATTTTCAGAGTATTTCATCTCTTTTGGTTTGGCCTCTGTTTCAGACTCGAAAACAGAGCTATAGCTGCTGGTGTCCTTGTCGTCATGGATATCAAAATCATCATGCATTGCAACATGGTCAGGCATCGCATCACCGTTAGGTAGTATATCATGATCGAGATGTATACCACCATTGGGTATTATATTACCATTGGGTATTATATTACCATTAGGTATCATATTACCATTAGGTATCATATTACCATTAGGAGCAACATTACCATTTGGAGCAATATCACCATTTTGCGCAATAGTACCATTTGGCACAAGAGTATGGTCATGCACGGCTGTCCCGTTTGGCATGTGTCTGCCATTTGGCATATGGTTGCCGTTTGGTACATAACCGTTTCCGTTTCTTTCAAGGGTAGTGGTGTACTCGATGGGTTTCTTTATAAGCACGTCAGACTCAGAGGTACGTCCGTTGCCAGATTCACTTTTCATGCTGGAAATTGCTGAAAAGAAACAGAAAAAACGGGCCTAAGCAAATGTGTAGCTACTATCATTAAACAGAGACAATTATGATTTCTCTATGTCTTCAGATCTCCATGAAAATCATCAGACACTGGAGCCAATTCACCAAGTAATCTACCAATATTTTCATTTTTACCTGAGACATCTACAAGGTCACTCAAGAAATTAAAGAAAAAGATGCAAAATAAAGGATTCCACCCAAAACAAGGCATCATTTTTCGTTTTCAAGTCTATTTGGTTTCGGGGATATAATTTGGGAAATATGATTTGGGGACAGCTACAATAAAAGAGTTCTTCAAAACCATATAGCAATAGCTTCTAACTTATAATGTAGGTATAATTATTTTGATTTTCGGTTCCACAAACTCGAGCTTGGATTAGGCTTCATAAAAAGATGCTAAACCTAGCTAAATTTTGACCATGAAAAAACAAATAGAAAGACAAAAAATACTGACAACAAAATCAATAACAACTTACATCGGAGAAGCGTGTATCTTCCACCTTCGCTCACGCTTTCATTATTCTGAAACTGAAAAATGATACACATAACAAAAATAAGTACATATGGCAAAAACCCACAACTTACCAATTCTTTTAAGAACCTTTACCCACAGATTTCAGTATTTTCAATTTTCACTAACTTTTTCTTGAAAATTCTTACAGAGCTACCCTGATAATATATTTAATTAATTAGGGAAGCAAAAGAATGCTGAAAATGCATAACGATGTCACTTAAGTTTAGACTACCCATCCCAATACAAATCTATTAGAATGCCCTTTTGGGCTAAAGCTTAAATATAGTGGTTATTATATATGCAGGTTTTTTACAATATAAACAAGATGAATAAGAATCTAAAGAATTAAAGAAATGAGAATCAGCAGCTTACAAGTCAAAGTTATGATAAATTATAGAAAATTAACCAATGATTAAAGAATATAAGAGGTAAAGGTTCTTACATGTTTAAGTAAAGCTCGATCAAGGGAGTCTGACTTTTTTCTTTTGGTCGAGCTGTGTGATAGCGATCGATCAAGGGAACCGATTGATTTGACGCTTCCACTCCACTTTCGGAACTTCAGTGATTCAGAATAACCAGCCTTCTCGTTGTATTCGTATCTCTTCTGGCATTTCAGCAGGCGAATGTATTCACGACGTACCTGAAACAGATAAACATTAATAAGTAAGTAAGTAAGTTTATGTTTAACTTGCTAGCCTGCAAAACGCTTAATGCTTTATTTTCAGTAGAGGCAAGGGACCCCTGATTTAACGTCCCTTTCGAAGGGTCCACTGAAAAGATAGACTAGAACCCTAGTCCTTCCTCTCGTTGCGACCACACCTTGTAAATTCCATTTGCCATTTTGCCAGGTACTACAACAATAAACTTGAATTTGAAGGTGAAAGCTCTCTAGAATTCGTAACAGACTCCACAGGGAACATGTTTAAGAGCTGGCTATGGAAATATTGCATTCATTATTTCCTCAAAGGTCACCCATCAGATGTTGACTTCACACGACCAAGCTTAACTTCAGCAGCACATAGCAAACCCCACTGATTAATCAGGTTGGGATCAGGTGTTGAAGATTTCCTAACAGGGTAGGACAAACAAGAGAAGTAAAATGTAGTTTCTTACCCTGGAGTCGATTAGGCAATGGAAGATGAAAATGAAGAGTCCCTGTAGGAAAGGAGAGAGTATATTCACAATGAAAAGCCTGAAAAAGTAATGTCGGATTCACACAAACATGACTAACCCAGCTTTATTTACTCTAAGTTTCTTTGCAGCCAATCAAGAGCATTCCAATTATCAAATTGGCAAATCAGAGTCTTCTAACTGGTTTAGTTTAAGCTTGTTTAACTGCCTGTGTGGAAGTGGTATATTTATCATAACAATTGTAAACACTTATATTACATTATGCGGTTAAGGGCCATCTCCGCCTGGAAACCTGAATCTATAAAACAATGAAAAAAATAAGTGATTGAAGAAGAAAACCAAACTCTTCATCTAGACAGTATATTCATTTTACTATATTTCGACCAACACTTTCCAGAGGTCATTTAAGTAAAACAAAAAATCAAGGAACGTGTACGTCGTGATTGGTAGCTAGATGCAACACTTACTTGCAAGGCATTGAGTATGGTGAAGAGATACGCAAAGCCAATGGTGTTGCTGTCCACGTAAAAGATTCCAAGAATCCACGTGACTCCTAATAAGCATGTCAGAACGAGGCAGCCTTTCATCCAATACCTGAAAACACGGACACATTCATCAAGATAAAACTGCGCAGTTTTGTAAAATTAGATAGCGATTTTCACCACAAAATAAAGTTCTGGATAAATGAATCCCCTTTTCAAGATGCAAGACTTAACCAAGACTACATTAATTACTATATCTATTTACCAATATCTTGATAAACTCGGGTCCTTCCTGATGTCAGTTTTTGTGCTATTTAGCACAATTGGTAAATTTGTTCGTATCCTTTCAAATGCATAATTTCTCTTTATCCTAAACAGGGGCGAGACTAGAGGGTTTTGGCAAGGGGGTGTAGCCATTGCTGCCCTTCAAATTTTGCCTCTATCAATAGTTTCTGCATTACTGTTGTGTTTTTTACCCATTCTGCTGCTATTTTTTTTAGATGTGGGCCAATGTTTACTACACGAGATCATGTAAAAATCAAAAGCTAATTTCAAAACAGTTTCTCACCAAGCCTCGGCAAACCCATCAGAACTGTCTGATTTCTTATGCTTGCCACACATGACCTGTACAGCATGAAACATGACTCCAGTGTTTATCTAAAAAACAAATCCGAAACTTAATCATTGTTGTTAATATATTTGGTCTTATCAAAGCTGTTTCTGACACATTATTTGACATGATAGACAACACTTATTCAGAAAGGCCTTTGATATTTAGAAGTGCAACGTTGCTCTACTAAATACCAAAGACTTTTCATGATAAGTGGTGACTATCATGTCAAATATTATCATGATTGTTATTCTGGTAGAGAACAAAATTTAGAATAAAAAGGTGAAGGAACAATTTAATTAAAAAAGTCTATTTTTCTGGGGTATTTGCATTGTCGATAAATCAAACGTTTCAATGATCTCTTTATCTTTATCTGTACATGGTTTCGTAAAAATTAATAACGAGTTAAAAACTGCTTACTTACAATTAAAGCGAGGATGACAGGTGCAACAAAACTCCAAACAAACCCATCTTTTTGGGATAGCCAGCAACTGAAAAGAGAGTAAAAATCAAAAATAAAGATTATCATTCAGAAAATTACCATTTCCTACTCGAGATAGAAAAACCTGGCAGTATAAACTAAGAAGAAAAGACTCAAATCACTTAACTCTTCAACTCGACAAACCTGTTTTTTTGGTTAATCACTCATCAAGAGATGTGCTAGGTATACGTGGTATACATCCTGATTAGTGGAAAACAACGAAACAAGGTTATCAATATGAAGAGTCTTGTCATTTAAGTTATGTTTTCGCAGTTAACATATATCACTTGACTTTATTGTACCGATCTTGATTTCGGTAAAGTGGCCTATTTCATGTATAAAGCACACGGGATGAAGAATGGAAAACTCACAAGTCTTTATTTCCGTAGTGCTCTGTTTTTACACTGCTCAGAACTCCAACATACAAGGCAGGAACAACTACAAAATAAGAATGAAATATCTTTATCGTCATCATCATTTGACTGCAGTTATGAGAGGGAATGAATAAAACAACATAAGAAAAACACTGTGCAAAAGAATTTTCTACCCTGTGCATAAGCAATAAGACAAACAAACACGCTGTTTAGAGAGCAGGATGCTAAAAGAAATACACCACCTAGCTCTACGTGCTCGTTACTCGAACTCACAAAAGCTCTCTGCCGGGTTGCAATATCATGGCAAATAATTTTCAAACTATTTCTTGCCCGTTACGAATCGTCTCAAGTCGTCCACCATCGTTTCAATTCGTAAGGAATATTCGTAGATGTTCCTTTACTCACCCCAGCAGACAACCATGAATCTCTTCTTCTTGAGGAAATTTCTGTTGCTGAAAATCTTTTTGAGCATGAAGTAAAGCAGAACGCCTTCCATGGCCATCCAAACAAAAGCCACAGTGAAGAAGTAGTGAAGCAAGGCTGCAACTACTGTACAAACAGTCTGTTGGAAGGATATTTCAGAAAATCAAAATTGCATCAAATAACTTGAAGAACAATGATATCAATATCAGAAAGACAGTTTCTGACCAGTTAGAAATGTGAGCGTTTCAATCAAAACAAAACAACAAGAGACGACAGATTTTGCTTATGCTGCAGGGGTATTTACATTTTTGCAGATGAAGACGAACCTTTTTCCTCTGGTCTCCTTTTGAGATTTTTTTTTACAGAAATTATCAAAATAAAGCCTCCTTAAATAAAATATAGGTCTATATCAGTCCCATGCTACAATACTACTGCTTGGTTGTTTGCTTGTTTGCGATGATTTCGCAAATTTGGCAAGTTCACTAGATGCAAAAGATTTTTTGTAATACTATAAAAAACATTTGGCGAATTTCTACAAAAAGTCCCTTGAAAAAGAACGAACTAATTCTTTATGACTTTACTATAATACTGAATGCTGATATTTTTTGTACATACATAAATCTTTAACATAATCTATAACTCTAGTTGGCATCGGTTTTGATCAAATATTAAAAAATCTATCAATGTTAATTATTCCGGAATCGATTTGGTGAATATTTTCGTACGACCCCTTAGTACATACCGCATTTTCTGTCCTGTCAATGCCAGCTAAAAACAGCAGATTTGCAAGGATGAGAGATAAGACCAGTTGTTTGTGATATGTTGTGCGTGCACCTTGCAAAAAGCTGTAGGGGGAAAGAGAATTGTGTTAGCTTTTAGTTCCTGAAATTTTACTAAGCATACCCACTACAGACTTTTTCTATATAAAGAACAAGTTTGCAAGGAACTTAAAACTAGGATTCGTGGTAGCATACAATGGATTCTTTTGTTCTATCGTTTCCTTTAAGAATGGAAAATAATAAAAATCTAAGGAACTTTTAGAACTAGGCCTTAAGGTAGGTTTTGAAAGCGTGTAGTGAAAGTTTGTTTGGGTGTTCAAGATATTATTTTCAATAAGCAACAAGTCGATCAGTAAGAAGCGCTGGATTAAGGGTATTTTTTTGCAAAAGAACATTAAGTGAAGGTTATATCTTTCTTGGATTGATTTATTAGCTTCCTCTTGCCAGGAACATACAAATAATAAGATTTTTGGGGTAGGAATTATGTACGTTTCTAGTTATTTATCGCAAACTTTTAAGTAGCAGCAGAAGCCCTAGACCCAAAGATCAGCTGCTTATTGAAATAAAGATCAGTAGAATATGAGCATACCCAAAACAGCAGAAGGTGAGGAAGGCCAATGTCATCGCACAAATCGAGATTGTCAAACCAATAAACGTTATTATTCGCAAAGTAAACTGATGCTTCGCTGCCTGAAAAAAGATATCAAAGAC
Source organism: Pelagia noctiluca (assembly GCA_963924455.1). Lineage (NCBI taxonomy): Eukaryota > Metazoa > Cnidaria > Scyphozoa > Semaeostomeae > Pelagiidae > Pelagia > Pelagia noctiluca. The sequence goes on along the minus strand of OZ004328.1, from coordinate 13,871,811 downwards.
GTCTGAATGAACAAACTGGGGAACGTCTTTGCAGTACTGTGGGGAGTGCCATTAGTATTGTGGAGGATATTAAGTTCAATGGAGGGGTACCATTAGCACTGTGTAGCAATATGAGTACTACTCCCACAGTTCTGATGATATCCTTCCACAGAGCTGAACACACTTCAGTACTGATGTTATCCCCAAAGAACTGATTGTATCCCTCAATAAAATTGGGACTGAAATGAAAAACCATGACTCAAATTCAAGCTTCCTACCTTGGATTGAACATTTGTATCTGTGACCTTCATGAGAACTGCGAAATTGGTAAGATGGTAGCAATGACAAATCGTGAAATTGACAGTTGTATAATTCACATAACAACCAGTGTCCAGCCATCGACTTCGAGGGCTAAAATGAGAAAATTTCAATGAAAATCCAGAGGTATTTGATACATCTTTTTATAATATCTACCGCAAATTTAATTTCAAACCCTCTTAAATAAGCCCTACCATAGTCATGCTGGCAGGCTAAGTACAAACACACTCGGTTATAAATTTGTGAAATCAACAAACTGATATCGTAATGCTGTCGTACCCCTAATGAAAGCAAGTCCAAACATTTGTAAGGCTAACTCAATGAAAAAAACTTAATTTCCCTCTCTTAGTTTTATTCTATTGCAAAAAGCTCTCAAAGGAGGGCTAAATGGAGAGTTTATAATACATCTATTCCCTGCTGTGCTCAGGAACGTACTTAAAAGCTCTGTAAGGTAGTAGCTAATGAGGACTTTGAACATCCCATTTTAGATGAAAGCTCATAAAATTGATTACAACGATACATACTACAATGTAATGAGAAGTCAAGACTCAAGAAAGTAAACTCTCTATCTCGCCTCTTGGTACCGCTCTACTTCAATGTAATGAGCACTGTTTTGGCAAACCGAATTCTAGACTTCCTAACAACATACAATGTCCAACGTGGGAGGAGCCAAGTCTCCCCAAGCTACCCATATGTCTACGTCTCTGGCTATGCTAGCTGTAAGTTCAACCCTTGTCTAGCCCTCCTTTGTATTCCAATTATACATTTAAATGATCTTACAAGCCAGTCTCTAAAGAAGTTAGATGAATCCTCCATAACTACCCCCGTATAACAGGCTTCCTACTTTAAATCCCATTAGATTCCACAAAATAAGTAAAAATCCAAACCAATCCACCAGAGAAAGTTTTATTTTACATTACTAGAGTTAAGCAGGAAATTCCCGTCATTAATTAGCTTGTTATCGTTCATTTAGCATTCCAAATGGTGGATAAATTAGAAAATTGGCTTATTAGACCGCCATTTCTTGTGCATGATGAACAAAATAGTTTAATCTAATTTTATTGAATGATAATTTCGATTTTACAAACCTCTTAGAGATATTCCAGAAAACACAGGAAGTGTTAAGAACGTGATTCTCCTTGAAGAAAAAACAAGATTAGATTAAGAATGATTAGAATCGAATTTAGCCATAGAAGTTCACACAATGTTTACTATTCGCTATGATTTCAGATTATTAGCTGTGACTTTGTTACAGAAGGTCTTTCATTGTAAGCCCAATGTCTATATAGTCTTTAAAATCCAGGGCTTTCCAGAGACTGGCCAAGCAACGCTCCTGGGTAATGGGAGAAACAGAGACCTAATTTCCAGCAAGAAAACCCTATAGATATTAAAGAAATGTTGATAGGCAAATACGCTTACTATCTTCGTAAGGTATTAGGTTATGTGCAAAGCACAAAGGGCCAACTAAATAGGTATAGACTAATCGAAGCAGTGCATTGATAGTTGATAGGCAAATACGCTTACTATCTTTGTAGTAAGGTATTGGTTTAGGTGCAAAGCACAAAGAACCCTCTGAATAGGTAGACTGATCGAAGCAGTGTGACTCTGGACCTTCCACTCGATGTGACACATCTCGATGTGTCTCCTTTTCCCTTTTTTGCCTTTGCCTGGAGTTATAGAAGGCTGGCGAATTCTTTTCTCAAACATAATGTGAAAGGTTTTAAGTGGTTTCGAAATCAAAACCGTTTGAACAAGGGTAGAGTGATAACCACCAGCCAATCCCTATTAGAGAACTATCAAAATACAAGGGCCATGTATGCTATTTTAATCAGGCTTGGCCTAATAAGGAAATGAATAAAGAAATGATGTGGATGATAAGGGAATCACGGTTAGGAATGTAAACAAATGCACGGATTGTTGGAAAACAAATCCCTTTCTTTTACCTGTAAGTGGGGGAGAACAAAAACAACAGGAGTTTTAAAGGTGAGTTGGCCAGCTCCAATGACTGTTGCTGATACCACATCTGAGTTTAGAATTTTCCACGTAGACCTCTTACTATCTTTAACCCTGCAACAAAAATAAGAAGTTCTTAAGTCTTTGATCAGTAGATGTCCTTAAATCTTTGATCAGTACATAACACGATTGGAGAAAACCAGAACATGTCGAAACATAAAAGCCAGGTCTTTTATTCTAAGATATTTCCAATACTGCACAATCCAGCCTATATTATCATAGAACTTCAAGTTGATTCGACTACCAGAAGAAATTAAACAACTGTGGGTAGGACTGCTACGGTTTAGGTTTTCAAACCCAATGATATAAAGAAGATATGTATGGCAAATGTTTGTCCTCGTTGCAGAATAATTTACTAGGTATGACACATTTTTCAACTTTCTTGATCAAACCAATTACTCGATAGCTAAGGAAAGGCTAGTTTTTAACCTCAGCTATACCGAGAGAATTATTTCATGAGTCAAAATCGAAGGGACCAGACATTTAGTTCGTTGTACTGGGAAGTTTGTTTAATGGAGATTCTGCGGTATTATCGATGGAAACATGAAGGGAAGAAAAAACTGTAAAAACTTACGGAAAAACACTGAGAATCTTGTTCAGGTTTGAGAAAATGAAGAAAGCAACAGAAACACCAGAGCCACCTGGGAATAAAGATAAATATCAGTCAAATACCTTCAAGGATTCTTAAAGATTTCAAAATAATCAATACAAACATCAACACCATCTTTTTATACAGGTCCCTAAAATATATGAACTCAACTAAAATGTGATTCAAAAAGTGTTGGTCATGTCTCTATTTGAAATTTGAAGGATATCTTTCCTATCTATATTTGGGAAATTTCGTATTCATATTTGGGTGTTTTGCATTATAAATGTAACGCAGCACACTGGGGCAATTATGACTGTCTTGCAGAGCTGCAAAAAGTATCGGAACCCGGGAACTAGGTTACCAGAAAATTTTCAGGCTTGGCAGAAAATTTTTCAACAAATTTGGTGAAAAAAGAAAAACTGGCTGTTTTCTGCAATTTAAACAATGACAGAAAATGTTTTCAACTTTTCTGCCACATGAGAAACTCTTCAATGCAACGTAAGCTTAATATCATTAGGCTTCAGAGTGCCTAAAATTAATATAGCTTTCCGACTTGAGAAACCTCTATAAAAACTATTCACTTAATCTTACATCACCAGAAATTTGTATTGCTTGAAAGCCACCTTCAGTTACCTTATCAAGGTACCTTATAAAACAGATAAAGCTTCAGACCTGCAGTAGGCAATCCATGTGCCTTGAAAATTACTGTTTTGGTTGCCTGATATCAGGATATGTCATTATGTCTTTCAGATTTAAAGCTAATGAAAATTAAATGCATCATAGGTCTGTTTTCTTAGGCTAGCAATGCAATGTCATATAAGTCCTGACTGATTTCTTGGCAGATTCGGCAAAGTTTTCATTGGTATTTAGTTATATCCTTGTGCTAATGTGTTCTCTCACATATTTGTCCTTTGATATAGAAATTTCATTATCTTATCAAATGTAGTCATGTTGTTGACATGTATTTACAGCCACTATAGCACTTTATCATATTGGCAAGGTTTTCCTTGGTAATCAATTAGTTTCTTGTGCGCTCTAACATATTTGTCTTTTGATATAATATTGAAATTTCATGATTCATTAATGTGGTCATGTTGTTGACATATATTTACCATCATTTAAGTTCTATCAATAAATAATTGCAGCAAAGGCCAAAAGCTGGCTGATAAGTATAAGCGTGATCCACTGGTTAGTGGTATGATGATATTGGATCTGTAAACAATATGGATTTTCTTCGTCTTATGCCTCCAGTTCGATACACATGTGCTGCCTGTGCAATCAAAATTCAGGTAACCAGGTTCATCTTCTCCAAAGCTGGCATCTACTGCCTTTCCCAAAAAGTGTTCAAGAGAACACCAAACATGCTGAAGTTCTTCTTCCAGTCAATACAAAAATCGCCATTTTGGTTCATAATCACATTTGGTTGGCTTTATAAAGTCTTTGGAAGGAGGCTACTTTCAAAGAGGGGCTATTGGCGAGGGTAACGCGGGAAACGTCAAACGTCATCAAGTAACTGCGTCATCTTGAAGGTTACCATAGCTTTGGAGGACAGAGGAAATCTTAATAGGTGTTATTGTTTGACAATAAGTAATAATTGCTTTCACAAATAGTAAACTTACAGGATATCTATGTCACATTCAATAGCCATACAATTTGCAGGGCCCGATCCAGCACTCATGGAAAGGGTAACACACATATCAAAGGATAATGTAAGGGAAATAGGGTATTATCAAACTAATTGTATTGTTTTTATATCAAAATAGGGGATGGCTTACGCCCCTTGGATCCGGCCCTGATTTGAAAATGTGATAATTTTCTGATGACAGACTAGCAGGAAAGTTTGACTGACTGTAGATACGAAACTTTAAGCTCAGCTTCAAGCAAAATCGTTTAATTATGTTTTCGAAGAGCTCGAGTCCTGTCTGGAAAAATAAACCGCTAGTAAAACAACCGTATCTAAGCGAAACTGTGAAGATTCGATGCCGTGTTTGTAAAAGTTTGATTCTGCGAAAAAATTACAAAAGCCATTTTGGGTCCATGGCATTAGAGGCCATCTTTGCCAAAAAATCAAGAATGAAACAAGAGATAAAGATGAAAGCACCAATTTAACTGTCAGTCATTTCATTGTGCCACTCCAAACCCAGTTGACTAGAAGGTCTTACGGACATTTCGTGCATAATATTGACAGAGCTATTATATACAATACTTTCCCCTCACAGAAAATTTGTTACCCGTTTCCCAGGTTCCCAGAAAGGAAAATATTTTTTGCAGCTCTGCTGTCTTGTTTCAACTCATAAGGAGTTAGACTGATTGCTGTGTACTGCTACGTTGCATACTAAAATGAAATCTTGGGGAACTGTGAAGAAAATGAACTAATTTCATGGCTTACATCTTATAGAAAAAGAACTTTATAAAATCACTTACGAATCAATTTTCATGCTTTTATATCATTGCTACAAGGAAACAAGGAATTCAAATAAATGTTTTACCTGTCGATGCAGCGATTTCTGTAGCAGGAAGAGTGATTTTTGCTAACGCAGGAGGAAAGTCACTTTTGCTTTGCCGTGGAGCAACAAACGAGAGGCTTCCAGTTTGCTTATCAACTTTCTGAACCTTTAAATCTGTAAAAAGATGTTAAATATTACAGAACTCTGGTTTACCAAATCAATCAAGATAACCTAATAAAAAAATGTCTTTTTAGGAATAATCATCTTGGCTGTCAAACAATATGATTTTGCATATAACAGTGTTTACTTCAGAAGGATACATTATTGTTTTCCTATATCTTGCTTCATGTTTAAAATGCAATTGCGAACACGAATCCTGTGAATATCACAAAAGCGAGGCTGTGGTCTCAAACGAGGTGCACGAAAACTATTGTCCACAAGAGCAAAATCAACAGCATAGTACACAGGATAAACCAAAAAGAAAGAGGCACAACCAGAGGCACATCAGAGCAACATTACCTCTAGAACAGTGTAATATTACCAGCAGAGACATGATTATACCCCAGAGAAATGATCAGGTTCACTAAAGGACAAACTATTCTTCAAGAAGGGATTTTCAAATATAGCAGGGGGGCACAAAAGTTATCTAAACTAAATCTTATGTCCATACCAACATTATGAGAAACCATTCGCTTCTCTGAGCTGTTCTTGTTTGTAAAATCTTGTGATACTTTCTCTGCCAGGACTTCCAGGCTTTCAACTAACTTTGTAGCTCCATCTGCTCTTTGAACCTTCGACATAAACAAAACATGATGTAAGAAATATTGAAAACAGGTTGATAATTATTTGATCAAGAAAACCGGTTTGTGCCCTCCCGGCTATCAACACACTGGATGTGTAGCAATTTGTAAACTTAGGCTTACGATGTACGGTTCATGATATAACCAAAATACAATGCATAGATGCACTGACTTGACCTTTACACATCTATAGTAAAAGTAATTTTTAGTGATACCTGAGACAAATCACTCCAAGCTACCAATATTGAATCGTTCAATAAATTGCTTGCGATGTCTATGAAAATCTGAAAAAAACAAATAGATTTTAGAAGCTTGCAACACATGAATAGCAATATCCAAACATCTATACTAGCTGCACCTGTATATCTAAATTTACATCTATAAAGCTCTTTCAGACTAGTTGCCAAATTTACAGTAATTGATTATGTTCTCCTTTTGTGGTGCATAGAGAAAATTCGCCATCACTTCTTGCAGGATCGTGCAAATACATGAAGTACATATCTGTAAATATATATTTTTACTAGTCTATTTTGGGTTGACACGATACTATCTCCGTAATACATACTATAAAGAAATTCTTATCAAAACTCAGTAAACCGATTAAGGGAAAAAACGTTGAGCTTGAGATAATTTTATTCATGAAATCTTTCTTGCTTAGATTTGTCCTTTCTGTTAAATCTGCCTTTTAGGTTTGTATATTTCAAATCTCTCATTTGTTGGGTTTTTACTGCATAAATAAGATAAAATTGAAACAGGAAGGAAGAAGGTAAGGAAAAAAACCTGTCCAGTCTCCTTCACTTCTGCATAAGTCTTCAGCTTCTCTCTGATCATCACGTCAAAGTAGCCGACTGTTTTCTTCACATCCCCACCGTAAAGTCGCTTCTTTGATGTTGATGTGACTTCTAGCATGCGCTTGCTTATTTCAGAAACATTGTATTTTGGATCATCAAGCTAAAAAAACAAAAGAGACATTAAACTCTAATGCTAATGGACATTTATCATAGTATCATATTAACAAATAACAGCAGATGCAGTGGCATGCTTCTTTGGTGCGAGGGATTCTGGACAACTTGGGTTCGAAACCACCCTCAGGCTTAATTTCTAGGGCTCTCTTTTGGGCAGTCGTTTTGAAATATGAACTTCTGTTGCACAAATTTGAGCAAGAAACGCATTAAACAAAAATGGAACTCATTTACTTATAATATACTTAGTGATCTTCTGTATGCTATCCTATGTTGGAAACACGGTCTTATCTTAATCAGACCAGTAGGTTAAAAAGAAATTCGCTCACATTTTTGACGGTCTTTGAAGAATCTTACAATGAGGCGATTAAAACCTCTTTGGTACAAGCACAGAGATGAATTCGTCTTACCATTTCCCCAAGTTGAGCCACTTCCTTTGACACACAATCACTTAAATTGGGGAGATCATAAACTGCAGTTGATCTATGAAATTTTTCAGCACATTTTCTGGAGGCAAAACCTGAAAATAATCAAAAGAAAACCTTTTAATCAAAGAAATCAGTTACAAGAAACGTAAGATTTTGCCTCAGCAAGGAAGACGATTGGAACAAACGTGGAGAGATTATCCTAAAAAACCAACTTGTGATGTATCACACCACCTAGGTGGCTCCTTCCAATCCTTAGTTTTTGTGCTGTATATCACAAAGTCACTTGGTTTCTAACCAAGGGGTTGTGAGTTTGATTCCTAATACCTACATTATCTTTTTTTTCTATATAATATATAAAAACTTACAATATTAAATACAATACACACATAAATACATTACAAGACGATACCCAGGGATTACATTATCTGAAACCTACATTATCTGAAATTATACTGAAAAACCTGCAAAACGAGAGATTTAACAAAAACATCAATCACAGGTACAAACCTACTGTTCCATTTGGACATCTCTTTACAGCTGTCCCTCCTTTGAATAATTTCGGCCAACGAATATCACGAAATATTTCAACTTCACAAAAGTCTTCTTCTTTAGCACCATGAGGTATTTCTAAAAAACCAAGCGGATATTTTAGATAATCGAAACTCAAACTAAATCCCAACCTTCTGGCTAAATCTCTGACTGTAACGGTTGTAGCCTCGCCTCTGTTACCCAGCCTTCTAGCTAATATTCAGACAGCAAAGATAGTAGCCTCGTTTTCTTTCTATTGTTATATTGGACATGTATCTATGCATGTATACACTCGCCACTTTAAAAAGTTAGTTTCAATTGAATTAAGGATAAAACCATTAAAATAATATACCATACAATAGACTAAGTTAAAGTAAAAAGTTCAAAGTAAAAACTAGATCTTAAAAAACAACACCCCTAGCTTCAGTGGTAGGGAAAGCATTAATAGGTCAAGACCTTATTTCCATAATGGTCCCCCATAGGTGCGACATGCAACCTATTTGTCCGGTTGTAAGATATGTGGATAATGAAATAGCAGGCTTGGAGGTTGTGCATCTTGTTACCTTCCCTTCCTGACCACAGACTATGCTTTGATTAAGACATTAATTGACAAATTGGTTTCAAAACGAATCTTGTTAAAAGATAGACAAAACGAAGCATGCAGAATGTGTGTGGCCTACGGGCAGTAAATAAAACAAGCAAAAGGATGATCTGTTTCACTGACCTCTGCATATCTTCCCCTCACCAGCATATCCCATTTTGCACTGGCAGAGGTAAGATCCTTCCACGTTGAAGCAGTCTGCATTGATGTCACAGTCGTTACTTGCTTTGTCTTCGCATTCATCTTTATCTAAATAAACAATGATAAAAAGAATACTAATATTTTCAATAATTTCAATTCTACAATCCTTACCACTTGCCTTGAAAATGATTGGCAAAGATTTATGCATGACTTCAACTGGTTCCTCCGTTTTGAATAGGCCTCCCCACCCAAAAAAGCCCCCTCCCTTTATCTTAGTTTGGTTGGAGATCATGAAAATTATTGTCGGAAACGTAGGAAAGGAAAATATAGTTAGAGCTAGAAGGACAGAATTGAAGAATTTGAGGAAGATTAGCAGACAAGTTGTCCTTATTTCAGCCTTTTCATTGGCTGCCCGTATTTGCCAGATTCTCTTAAAAAGCTTCTTATCATAAAGTTTTAAAAAAGGTCTTCTGGTCGTAATTGAATCAATACGGAAATTCATTTTTTGTTAAAATTTTAGGTATATGGAAAAAAGGGATATGGCAAGAGAAATACAAATTTTAACTCTTACCTTTAGTATTCACCATAATATTGAAGCCGAGTCTCGTGCCAGGCCCCCATCGGTAGCGCGGTTGAATATCAATGAAATACTTTGTCAGTGGTTGAAGATGTTTTATAATAGCAGGACTGTCTCGAAAATCCAAGAAATTCTCACTCCCATATTTTGGTCTTATGAAAATGCGATAGGAGATGACTTCCCTACGACTTGCTTTCCAACTGATTCTGATCGTGTCACTCTCAACTGCAGTGGTTGTGAAGTTTGCAGGACGCAAAACGAAATCTAAAAAAAATGTATTACTGATTTTTATCTAACTCAAGTAGAAAGTGCCTGTCCTGGCTATAGTGCCCTAAATACGTGAATATAGAGCAATTATCAAGCAGATAGGATACATTAAAAAAACAGACACGCCCTTCTTGTAAGTATTGTACTTACACACTCGTCCGACAGCCTATACCAACTGATTTTTAGTTATTTGTTTCAGGAATGTTGTAATTAGAGTGAACGAGTGGCTAGATAACTTTAACCTTGTTTAAACGGCAACAGGCTCCAGAACAAAATCAACAACAAAAAGAATGAGAAGAGAATTGTTCAGCTTTCAGTAATTCCTTGCAAGAAAGCAAAATCGAACACGACATGTGGTCACATAGGAAAAAAGGACATAACGCTACACTGCTTAAAATCAAAATATTCATTTGGCAATTACACTTTGGGTATAAATCAATACCTTAGGCATTTTCAGCAAGCATATTTGCAAACAAGCATATTTGCCTTTTAGGAGAATCGAGGCCCATTTTCAGGGAAATCTAGATTAGTGTTTCAACGGCCCTGCTTCATTGACTAGGGAGCCTGAAGAATAGGCAAGCAAATGTAACCTACCATTAGTGACAACTGTCAAAGCTGCTGCTGTTCCAACTCCAACTCTGCTGACAGCTTTCAACGTGATGAAGTAAGATGTTCCAGGTCGAAGGTTTGTGATGTTCACAAGATATTTCACAATCTTAGATGGATGAGGCTCACGCGCTGTCCATGACAACTTTACCTTGCTTTTCTTGCTTTCTACCTCATTCACATTCAGCTAAAAAGAATTTATTAAGCAGTTTAGGTATTACCCCCACAGTACTGATGATATCCCCCCCAAAAGCACTGATCGTATCCCTCCACAGTACTTCAGGGAATTCCTCCACAGTACTGAAAAATATTTTCCCACTACAGTGATAGTTAGCAGACGTTTACTGAAAAGACGTTACCAGACGTTTGATTGTTTAGTTATGACTGGATTGAATATCAATCTTATCACTTACTGGGATGGAACCAGGGACCAAAGGACCGAGCTAGAGATAAAATCATCCTTTTAGTCCACTCTACTACAGAGCAAGCAATGCCAGAGTTTAAAACTCAAAATACAAAGGAAGCCATGTTACTATCCATACTTTACCAGAAATTATATCAACCATTGTTCAAGGAATCAATTATGATGAAAATTATTTGACTTACCAAATAATTAGTTATGACACCATAAGCAGGAAAAGGTGTTCTCCAAATTGCTTCTAATGATGTTGATGTTTTGTGCCCAATTGACAATACAGGAGTGCCTGGTACTGCAAAAGAAACATGAATATTATAATTTGATAACTTGCTTTTCTACAGCGTACACTCACCCTGATCCATCTAATATAAAAGAATCCATGTTGCTCCAGAACGTAAACAGGATAGAAACAAGGGCAATACCTTGTTATTGGGGCAAGTTTTTAGTCCAAAGCATACATTGTCATGTGGAAAACACCCCTTTAATACAACAATTTTGTTATTGTAAGCCATTTTAGCTGACCAACATTAGTGCGCTTTTATAGGAGCTCCTCGAAATATATTTCCAATCAACTACGCAGTAGTTAGAAGTCTTACTTACAAAATAAGAGGTCGTGGGTTCGAGTTAGGTCGTGGGTTCGAGTCCTGGAGGAGTCTAGTTTATTCACACAAATTATCTAGATGGATTTTCCAAATCCTGCTTCATGTCTTGAACATATTTCTGCTGCATCGATTATTTCATAAGATTTATTAATCCTACTTTAAGACTTAAGTATTCACGCAATTATCACTTTCCCAACTTTGTTCAAATATGAAAATAAACCTCTTAAAGCCAGACACACGATAATAAGTTCATTAAACTGCTATTTCAGATTGATAGTCAAATTGAATATATATTTAGCTTTCCGGTGTTTTATTATAGAAACTATTTTTTTAAATTGTATTTAACCATAAGTCAAACTAAGTACAGACATCAGAGGTGTAAGAGTACCATAATTTTGCTTTTAACAATCAGTCCTCATGGTATAATGATTTACTATTTCCACCTCACCGAGTATTCAACTATAATAATATCTATGGCTGTTTCAATTCTTTCTATCTATTTTGTGGGGATTTAAGTTTTGAGTAATCAATTAATACAAAACGTGTTAATGGTGTATTGTGTAGCCATCTGGATTTACGTGGGGTTTAACTGTTACATTGAATCAAACAATTCATTTAAAAACAGCCTCTGGATAGAAATTTATTTGTTTCCAGGGATTCTAGATTAACATTAAACCAAAAAACATCAAACTTTGAAACAAGGGGCTCTCTAGTGACAGTCGTTCTTATCCAAAACCACTCTAATGTAAATGGCTTCAAGGAAACATATGTAATGAAGTAGTACATGCTACTGTAACCCTGCTGGAATCAAGCTCCAGCCTTTTCTAGGTTTAAACGTTAAACAGGAACTCAATCACTCAACACGATAAAAAATAATCAAACATACTAGGCCATGATACGCACATTTTTTATTAGCAATTTCAGCTCGAGCTAAGTACTAATAATTGCTTAGCAGAAGGGAAAATTTGAGTACTCAAAATTGCTTAGCTATTGCTTAGCTCATTTTACATAAAATTTGTTTCTTAGAATACTATCCCCAAAGTTCTTTTACAACAAATGTCGGTGGCATCTTGCATGCAAAAGTGTGCTAGGGGTACACATATCCACTGTGACCTACTTCTTCATAGCTGCTGCACGATTTTCATTGTTAATTGGATCAGAACTAAAATGTTTAAATTGCTTAGCATTCGTTATCCAAAACTAGAATTGCTTCAGTTTTTGTCTTGTCGAGTACTGACTTGCTAATAAAGCAATTGCTTATAAAAAAACACGTGTACTACTTTGTGTAATAATGAAGTGCATGCCACTGTGCCAACACACACTTAAAACATACAAGGAAATAAAACAGCTCTATACAGTGATATATTGCATGCTACTTTGCCCTTGTTAGAAAAAGCCCTTATACCTAGCGAAGCTAAAACAATGAGCAATAACTCGATCGACAAACAATTGATGTAATCAAACAAACTAGGGTCTGAAATGGCATTGAACTTCTTGGGACTGGGATTATTTAATGAAAGAGTAAAGTTAGGATTGGAATTGCTAAACACATCAATATTTGAGAATTTCTCTATTTTCCTCATTGAGACTTTTAATAATGGGATCAATACACCCCCTTCAGGACTTTCTATTCTATCTCCGTGTTCGAAACAAAGCCTAGCCATGGTCAGGCCAGCACGTTAGAAAACAAAAGCTCAAAGTCACAAATCTCATTGACTAGATCGATTGGAAACGCATCACCTCTAATGGCTTTACATTAAATCCTTTATTGCGTAATCGAACGATTACCCACAACAACGAAGAACCCTAATTCGCATACAGGGGTATTAGCTATTAGGACGAGCCACGTTCATTAGATATCCATCTACATACCTCCGTTTGTTGTTGTGCAGCGATAAACCTCACTCCTGAATATCCTCTTGATATTTCGCACTTTGATTTTCAATGTGAAATTGTATGACGTCAGTGGACCTTGAAGAAGAAGGATCAACTTAAGAGCTCTAAGTACTGAGATGGCACTAATCTGATCTTAAAGCTGAATCAGAAATAATCGCAGCAATCCGACTAAAATTCTGCACGAACAAAGCTGAAATGGTGAAATTGAAGAAACAGGAAAGAAAATGTGTTTATGTCGAGATATTTAAACTAATTTCTTACCAATGCCTTCAGGGGCCTATCCATTTCTCAGAAGATTATAGGTAATGATGATAAACTAACTTTTATTGAACGTACATCCATAGGGCTCATAAGCGATAATTTGATAGCCAAATCTCCCTAGGGTTACAATATATCAAAAGACATTTCAGAAATAAACCATGCTTTTAACGTTTCAATAAATGTTAATAAGTAAACTTGTCTACCTTTACTGAAGAAGATGATATTATCGAAGTTAATTTTAGAAGAAGATTATATTGAAATGTTGAACTGGGATATAGGCTTTACGCGCAAAGGAAAGACTGTTCCAAAGAAGGGGGCAAAAGTGCGGTAAAAAGTTGCATAAAATCCCACTACTGATCAAATCAAGAATTCAATTTCCAGTTTTAATTCTTGAAACGTTTAAAGGCACACACAGATGGTATAATAGTTTGGTAATTTGTATATATTGCGCGTTCATTCAGTTCAATTCAGAATTTTGAGCAACTTAATTTGGACAGACACAAGAAATTGAATCTCTACGAATATGATTGGTTTCAAAACATCCTCGTTGAAGCAAATTATGTCTTTCTAAATTTCTTGCGAAATCTTGAAATCTTTTTTAAGAAATCTTGAGGAAGTATCTGAAAACGGTTTTCTGGTGAGCAGAGATTTAGGCCCAGGCTGGTTGAATTGAATTATGGAGTTTCGCATGACCCATCCTTGTGCTCCTTTAACTCGTTGTCTTTACGGTGAAGAAGGACGAAGAACAAAATCTGTAATATTGATGCAAACATACCTAGGTTGCCATAACATGTTGACGAGCTTGAGTTTCGAAGATCAAAAGATTGGTTGTCTCCATATTGAGATTCATACCATAGTTCAGACAGCTCGATTTGATCGAAGGAGTCGTCCGGAAGAAACGAATTTAGGCAGACGGCTGATGAGTTCGGACGGCAAGATTTTATCACCGGATCGGCTAAAAGATAAAGAATTAACAATCAATGATAATTTGATAAAATAAAACAGTTTAGTACCAAAAATAGTATCTAGATTAAATGATATTCTTCGAGTTTATTCAAGCTAACTTCGAGATTAAACTCGCCATCATTATCATATATCTGCAAAGCACACCACAGCAAACACTTTTAATCTATCTATCACCAATCAATGCTTTCAATTTATCATAGTCAGTAGAGGGGAATGGTTTGGAAACCTGTTGTTTCATTTCTTTGTTATCGTCTTGACGCTGAACTGGTCTTAACCGTGCAGAAAGTTTGTTAGAATTCATAAGAGAAAAATCGTCCATCGAAGTATTTATTGAAATAGCCTAATACTATCGATTTGAAGTAAAATATCAAGCCACAAAAAAAAATATTTGGATTTAGATGCTTAACCAAGTATATATGTAACAAAGTTTAACATATGTAACAAAAACATAAGTTTTGGAAAAATTAGTGGAATGGACACACTGAGACCTCATGTTAGTGTGGGAGATGGCTGAGTGGCTAGATAAGTCAACCCTATAGTTCAAAGGGTCATGGGTTAGAAATCACCTCCAGAATTGTTTCATAAAGTGTCAGAAAAGAATTTACCAGCTCTTTCTGATTCCAATATGTCCTTGCAAAAGGCAAAAGGAATCTCGAGGTATGGTCACATTGATAGGAAGGACCAGGTTCACACTGCTTGATTAATTTACATTTCAGTGTGCCCTTTGTGCTTCACATAAAAAAATACTTTATGAAGATGGTAAGCGTATTTACCTATCAACTATCAGTGCACTGCTTCAATTAAGCTATCTACCTATTCAATGTTCTCATTGTGCTTTGTGCATCAACTAATACCTTACGAAGATATCTCTTCTTTGTAAAGTGACGAAGGGTATGCTACCGTGAAGCAAGGCCCAGCTTTAGTCAGGCTGGCACCTAAAACAGAAACTAGCTCGTCACAAATCCTTACAAGAAGTCCTGCCACCCACTAAATTAGTAGCTGCAAAAAGGATGACACGTTCCAATGACTGCGGTATACCAATATTCACATATCTTAAGTCGAATCTTACTTGGCAAATCGAAATCCATCTAAAGTTTTGACAATGATTTGTGACTCAATTAACATTGATCAAAACAAGTGGAAAGTTAGGCGACGTAAAGAGGTATGAACTCGTGAAACCAGGCCATGAAAGTTTGACGGAAATAGCCAGCTCCACCCACTAACGAAATACTCGACGTAGACATACTCGAGATGACGAATAATTTAGCTGTCATCATTTGTGATCTCTGAGGACAAGAGACAAATTCCTTGTTCTGCCTCTTGTGTTTGCTGAAGAAAGAGCT
Source organism: Pelagia noctiluca (assembly GCA_963924455.1). Classification (NCBI taxonomy): domain Eukaryota; kingdom Metazoa; phylum Cnidaria; class Scyphozoa; order Semaeostomeae; family Pelagiidae; genus Pelagia; species Pelagia noctiluca. The sequence goes on along the minus strand of OZ004328.1, from coordinate 13,856,069 downwards.
GCATTTACGTGCATCTGTTAACGTGCATCAGTTAACGATTTAATTGCTGCTTTCTTTAACAGTTTCGGTTGAACAAATAAACTAAAACGCTTATATTTATTATTCAATAAAGATTTTGTAATATTTGCTGGCATATTTGTGTTACCATTGCGTACATGTGCAATTTGAACTGTTTCGGAAGGGGGTAAGGTAAACCTTCTGCCATTTCAGGTACCTTGCAACATCGAATTTGAAACAAAGAAGTATAGGAACTTGTTTCCAAACCATCTACTGCTATAAACTATGGGCATATGTTTTGCACTTTCAGGTACTGTTCAACATCAAATGTGAAACAAAGACGTACAACAATAGGTTTCCCAACCATCTTACTTCTATAAGCTATGGGCATACGTTGTGCACTTTCAAACACTTCTCAACATCAAATGTGAAACAAAGACGTACAACAATAGGTTTCCCAACCATCTTACTTCTATAAGCTATGGGCATACGTTGTGCACTTTCAAACACTTCTCAACATCAAATATGAAAAAAGATGCACTACAATAGGTTTCCTGACCATCTATTTCTATAAACAATTGTATTAGCCTACTCTCTCCAGGGCTAAAGCAATGCCCCTATTCATCCAAGCAGTACCGTCAAGAGGGGAATAAACCAGGATAGTTACCAGGGGGCCCATACCTTTGAGGGGCCTGTAAATCTAAATAATCTAAGTTTATCTATTCATGCTCACTTCTGGGAAAAAATAGGCCCATCAAATTAGCCTTTACCTCGGGGGCCTGGCCAGGCTCTCGACGGCCCTACATTCAAGAGCTACCCCTGAAGCGAGTAATGTTGAAAGCCAGATATACAACAATCAACATAGTGTTGCAGAGAGGCGTTTCAATGTCATGAAACACTTTTAGTGGTTATTGTGGTCCTAGGTAAAGACAGATAAATAGCAAGATTATCCCGAGAATTAGATCATGGTGATTTTTCATGGCAACCAGATATGTTTCTGACGTGAAAGTTTCTTGTCTGAATAACTGCAGAAATGAAAGAGGAATGGAAAGGAATTTCGGCTTCTACACTTTACAAATCCTTTGTTGACTGACGGTATTTCAAGCTCCTAACCAAGATTTTGGATCCCTCATTTCCTGGTCTGCATAATAGCCCATTTCTAAATGTTAGCAAAATACATTCAAGATGGTGAAGATTGAAGTTGAAACATTGCTATAGCTTTGAAACGCTCAAGCGTAAGAACGATAATTTACACTGCCAATTAAGACAGAAATGATAATAATACTGTAGGAACCTATACTGTCATCTCCCTAGCAAGTGGATCTGTGATCTCGATTCTCGATATGCATTTGTTATAGCGTTTAACCTAGATTTAAACACAAAGTTTCTTGATCAGACAAACTGTGAAACCTTCTTATTGAAAGTTTCATGATCAGACAGAATGTGGGCCCAAGATAGGAAACGCATGTGTAGAAGCATGAGCAATTCAAAGATTTAGCAACTTCTAAGATGAAGTTTCTCTTCCCGGCTGACTAGTACCAAGTGATTTTAGTTTCACTGGTTCTGAATTGGAAACCCCGTTATTTTGTGTATTGATATACAAAGGGTTCATTCAACGTGGAACAAGGACGTGAAATCCAGATAAAGGAGACATTGAGAATATAAGTGTGGTTGGGAGAAGCAAGATGGCTTGAAATCTGAAGATTAAGATTAGATTGAAATCAGGGTGGAATGAAACCCTGGATTGAAATGGCGGTTTAGCCGTGGGAAGATTCAATTATGCATAGCCATATTTCAACTCTCTATCATAAGAAATTATAAAGTAGTGTCCTTCATATAAGAAACATCATTATCGACATCAGGTCTGGGGCCTTTCTGATGCTTCTTTATTGAAAGTAATAGGTGTTTCTCATAAAAAGAGTAGTCATATATCAGAAATGAGATCTGTGTTCCTTAAATCAGTGTTGTTTATTTGTAGGACAGTATTCTACAATATCTAACACTTGATGATATAAATGTACAGTAGTTTCCCGAATATAAGAAACATTATTTTCAACATAAGGCCATTTTGATGCTTCTCTAGTGAAATCAAAAGATTTTTCTTACAAAAAAGGTAATTACATATCAGAAATCAGGTCTGTGTTTCTTAAATCAGTTTTTCTAATATGTGGACACTATTGTACAATATTTAACACTTGATGATATAAATGTACAGTAGTTTCCTTGACATAAGAAACATTATTTTCAACATCAGGTCTCAGGCCTTTCTGATTGAAATCAATAGGTATTTCTTATAAAAAGGGTGATTATGTATCAGAAATCAGAACTATGTTCTTTAAATCCGTGTTTATATGTATATAAGACATTACTGTACCAAACCGTATGAAATTAATTTAAAATTATTTCAGGCTTTGGCCAAATACAGCAAATCCTCACATAAAGAGCGTACTTTGTATAAGCTTAAGTATCCATAAAAGCTTAAGTATCTATAAAAGCTTAAGCATCCATGTTTTCGCTTTGCCTCGGATTTTTCTGGCTATATTGAAACCTACTTTGTGTAGGCCAGGATGAGATGAGCCCTTATTTGAAAGGTACTTACACAGTAATCCCTTTCAGAAGATAAGTGTTCTTGTTTGGGGATTGTTTTTGAGTCACCACAAAGAAATGTATTCTGTCTTCTCAATCTTTTACCAAATACAGTATAGCAGCTAGCAGAACTGCTGCCAGGTTCGCCGAGAGATTGGCTAAGCCCCAGGGGTAAGGTTAATCCAATGGGCCTAAATTCCCCCAATAGAGGTCTCACAATGAATACACCCGGATGACTTAAATTTCACGGGCCCTTAGACCCCTTGTAGCCACCATGTTATTCCCTCTTTACGATACTGATGGATAGTAAAGAAATGAATCCTCCTTCAAAGTAAAGAACTCATTTGTATCAAGTATGCAATGTTTGACTTGCATTGAAATAACATTGAATTTACGTTCGATTTAAAAAAATAAATTGCAAAGCCACTCACCAATATTGCCAAGATACACAACAGCCGCCTCGGTTTCGTTGAGAATTCTATCCCAAAAAGTGACATCATCATAATCAGCATCAATTTTGTAACCATGCCTACCAAGACTTAGCATCCTGTTGACAACAGCATAAGCTGGCCTCGTTTCAGGTGGCAATTCCTCGGTTTGAAGCAGAGACGAATCCAGCCTTTTTCTGACACTGTTGTGAACTTTTTCCAGCAATTTCTTACCATTTTGATACACAATGATTCGTTTTCCTTCCCATGTAATCAAATGATGGATCCACTTGTTCGTAATGGCAGGATACGTCGCACTGAACTTACTCGTGTTGTTTACATACGACACCAACATTTCATGGTTTTTAGTTCTCATCAGGGCAAAACCCTGTTCACCCGAAGCTCCATGTTCGCTCATTGGTTCGTTCACGAGTATATTTCCGATGATGTACTGACCGTTGTTTTTGATGTCACGAAATCGAAGCCATAACGAGATCGTAAAGCCTCGTTTACAGTTTGCTATATCTCCATTGCAACTGTCAAACCGGCCTAGCTCAATACTAGACCCAGTCCCCTCTAGTGTCAGGAATGTGTTTCCTGTTTGTCTACCCATGTTGGTTAATTTTGCGCCTCCCTCGCGGATAGTTGCTCGCTTGCCTGAGACTGTGTCAGCGATTCCGTATAGGGATTTAGCATCGTTGAATCTCCAGCAATTCTTCGCATCTTGAGCCACTAAAAGGAACAAAAAGATATCAATAAACAGATGTTGTGGTAAAGAAAGAACATAAGCAAAATTTCAGGCTTAGAGACATCAGATGGTTAATTGCTTTGTAACCAAACTTGACTTAAGTTGTGAAAAGTCTGTGCAGTACTGTGTTGGACGTTGAGTACTGTATTGGATTTTCAGTACTGTGGACGAAATTCAATGCAGTAGAGAGCGTTCAGTACTGTGGAGTAGGATCAAATAAAAAAACATTAGTATACTATACTATACTAAGTGTGGCTCTAGGTAAGAATAATGCTATACTATAGCATTATTCTTACCTAGAGCCACACTTAAAAAAACCTTATAAAATCAGTGAACAAGGTCTTTTAGTATAACAATTTGTTCATTAGAAGGACAAATTCGTGACAAAATATAAATGGATAGGAGAGTGCACACACAGAGCTTCAAGTTGCTTTTTGCATTAGAAGGTCTTCGTGCAATTAGACTACTGAATTATGCTTTTCGTGCAATTAGACTGCTGACATACGATTTGAAAGCCTCAGACCCATAGATAAGTAGTTTAAGCTGTAGTGTAATGTATAAATGTCAGATTTGGCATAAAAATTGATTGATAGGGGTATCCTACTTAACTATTTATATATCAGTCAGTGTGGGGACAACTAAGAGGGCAATTGGGTCTCTTCCCGTCCAGATCTTAAAGGAGCTGGAGACCAGCATGAACTAAAAATGTTTTTCTTTATTCTAACGTCATTTTATGAGAGAACTAAAGCTCGATTTTCAATGGAGAACGATAGAGAAAGCTCAGACTATTGTTTAGAGCAATACAAAAGTAAGAATATATAAGTCTCAGTTCGAATTAGCTGGTTCTTAAAAACAAGAGTGCATTCCATTAATCAAACAACATAGTTGAAATAAAAATAGACTTTGGACAGAGCTGAAAAAATGCCCTTAGCTCGAAAAACATAATTGCAAAATTTTTTGAAAAATTAATATAAAAGTTAATGCTTCAGATAATATTTCACTAATAGGTTATAGAGGTTTTAAGGTTATAGGTTATTAAGAGCCGAGACATGGTGCTTTATATCAAAACGACGTCAATGAGGCTAGAAATCTTGCTTTTTCTACCTGAAAATATGTCTATCTCACATTCTAGCATGAAGCCTAGTGCTTTTATTGTTCGCAAACATCCCCAAATAAGATTTCCAAAGGCAAACATCCTAAAATCAATTACATTTCCTAAGCTAAAGCACCACAGCCACCTAAAATGTTGTAAAAAACAAGGGAGTTTCTTGATGAAAAAGTGTCTTTGAAGCATCGTGTGCCCCAAGTTTGATTTGCTTCTTATGTCCCTGCTAGTACTTATATTGCTGCCAAACAACAGCTACCCTGCCCCCCTAAAAATGTCCCAAGGAAGCTCTATTGATGCAACCACATAAACATTAACGAACATAGTTTCTTTGCGATCAAGATACGATCAAGTTAACAAAGAACAAAAAGACACAAATATTTGATTAAAACTTTGGTATGCTCCTCTGCTCAAAACACTTTTAGGTTATTGTGTTCGAAACCTTTTTTAAGGAGATTAGGCTTCCAGAGGATGAAATGATGTGTAATTTGAAAAGCAGTGATTTCATTTCAAAAACAAGAATCTAACCCAACAAACATGAAGTAAGGGGGTTGGTTGTGTAATGATGTTTTAAATATTTATTTGTGTTTTGTGTTGAGAACCTTGGCACTAATCCAATCATGCCACGCTTCCCACAAACCCACTTGGTAAACAGATGAGGGGGTTTGAAAAGGGTGATACGTCAGAGAAGTCTTTGATGGGTGCAGAGCATCATGATAAAGAGGGAAATCAGAAACATAGCAGAACATGAAAGCTATATACTAAAGGCTTTCCGTCTTCCAACCATCAGAGTAGTACGTCAGAAGAGTTTTTGATCGGTACAGAACTTGAAGATAGCGAGGGACATCAGAAACATAGCAAAATACAATATCTAACTACTAAAGCTTTTGGTCTGACACTCCTCCAAGCAATACGTCAGAAAAAGAACAAAGAAAGAAACCTTACAAATACGTCAGAAGAGTTTTTGATCGGTACAGAGCATCATGATAGCGAGGGAAATCATAAAACATAGCAAAACATGATATCTAACTACTAAAGCTTTTGGTCTGACACTCATCCCAGCAGTATACGTCAGAAAAAGAACAAAAAAAGAAACCCAAAAAATAGGAATAATCACATCCAAAGGTGGATCGAAATTGGCCAATCTGAAGAGAAGTGAATGATTGGTACAGTGAGTGCAACCAATCATCTTTTGATAGATCAGTGTAAAGGACAATGAGTTTTTGAAAGAGTCCTAGTGGGGAAAGAAACATTTTCTGTCTGTACAATATGGGATCCATCGTTTTCATGTAAACATATCAAAGTAAAATTTGGGCCTTGCTCTGGTGATGATGCAAAAACAATCTTCAATGTATTTTGGAGCTAAAGTGATGACTGGTTGTTTCTCCCTATACCCATCATTCACCTCCATTCTGATTGGCCACTTTCGATCTGCCTCTGGTTAAGATTAGGTAAGTAGTTATCATGTTTTGCTATGTTTTCGATTTTCCTCGCTAAGTTTTGTAACGATCAAAGATTGCTCTACTAGGTGCAGCTTTTGGAATTTGTAGTCCAATAAGATTCCCTTTTGAACAACATTCATCCTCTATTTGTATCTCTGTTTATCAACCTAAAGCCATCCATCTCAACTCACTCTCCTCTAATTTTGAAAACGAGTCTCCGGTACATTCTGACCAATCAGTCCTAATCTAAGACGTCACATCCGGTTAACCTTTGACCCACGCACAACAACAACAACATCTTACGAAATATGGCACCATTTCTATTTACAACTGAAATTATCTTAACCAGATGACTGGGAACGATAAAAAAGAGATCAAAACTAGTGGAAAGAAAAGCGGCGTTTGCACTGACTCACTTTGTAAACGGATCAGTTCTGACCCGTCTACGCCTTAACCCGGGTTAATTTGAAAGGCCGCCTTAGATCCAGTCAGTTGAAAAGAAGTAGTCGATTCTTACTAACCTTCCCCATACTTCATATCGTTAATCTCCACAGCGTCTGAAAAAGAGAAGTTGCATATTATAAACAGTCTCCAGAATAAATTGAACAGTGGTGATTTCTATGTCACACCCAATCTATTGCTTATTAATTTATTAGAAATCGCTCAAAGGGAAGGAGAACACAACGAAAAACACGGAAAACATAGGCCCCTTACACAATTACGTAATTTCTCTTCTTCTGTGTTAAGCTTGGGTCTGGGATAACTACAAATAGCGTCGAGGCTAACGTTGTTTCAATATTCAAATCTATGGTGGATAAACGATAAAAAAAGAGACTACTGCTCTATTGGTGAAGTATCACCCGAACTGTGGCGGTTTATCATCATGGTGTGTTTGTTTATAACGCTAATGTGGTTGATTAATCTACTAATTAATCTACCAATATTGTTGATAATGCAATAGATTAGCATGCGTACGGTGGTGACTTATGTTTACTTTGGTTGTTTATCATGGTAGATTATCATTCATATCATCGTGGTTTATCATATTTATATGTATTGGTTTATCATTCCTTTTGTTGTGGTTTATCAGTGCTGGGTGTTATTCTTGAACTACTGTAGTTGATAGTCACTATTGTCACTGGGACAGTGATTCTCTGAAATCACAATACATAGTGATAATTAACTAAACTAGTACAAATTACTACAAAGCTAACTCCTAACATGCACAGCATTCATCTAAATACAGCCTCTTCGTAGGAGAGATAAATGTTAGTGTCACTCTCAATATCACTGTACTGATAATAATTATCAACTGCTTCAATAGTTCCCAATTACTACAAAGCTCACTTCCATCATCTGCGGCTTGCTGAGTACAGCCTCTGCGTAGGAGATTCAAATTCAGCCTATATCCACAGTACACCCTATTTTTATAAGAACACTTGACTTCGATTTCAGCTTAGCTGTTTCCTATCCATGAAGTGATTTTTCACTGACTTACCACCCCATATCCCTCTCAAAAACATGTTTAAAATGCTTTTCTATATAAGGGCATTACGTTGGTGAGCTTGCCTTGTGTTTACTTCAAGTAGTGTTGGAGGTTACAAGACATTTTGACCCAAATTTCAGCTAGGTGTTTCTTATAAAGGTTGTTCTTATAAAAAACCTTTAGTCTAGTTCTGTCGTCTTGTTTACCAGTAGAAAATGAAAGTATCCCACAAAGCCCCAGTGCACCACTTAATCCAACGTCTAGGATATTAAAACTCTCTTGCTTAAGCACCTTTTAAAGATTTTATCCACTGATTTCCGAGCGATATCTGTTTAGCCACAAAAGACGTTTCTGATTTGTTATATTGAAGTTGAGATTGAGTAATCCTTTAGTATCGACCCTGTCAACATGCTATCCGTTCTTTAACGCTTGTCAGCTTTTACGGATTTCATACGAATTATTCTGTTGCTGAAAATCAGGAGTCTGGGCCTGGTTTGGAAGGTCACCACGCATGTGATGTGAAGGGGTAGCATTTTGATTGGCTAAAAATTAAATTACTTTCATTTTCACCCTGAGGAGAACGTCTGTTTAGTTGTGCTTGTCAACTTATTTATATCAATTCTCTCATTTCTAGGTTTCCCCATACAAAATATACACAGGAAACTAATCTAAATCAATAATTTATAAAACATCTAACTCGAGAAGAGAGTGCCTATATGAAGCACTTGTAAAGCAGAAGGAACGCTTTAAAAAACAGACATGTCCTTCTGTTACTCTGAGTTTCGTGCTTACATACTCGTCAGACTGACTATACCAAGGTACAGTCTTTGGATGGTATAGAACTTCAGTATAGCCAGAAATATCGGAAACATTGCGAAACGAACACATAGATTACTTAAGCTTTTCGTCTGACACTCAAAAGAGTTAAACGTCAGAAAGAGAACTTGTTTCGCTAAGTTTCCGATATTTCTGGCTATACTAAGGTATGTCAGCAATTGGTATAGTCTGTCTGACGAGTGCGTAAGCACGAAACTCAGAGTAATAGAAGGGCATGTCTGTTTTTTAATGTGTTCATTCTGCTTTATAATTAATTAAATAAATATATGTTAGAATGACAAGCGTTGCAATTACAGTTTGGGCCTTCCCACTTTTTAATCATGCGTTTAAAACTGTTCAAATTTTCGGCGGATTTTATTTCATTCGGCTAGCCATCCCATATTTGCGAACCCAAAGATCGAAGGCCATTGGAGCCAAAGATGACCTGAATTGGTATATAATAGGGTGGAGGATTTTCAGTTACTATGGAAGGATACCATAGGTGGTACTCTGATAAGTTAAAAGCAGAATTATTCTTACTTTGATTGGTTTAAAGTAGAAGTACTTCTTATGCTGAGCCTGTCTCCAGCCAGAAACACGGTAGTATGCACTACAGAATCACTACACATACAGACAAAGGTCCTGTATTAGGTTTCTTATTCTACTTGCGATTAAGTCCTTTACCAAAGATGATAGATGCTCTACCTCAATTTTGATACCTAGTCTTCATTGAAAGTTACAGTGCTCACACAATAGAACTTAACGGTATTTTGTGAACGAGGCTATAACTATCACCGCGGTGCTGACTAGGCCAAGACTAGACTTGCTCCATGAGTCTATGTTTCTCGGTGTGCACTCCGGTCAACTTATTGCCGGAGTGACGTCCCCATATCAGAGAACGCAGGGAAACAAGGACTCGTGGAGCAAGTCTAGGCCAAGACCTCCAAACAAAGAAGAAATCATCTATTCGTTTTCATAAACAACGCTTTCTGCTCTCACCTAAATCTACTTAATGGGACTAAATGGTCAACAGAATGTTGATAATACACGACCCCCTGAAAACATGAATTTTATCAAATTAATCGATAAAACAAATATCCAATTCAGGGGTGACAGGGTCAGTTTTTCGAACCAAATCAAATTAAATTGATTAGAGTTTTGGATTTATAATGGATTTATTCCTTTTCAGTTTTGATTAGAAGCGATTTCGTTCCTTGGTGAGCCTGAAAGCCCGGAGGCTACGCATATTGGATTATTAGGCTCAACGTTAGTTCGGTTGCATACATCTGCATATCTCATTATCGGCATGGGCCTAATACGAATACGTCAGCCGAGGTTCTGTGGGGGAATGGTAGTATGGGAACGATTGGCCTCAATTCACGACGGCAATAGCGCAAAACGAGGCTGTCGAAGTTTCTAGAAACATTTCCGCGCAAAAAAATAAAAGCTGACGTGACCGAAACAAGAAAATGTAAAAAAACGTGCTTTTCCTAGTTAAGCATTTTTTTGATCATTGCCATACTTTTATCCCCTTACAGTACAAATAAGCACCGGGGCCAAGGCACTTCTTTGGGAGTACCGTAGAATAGATTCTCTACTGCGCCCTCTTGCGGGCTTATTGGTATCAATTACCAAGCACTATAAAGGGGTTTAATTAGAGAGGGGGCTTTATAATGGAGTGAACCAGCGTAATCTTTCTAATAGTGTATAGGTGGTACAACAAATGTAAAAGGGCAATATCAGCAGTATTTGATGGTGTGCATATGAGGTTTGGTGTTATATTGGCACAACATCAGTTTAGAGAGGGGCTAGATAGTACTTTAAACCTGGGGGCTTAATTTATATCAATTACCAATCCCTTTTAAGGGGGTTCAATTAGAGTGAGGGGCTTAATAATGTTTCAAAGCCGTAATAATCTTTAGTGCAAGAGTGGTACAACTAATGTAAAAGGAGAGTAACAGCAGTATATCAAGTTGTGCATTTGACCTTTGATGTTATATTAGCACAGCATCAGTTTAGAAAGGAAATTGATAAGTATATGCTCTGAAAAAGGGGGTTAAACAGCAAAAGGACCAAAATGATATTTTACGCTATGAGAAGGAGATCGATCCATGTTGAGAGAACAGCAGGCAAACTATCGTCCCTATGGTAGTTCTAATAGCTACGTTTTTAATTTCGCTTCATGGGTGCAGTAGCTATCTCGTACGCCTCAAGACAGAGTGGAATGCCCCCCGGTTTTCCCTTGGGCCTAAGACCAGACCGTCTCTTGACGACCCTGAATCTTGGTCAAGCCATAGCAGCAACCTTGGCCTCGATCCCGATTTAAGGTGAAACCACAAATTCGTAGAATTCCCAAACAGATTTAGTGGCTGCGTTTGATTCGATACAAGTTCATTCACTTTCAAATCAATCAAATTATGGCTTCAATATGCAAAGGCAACACAATCCTGTTTAAAACAACCATACTGAGAAATTCAACGAATGCTTTTGCGAGTTTCAGAAAGATTCCATGCGACTGGACACCAGGGGCCACGACGGGCCCGAGGGGAACTCACACCAATGATAGCTCCCTACTCAGTTGTATGAAGCAGTTGGCTTGGTTCAATAACAACCCTGGGGAATCTGTGCATTGCTGTGGAGGATGTTCAGTACTATGGAGGATGTTGAGTACTGTGAGGGGATATCATCAGTACTGTGGAGGATATTCAGTACTGTGGAGGATATTCAGTACTGTGGGGGGATATCATCAGTACTGTGGAGGATATCAACAGTACTGTGGATGGTGTTCAGTATTGTCGAGGATGTACAGTAATGTGGAGGATGCTCAATACTGTGAGGGGATATGATCAGTACTGTGGAGGATGTTCAGTGCTGTGAAAGATACTTAAATTAATTTGGGGGATACCATCAGTACCTTGGACGAATACTTCCAGTAATATGAAGGATAGCATAAGTACCATCTAGGATATTCAATACTGTTAAGAGAAACCACAAGCACTGTGGAGATAATACCCAAAGTGCTTCTGGTTTCCATACAGAGTACTAATGGTAACTCCCCACAATTGCATCCCTTCATACGCCTTCATATTGCACGAATCAAAAGTTGCAAGTTACGTTTTTACGAGTTTCTTATCACTTCACGAGTTATGTACTTCAGCTTTCAACTACTTTAAATCTTGATTCTTACAACTGCATACAAACAGTGGTAAGCGGGCTGTATAAGGTTTACCATGTTGCCACCTCAACATGATTTAGAGGCTTTCAAGAGAAAGAATTCAGACGACGTCTCACATAGTATTTTCCCATGACCACGAACCATAATTTCAGTTCAGATTAAATATTAGATATTATTTTAAGTTTCCCAGGTTTCCAGTTCTTAACGGCTTAGTCCATAAACATTCGCCCCCGCGTTGGCCAATAAAGGATTAGTATAATTGGTTATCCACAGCACCCTATCAATCCCTACTTACAGGTTTATTCCAGGGGGGCTTACCCAAGTGTGGCAGCCTATCAGGGATAGCAAGAGTATTAGCGATGATTTCATAAATATGTTGTTAATGGCTCGAAGATTTGTTAAAGGAAGTTTATTTTGTATCATTTTTTATGTTGCATTCTAAATAGGAAATTGTTAAGGTAACCCATACCCTCACTCTCACATGGCCAAGATATCAAGAAATTAAACAACTGGGGAGAATGCTAAGAAACTTGTGTATATGTTTGGGGAGAAACAAAATTAAGAAAATCAGTCGAGATAATTTATGAAAATGAAATGACTCGAGCAGAACTCCAACCCACGACCTCTAGATTCCTACTCTGTGTATTGCGCTAATCCACTGTACATGTATTTCTATCAAACTTAATATATTGTTAGTTTAATATTTTCTGCTACGTTATTAAAGTTGTTATATTTCGTTATTATTGCTAAGGTGGTGTAGAAAGTGTTCTTGGAGAGGGCATTATCTCTAAGTTTCTTCAATTTTTCAGCAAACCTCAAGACTTCAATCGAAACATCAAAAGACCAGCCTTCCAAATTTGATACCAAAAGATAACTGATATTTCGAGGACCCCCAAAAGGAACCATTGGAGTCTTTTATTCTCTAACTATAGATCGCTTTGTGGACAGTGTCCGAAAAAGCCTCTACTGACGGGGGCTGCCACGTAAAATAACAATGACGTCATTTTGATGACATCATCTAGAGAACTACCTAATATTAACAAAAACTTCAGAAAAGTTCGAGAAATTTGGGATACAAATCAATGATTATTGGTATGATGTTAGCTGGCACAAAAATGACTTACTTTTAGGCCCTAAACATTTCATTTCAGTCTTAAATACACTTTATTTTTCCAGTTCTGATCGTTCTATTATCGATGACGCTAACATAAAAAACGGTAAGCTTCGAAGGAAGGAATAAAATTAACTTTACACGCAAAGACAGCTATGTATATCTTTACTAAACATCTATTCGAAGAGCTTAAATATTGTTTCTGGACACAGAAGCAAAAGCAAAGAAGGTTAGGTCATTATGAATTTAAGCATATTTAGTATGTCCCAACATAAGTCGTTTTACTGCATTTACTAGAAATATGTTAGTGGCAAAATAGAAGCACAAAAGAGCAGTCGGAAAAAACCCTTTAGTACCAAATCTAAGAAACTTGAATGAGGGATTTAAGGGTAGCATAGTTTCGTCGGTTCAGTCTCTTTATGGAAAAGATTGTACTTTTCCTGCATTGTTTCAGCGGGACAACTGAATGATAAAAACATTTGAAAAATGCAAACTAAAAATTTAGCACTGAAACAAGATAAACCAACAATGGTTAAAACTCTCTTTGTACCAATTTCACAATTGCTTGGTTTCTCAAATCGTTCCGTTAGAAATAAATTTTTAAGATAGGCCCATTTTCAATAGCATAAAACAATAAGAAAAATAATTCCAGACTAAAGAGCCCACTAATTGTATCTAAATCTTGAATAAATATGACACCGAATTTTTTTCATAAAAGGAAAGGAAATATTCCATTCTAGACCTACAACAGAGGAAGGTTGCGACTTCCCACGTTTTTCGTTTCAAATTTCTGATAAAATTTCCTTATGCAAGTCTCTTTGCTTTGATGTGTCAAATGCGAACGAGAAGACAATTGTGCAGGAACTATTTCAAACTCAGCAAAATGGGATTGAATTTCTAATTTGCTTGATGCAATAACAAAACGGTGAAACAATCAAGGTTTTCGTAAACATTGATCAAAATAAAAATCATTTCCAAAACCTGTCGCCTTAAAAACCTTTCAGCGCAGAGTAAATTTGTCAACATTGAAACTCAAGGGTTAGTTCTGATTCATTTACAAATTGAACTTTCTAAAACTTACCAAATAGTTGAAAATTGGCAAAAATGAAGACGAAAAGAGAATATTTCATGCTTGTGGAGGAATCCATGGCCGCTTGCACTAATAATATTTCCCACAATAAAACCAGTGTCTTCCACAACTAATCCCCACAACATAATGCATTAGACCAATCGAAGATTTACGACGGCCCGGTTTCTTTCACGAGCCAAACGACGAAGAAAGGGATTAATCCTATCAAACAGGGGGTTGACTTCATCTACTAGATTCTGTTATTGTCAGTGATGTAACCAGGCTTCTGAGAGGGGGGTATATAGGAATGCTATAGCTCATGGAGTTAGCATACGTACAGTAAATGCATTCAAAATGATTTTAGGACTTAGCTATTGCAATCTAATTGTAATATCTATGAACAAATAGTTGTTCAACTAGTTTTGTCCCAAGAATCCCTTCTTTGGTAAGCTTTATTGAAAAAAGGTAATTTTTTAAAATACAATGGCAAAAGCTAAGCCTAAATATTTTGCTGCTGTGGTCAATAAGTCGTTAGTTTTGGTTGCTAAGGCGTTGCTAAGGAGCATATTCCTGTCATGCATTGCGCGAAAAAAGATCTGCCGTCTTTTTTAGAATCGTCAAATAGATGTTCTATCTTCCTTACGGGTCTTAAATACAAATTTGCTTATTTGATGTTTATCTCTTTATCTTACGCCGATCTCAAATTATCATCCTAATAGCCAGTTTTACCTTGATCTTAGTACTTTTCAAAATTTGAGGCTCGTGTTCTTATATTTAAAAAGTTTTTCTTTAAGGTTGTTGGATGGTTTTGATCTATTTCTCTCTATTCGCATTAAACTGTGACGTTCTTTTGGTATATTTTGCATCTAAAGCTTCAACTTGTCACACGATAATATCTGTTCTGATTGGTTGATATTGCTAAGACGTGAGATGTGAGCGGGAACATATGATTCCAAAGTGTGAAGTAAAGATGATATTTTATCAAGCAGAGCTCGTTATAAAACCAAACATAAAGGGAAGTGGTGGTTTTATGTATAGCTCAGATATTCGTACATATGTAAAGAAGTAAGTAACATTTCATTTTACGAACCTTGACATAGAATTCACCAGCCAACTCTTATTGATGGGAAATTCCTCACCACCTGCAAAATATATGCCTATTAGTCATTTTATTGAGAGTAATCAATATGCAAATATACATAGAACACAAAAAGGTATTATATCCTGGTTAAATTGATAATACAGGTTGCTTTTCTCGTTTTGAGAGAGCTATTTGGTAGGGTCTGGTGGAGTATTTGTTATATCATCTCTATAGCATTGCTTTGTCTATACCTGCATCATAGTGCTCAATGTACAGAAGTAAAGAGGGATATAGATAAGAAACAAAACAGGGGCCTGGCCCTCTGTTACTGGCTCTCTAATGTTATTGGCTCTCTGAGACTGGCTCTCTCAGAAGAGATTTGGAGCAACAGAGGGCCAGTCTCCTTTCTTCTTTCTTATCTATTTTTGATCAAAATACTCTCTAGAAAAAGGCTATCGAAATTTCGAACCCTGTTCTTTATCTTACCAAAATTTAACTGCTCTATTATTCTTAGTAAAATAAAATGGCCACAGAAGTATGATACAGTGCCTATGTAAGTACATTTGTGAAAGATATCGCCAATATGGGTAAAGTATCAGTAAATAATCATTATAAACCTTCAGGTACAGTGTTAAGCACTCAACAACTAGATCTCTCCCTTCTAGGTGATGATAAACGGCACTGAAAAGAAAAAATTAACAGTTTGTTTGGAAAAGCAGGGGAACAGGTCCTAGGATGTCCCATTTAGAGATTTGAGCAAACCCAAGAAATCATTCTAGTATTCATCTTATACATTGTGGAAATAGATATTACACCTTTACAATTCAATGCTTCACACTTAGTATAAGGCCCTGACACATCCATTACACTTTCTGTACATTACTCACAGATAGAAGATATGGCCCTAAAAATTCATTGGTTTCATGACGTCAAATATGAATCATTGACTGCTCCTGACTGGACAATCCAACACTTTGACCAAAATATACAAGTTGGAACTGATGATTGAAAGGCGAAAGGCTGGTGATGGTGCCAACCGAGTTATTTTCCTCTTTCAGCAGAATTCCATCAAAAATACAAGAGAAGGAAACCACCATTGAAGATTTTTATAGTTTCTTTCACACAATATACGTCATCTGAGGGAAGGGATTATATTGAATGATTCACAATATGGAATGACAGGATGGCCCAAGTTGGAAGCATTACTAACAAATATTTTGCTCCCTAGCAATTCTAGCTGGCCCAATTGCTGGGCTAATTGTTTGGGCTAATTGTTAGGGGGCTGTTTTATAGATCCAGGGATTAATATTCTGCAGTAAGCCCTAAGAGCCATGCTTATCTTTAATAGGTGTAAAAATTGTTGGCAAATTCTTTAAAAAAAACTCTTAATATTTACTATGCATCCGAGGTCACAGTGGAAATTTCAGCCAGGCAAATAAATAATCTGGAGTACAGGTCTCTGTGCATAGTTTAACAAATTGGCCAATAAAGGAGTACTGGCATGCAATAGGTGTGGTTTCTTTGACACCTCTAATGGTACATTGGAACCTGTAGAAACATCTTGTTGGAATGTGGCATGTCATAGCAAATTAAACCATAGCCACGTTGGGACCTGATATCTCTCGCCAGGGTAGCATGTACAACATGCGGGTGCATTGGCACATAACTCCTTAACACAGTGCAGTGATAAGTGAAAGAAACATCCATTGGTTTAATGCTACTTTAAATAATTATTGCCTGATATACTTTGACGCAGTGGTTGTACAAGAAAAATTGTCACTCCCGCATGTTAAAACTTTGCACAGTGGTGAGTAAAAGAAATTGCTAACATTAGGGCACTCAGGGATGTAGGAAGCTTCTCAAACTTGGGGCATAATGCTTCAAGGACACTATTTTCAATAAGCAAAAGGGTACTTTGCTGTTTTTTGCAAAATCTTTTGGGGTGCATGCCTCCAGTGCCACCCGGTCCCTTCCTTACCGATTCCTGGATCCTTTAGCAAGATGGGGCATTATGGCACCTGAGAACATTGAATAAAGTAACATCTCTATACATGTCACCCATTATTAGTTTTGGTATGAAATCTAGCATCCCGTAAAGTTATGAGTGTGTACCAACAATTAGAGTGACTTGGTATACCTGATCATCCTTCTCTTAGGGGGCCTGGGGGAAGAATTGTATTCTGCCCTTTCATTCCCCCTGCCTTAGGCCAAAGAAAAGACGTTTGGTAGCCCCGCCCCATTCGTTGACAGTCATTACTTTGTTTGTTGGCATTTATTACTGTGGAGTGTGGAAAGGACCAACAAGGACAAAATTCAAGATTAAAGAAGTTATTTCGAAAAATTTATTAGGTAAAATTACCCGTATTTGAAGCACATTACAGAATTCCATTTCCCGCAGCCAACTTCTTTGCTCTGCTCAAAAATTAATTCACTTAGGCCTAGTGGTGGGCCTAGGCCTATCAGGCCATGAAAACATAGATCGAGATGACGAGCTTCTTTCCCAACTTTGCCTGTTAAAACTCTGCAGTGCAAGATACATTGCCATGCCAGAGTTTGGAAAACAGCCATTATTATTACTTCAGAAAGCTCCATTTTATATTTGCTTATATTTACTCGAAGCCACGTGGAGAGAAAAACATTCGAATCTTAGTGGGTTTTTACTTTAATTACCACAATGCATTGCGAGAAAGAAAGAGGCCAAAAGAAGAACTTGCAATTTCCATCCTTGATATGGCTCGATACCACCAGGGAGTGAGAGCTTAAATCTGGAGTTTTTCTCTCTACGAGAAATAAACTTTCAAATGAATATCCTAATAAAACGTTACTGCTCCATCGCCAAGTATGATAGCATTGCCTAGACCAAAATTGCTAAACAGGGAGGGGTACATTGTGAACTGGAATTTGCCTTTTCGGGAAAAATGGAATTGGACATATTGGTACTAGAATTTGGGAACGAAAATGTAAATTTGGATTGGAATTGTTAAACACATCAACATTGGGAATTTCTCTAATTTCTTCATTGGGATTGGGATTTTTGATTATTTCAGTGCTTGGAATTGGTATCATTATACCCATTCATGACCCTCTAGACTTGAAATCAAAAAAGCATACTCTCCAGAGTGGAGTATTCTGATGTACCTCTGTTATGAAAGAACCCCCCTTGCACCACTATGTGACGAAAATTGATCTTATGGCCAATACTGCAAAGCCTATTGAACTCTTCAACAATACCTATCAATACGTACTGACTCAATAATAGGATCCTTCAATAATTCTTGTAAGCAATAAATGCATTGTTTCGACTAGCCTTGTATCATCCAATGGTTATTTGTGGCAAGGACGAACAAAAGGCTTTTTAGTAGGCAAGTTTAACAATAAACCATCGATAGACATGCATTATTTCACCTATCAGTAATCTAAGCTTATTGTTTATCTCTATACCTTTAACAGGATGTAAACATTGTTGTTTTCTTTTCCCAGGGCTTGGCCCTTCTGAGAAATTGCTCACTTATTCAGTAATGAGTCAGCCAGGAGAATTAAATGATAACCCATCCGTGGTTTTGTTTTTCTGTGGGAATAAATAGAATTAGCGTAGTAGTACGTAGGTTGCTCTCCACTATTAGCCATAGCACAACATACATGATTCTATTTAGGTCTTTTGTCTCCAATGTGATCAGATCACAGAATTAAGAACCATTAACATTTTACTTTTGTTTATGATTGTTGACTCTCCATCTCTCATCAGAATATCCGTCCTGAATAGCTGTTGGGTGGTGGGAATGCCAGGGATAGTCTATAGTGATGCATAAGTACGTTGTTTTCAATATGCAACGAGATAATGTGAAAGTAGGGCAGGGATAACCAGAACCATGAGAGACAGTTTGGAACAATGGACACGAGGAAGCAACTGAGTAGCTCAACAGCTAATACAATCTTTTGTTATCTGAAAGGGAAATTGGAACAATTTCAAACCAGCACAATACTTAGATGATCAAATCTTTCTAAAACTTTAGTGCTTCCAACTTGAGTGTAATCTTTAAATTTACCTTTAAAGAAGCAAGTTGAGTGTTGGAAGAAATTTAATGATCCCACCCAACTCCCATTACTCAAATAATGAAAGATCCAAATCCCAATAATGAAAATAGAAAAATTCCCAATATTGATGTGTTTAATTATCCCAATCCCAGTTTCTTTTTTCATTCCCAAATCCCAGTCCCAAGAAGTCCAGCCCCATTTTCCCAGTTAAAGAAGGCAAAACCCACATTCCCAATCTTCCCCTTTCTGACTGTCTTCTATATGCTTAGATTTAGAACAAAAAACCTTTATTGGGCAACATGTACGGCTGCCAACTTTGATGTAACACTGACCCACGAAAAGCTTGGAACCATTTTTATATTGGTGGCACATAGCAAAATCATCATGGCCAGTCTTGGGCTAAAATAGCCTTACCTGTGGGTTCAAGCATAGTTATCAGATATGAATAGCCTTCTATTACTCTGCTTGAAAGTTGAAATGGATTTAATGGTGGACTTGCAGAGGAACCTTATGAAAATCACTCTGGAGTGACTGGGGCTTTCTCTGTAAAAATATACGTTACTATCATTATTATCATGACGGGGCACAAAACTCGAAAGGAAATACTTTGACATCCGAAAAAACCTTTTTTCCAACCCCCTATCTTTCAGATAACAGCAGTTTCAATACGAGGTTGCTTTGTTTCCTGGTTTTAATTTCTGTTTATGAAAAAGCGATTGGTCCCATGCGTCGGAAACATAAGAGTTTTAATTAGATTTCTTATCTCGATTTTTCATTAAAAAGATGTTATCAGTTTCTAACGTAATCCCGACTCGTAATAAGGTCACTGGAGAATGGACGGCCTAAAGAAACGGTCTACTGAATACATTTGGCAGCAACTAATGATGGCAAGATTTATGAACTTTATTATAAATCTTGTTTTTAATCTTATTTTTCATTACGGGGGTACAGCTATGATGAAGTGTCAGGGGGTCTGGTTGAATTTGCGGTATTTCAAAATGCAGCACTTTATTTTGCTTTATGGAGTTATGTCACACAAAGAACATTGAATTGGATTGACTTGCAACATAGCAACAGCATGACAGAGGCTGACATGGCTTAGAGGCTTGGTCATGCATTGAGATTAAGCCTAGACACACTGGGTAGACGGAGTTGTCTAGTTTCCATACTACTTTCCATACTACTCATAGATTGTAAAGGACACTCGCAGCTAGGGACTGAGATACCAAACATGGCTAGCCAGGCGTTGAATGAATTCACAAAACCAGCCATACAGCCAAGAGAAATATAGAAAGACTACCTACCACCTTACCTTGATGAAACAGATTGAAAAGGGCATGGTACAAGAAATGAACCTGGCGTTAGAAAAACTATGAGGGTTGACACGTTTAAATGGAGAAATGTAATAAATAGAACTATGCTGGAAATACAATGTAAATGTAATAATAATGATGATAGCAACAGCAACGGTGGAATGAATAGAAAGTGAATCGGCCTAAAAAGAAATACGCAGTTCGGTATTGATAAATTACCTAGGGTCTTGATAGGTTAAAACTATTGTTTAGCTACCAAAGTTCGTCATAGGAAGAACTATTTTCATCAAAAATATACACAGTACCCTCTCTTGCACTTTTTGATTGTTGCAAGCCCCCAGTTACCCTTGATATTACACTCTCTAATAGAAAATCGATTTTGGGGAGCCTGGTACTCAGGATATTTCGACGAATTTTACCAGTTTTTGGTCGTTACTGATTCCCAGGCCCCTCCTCATAACGTGCAGAATGACTAGACTCGCTCCACTAGTCCTTGGTTCCCTGCGTTCTCTGATATGCTCACTTTACTCTTACAATGAGATTGTCCTGAGTACACACAGGGAAACCAGGACTCGTTGAGCAAGTCTACAGAATGAAACCATGTTATATTGCAAATAGTCATATGACGTAGCATTGTTGTTGCAGTTGTTGGATGATGCACAGGTATTGTTGCGTTTGCAAAAGAAGGCTGCTTGTTTGTTTTGTCCGAAAATCTATCTCTAACTACCAACCAGAGATAGAACACACCACAAACAACGAAGATGAAGAGCAAACTTAAGTTTCTCACTTAGAAAAATAAAGTACGCTTGTTAGTGACTAATATTTGTTTATCAAGTATTACTTTACGAAAACAAGACTGCCTATTCATTGCTTGAACTTTAAAAGTGCCGCACCTAACACTGATGGTGAGATGTAGAGCAGTCTTCTACAGAGCCCCCGGGGTCTGCAATTCCATTAATGTTGAAGCTTTGCCAACTGCTGAGAGAAAATTATCTGAACCTGAAGCTAATCAAAAACATTACTTGTTCACCAAAAATCGTTGACCGCAAACCAACCTAAAAAGATTCAGCTGTTCTCTTTACTTAGTAAGTCAGAAGTCAGAAAGACAACTGAAAAGTGTTTTACCAATTTTATAAAATAAGGTTCTATACTGTTCATCATTTAACGACCATCCCACAAACTTCTCTTAAGCACCTAACTTTTTGGAGGCTTTCGTTACGGACTGAGCTCTCCATCCCTTAGATAAAACTTCCATCTGATTCCCTTAACTTATATCTCACTTTGATGGATAGTAAATTCATTCTATCTGTCGTTGGGTCATCTCTAATGAGAACATTTTAAAAGATAGCACCATCTCTCTCTCTCTCTTCACTTCAAACTTTCTCTGCGATCATAATTTACTATTTTCTTACACTCCTTGTGAATTAAGTTCTTCATCTCTTAGAAAGCTTTCATCTTATTCTGTCGACTTATATCTAACTTTTTTTGATAATAAATTCCCTCCGTCTATACTTTAATTCAAACTTTCTTTGTGATCATATCTTTCCTATCTTCTTACACTCCTTGTGAAGTTCTTCATCTCTTACATAGCTTTCATCCATTTCATTCTATCAAGCCATACCTAACTTTGTTGGATAATAAAATCTCTCTATCTCTTGCAATAAGAATAGAATCCAGGGCCGGATCCAAGGGAGGGCGTAAGGGGCGTACGCCCCCCTATTTTGGTAGAAAAACAATACAATTAGCTTGGTAATACCCTCTTTCTCTTACATTGTATCCTCTTAAATATGTGTTACGCCCCCCCCTTTCTGTGGGTGCTGGATCCGGCCCTGGAATCATTCTAATTGCTAGCACCTATCATTTCCTATATTCACTTCCAATTTTCTTTGCAATTATCACTCTTCTATGTTCTTACACTATATCAAGGACTAAGTTTTCTACCTCTTAGATATAACTATAATTTAATTTGTTCAACTGTTATCTAACTTTGCTAGGTAACGAATTCCCTCTATCTCTCTTTCTATCTCGTCTAATAAGAACATTCTAATGGCTAGTACCTATCATTTTCTATATTTACTTCCAATTTTCTTTGCGACCCTTCTCCTATCTATACACTCTATTTATTAAGGACTTAGCTCTCCATTTCTCAGATTTAACTCTCAGCTAATTCTCTCAACCTATATCTAACGTTGTCTGATAAAACACCCCTATCTCTTCAAGCCCTTTCTCGACATCATAAGCTTCAATATTTTTCCACATGCATTCCTCCAATATCTTTTCTAATCATGTTGCTGTAACGTTATTTCGGAACTGCATGCATCTGCTTCATCCAACCATTGAGCTGTACTTTAATTTATTCCCAACTCTTGCTGTTTTCTGCACGGTTGCTTATCGCAGTAAGGAGCGTATAATGACTTGTGGACATGCTCTGCGTGTTTTAAAAGCTCTTTAAGCGTCTGTCTTGATTTTACAAGGAATGATTACTCGCTTCAGGGAGTTTGTTTAACCTAACGGCCTAAGGATGAGAATAACGATGACCCACCTATTTAATTATTCAATAACATCTAACAAAAAATGCCTACCACTATGAGCTTGCTAGTTCCTCTGGAGGCAGGTCTGAAGTTCCCTACTTTCCACACAGTTCTTCCAAAAATTTCCCAACGTTTCCTGGCCTCTTCTTCATGTCACAATCACTTGTAGCATAATGCTACATATCTTAAGAATCATCCCCTAGCTAAATATATCAGCTCTAAGAGTTGGGTATTTAGGTCTAAGTGCACATTGATCCTTACAGCAATAGGTCCTACCTTCGAAGCAGTGCACTGATAGTTGATAGGCAGATACGCTTACTATCTGTTAAGGTATTGGTTTATGCACTAAGCTAAAAGGGCTTAATGAAAAAGTAGACTAATCGAGCTTTGTGACCCTGGTCCTTTCTCTCGATGTGACCACACCTCATGACTACTTTTACCCCTTTGCCTGGAGTTACAGAGAGCTGGCAAAGTCTCTCATCTCAATATATGTGATAGGTCTAAAGATGGTCTCAAACCCACAACCCCTTGATCAAGTGCTGAGTGATCTAACCACTCGGCCATCACAGCACTTATAGCTAACCTAATGAAGCAAAATGTCCCACCTCAAGGACTTGCATTCATCACAGTAGACTCTATCTCACAGTAGACTCACAGTAGTTATCTAGCGCCATGTATAGGGCAGTCCGAGTTGATCGCTAACTATCTTACAAGCACTGACGATAACTGTCTTTCTGTTGACTAATGATCTAAATTCAACCAAAACCCCTCACATTTGGTACTCTTTGCCCCCTTTGACACGATTATGAAGGTGAGCAGTATGATTAAGAGGGGTCTGATTAGTTAGAATACAATATCATTCTCAGAATACAAAAGGTATTCCAAACCACAGTGCTTCAGAGAATACCAAATAAACAAACTAGCCTTATGAGATCTAGTTGATTATCCAATAGGAGACGCTTTAACTAAAGGTACTCCATGACCCAAGTGTCCTCACTACGTTAAAATTCTCCACTTCCACAGCCTTACACCGTAGGGCCTGTAGGGCATTTTTCTCACGATGAGGAGCATTGCAGAGATATTTGTTTAGAATTCTTTATTCTTGCTGTTGACCTGTTTGTCTATTCCCAGGCCCCTGACCGCTCAAAAGATCAAACAGTACCATCCCAAAACAATAGGCTGACCTGATTTCACAGGCCTACCTGTTCATGCTTGACTGCTCTTCCCCACCCTCCTGCGCATGCGCATGATTCCTCGTGTTATACCTCTTGAACACTGCTTCCTCATAAGGCTATACCGTGATTTATTTGATTTCTCAGATTTAGTGTAATAATACACGGTATACCCTATAGATTTAACTAAATTAGGAATTAGCCAAGATGTAGAGATATACCCATAGGCATAGGGTGGATACATATGGAATTGACAGATTAAGATCGTTGAATATGGAGTGTTCCAATACTTATGGCTGCTGATGAGATATCCCTGTATTAGAGCTTGATGGTTATAATGACTAAATTGAATGTTGGAAGATACCACGACATCAAGTATGAAGGCTCTGATATGCATTTTGAGGTAAGAGTTTTCATATACGTAGAGTTTATATCCCTTATTTCCTTATGTTAAAATCCGGTTGATCAGGAACAAGTACTACCAGAGCGACTAATGCACCAGTGCTCAGGAGATATTTGGAGGGAGAGGCTAATGATATAGAACTATTCAACGTACCTTACCCAGAGAATCTAATTTTAAGATTTCTATACAAGCAAGATTCTCATTTAGAGCCTACTAGAATTCTTACTGCTTTTATGGATAAATCTTTTCAAGAATATTGAAGCCCAGAATCATCGAGAATCAATAAAGATTGAAAATAGTGGCTCACAGAAAATTCAAAGCTTCGTTAGAAAAACGTATGGCTTAAAGTTCAAAATCTAAGGAACCACTTTTGAAATCTAGCTTACATATCTAATGTTGCCTAAAATAGTGAATCAGTTTCTTATAACCTTATTCTAATTTCTTACATACAATGTGCGATGGATACAGTATATCTTGATGTTACATTTCTGAGAAAAGGTTGTAGGATTTCGGCCTAGGTATTAGAGGCTATATCAGTTCTTACTTAGCCAATGAAAGGGCATAGACCTCCCGTTAGCTTCTTTAAGGAATTTCACCTAGACAGCTTTCCATTTAACCCTTGGATTTGGAATAAGTGTCCCAATTACTGGTTTAAGAACGACATTTTAGAAGAAGTGAAGCAGGACGAAACAGTCCTAAATTACCCCGAAATAGTCCTAAATTTCTGTTGTTTTCAGTGTGTGCCTTAGTGTTTCTATCGTTCTCTAACTATGGATGCCCTGCTCCCTCCAAAAAAATATTTCCTGAGATATAGTCAGGGAGAAAGAGGAAGGACCAATGCAATGCAGTAATGTTCCTATTATCACTGTTTCACGAATTCCTTCTTTATCTACATGTACTTAGTTGCTTTGTTCTTCCATTTCTAATGTCACAAACTCATATAAGTCTGGCCTCTAGGATGAAATTATGGACATCTATAAACACCTTGGAAGTCAAGCACCATACCCTGCTGTACTTTAACTTATATCATCATTTCTCGATCATTGCATTTCATCATTGAATTTCCTAGAGGAGCTAAATTTCAATTTTAGTATTCAATCTTGTCTACTGCTCTCGAATTAAGATTGCAACTTCGAGGTTCACCCAAGAATTATCAGTAGTTCATCTTCCTTGGATCTTCAGCTTAAAATTGAAATCTTCGATCAACATTCCCTTTTAAAAATTGAAACTCTTATGGGCAAAATCATCATGATCAACTCTCGCGAGTCTCTTTAAAAGAGGAACATTTTTTTGAAAATTGACTTTCGAGGAATGCAGTATATGGATGATGAGGAAAATTGGAAAGAAATCAAAACATAATAGAGCTTTGCGTCCTACACTCATCAGAGTAGTACATCAGAAAGAGAACGAAAAAGAAACCTAATGAATTGTAAATGAAACATAATAACTACTAAAGCTTTGTGTCTGACACTCATCAGAGTAGTACATCAGAAAGAGAACGAAAAAGAAACCTAACGAATTGTAAATGAAACATAATAACTACTAAAGCTTTGTGTCTGACACTCATCAGAGTAGTACATCAGAAAGAGAACGAAAACTAAACCTAACGAATTATTTAACTAGAAGTCAAACGAAATTGGCAAATAAATTTTAACGAAAGAGGCCTAGTTTGAAAACGAACTCTAGATTATGTGAAATTTGGGGTCAAATTTTGAAATTCATAATCAATGCGAAGTAACTGGATGTTTGTGATAATTTCAGTTTGTGTACATACGCCTTTAGGGGGTAATATTCGAGGAGTAAATGAAGCAAAGATTTGAAATAACATTTGACAACAAGACTGAATAAATGCTGGAAAATGCAGCATCCCGACAACAGAAGCAAATTCATATGCAAATCAACAACAGAAAACACCGGAGAAGCGTGTTGTTCTCGCGAGGCTATCCATCGAATTCCCACACTCGAATGCAACACTCGAAAACCGACCAATGAAATTCGAGCGTCGTTCCTTCGATTGACCAATCAAAAGCGTTCTTGCAGTTACGGCGCTAGAAAACGCCACACGCCCCCTTTGAGAGGAAGCCAACATACTACACGTTAATACTGTACAACCACGCCAAGAGTCGAGTCAAGAGTTTTTATTGCAAATATCGATGATTTTACATATGGAGTTTTTAGACGATTAGATTGATATATTGAATTTTTACGCCGAATATATAGTTTTATTGTGAAATTTTAGCTGGAAAAGCTTCATCTGAGGAGAATGCTGTCCGCGTACTGCCACACAAAGCCCCAGAAACACGAGGAGAAACATGGAGGGCACAGCAAGTCACAGCCTATATTACCCGAGTTGCCCCAAGTCGTTGTCGACCCGAAAACTGGTAAAAGATTTTTCAGGGGAAGAATGCTTGGAAAGGTATTAGAATATTTTTCAAAAACTCATTTGTATGACCTATTTGGGAAACTAAAAAGCCCTGTAAACTGTACAGATATCTTTCAGATACTTTGAATGTCCTCAAGAACACGAAAACTTTGAAATATCTCGTACGGTAGAGGCCTACAATCCTGTTAATTACTAAAGACATCATTTTATTACATCTTTCTAATCCATGCAGTGAGAAAGTATGGCTTGATATTAGTTTAGCATAAACGCTTTTACATCCTTCTGCATTGAGTTGAATTGTTTGTATACAAACGTTGTGTACGAAAAATCAAGAAGAGCTAAACTGTTGCGAGAAATATTGTTTTTCATATGAAATTTCTCCTGCTTGCTATAAAATTCGAATGCCATTTCTGAAAATCAAATTTATTTGATCTAAATACCCCAGATAACTGAAATAATGAAACACTTTGGCCTTGGGTAAAGCTATTTGTGGCTGAAGAGAACTTCAAGTTCCCTGCGAGGCATAATGATGTAATGCAAAGAGCTCCAATTGGGTTGAGCTAAGAGAGCTTCTAAAGGTAAAGAAGTGAGAAAGCAGCCTCCTACATCCAAGTGTGCATTATAAAATGTTAATACAATCAATAGCTGGGGTACTTTTCCATTCCATCAATACATTCACACCAAAACAAGGTGCTCTCCAAAGAGCAGTATGAATACAATAACAGAAACTTAGAATAAAGACAGCCTGACACCACCAGGGAGTTATAGCAAAACGCTCCAAAGAGACTCGTGTTTAAGAATTAGCTGACAATCAAACAATAAGATGTTATGAAGAGAGTACAAATGGACGAACAATGCTGAGAGAGTTTATCTGGAAATAGATAACCCTTTTTGTTTTTGAATAACTTATTGGCTAGTCGTAGAATCAGAATGGAAACAACAACAACTTGGATTGGAGTAGAGAATAAATGAAGATGCGAGGAGTGGCCTAGTGGGTAGATCACTTCACCCTTGTTCAAAGGGCCATGGGTTCGAAACCAACTTCGAACTGGTGACATAAAGTTTGAAAGATAATTTTCCAGCTCTGTGAAATTCCAGGCAAAAGGTGTGGTCATATTGAGAGGAAGGACCAGGGTCTTTGTGCTTTGTACAAAAATCAACACCTTACGAAGATAGTAACCGTATTTGCCCATCAACAACAACAACAACTAAACAATTATCAACAGTATGGTAGCTGGTAAATTGGGACATGAAATATATAAGACTTAACAATTTTGCAATTCTAACCCTTCCACCCTCCTAAACCAAAGTATCAAGAACGTACTATAAATATGTGGATCAATTAAATCAAGTCCACGAAGGTTTATTCCGTTCTAGAATTTTTGGTTCAGAAAGGCCTCAGACTTGGGGAATCATTGCTGCCATAAGGGTACCACAAGGAAAATATAGGGAATAACGTTGTAGGTCAAGATTACTTATCAGAAAATGGAGTGTAAGAAAAGGATTTTACTTGTATCTTAGGGTGGTTTCGCTCGATGTTATGAAGTCACAGACATGCAAACGGACAAGAAATACGCATGCAAAGCCATCTCGAAACTCAGAATTGCAAAACCCCACCAAAGAGAAAAGGTAAATTATGTTTTTCGAGTTTTATCTGTATTGATCATGTGCTTATGCCAAATGCTTATGTACTGAGCCCCCAGTGAAAGTTCATCCAAGATACCCCAAAAATTTGAATTAGTTGCATGGAAGTATAAAAGGTTATCTTGAAGCTTTAGCTCCTGCATCAGAAATACTCACTGAGCTGATGCATTGTTTCAAGACTACTAGATCGTGAAAGTATACAGGTGCTAAGTCTACGTTTTCTTCTCCTTTTCCTCAATTTCCCATCCTTCAAGTTATCTTAGAAAAAAGTGGAAATAATCCAAAATGCTATATTGTCTAGTAGTTTTGCAGAGATTTGTAGGCATGTAAAAGAGTGTCTCTTAACAACTTAACAACTACCATGTATTGAACTAAAAAAGGTGTTGCTGTGTGCTTAGCACTGGACCTCGAAGTTTCTTTAATACTGAGAGTATACAACCTTAATAGAAGAGAATGCTTATCTCCCTTCAACAAACCGTTTACAGTAGTATAGCCTTAGTTGAGGGGTGTTTTACTATCTTTCAAAGCGTAGGAGATTTTTTCAGGAACTTAAGGATATCCAGCTATTTTCAAGTGATTCTTATCAGATAAATAGGATTTCCAGGATACTAGAAAAATAGGTCTACGAGATTTTAGAGAGTAATCTGCCCCTCAGCTTTAGCAGCTATAATTACTACAGATAGCAACTATACAGACAGTTGTTGTTCATTCAGTCTCTCAATGGTGAATATGTTATGAAATGACGTCATGCTAACATCATCAATCGAGCACTGTGTATTCTTGTGTTCATAAACACGTATTGAGTCTGCTTCTCAGAAGCAGGTCCGCACATGGTTGCGAATATTACGAATTAAACAAACATGATACTCAAGCATAGTTGTTTTGCGTTCGGAATTAACAGACAATTGATTATCTGAACCACGTCAGACTGGTGAATCAGATAGAAGCATGGCTCGCGGTTGATATCTCTACGCTTGTATTCAAATTGTAAATTGTGTTCGTTTCACCACCCGTAAATACTTTGCTTTATCATGAGGTTCTGTTCTGATCAAATGACAGGGGTACAAGGTAATATATGACATAATTCACCCTAGTAAGATTTGGGATGCTTAGTGTGAATTGTCACATGGCTCTGTTTAAGGTCAACCACAAAGGTACAATGTAATTCATGACGTCATTCACTCAAATAAGCATGTATTTAGAAAACATTGCACATTGTCACATGGTGTATACATAGTCTAAGGCTTTTGATCAGAAATAAATGAAATGCTCTGAAACACTTTTATCAAATGCAACAAATACATTTCGAAAATACCTTGATAAGCATTCTTGATGAACGAGTCGAGTCTCTTTTTAACGTGCTAGGCTGATTATGATTCGGTCTGGATTCCTGCAGGCTAGCATAAACATAAACTACATCGCTAATATGATAGAATGAGTTCCTAGTGTTTATATTCTACCTTCAAAATTAAGGCCCATACGAAAGCCCCGCAATTTCAAATTTGATGCGTTGTGATTTACAACCTATGCCATTCAGAGTCTCAAACACTTGGTTCATAGTTGGATCGCACTACACCCTCTCTACTAAGCCTTTCCAAAACGAGAAAGCACCCTCTCTCGCATACACCCTCTCCTATTTCAGTACGAATGTTTGAACGAGCACCCTGCTGAAATAAGCCCACTCATTTTGATTCTGGTCAGAAATCTTTATTTAGGAATAAATGTAATAAGTAATGTCCTACCAATAACAGAGCTGATTTAAGTAACACAGACCTGATTTCGTGATATGCATCTGCCCTTTCTATAAGACACACCTATTGATTTCAATAGAAACTGATGTTTCTTATAAGTGCGACACTACTGTAAAGTTAAGCTACAGATTTAGAAGGACCATTCTTAAGTAGACAAATATTAAGTAGAAAAAGCTTTATAATTATGAAAGCATTTGAGGTTGATGGGTAGAAATCGAGGATAAAGTTAAGCTACAGATTTAGAAGGACAAATCTTAAGTAGATAAGTAGAACAGTCTCGAAATAGGTTATTAGGCCAGTAGAACATTAAAGTTACAAAACCAGTCTTATGGCTGTCTATTTTGATCGCTATTTAATAAGTCCCTCTCGAAAAATCGCCCCCTTTGAAGTAAACAGTTTGAATAAACCCCCAGGACTTGATCTAATTGTCACACTAGTTGCTTAGCTGCTTACTAGACTTAATACATTGAACCCCTGTTGTTTCGCTATGCCATGACAACAATTCAATTCAACCGAAACGCTTCTTCACAACTGGGATCGTAATCCAATTTACCTGTTGATATCGTTCATCTACCATTTCACTCAATTAGCTTACAAGAAGTTATTAGAAGTGGTTTTCAGAAATAATAAAGGGCCCTTTTCTCCATTATTTACCAAGGGCCTTAACAACCACAGCCAGATCTGCTTGGCTATTTACCACTCTTGACAAAGGTGAACTAACCTTTCATATCTGGCAATGGTTCCTTAAAATCCCAGATACCATTTCATTCAATTAGTTTGCAAGAAGTTATAAGAAATGGTTATTAGAAAAGAGACTTCACTCTTCCTACCCTACCAAATGCCCTACAAATTTCAGCTGGCTCAGGTACGCCATTATTGGCCACCCTTTTCAAAGGTAAACTAACCTTTTATATCTGGAAATGATTCCTTATAGTCCCAAATAGCAAATAGATATCACCTTTGTCATTAATGTATATTGTTGATGTACATTTTCATTCTGCACTACTAGCAAATTAATCAAAGGACAAGGTGTTACATTCTTTTTATACCCGTTATCTTAAGATGGTATAATAATAATACAAGCTACTGAAAAACATAATCAAAAGCAACCAATATCGTTTCGTCGTTTCCTAATTGTTTTTAACCTTGGGATGGCAAATTTGGGAAGTAGGATTCGGAAAATCAATTTAGATTATTCGTGTGAATGGAAATAGCTTAAACAATCCTACTAAATGAGCAATCTTAGTAGTTCTCAAACCTATAATTTCTAGATGATACTAATTAGGCTTTGACTACTGCTGCAAATTGAATTTGTTTGATAATCAGAAAAAGTAATGTTTATATGAGGATGATTTTTCTAATTGGTTCACAAACATATCCGTTGCAAAGTTGAAA
Source organism: Pelagia noctiluca (assembly GCA_963924455.1). Taxonomy (NCBI): domain Eukaryota; kingdom Metazoa; phylum Cnidaria; class Scyphozoa; order Semaeostomeae; family Pelagiidae; genus Pelagia; species Pelagia noctiluca. The sequence goes on along the minus strand of OZ004328.1, from coordinate 13,824,398 downwards.
CCTTCAAAGGATAGTCCCATGAAATGAAATAAATAATGCAACGTACGGCAATAACTGTAGCAATTAAACAAACTATTCCAATTAAGATAAGCTAAATAGCCAAGATTACGGAAAGACTAAACGTATCGGGCATAGTCCTTTCTCAGTAGTCAGTTATAATGCAAGATTGTTAGATTATGCAAGGGATATGCTGGTGCTATCTGTTTTACTCACATTATTATCAACTTTGGATTTTTAGTTCCTTTCCCCTGCTCATTTGTGCTCATCCTTTTCCTTTGTCTAGATATTTTAATGTAGATAATGTCTCCATATCTGAAATAGATGAATAAGCAGATTCAAGAAAGGAATCACTTGATTTTGGGGGCTGTCTAGTGGCCGTCGTTTTCAAATATGAACTTTGATTGCACAAATGGGATCATTAAACCAACTAGGACCTTATTTACTGCTATATGTAGTGATTTGGTGCTTGCTATCGTACGCCTTCTGGGAATTAGGAATCTTGCAGCCATTCGTAGGCTGGCACTTAAACATAAAAACTCGCAAGGACCTCTCACTACTACCAATAGAAGCCGATTGATCAGAAATGACTTGATGTTGATTTCATTTTTTTGATGTACATGTCCGTTCTACTTCACTAGCAAGTCAATCGTGTAACTAGATGCAATTTTCGTTGTTTCCTTGATGCTAATGTATTTTAAGCAGGGCAGCGTGAACACAAGGCCAAAATGCGAAGACTTTGCTCCAGCTTCACTCAAATATAGAGGGACGTGTGAACTGGCTCTAATACAGCTCTTGAGCAAGTGGGTGGGAATTTTTGTTGACAAGGAAATACTCCGTAAGGGAAAGGAGAAATTGCCGATATTTGAAGGGGAGAAGGTGGATTTAGATAGACCCTTGTTCAAAGACTGGAATATGTGAACTGGGTCTAATACAGCTCTTGAGATAGTTTTGCGTCATGCTTTGTTTTCAAGCAACTCTAAACCATATAATTGATGGTTGGAATGTCTTATCTCCGAAGCTTGAAGGTGGATAGTTGATTATTGAGTATAACTATATACAATATCAATGAGTAACAATGACACCAGCAGTATAAACTCTCGAATGTTTGGTGATGCTACGAGGGGAGTCGTTTATATTCATAATTGAGTGTTTCATTGAATTGGGGATTCATGGAAAGATGCTTCACCTGACGTAAAGCTTGTTGCTCATTTAAGCGTCTGAATGGACGGGTAGCTTTTACTACATCCCACCTGCTAGCCTCCTTCTCAGACTATGTTTGTGTTTTGAAAATGAGGCTAGCTAATCAATCATTTTTCAGAGCGAGGATGCATCAATGAGATACTATTTCCATTATGTAAATGGCCAGCTAGTATTTCCAAGCTCCAAAAAACACCTTTTGCAATTTGAGTAAATTTCTGGGGTAACTAGGGTTAATTGCAGATTTGAGGGTTCAGGGGGGCTCAGCAAGAGTTTTGCAGGGTTTAAAAGGGTTTAGCTAAATTCACTTCAATCGTATGATAGTAGCAAAACTGATATGAAGCTTTGAAACAATTGCTAACCTTAAGTGAATGAGCAAAGATCTAGGGAAGTTTTGGGCCTTGTTCATGTATACTATTAAGCCACCAATGGGAGGGCTTAAACCACATATCGTATATAAACAAGTCATACTCTTGAGGGTTGTCACTTCAATAAAATACCCCTTTCTGTTAAGGATTCTTAATTTTACTACATTTAAAAATACATAAAGGCCCATACTTTTAACTATTTACGATGATCTTTGCTGAGGGGTCTTCATTTTATTGAGTTATACACGTTATAAACCTCGACTAATAATCCTTGGTTTTCTTTTATTGATGTAATGTTGGAAGCTCCTTTATGTTCATAGGGATTTCATCCAGAGCCTTCATCACTGTGTAAGAGAATCTCATTTTTGAGTATTCGATATTATACATAACTACAGTCGAAAAACTTACTATTTCAATTCATGCTATTTTTTCAAAGGAGTAATTTTGGAAATGTTTTTTTTTCAGATTGCAAATGAAGTGGAACTACATAAAAGTATAAAGCACAAATACGTGGTTGCATTTCATGGTTACTTTGAAGACGAAGAAAATGTTTATATATTACTGGAATTGTGCAGTCGAAAGGTAATAATATTGTATCAAATAAAGGAACTTGTAATGACCAAAAAATATCACTCCTGTATATCAATGCACAACAGACAAACTTGGAGCAGCGTGTTAATAGACGATTTCAAAAATAATATCAACTCTCATTTCACGCAATGCATTATGGGAAGCTTCCCTTAGCAACGCATAGCTACCAAAATCAAATCGGCCTAAATCTTTTGAAGCTGCAGTCGAGTTGCAGTTGTTAGTTCTAGTAGCCGTGCATTGTTACAGGGCATATTTCTACCCTTCAATATTATTTTTTTAGTATTCTTTCGTTCATCTATCTTTCTTTTGCATTAAAAGTCTTTAATTTCATGTTTAGTATAATCAACAATTCCAAGTAGTCAGGCCCAACCATAGCCAAAACCCAGTGACTATGTATCTGTTTTGGTTGTGGGTTTAATTTGTTGTATTACATACTAGTTTGAGTTTAGTTTTTAATGGCATAAAAATTTATACAAAACAACATACCAATATCAAAAGAATTGACCAGTTTTCTGCTGCCATCTCTTTCATCAGAATTTTCAACAGAAGCATTCTCTTTTCAATATCATTCGTGAACATTTCTTTTATTTGATCCTTTCCTCTATTGATCCTTCCTTTGCATAACAAGTCTTATATATTGATTTCTAGTACAATGAACAACTGCAAACTGTAGGGGGTATCCATAGACTGTGATGAAAAACATACCATTATCAAAGGGGTTGTCCAGTTACTGCCATATTTTTCAACTGAATATTCGACTGAATTGTTTCTTTTCTTTCCAGTCATTGGTACAGCTCCTAAAACAAAGAAGGACACTTACAGAGCCTGAAGTACGTTACTACATCCATCAAACCATCGAGGGAATCGCCAACATCCACGCAAACAACATCATACATCGAGATATCAAGCTGGGGAATCTTTTTCTCAATGAAGAGATGGATCTCCGAATAGGGGACTTTGGCTTGGCCGTCAAGGTCTCAGAGAAAAATAAAAAAGAAATGTATGTTTTCTGTGCTTTGATCCTTCTAGACTTTTGATCCTTTTGACCTTTATAACCTTCTGACCCCACCCAAACCTAAAATTCGTACACCAGAGACGAGAAAAGCAAAGACATTTGTTGGTGACAAATATTTTAATTTGATATGAAAAAGCAACTAGAATATGGTATGGTTTACCAATTCTAGCCATACATTTTCGGTTTGGACCTAACTCTATTCTTTATTGCTTTTTTTGACCGAGAAAAGTATGGATACGAAATTTTCGTCTTTGCGTCCTTTCCATAATTTCCTATCTTCACTCCCAGAAAAAAATATTTGAGAACAAATAAACAAATTTTTAGAATGCTTGGGACACATGCTTTAACATCTTAATTATTTCTACTGTATCAGTAGTTACACCGTTTATTTGTCAATAATTGGTGTGTCTGTAAGTATTTCTGTATTATTATTTTGTAACAACAACAAACAACTCGCATACGATAAAGCTTTATAAACAAATACGTAACAGACATTCAGCAGAAAGAATAAAGTTATAGATTCAAACAAGGAAATTACTGTCTTAATGCTTTGGTCAGATTTGCAGAGCCACCTCTGTTTCTTGTGTGATCAGAATGTGCACATATTTGTATACTTGATATTATGGTGCACCCGGTATAAATAAAGATTGATTATATTAGGATCATATTTAAATCACAGGTCAGTGTGTGGCACACCGAATTACATCGCTCCTGAAGTTCTAAACAAAGGTGGACACAGCTATGAAGTTGACACGTGGGCAATTGGATGTGTCATGTGAGTTGTTTTTCTTTCCAGTATTACAATACTCAATTTCTTCTAAATCTTCCCTTCAACTACAGATTCGCCTCGTTTACTATCCGATACACGTATAATAAAGATTTTAAAACTATATAACTTCTCATTGATAAGATAATAAATAGTTTCAAGGCCCAGATGTTATCACTGAAAAACCAAAGAGTGTTTGAATTGCAATAAGAGTACCAGGCAAAATGTATGCCAATGTTTACGAGCTGCCATACACAGCTAGTTTGGTGATAACTTGGAGGCCACCTGGAGCACTCTAGTGTATCTTCGGCCTTTTATTTTTGTGAATTATGTTTTATTTTCTCAATCAATTTCTTTGCTAAGATGGTCCTAAACTGTGAATATGATTCGAACATGCTGCTAATAAAAATACTGCAACAAGTTAAGTCTACATACAATTCTGAAGCAAGGTTTAAACAATTCTGAAGCTAGATTGGTCATTTGTTATGTTGTCTTATCAATATTACCATTTTTTCTAATAGATGTCATATTTCGTATTTCTAGGTATACACTATTGGTTGGTCGACCTCCTTTCGAAACGAGCTGCCTCAAGGACACATACATGCGCATACGCAACAACGAATACGCCATTCCATCCCGAGTCTCAAGATCCGCAGCCAATCTAATCCAAAGACTTCTTAGCGAGAGGCCTGAAGATAGGCCATCTCTAACTGCACTCTACAAAGACAGTTTCTTCACCAAGGGTTTCTTCCCCAGATCTCTACCCCCAATGAGCTGCATGACGCCCCCTAAATTCAGCCCATCAAATTCTCAATCGAAATATTCTAGAACTAATAGAACTGGCCTGCGAAGGAGCCATCATGTTGCCGGAGATACGTCACCGAGGCTACGTTCTGGAAACGAGGATGGAGTCAAGCACCTTAAAAATGCGTTATCTAATTTGAACTTTCAGGGAAGTGATAAAGCGGAGTTGAGGAAAAAGTGTGAGAATGTTGAGAGTGGTGTTGAAAGTCAAGATTCGAACGGTCATGAGTTGTCAAACAGTCTGGGTAAGTATTTGTTAGGCGAATACACTTACTATCTTTGTCAGGTATTGTTTTATGTGTAAAGCACAAAGGGTTTACTGCATAGGTAGACTAATCGAAGAACTGTATTGATAGTTGATAGGCAAATACTCTTAGTATCTTTGTAAGATATTTGTTATTGCACAAAGTGCATATAGGGCCAACTGAATAGGTAGACTAATAGAGCAGTGCGACCCTGGTCCTTCCTCTCGATGTGACCACACCTCGTGATTCCTTTTGACTTTTTGCCTGGAATTACAGAAGGTGCGCAAAGTCTCTCATAGCACTTTAAGTGACAGGTCTGGAGGTGATTTGAACCCAAGAACCTTTGATCCAGGGTTGAGTTATCTACCCATTCAGCCTTCCAGCGACAAAAAACCACAAGCCAAATCAGCATACGTAGGTATGGTATAACCTACTTGTCCACATTTCCTTGAAAGCTCTCTCCTTCGCAGAGACGTGTTGCGCCAAACTAGAGCACAGCTACCACTTGCCATCTTCCGACGGTTGCATTGAACTAACCCGTAAACTATACAACCTCTGCGAAGGAGAACTCATTGGAAGAGAGAGATCTTTTAAAAACCGTTTTTAGAGCTTATTGCAAGAAAAATTGATTAAAACTTCTTGAAATGAAAATAAATTAACTAAGCTTCCTTAAGCTTCTAATAATCTTTCATGGCTAATTAAGAGCCCATAAAGTTCTGTTGTGTGTACCGTTTCGTGAGGCCAACAAACAAATTTGTCTGATACCAAGTGACGTAAAAGTTAGAACACGAACCAATTTTGGTGTTTATGAATCTTTTACTTAGTGTAATGTCCTGGTAATCCAATAATCACAGCAATATTATGATGGATAAATATTTGAACAGTGTAAGAAAGCTTTCCAAAAAAGTAATCCGTTAAAGAAAGAGGTTTAAAACAATTAATGATAGGTCGAATTTGAGCGACATCATTGTTGTGAAATTTCAATGAAAAATATTTGTTTTTCCAGCAATCCATATGCTGTATTTAACGCATGGGTCTATCTTTGAAAACTAGCCTATCTACACTAGGCTATTAAAATTATTGCACAGGTCGATTCAAAATGGCGGCAAAATTGCCAAGCTGTGAGGGCTAGGCCTAAATATCGATATATCAATTTTAAAATCAACGTAGGCCGTTGCAATTCTGGTTACTATGTGTTGCTAAGGGCATCTTGCTATCATGCATTGCGTGGAATAAGATCAACCTTCAGAATCGTCCATTGGTCACAACGCAATCAATTTGGATTTTTAATCATATTTAGATAAGTCGAATGAAATACCGAAAAACGGTTTTAGATACACAATTGCTTTCATGAGCAACTGGACTTTTCGTCTAGATCCTTGCTGTTAGTTAAATTTTTCGTTTTAATAACAAACTAGCTACCTAGCTCTACCCCAAAAACCGGTTTATCTGCATGTTTCTAACAAAAAGAAGCCAGTTAAGCAACCCAGAATAGTTATCACTTTTTGGTAGAAATAGTACCCCAAGTCCAGGTCTAGTTGCTTATTGAAAGAAGAAATATTTTAGAAGTAATTCATCAAATCAACTAGATAAACTCCACTTCTTCGCAACCTTAGCTTTTCTGCAGAATATCACAAATGCTATAGCACCAAGTAGACCAAGTGGTCGTAGGTTCGAGTCCTACCACCTACGTTACCGTAAAAACCGTTTTAAATATTCTTGAACTAATTATTCATGACAATTTTTCTATCTTTTCAGACGACAGCTCTCATGATTTCTGCAACCCTCGACCCTTATTCCACAGACTGACGGCTTGCCTCGATTCCATGCCGGACCCTAATTCATCCGGTCGGTCTGATCCAATCAGCACCGGTACGTCAGACTCTGAAGACGAGCATTACGAAGAGAGACCGGACATCTGTTCTTCACGACCGAAACGACTATGGATCACAAAGTGGGTTGATTACAGTAACAAGTACGGGTTCGGTGCTCAACTCTCGAACGGTTCTCTGGTTATTAGGTTCAACGATGCAACAACGTTAGCAATGACGTCAGAGAAAAAGTGAGTTTTTTAGTACCATATTTTAGCTATTGTATGTCACTGTGTTACTGATCGATAATAAAAGAAAGAATGGTGTGTTGAATGGTAATATAGGTTATGTCAAGTCTATTGTCCAAACCTTGGCTTTCTATTGAACCTACATAATTTTGTCACCCCTTTCCCTTCCAATCTTAAAGTCTTTTTAGTACATTCATTTATTTTTTTTGAAGTATTGTATCATTTAGCTATCTTAGATGATAGGGTATATGACTTTGTTTTTATCGAAGCAGAGCTTTTTAAAAGATTTAGTTTTAGATAGTTTGTCTTAATTCGCAATTATCAACCATTATCTATCAACCTAATTTGAATGAATTGACATCATTGTCATATTGATATAGCTTTTTGACTCTTTTTATAGCTTTCATAGCAGCTGGACGTTACAATTCTCTCCATCTGGAAAGCCAATAATACCTTATCTTTCTCTTACAGACGATTGCAGTATTTCGATGAAGACCGAAACTTATTCAGATTCAGTGTGAACAACATCCCTGATGACCTCCTTCGAAAAGTAACTTTGTTGAACTACTTTGGCAACTACATGGACAAACATCTTCTAAAGGTAAACTCTTTTCAGAGAAATGAAGGGTGGTTTTAGGATGGCAAGAAAAATCCTAAATATAGAGAAATGCAATAACAACTAAAGTTTTATATCTGACACTCACCAGAGAAGTACGTCAGAACAGCCTTTGATTGGTACAGAACTTGAAAATGGCGTAGAAAATGGTAAAAAAGAACGATACATAATAACGAATGAAGCTTTGCTTCTGACACCCATGATAGCAGTACGTCAGAACAGTCTATGATCGTTACAGAACTTAGAGATGGCGGGGAAAATCGGGTACATGACACTTATCAGAGTAGTACGTCAGATAAAGGAGTAAAACCAAACCTAGGGAGTCCTAGAATGGTTTCCCAAATTTCAAAGAACACAACATTGACTCTCATCATAACCTTTTAGGTTTGAGCCCCTTTATAAGTGAAATGTGTCTCTCTATAGCGGTTTGAACGTCCACCAAACTGCTCAATTTAGACAAGTAAAGAGACTAGTCTTCCAATTCATGCTAAGTGCGTTATAAGATCTTTATCAAACATTCGAAATTTTCTTCCAGGGAGGTGATCTGGTGGAGAAGCCTCGATCTGACGATTTGACGGAGATTCCAATCATTGACACGTGGTTTAGAACAGAAAAGGCCATGGTCATGTATCTGTCTAATGGAACGCTTCAGGTTTGCATACACTATTTACTATTTATAAGACCACACTTTAAAAGAAGGTCTAGTTTACTAGGGGGAAGGATAAGACAAATAATACCTTTTTGAATGGGGGAAGGGGACTTGCGAGGCACTTAGTCAGGGACGGTGGAGTAGATGGAATACTTTCTTACCGAATGGGGAAGGGGTGGAATTAAGTCTAGCATCTAGAAAGCAACTAAATCGATATGAAAACATCACAATTTAATGCAAATGAATAAAGACAAAGCAAAACAACTATTTAGACCCCTGACAAATGTTTTAGTGAAGCTAAATGAATTTTGACGAATTGAAAACCTAGCAGAATTACATACGAACCCTTGTCAAATTTTCATGTGCCCCTGGGTACTTTTAGCTTGAAAGCAATGCCTCTAGCTCCAATTGGGTAACTTGCCTAACAATTGAAGGTACCCTACCTACTGGCTCCATCGTCCCTTTCGTAAAAGGTGCCAAAAGCTAACACAATGCAGTACACAGGATACATCCTTCTAAAACTATCTAGTAAACCAAAGATTATAAAGCAGGGAATTTGTGTTGAAACGTTCTTGGAATTCCAAAATTAAAACAACAGGTTGATACTGAAACAATAGCCTATGGTAGATTATCATAGATTTCACAGGATATTATAATTTACTCTCCTAATTGAAAAAAGACTTTTTAGTGTGATGTACTGCGATGTAATTTGTCATGTGTTGTAACGTTTTTTTGAGTTTTCATTCTTGTAGATATTTATGTGAAGTACCATCGGAAATTATTACATGAAACGGAATCACGGACGCATTTTCATTGTGATCGTATCGTATATGTCTTTTTCTTGCTTGTAATTCATATTATGTCTGTTATCTTATTGCTGTCAACCCCTGGGTGATGTTTCTGCTAATGATTCCTCTGGGGAGAGTGGGCAAGGGGGTTCTTGATAACTTTTTTTCCTAGACTATCATCTACAAAAATTTTACCCCCCACCTCGACTAGAATATAGTAATGATTATTGAAAACCCAATTCTCCAAAGAGAGTGGTTTCAACATATTCAAGGGAAACAACCTGGCAAAAATTTTTTTCTTTGGAGGAGCTCTCCTAGGAAGAAACAATTTGCTTCGTATCCAAGACTACTAACTTGCACAGAGAGAATATCTTTCCTCCAACAACATTTTCAAATATGATACTCTCGGCTGGAGTTAAATAAAAGTAAAAGAGGCAGTACTCCCCATCTCCATAAGTAGATACATGTCTTAAGGCAACACAATTCTGTCAAGAAAAAATGTTCTAAATCATGCTTTCACAGATACAAATACCATTTCCAGAGTTACACCTCGATCTCAAGAAGAAGTACCCTAGTTTTTGAAAGGCTTATGAAGCACATAACATCCCTCAAGGGAGCAATATGACAGCAGTACCCTCAGTAATATCCTTGTTTAAATCTTAAACTTTATTCTTAGTGCTGTATGTCTGTAATGTATTCGTTTGAAAAGCTTTACTGCATGTGAATAGTTTGTTTGTTGTTACGAAACAAGAATACAGACATACTTACAGTTACAGACAGACAAAACAATAATTTAAAGACTGATACAGTTTACAGATAGAATTAGAGGGAGGCAAAATATGACATTATCAGGGTCTTCTGCAGCTATGATTTTGGTTTAACAACATTAGGTTTTCTCTGAATTTGTGCTTAGATGTAATACATAAACCAAGGTGTAAAACACACGAAACCTTTTTTGTGTCATCATACTAAGTAAGGTTGTTGAGCGTTGCTTTTGTGACTACTAAGACTCCCCAGTCCCTTTAATCAACAACCAAAACAGTACAAACCTCACTTTCCATTTCCCAAGTGAAACCAATATCCATTGAATGGAGAGGCTTTTTTGCTTTTATCTGTAAGAATAAGTGAATTATCTTTAGTAATCTTGATTATTGAAAATAAATGAAAATGAAATAAAAGCAGTCCAAAAAGTAAAGAGCAAACAAAAAGCAGTTTGCATAGTTAACCATGTGTAGCATACGGGAGACAAAACTTGATTTTTTGTTCCAGTAACGTTTTCTAGTTCACATTTAATGACATATAGTTTACAAAAGCATGTCAGTATTTCATAGACTAAACAATTCTATGAAGGCAGTATGAATTTCAGTGATGATAAGATGCCATTTAGTAATTTATGAACTCTCAAAACCAATCTTTATTCTATTCAGGTGAACTTCTTGTCTGACCACACAAAAATAATCCTGTGTCCTGGGTCCACTCATCGTGATGTCATAACTTACATAAACAGAAACAGAGAGAGCACTTCACTGAGCTTCAGCACCATCTCCAGGAAAGGTTGCAACGAGGAAATTGCAGAGAGACTTTACTATTGCCGCATGGTTTTACAGAAATTGACTGAAGTGTACGAAGAGAATGAATCCTCGCCGTGATGACAATGATGGTCCTTAAGTTGGGATTCATGTTTTCATTCAGTAAGTTTTTATTCGTAGCTGAGGGTGCACAATTAGGTATCAAATCCCAATACTTTCTTCTTGAAAATATCGTATCCCATAGTTTTCCTCTATCCCAAATCTGGTAGCTTGCAGAGTACATATCCTGCTTGCTGGAAATAATAAATCTTGTATCTCGCCACAAAAGACTCATCCTGTCATTTTGTCCATCATATTGTGCACCCTCGTAGCTGTTGCAATGTAAAACCATTTATGTCTAGTAGACGTTAAGATGAAAATATAACTGAAATATTTGAAGGACTGAGGCTTGAAACTTAAGAGCAAAGGGAAATATAATTCAGAGCTCATACTACCCACTTTAGAGTCTTGTCTAGCTTAGTTGGATATACAGGAGAGGTTGGGGGGAGGGGTACAATGCCCCTGTTGGAGAGATTTTTAAGTAGAAGCATGCTTAAAAAATACAAGCTACACATATCCTTTTCCAACCGTGAGTAGGTCAGTCAGTCATAGTACTTCCGTTTGATCTCCAGCCCAATTTTGATTATTACCTACCCATGACAAAATTTAGGCCCATATTAGAGAAAATGACCACGATGGGCCTAAATTCTACAAGTGATGAAAAGTTCTACAGATTCTACAAGTCATGACGTTAAAAATAAAGCATAAATTTTTTGTTTACCTTTCTCTTCATTTCAAAGCTTGATTCAACCCCAGAATTTCTCTTTTCGGTTGATCTTATCGCACATTTCACGTGGGTAAGATGAATCTCGACAAGCCATTTTGATTTTGAGCCTTCCCTCTCACTGAGCACAGCCAATCAGAAGAAAGAATACTACGAAGTGGCCGTGTGATATGTGAAAGATGACAAATAAGGCATTGAGTTGTCATGTGACATTTAAAAGATGCCAAATAAGGTATAGAATTGTCATGTGATACAAATGCCAAATAAGATAAAGATTGTAGAGAAATATTAACCACATTGCTAAGAATCTTATTTTATTGTAAAGTATCGAACCAATTTTCTTATATTATTTATGCTGGTATTTGTATATAATGATGAGATGCTACATATATCGCCAAAAGCTACCGAAATACACACAAATGTAAATTTTGTATGATTTTAAATTATATGGAATTTTTAAATGTAGATATTGAAATTAAAGGTGAAATTTGTTTTGTGTTTTGTCTTTTCCGTTCCCTATATAAATCTACAACACTTTTGTTGCACAAATAACAGCATAAAACAAACAAGGACCCCAATCATTATTATATTGTGTATGCTAACGTACCTCTTCTGAAAATAAGACCTTCAATGGCCTTTCTTGGACTAGTAGATTAAACATAAACTCACCAACTCACAAATGGGAGAAGTAAATACACTAAGGCCTAGCTTACTTCTAAAGTGGTGTAGTACATGCTACCATTCCTCTTCTAGATATAAGGCCTCTTGTTTATGTTGATAGGCAAATATGGTTACTATCTTCGTAAGTATTGGTGCATGTGTAAAGCACAAATGGTCCACTGAATAGGCATACTAATCGAAGCAGTGCATTGATAGTTGATAGGCAAATACTCTTGCTAACTACCTTCGTAAGGAAAGTACGCTTATCATCTTCGTAAGTTATTGGTTATGTGTAAAGCACAAAGGGTGCACTGAATAGGTAAACTAATCGAGCAGTGTGACCCTGATCCTTCCACTGAATGTGACCACACCTCCTGATTCCTTTTGCCTTTTTGACTGGAATTACAGAGCGCTGGCTAATTCTCTCGGAATTACAGAGAGCTGACTATTTCTCTCCTCAGACCTTTTGTGACAGGTCTGAAGTAGGTTCGAACCCTGCAGTCTTTGAACAATGATTGATCTTATTCCTGGCAAGTCTTGTGGCCTCTCATAGGTCAACATATTAAACATTAACTCACTCGCTCACAATATGAAACATTAAACATACGAGGAGCTATCGTATATAGTGATGTAGTGTATGCTACCATGTTTCTTCTTGAAATGACATATCTTGTGGCCTTCCGTAGGCTAGCAGATCAAACGTCAACTAACTCAACCAGAAATTAAAGATTCAAACATACAAGGGCCTCGCTTACTTCTATATGTAGTGATGTAGTGCATACTGCCATGCCCATTCTAGAAAAAGGGCATTTCGTTTAGCACGTTAGCACGAGCAACACGAACTCACTCACCCACTCAAGAAGAGAAGAATAAAATAAATCATGTTGTTTGCATTGTAAAAGCAAATAACCAAAAATTAACAAAACATTGTGAGCTCAAACAAAAGTAAAACAACATATAATCGTAAGAGTAATTAGTATTGATATTTTATTTATAAAAGACAGAATTTAGAAATATATTTTCTGTTATTAAGTAAATTTGAACCAAGGGGCTTTGAGAAGGCTTAGGGGAGACGGACATCTTTTCCTGGGCATGAAATAAAACCATTATTTGAAGAATACACAAGAAAAGATGTTTACACGTCCTATCCTAATCTAATGATTTTTGGAACAAAAAATTCTCAAAGAATGGTGACCGTAGCAAATTGTGGGGTGGAAATTCTCCTTTTGAGAACTCTTGATTTTGAAAATAATGGATTCTGTAATTGGCAGCGAGCATAAACAGAACGGACTCAATCGACACTGGATACTTTAACAATCGTTTTATCGAGGCGATGTGGGGGCTATGCAGGGGTAGGGGTTATGTGGGGCCTATGTAAAGTATTCATCAGAATAGTAACAGACAGGAGAGCGAGTATTCCAGCTATTTTGATATGGGCACAAAGAGATAGCAATTGGCCTGCTTTAGTAATTAATTGTCTGATATCAAATTAAATATCCCTTCTCTTCTATTAGTGACAAGTAGAAAGCTGATTGTAGAGCTGATTAGAATACCAAAAAATACTAAAGAGAGGATAACAGGACCTCTCGAGTTCTGGGGTGAAAAAGCTCTCCCTCTGCAGTTTGCAGCCAAGAGGACAAAAAGATTTCACTTTCCAATACAAATCATGGCGTGAAAACAAGAAGAGCCACCCTATAGTGTGACGTAATTATTGAATGATCCCAAATACCAATTGGATATGATTTTAGAAGGCTTGGATTATTATTATTATTACTATTATTACTAGCCTCCTTTTCATCTCATGCTAGATTATTTTTCTAATTCTGCTTCTGTTGTATTATAATTATTACTATTATTGGTAGCCTCATTTTCATAATATAGAAAGCCTCGTATTGAAACATGTATCTGGGCATGCCCAGTAGTCTGGATACTCTTCTGTACTCATGTCACTTGAATCATGTAGGCTCGAGTGATGGTTGTGATTGACATCAGTGGGGTAATCTATCACATACTAGACTATGTTTCTTGTTTCATTCTCAATATTTGAGAAGGCTTGCATATTACTTGAATCCTCTCACTATTGTTGGATAATCATTTGCCGTCCAATGTCGTTGCTTAGGCCTAGGTGGCCATGATTTGGGGAATGGGTTGAGCCCGGGAGAGAGGAGGTACTTCAAACATTTTCATCAACTAGATTTGCTGCCACTATTGGTTTGTTACTCAAGCCAAAATTCTCAACATATGGGTTCCCTTTAAGCCTTTTTTTGGAGTGTAAGGGTTGATGGTTTCCAAATTGCCGAAAAATATGTATTGATGGCTTTCAAAGTCAATGAAACTCATGGCTACACGTGGGTTAGAAATTAGTTGATATTCGTGGGAAATCCAAGATTCAAATCTACACTTGTTCATATTGTAGATCCCCCCTTCCAGGAAGCCTGGTTTAACACCAACCAGTTTCACCAGACAAGTTCTAAACTTTATTCTTCAAACGGTCCTAATACCAGTCTTAAAAATACACTACGAAGTGGTATTCAACATTAATTACTCTTAACAGTAGCATAATAATTTGCAAGACACGTCATCGGTAGCCCGTTCTGATGCATAAATTGCTTATTGTTAGGAGCATTCGTATACCTGTACCGATTCATGTTGCGGAGACAATATCAATTCTTCAATCGTCGAAACCCTGTGACAGAAGGAAATTTGCTGCCAGATCTTCGTTCTTATCGCAGGCGAAGTAGGCTTGAATGACGAGGTGTTCGGGAAATCCAAGAGCCTTCAGCTGAAACACAAACGAGTTGAAATCAATACAATTTCCCTTCTTGTAGTAGTTGACATATATGCGACTAAAGATTCATGTTGCGATCGTTTTACCTTTAGCAGTCAGATGGAATCCGCTTATTGTCATGGTTCTTCAGGAGATTGCTTTGTTCAAGGTTTTATACCTTTTAACCCCCTAACAGCCTCCCGAAATTCCCTAATTGAACAGTCTTTGGATGGTACAGAACTTCAGTATAGCCAGAAATATCGGAAACATAATGAAACGAACACATAGATTACTTAAGCTTTTCGTCTGACACTCAACAGAGTAATACGTCAGAAAGAGAACGAAACAGAAACCTAACTGATTTATATACCCAGATGTGGATCAAAAATAGGCCAATCAGAAAAGAGGTGAATGATTGGTATGGTGTAGGAAAACCAATCAACACCCTAGATATAGTGAGCTGACCAATAAGATTACTTCAAGAGTCCTAAGGCGAAAACGAACTCCTTCTGTCTACACAATAGGGGATCCCTGGTTTTTATGTAGACTGATTCCAAAATACCTAAGTGAAATGTAGATCTTGACTAAATTTGAACTATAACTACAAATTTTAGGTTTATATGTTGTTAATTTCTACCAGCAATAATAATGGTATAGAAAGATTGCCCAAAGACCTGCAGGCAACCATTAACTACTATTATTACTGCTGTTAACCAAAATGTATTCAAGAATCTGTTTAGGGTAATTTCTAGAATAGAAACAAGAAAGGAGACTGGCTCTCTGTTACTCAAAGTTTCATGCTCACGCAATCATCAGACAGACTATTATGAATTTACATTCCGATTTACTGAAATTTATTTACAAGGGTTGGTTAGAGTAAGTCCTAAAAATGTAGGTTTTTGATTGCAGGTTTTTATTGTAGCGGATAACAAATAGGGGGTTTAACTTGATAAATGACCCTTCAAGATTATTGCCAATTCTTTCCAGTTTGCAATGAAAACTAAAATCTCTGAACCAAGCAAAACTCCAGATACACACCCTTTCGATAGCCTCCTTTTCAGTTGGTGTGACTCTGACGTAACTGACTCCAGGGTGGGTGTCCTGCGCAGCCGGGGCCTCCTGCGCAGAGCCTTCTTCTGGGACGGGCTCATTGAGCATGGCTATAAAGCGTTCCTGGTTTTGACTTATAAGCTGAAATAAAAAAAAAGACAATGACAGACAATGAAATTCAACTATCATCATAAGACAAACAAAGATTTATCATAATTTGTGAAATCAACTCTTTAGCGATTCCATTGTCTAACGCCGCATCACAGTGCTCAATGTACAAAAGTACAGAGCGATATAGAAGAGAAACAAGAAAGGAGACTGGCTCTCTGTAACTTAAAGTTTCATGCTCACACAATCATCAGACATACTTTAATCTTAAAAGTCTTTATATAGTATAGATTATAATATTATAGTATGTCTGATGATTGCGTGAGCATGAAACTTAAAGTTACAGAGAGCCAGTCTCCTTTCCTGTTTCTCTTCCACTTTGTGAAATTATAATTTAATGGGAACAGTCCTGTCATTTTAAGTAAACCTAATCCTGACCCTAGCCCTCATCCGGCCTCCCCTCTGCAAAGTGTGGCACACCCGAGTTTAACAATAGAACAATAGGATAAAAAAAAATAGAAAATGGCTCATAGACACCCAAGATCTCGTTGGAAACTGCCATACTCTGCAAACTAGCCATAACCCTTACCATTACTATAGCCCTTATCCTAACCCTAGATATATTAGCTGGAGTGTTCAGAAGTTAAACATCAGTAAATGAAAACTTTCTTAATGTTACAGTGGAACCCCTCTTTACGGAACATCCATTAATAATACCCCCACTAGTTTTCACTGCCTATTTTTCTGTCGGGAACACACAGAGTCTTATGCAAAAGAGCCCGTTAATGCGACCATCCCGTTATTCCGACCCTTTTTCTGGCCTATTGGTGGCCGTATTTACAGGGCTCTCATATAGTTAAATATATCAATGAAAACTGCTCACTTGTAGAAGTTCTGGATTAGCTTGACCGAGCTGCTGAAGAAGTTGTGGAAGGACAGCCGGATTTATTTGAACCGCCCTCCTAAGAGCCATGAACTGCGGCTGCTGACGTAGAAAACTCAATGCGTCTTCGATGGATTCAGTCTCGGGTGCCGACGACGGCGTAACTGATAATAATAATAATAATAATAATAATCAATTTATTTACAATTTGGTAGCAATGATAGTTTACAAGAAACCAATATAAACCAACTATTTACACCAAAATTTAAAAGATTATCAAAACTTAATATATCATTAAGTAAACGCTGGATGTACACATCATCTGCAGATGTTGCAACTGCAATTTTCTCCTTTCCTGGTCTTAATCATATTTTTGAATTGTTTTGAAGTTGGGGCCGCTTTTGTCGTGTCTGACAACGTGTTCCACAAAATGCTTTCAATAAATGATAGGGAGTTGTTCCTATAAACGAATGTGTTCGTTTTAGGGAGCTGCAGGAGGTTATTTGTTCGTATGTTATATGGAATGTCTTTTGGTGTGAAGAATTAAACAAAAAGGAAGGGCAGGCAGAATTTATGCATTTATATATTTCCAGCAAAAGTTTTTGCAAATTTTTGCAGTGGACTGTAAGCTCACCCGACCTTCTCGATTTTGAAGGTAATGAAGGTAATAGTAATTGAATAACAAACGCAGGGAAAAATTATTGAAGTCTAAAAACAAGTAAAGCAAAAAAGGTTAAAAGAATTGTTTGGTATTTTGATAATTTGAATGTCGCGCGGTAATTCAGTTCAATTAGAATTTTGAACAACTTGCTGTGGACTGGCATGAGACATGAATCTCTGCGAATAACATTGGTTTCAAAATATCTCCGTTAGTGTGGAAAGGAAGGTAAATAAATTATTTCTCATTTTTTTTCTTGCCCATCCTCAAGTGTAATACCAGTCTAAGGGCCTGTTTATATGGGCAAAATTACTTCACCTGCCCGACCCAGGGCTGGCAGGCGAAGTAAATTTCAAGCACTGTTTATATTGGAATTTTTATGCCGGGTCTGAGAGGCGGTCTGAGAGGCGAGGTAAATCCCAAGACGTCATTAATCGTCAACGCATCATTGATTTTCCATTGTTATTATTTCGAATTTACTTCACCTCAGCGGTAGTTTTGCGGTTATAAGGGAAAACTTCACTTCACCTGGGTGAAACTTCACCTCCTTAGAGGCGAAACTTCACTATACCGGTAGCGTGGAGTGAAGTTTTATTTTCCATATAAACGCAAACTGAGATTTCAATGGTTTTCTATAGGAGGGCGAAGTATCACTTGCCAGCCCCGGGTCTGGCAGGTGAAGTGATTTTGCCCATATAAACTGGCCCTAAGACTGTTTTATAATACAAACCTTACCCACCAGTAATATTTTTCAAAAGTTTTCGGTTTTAATGCACATCATGTAAATTAAACTCATTTACACAAATTATCTCGATTGATTTTCCAAATGCTACTTCTTTTCAAATCAGTTTCTAGAAGCAAAAGCATCTCACCTTCAGCCTGTACTGGATCATCTGTTGCGACCACAGCTTCTTGAGTCGTATCTGGAATCTGGTTCTAAAACGATAAATAACATGTCAGAATATAAACAAGAAAGGAGACTCGCTCTCTGTTACTTAAAGATTCATGCTCACGCAATCATCAGACAGACTATATCTTCTATATCGCTCTGTACGTTCGTACATCGAGCACTGTGATGCGGCGTTGAAAACGCAATCGCTATAGAGATAAATAACATATTAAATATTTAACCAGCACAAATCAATGCATACACAAAAAACCGAGTTATGGAGAAAGCTACAAGGCTCAAAATGCAGAAACAAAAAATAAGCAACTCAAAACTACTTTCCTTGCAAACAATAAAAAATAGTGAAATTGAATCTTTCCTTGTTCTTACAATACTGCAAAGACTGCTATAGCATTTATTTTCTATCTATCCATGCTTATTTCTACAAAACGACATTTCATCCGAAAATTATAAAAGGAATAATCAACTAATGTGGTGATAACTGGGGGACACATTGGGAATCTTGATAACGTACATTTGATAAAAAAAAACAATGAATTCAACAGAAATTTGAATAAAAATCCAAGAAGTATTCAATCAGCCAAGAATGTGCCTTATTGATATCTTGTCATCCTGTCATCCTGAGTTCCAGATCCATGTTTTATGTTAAGTCAGTTTTTAAATACGATCTAGACTGGAGTTACACTACACCGGATTGCTATCAGAGTGGAGCGACTTTCATATCAGATAGGGGGTTGCAGTTACACTACTCCGCATTAATCTGATACTTAACGCTACGATTAGCTCTGAAAGTAGTACAAAATCACTAGGGAGTCACTCTGTTGTCATGTTATTGAAAGGATTTGATACACTTTGTTCAAAACCCCATAAAAATGTAGAGGAACATGGCATGAACAAGCGGAGCATTGTAATGGAACTGCAATCTCGAGATTCACCCCGGTCCGGAGTGAAAATCACTCCACTCTGACATGAATCTGTAAAAGTATAACTCCGGGCTTTATGGTTTTTAAAAAGATGAAAAATACTCACAGACATAAGATATTCGACTGCTCTGTCAGGATTATTGAAGCTTGCCCTGAGAGCCCGAGTCACTTGATCCCTTGCGAAACCCATGGACACTATTTCCGTCACCATTCTTTCATAATCCTCTCCAACAACTGAAAAATCATTTGCATCATAAAGCATGCAAAACAATAAATTTCCATGAAAAAAATCACTATCATACACTAAAATTTCTGTTAGGCTCATGAGTTAGAAAAATAAAACATCTAAAAAAAGTATTGGAGATTTTTTTAAAAATTATTCTCATCAGCAAAGATTCAAAAAAATTGAATTCGTAAATTGAATACATGCAACTGTGCCCTTGCTGGTAAAGGGCCAGCCTCATTCAGTACCATGTTTAACATCATCACTCTATCAAACCTATCCTCTTCCTTGCATTACCGACCCATCTCTCCTCATATTTCTAATCACTTGAAATTAAATGTAAATTACAAAAGGATCACAAAAATACCTAAAGCTTCTTCTGCTGACGTTAGTGAGACTTCTTGTGTTGAGCTCACGGTAGTTGGCTGAGCTGAGGAGCTGAAATAGAAGACATAATAAAAGTAATACGCAAGTCAATAGATAGAAATTGTGAGAATGAAAATGACCCACGACCTCAAACCCACCACCTCTAGATTTGTACTCTAGAACAATACCCCTACACACTGGTACTTGGAGAAACCAAAGCCATTTTATCCACACAAATTGCACCACCACTCACTGAATGCAGATACGAACCTATCTTGGCTTTTTAACGACTACACTGGACCTGCCGAAGGGCGACAACTTTCTCACACCAGGAGGACCATTGCAGTCCCACCACTGGATAGAGTTTCCCACCACTGGATAGAGTTGTAGGAGTAAACTTGAGGGGAGGCAGGATTTGAAAAATAAATCGAGATGATTTGTGAGAATGAAAATGACCCAAGTAGGACTGGAACCAAGGACCTCTAGATTCGTACTCTAGAGCACTACCACTGCGCTAAACTTATAACAATAAAAAGTAATGAAATACAAAACCCTCAGACCTCCAAAACAGGTTTTTACTAGATTAGAGTCAACACCTATCCTCTTGAGACATGATTTATTATCTGTCTCATTTTTAAAGGAGTTTGACTAAATCCAATGAAGTTTTCTTTTAAATTCATGGCATAGAGTACCGTATCGATACAAAATTTGACAAACCCCAAACATAAATGAGAAAAAAAATTCAAAAACAAAATTATGAGTAGAGAATTCCTTAAAGTAAATTCCTGACCTGACACAAAGTAGAGAGTTAATTAGGAGTAGAAAAACTGATACCTTGTAGAGCTGCTGACAGTTGTTACAGAAGTAGAGGGAGCAGCTTCACTTGACCTCCCTTCGGCTTTTGCAGCCTCATTTTTCTCACCTGATGAAACAGCAGGCGTTGCTTCTGCACTCTAAAAAACAACCAATGACATCGATCAATTTAGTGCTTAGGATCAAACATTAAATAAAAGAGACGCAAGTAGTGATATTTCTGTTATAGAATAGAACAGTCTTTGGATGGTACAGAACTTCAGTATCGCCAGAAAAATCGGAAACATAATGAAACGAACATGTGGATTACTTAAGCTTTTTGTCTGACACTCAACAGAGTAATACGTCAGAAAGAGAACGAAACAGAAACCTAACTGATTTATATACCCAGATGTGGATCAAAATAGGCCAAATTTTGATCCACATCTGGGTATATGAATCAGTTAGGTTTCTGTTTTGTTCTCTTCCTGACGTATTACTCTGTTGAGTGTCAGACGAAAAGCTTAAGTAATCCATGTGTTCGTTTCATTATGTTTCCGATTTTTCTGGCAATATTAAAGAATGGTATTTATTATTGCCCCCATAAAGCATCTATCGCTCCTTCAGTTCTAATCTGGATCTACTTCTAAATGCAATTGCAAAAATTCCATTTGCATACAGCCAACAATAGGCTAGAAAGAATTGGCTGGAAAAACAGGGTAGTGTCATCAATGGGGTCTTTTTAATAAGAATATGAATGTTTTGGCGCTAAAACTGGTCGTGATAAGTAGGGTGTCATTTTATTTTCCGTACCTGAGTTGAAGAAGCTTGGCAAGTTGCTGATGGGGGTGCTGACGAGGCTGGTGATGGAGCCGATGCAGGGGATGATGTTGTCGTTGCTTCTGCTGACTGAGCTGCTGGCTTTGGTTTAGGCTAAAACAAAAGTTATTGTGGAGTCAAAACATGGATCATTACTTTTATGAATGCAGGGGCAGATCGAGACTACCAACTACTGCTCCAGCCAAAGTCAGATATGTTGATATTTTGATTTCTACATGGTTTGTATAGCATTAAAAGAGCAATTTTAAGGCTCAGAAATAGCAAATTCTCAAGAGCTTCTCAGTCACACCCATCTTTAGCAACGCCCATTTTTGCATCCTTAGCAACGCCTACTTTTACTTGGCCCAATCTGAGCTGTAGTCATAATTTTTCCTGTATCTGCCTCTGGAATGCATGTACAAAATTAATAGTTTAGACCTTTTGTAAAATGCCTTAATTCAACCATGGGGCCAACCATGGGTAGCTTCTTCTTTCTCCTGTAAAATGTCATGGAGGCTACAAATATGTGATTATCTTAACAAGACAGTAAAACCATTTTTGGAATGATTGGGACAATTCATAGTCTGATGACCTTTGTGGAGATTGGCAGAAGTAAAAAACGTGATTTGTGGCCCTTAACATGAATCATTAGACTTCCTAGTTCACAAATCAAAATTTACTAACATTGAAATGAAAATATGAAATTCAAAGTGAGTTTAGATCTAGATTTCAATCTAACTACTTAAAATAATTAAGGTAACAAATTGGTAGACTGTCAGCAAAAGCTACGAACCTTTGTCACCATAACAACAACAAAATTTTTGTCAGAATCAATCCCATAATCCTTTATCATTACTTTATCATCTTCAAGTATTCTTCCTAAAATGATAAAGAAGTACAAAATAATGATAAAAATAGTTAATTTCTCAGAAAAAAGTGATTCGCGGCTCATTAGAAAATTTGGCCCCTATCACGCATCAAAAATGCCCTTAGACAGTGGCGACACCTTGGTAGGGATTGGGGGATTCATCCCTCCCATTTCCCAAAAGTCAGCAAAATTGTCAGAGAAAAATGGCGTATGATTAGTTGGGTTGTATAACTCAGAAAAAATACGTCAACTCCCCCCACTTTAGAATTTTTCAGAGCTGGCGCTACCACTGCTACCATTAATAAAGAGACTTAAAAATGTTAATGTCAAAATGTTAACGTGGTGCAAAAAATATTTGAACAAATTATTGGATTTATAAGGCAGTATTAGAGACATCAAACTTAAGTTGCATCCAGTAGAAGAGATTTGATGTTCATAAATTGGCAGATGAGGCGACTTCACCACCAATCAGTTTTGACTGTTACCTAACATAAATTAACATGATATCACAAGATCCAGTCTTTACTCCAAAATTGCAGCTAAAGAGGAGGCAATGTATCGTCCATCACAGGTGAATAAGGAGGATATTAAGGTGGAGGAGCAGGCTATTGGGCCACCTCAAAGCATGATTCACTCAAGACAGCCCAAGTGACATCAGGGAGGATGCCTGCCTGCTAAAATCTCCATGGACAGATCTGCTACTGCCGGTAGATTGAAAGGAGCTTTTGCTTGTGACTGCTGATCATAAAATAAAATAAAAACATTGTTAACATATTCTATTGGCTGCCACATCTATCTAGTGCCCTTTATTGCTTTTAGGGGCACAGGCAATTCTAAATTTCTTACCAGCATAAATAAGTTTTTGACTCTCAGGTGGAAAGTCTTTTCCTCTTGCATTTTCAATTTTTATTTTTACCAATTTTACCTGGGAAAGAAATGTAAAAAAGAATCTTAATACAATTCCAAATGAACTGCTACCAAACATCACTCTTACTTTAGCTCCTCAGGGGGTCATGCTGCCTAAACACTTATATATCTTATTCATTCTTTATCTTAGATTTACTAACATACTAACGCTTGTACATAATGACTATTTACAGGTCAGGTCAATGTACAGTAATTGTAGATAGATTTAAGGCTACCAAGCAGTATTGAGCAATCAAATCAGAAGTGTGATTTTTCTAGAGTAAAAGAACAGCATAGAAAGTTGATAGTTGATAGACACATACGCTTACTATCTTTGCAAGGTATGGGTTTTTTCGCTAAGCACAAAGGGCCCACTGAAGAGGTAAACTAATCTAGCAGTGCGACCCTGGTCCTTTCTCTCGATGTGACCACACTTTGTGATTCCTTTTGCCTTTTTGCCTGGAATTACAGAGAGCTGGCTAATTCTCTCCTTACACTTTGTGACAGGTCTAAAGGTGGTTTCGAACCCGGGACCCTTTGAAAAAGGGTCAAGTGATCTAACCACTTGGCCATCCCCGCCACAAAGTGGCTTTAGCCTGAAATAATTTTCATAATCACAATTTTACCACAGTGAGCTTGTTTATAAACAATTAACTATGCACCTCAGTGAAAATTTCCATCACGAGGTGCACAACTCGCCAATAATCCTTAAAGAGAGGTCTGATTGAAGCACGGGGGGTTTTTCCACACACAAAAAGGATATTTTGTAGCATAGAGGCCACTAAAATCCAATTTAGAGAGGTGAGAGCGGTGTTGTAGTTTTCCAAAAAAACCAACTCCTCAACTTACCAACTTCCATTGCTTTACTGTGGTTTGGGTATAGGGTTAGGTATAGGCAGGTGTGTAAAATAATGGGAGTCCAAAATTACACGCTTTTTTTCTTATAAGGAACTGTTTATAAGGAACCTAGAACTAGGATATCTTGTGAAATACGATGGATTCTTTTGTTCCATGGTTTCCTGTAACAATGGAGAACAGTAGAAAATTTAAGGACCTTTTAGTACTAGGCCTTGAGGTAGGTTCCTTATAAAATAAAAAGCATGTAACTCAGATGAAAAAGGAAAAAAAGAAGAAATGCTTTGGTTTCCTTTCTGTTTTTCTCCAGGCTGTGAGGCACAGAGCTCTTAACAGTTAAACTAGAATGAAACGAGACCCGTATAAACACAGCCCTATTCATACAAAAATGGAGCCGTTCCTAACAGAACAGTCCCAATCATGCCAAAGTCAACGCAGACTTGAAATCTGGACAAATTCAGACCATTCTGCTATTGACAATAATCTAAATCTAGGTAGGTTGTAATAAGAATTCTATATCTATTTTACTTCCTATTACATCCTATGACTTTCCGAATTTCAAATAAACTGAAGTCAGCATTTCGTAAATAAGCCTCGTCGTATGCATGCCTGTCAGAGAGAACTGTATGCTTTCTTCAACCAACAACCTTTATACGTTTAGGCCCTTTCGTCATAGATTCTATCTCATCCAATATAAGCTCCCTTTTAGGATGAATCGTGACTCTTTCCTTGGTATTCCATCTAAACACGAGGCACTTACCAAATCTTCCTCGCCAACTTCAATCTTGAACGTCTGCTGCTGCAAAGTTTTGAAAGTGATAAGCATTTTAGCGGCTGTGTTTCATGCAAGAGGCGGTGATAAAAATAGCTGTGTCATTAAGGCCTATGCCGGTGAGGAGAAGACAAGAAGACTTGATGTCGTCACCACATGCAAAGGAGGCCACACGTGCTGAGACTGCGAAGGCGCTTTTCCACATGAAATCAAATACTGTAAATAAAACCCTAACCAAACCTTACCCTAGTTCTAACGCTAACTCTTATCCTTACCCCAAATAGGGGGGTGGCAAAACGGCCCCCAAAACTTTTGTTATCCACCTCTAAATTAAGACTAGCATAGGTATTAAAGTCTAACATGCTTTTCCTGAAATTAACAAACGAGTGCAACAAAAAACGATTAATTTATCTTGTCAAATGACTTCAAAATGACATAAATCGGAAAAAGGCAACAATAGAAAGTAGTAAATAGGTTATAATTGCAACTATTAACACCAGATAGAGGTGGAAGCAACATGATTGGATATTATCTTTATGCTCTTTTGATTGATATATGATTGATACATATTGTTACCATTTGATGACGTCATCACATTTTATAGTTATTACGTCTCAAATGTTCATGACGTCATTTATACTGAATTATTTGAACATTTTTGACAATAGATTGCAAAACCTGTAGTCTTTCCTAATGCTTTTTGTTCAAATAAAGAACCAGGGTTTGTTTAAGAAAATTCTAGAACTGCACATTTTTACTTGTCTGTAAAGTGTAGACAAACTAATTGTATCCCATGCTTTTCTTGAAAGAGCTATCACCAATTAGTATTTTGAAGCTTCAAAAACAATATGATTTGATTCTGTTGATATGTCAACTTTCTCAAGATAGGCTCAGTTGTATATACCAAATGTTTCTATCCATCAGCTATCATCGAACCTAATAGCTCCTTGAGGCAGCAGCATGTTTGCTGCCGAAGGGTGAGAAATTTTGATGCCTCTAGATTGCTGCAAATGCCCTAATTGACGTTATTTTTATTGTCATCATCCCTTTTTTTTTATTTTTTAACCACTAAAATATTTGGAACTGCACAATACTTTCTTTAGAACTGCACAGCAAGGGTTTAGAGATGTACATATTGTGTAGAACTGCACGTCAAAAACCCTGTAAGAGAAAATCAGTATCTTTCCGTACTTTTTATCACTCTTTCTTTGTATCACAGCACTTCTCCAAACAGACATTGACGTCACAGCTACGTCATTATTACTACCAAGTTAGGAAATATGGAACGGTTCTGGAGATATACAGGGGGCCTTTTTGCCCCCCTTCCCGTGAGATAAAAAGTTCAAATTCACCAATGTAGAATAAGGTTACGAGAATTTCTTCGTACTGGGATGAAAGCTAAGAAACAATAGCACCAAGATTTAGCATACACTCTTTTTTTATAAGAATAATTTTATAAGAACACGAGCCTCAAATTTCGCCAAAAGTTAAGAACAACCTAAGAACAAGCTGAAGCTAGCCATTTTTAGTTTAAGATATAATGATAAGTAATAGCCACGAGGCCAAGAAATATACATATAATATGGATATTGGTGTCACCTTTGTAGACAGGACAGGAAAGTAGAAGTATTCGACGATTCAACGCAAATGGTAGCAAAAAAAGGTTACAAATCATTGTAACATTAAGAACAATTTAAGAACATACCAGCCTGAAAATGGAAGAGAATTTAAGATCAGCCAGCTTCGAATCAAATTTACTGCTTCTTATTTAGAAAAAAAGTGTAGTTTCTTACAAAAAAACGGAGTGTACACTCTTTTTTTCTATAAGAGCCAGTAAAATTGATTTGAAGCCGGCTGTTCTTAAATATTCCTCTTTTCTTAGCCTGAAATGTTCTTAAATTGTTCTTAATTCATAATGATTTGGAAGCCTGTTTTTGCTATCCGTTGTGTTGATTCGTTGAAACGTGGGCTCTCTTGACCATCTAATATATCTGTATGCTGCCAATTTGCTTGTTTTGTAATTATTTCTCAGTCTCGTGGTTATTTCGTATAATTCTTATATTGACCTTGAAATTGTCAGCCTCGGTTTGTTCCTAAATAGTTCTTAAGATTTGGCAAAATCTGAGGCTCGTGTTCTTATAAATCAGTTAGGTTTCTGTTTCGTTCTCTTTCTGACTTATTACTCTGTTGAGTGTCCGACGAAAAGCTTAAGTAATCCATGTGTTCGTTTCATTATGTTTCCGATTTTTCTGGCTATACTGAAGTTCTGTACCATCCAAAGACTGTCTTATAAAATTGTTCTTATAAAAAAAGAGTGTAGAGATGTTCAAAAAGACATCAGCAAATCATGACGAGGGCTGCCTCAATGTTTCAAATGGACTAATTTTCAATTTAATTATCACCTGAAAATTTAGTTGAATTGATTAATCCGCAAGAAGAGCAGATAATCAACACGAATCCCCTTAAGCGCAATAATTAATGCCATCATCACTTGTTAGGCTTATTCGTCTTATGAAAAGAAAAACAAGTTTTCCAGCGCAAACACGAAATGGTATTGAAAATGACCTTCTTTTAATGGGCACTGCTCAGAAGAACTCTCGTAATTGTGTTAATTATTCTAATGAATCCGCTTAAACGCGCCTGTGCGGCATGAGGCTATTATCATACAGAAGTAGCGATCAGCAACAGGCTTACGGGATAGAATTCAGGAGCAGCTGGCCAGGGTTTTAGCCTGATCGACTAGTTGACCCGAGTTTCTTCTAATGTTATTAAGAATCCAGTGTTCACGTCAGGCTAAATCTTTCCCAAAACATTCTGCCTCAGAATTTTCGGTTCTGACCACGAGCTCGCAGACAAAAGAACCGCTCGTTTATTCATTGGAGAGAGGCGAAGATAAGATCTTGCGTATAAAAGCCATCCCAGGGTTTAACTGAATCAACTTGAGTCGTATTGTGCAGGCAATCTCATGTAATATGTTCTGGCGTCCGTGGTAATACTGTTTCTCATCTTAGCGGGTAAAATCCCATCTCCAGCGAATGCAGGCGTCTGTACAGTGGGTGTTATCTTTCCACACGCAGTGGTAGTCCTATATTTCTAATTGCTCACGAATCTTACTTTTACATGTTTATAATCATCAGTCCATCCATCTCTTTCTTCTTGCATCCAACTCTTATAACTGGTGGTGTAGTCTTGCGGTTGAGAGAGCTCACTAACTCTTTGAACATCATTTTCAGACTTCTGTTGCTATAAATTTGTGTACTATTTGTATCAATCCAGTTATTTTCCAATAGCACAATAAGGAACATATTGCCCTTCTTGGTATTTTTGCATTAAAATTCAGCAATGCAGTTATTTTCTAAAAGCACAGTTAGATAGTTGATCAACTTGATTGCTTGGGTAGCGTCAGTAATAGACCACTCCCTTTTTCGAAGTATCAAAAAGACCCCATTACCCTTTCAAACTCCGAGACAATACAGTAGAATCCCGATAACTCGAACATGTGATAACTCGAACTCTCGCTAACTCGAACAGATTTGGCTCGGATTTGGCATTCCCCTTGAGCCTTATTCATGTTATAAAGAGCCTCGATCACTCGAACATTCGATAACTCGAACCATTTTGATCGTCCCTTGCTTGTTCGAGTTATCGGGATTCTACTGTATATATCACAAAATGACTATGTATTCTACAATACAATAGATATAATGAAAGAACTATGAAAAATTATAACGAAAATCAATTTAAAGAATATTGTGTATCATATAGTGATCCTACTACCTCCGTACTTTTTGGCGGGAGTCATAAAAAATATCTGAGCAGTATGATATACCATGATCCTACTGGAAAAAGGCAGGGCCTTAATTAGGCCAGCGCGTTCAACAGAAACTAACTCACTCATTAGTAACAGTTTGCTACTTTGAGGAGTTTAAATAATTTGCACAGTGACAGTTATCACCATCCCTCCTGTAGCATTTTGTATTATTCATAACGCTAAAAGAAGAAACGATAAATACTCTTATCACAACCGTGGATAATTCACCAATGTTGTCTTAGCATCCATATTTGCAGCATCTGTCGAGCGCCCACAGGTCATGTCGATTAAGTAAGTTGGAAAGATGCCACGATCGCTGCGTATCTTGCTTTGCCATCTTTCACCTGCCTCTTCTTCACTTATCTACATCCTCGTAAAGAGTTTTTAGAACTTCAAGGTCAACTGACCTATAATATATTTGAGTCATTGAGTCATCCTATCTTGCTATATTTCTTCTCGAAAGGAGCAATAGAAGAAAATAATTTCATCAAATTTGATATCATTAGCTACATTTACATTTATATCTTTTTCTTCAAAAAGAAAGAAAGTGATCAATACATTTGCACAGCGTTTATAGAAGATAAACAAAGAAAAAACTATTTTATTCTGCTACTGACAGATTCATGTCTATGTTTTAGACAATTCTCAGGCAACTAAAACTGAGGATTGTCTTTAAGATAGATATGCTACTGCTCGTAGTAGAATAAAATAGTATTTTCTTTGAGTGAACACATTCGGTCTTATCAAGGCTGTTTCTGACACAATATTTGATATTTTACTACTTATCATGACAAGCCTTTGATATTTAGGTTCGCTCAGTGTTCACTCCTCTCGATCCGACCTTAGCATTAATAGGGAGGAAACCACATTTCTCATTGCCCGATGAAGGGAGACGGATATCTCCCGAAACGTTGCTCTACTAAATATTACAGGCTTGTCATGAGAAGTGGTGACTATCATGCCAAATATTGAGTATTTTCTTTGTTTATCTTCTATTATTACGTTTATGCACTTATCGTTGTGGGAAACTCGGGAATATTTCGCTTTACTAGTTTATCAAACTCATGTAAATTAAGCTGGAGAAGTGAAGAAAATCTCAGTTAAGAACAGCCAGCTTCGGAAAGGTTTATTGGTTCGAATGAACGATGGTATGCAAAATTAATGTGATCTGTGTAGGCCACACGGGTCAATTCCAAGAAAAAAGGCAAAAGGAATCATGCTGTGTGGTCACGTGGAGAAGAAGGACCAGGGTCGCAATCCTTATTACCTATTCAATAAGCCCTTTGTGCTTTGCATATAAAACAATACCTTACGAAGATAGTAAGCATATTTGTCTATCAAGTATCAATGCACTGCTTGCATTAGTCTACCTATTCAGTGGGCCCTTTGTCTTTTGCACATAAACCAATACCTTACGAAGATAGTAAGAATATTTGCCTATCAACTATCAATACACTGCTTCGATTAGTCTACCTATTCAGTGGGCCTTTTGTGCTTCACACATAAACCAATACCTTACGAAGATAGTAAGTGTATTTCCCTATCAACACTGCTCCATTACTCTACCTATTTAGTTGGCTATTTGTGCTTTGCACTGAAACCAATACCTTACGAAGATAGTAAGTGTCTTTGTCTATCTACTATCAATGTACTGCTTCAGTTAGTCTACCTATTCAGAGGGCCCTTTGTGCTTTGCACATAAACCAATATCTTACAAAGATAGTAAGCGTATTTACCTATCAACTATCTATCCAGTGCTTCCATAAGTTTACCTATCGAATTGGCCCTTTGTGCTTTGCACATAAACCAATACCTCAGGAAGATAGTAAGCCTATTTGGCAATCAACGATCAAACCAATTCTTTCTTCAAAAGCATTCCATTTTCAGAATCCCAAAAGCCGTTCTTCCGAAAACAGCAGGATTCAGAGTTCTTGAACACTTTCTGCGGCTAAAAGCAAGAGGGCTTCTTGAAGTTTTGCAGTTTGAAGTTACAGTTTTGCTGCTATTTGATCTTGCCAGGACAAACTCGTTCCCAGGGCGTTTTACGGTCTGACACTGTGAGACTCCCTCTCGTGTTGTCGCATATCAAAAGAAGCCTTTGGATTGATGTTGTTGCCAGGATACATATCGTCAATGGGATTGGGGACAAGCCAAGCAAGTCAGCAAGCAATAAACATGATTACACCACAGCTTTCAGCGTTTGTATCGCCTTGCTGCCTTTTTCCCTACTAACAACCCTCCAATTACAATTCATTGGTGAAGCTTAATATACGCTGGTGTGGCCTTGTGGTTTCTAATCCTAGTGGGGCAACCTTCCTAGGTTCGAATCAACGAACGGTCAGCATCATGAACTTCAAGCTGTCAGCCAATTCAGCTGTCCAACCTTCTCAGGTCAGTAAATGAGTACCCAGGATATTCGTTATACTAGAATTCTGAAGCCACAAGCTGCAGGTCCATATCAGCTTTAAAGCTGCCGAAACCCTGACCTGCGTTAACAAATAAATATACTTGCTTGCTTGCACTTCAATTCATTGTGAAAAATCGACGTACGAAGTCATTTGTTGTCTTCGAGCAATCTCGGCTCCAAACATTACTAAACAATTTAACTTTCTAGAATCAACATCTAACCACTGATTCTAAAATAAAGACTGGACCGAGCGCTTTGTTGTTTCCGTATCGCTGTGTTTGAAGCCAGTCGTTATAGCTTAGAATCGATCCCTCCAACATGGCCGCCAATATGCTTCATTGACTTCATCGTATCAACCAATAGCTGCACGGTTATTTAGCCTCGATATGACCGTCAACAAAAAGGGTTTATTTCATCGAGTTTCTAATGATGAAACTACGTGTGGTGCTATAATAATAATAAGGCCTTTTCAAGTGGAATAAAGGGCACTCTTACGAAATTTTGAAGGGCACGTGCCCCATATGCCCCTGGTTACTATGCTTCTTGTTCCCTATGAGGTTCCCTATGAGGTCAATAGGAATAGCCCAAAGGACTGAATTTTCCAAATGAACGGTTGGTAAAGATCTTTGATCCCTAAGTCATGAGTATTATATAAAGTTCAATACGAGGGGAATATCACTCGAAAAAATCTCTTACACTTTTATTAAAAAAAATCACGGAAAAATTACCAAAAATTCACTGTGATTTTTGAAATCAGAAAAATCTCGTACACTTTTTTGTGAGTGGTATGCCCCTCAGTTCAATACCATCTGTCTTATCAAGGCTGTTTCTAACATTATGTTTGACACGTTAGTCATCACTTACAAGCCTTTGATATTTAGTAGGGTTTTATTTATAAGCCTTTGATATTTAGTAGGTAATAAAGATTTGTCATAAAAAGTAGTAACTATCGTGTCAAATATTGTGTCAAAAACCGCCTTGGTTAGACCAAATGTATTTACGTTGCACTACTAAATATCTAAGGCTTGCCATGGAAAGTAGTAACTATCGTGTCAAATATTGTGCCAAAAACATTCTTGGTTAGACCAAATGTATTTACGTTGCCCTACCAAATATCTAAGGCTTGTCATGAAAAGAGGTGACTATCATCTCAAATATTGTGTCAAAAACAGCCTTGGTTAGACCAAATGTATTTACGTTGTCCTATCAAATATCAAAGGCTTACCATAAAAAGTAGTAACTATTGTGTCAAATATTGTGTCAAAAACAGCTTTGGTTAGACCAAATGTATTTACGTTACCCTACTAAATATCTAAGGAAAGTAGTTAGTGTCATGTCAAATATTGTTTCAAAAACCGCCTTGGTTAGACCAAATGTATTTACGTTGCCCTACCAAATATCTAAGGCTTGCCATGGAAAGTAGTAACTATTGTGTCAAATATTGTGTCAAAAACCGCCTTGGTTAGACCAAATGTATTTACGTTGCCCTACCAAATATCTAAGGCTTTCCATGGAAAGTAGTAACTATCGTGTCAAATATTGTGTCGAAAACCGCCTTGGTTAGACCAAATGTATTTACGTTGTCCTACCAAATATCTAAGGCTTGCCATTGAAAGTAGTAACTATCGTGTCAAATATTGTGTCAAAAACCGCCTTGGTTAGACCAAATGTATTTACGTTGCCCTACCAAATATCAAAGGCTTTCCATGGAGAGTAGTAACTATTGTGCAAATATTGTGTCAAAAACAGCTTTGGTTAGACCAAATGTATTTACGTTGCCCTACCAAATATCTAAGGCTTTCCATGGAAAGTAGTAACTATCGTGTCAAATATTGTGTCAAAAACCGCCTTGGTTAGACCAAATGTATTTACG
The DNA here is from genome assembly GCA_963924455.1 of Pelagia noctiluca. Lineage (NCBI taxonomy): Eukaryota > Metazoa > Cnidaria > Scyphozoa > Semaeostomeae > Pelagiidae > Pelagia > Pelagia noctiluca. Next base: position 13,791,300 of record OZ004328.1, on the reverse strand, counting down.
TTGCCCTACCAAATATCTAAGGCTTTCCATGGAAAGTAGTAACTATCGTGTCAAATATTGTGTCAAAAACCGCCTTGGTTAGACCAAATGTATTTACGTTGTCCTACCAAATATCTAAGGCTTGCCATTGAAAGTAGTAACTATCGTGTCAAATATTGTGTCAAAAACCGCCTTGGTTAGACCAAATGTATTTACGTTGCCCTACCAAATATCAAAGGCTTTCCATGGAGAGTAGTAACTATTGTGCAAATATTGTGTCAAAAACAGCTTTGGTTAGACCAAATGTATTTACGTTGCCCTACCAAATATCTAAGGCTTTCCATGGAGAGTAGTAACTATTGTGCAAATATTGTGTCAAAAACAGCTTTGGTTAGACCAAATGTATTTACGTTGCCCTACCAAATATCTAAGGCTTTCCATGGAAAGTAGTAACTATCGTGTCAAATATTGTGTCAAAAACCGCCTTGGTTAGACCAAATGTATTTACGTTGCCCTACCAAATATCAAAGGCTTTCCATGGAGAGCAGTAACTATTGTGCAAATATTGTGTCAAAAACAGCTTTGGTTAGACCAAATGTATTTACGTTGCCCTACTAAATATCTAAGGCTTGCCATTAAAAGTAGTAACTATCGTGTCAAATATTGTGCCAAAAACATTCTTGGTTAGACCAAATGTATTTACGTTGTCCTACCAAATATCTAAGGCTTGCCATGGAAAGTAGTAACTATCGTGTCAAATATTGTATAAAAAACAGCCTTGGTTAGACCAAATGTATTTACGCTGCCCTACTAAATACCAAAGGCTTGCCATGGAAAGTAGTAACCATCGTGTCAATTATTGAGAACAAGAGCTCTCTCGGCTAGAACATTGAATACGATCCCTCCCTCTTAGAATGAGTCCCGTACAAGCAGAAAAGCACAAAAACCACGAAGCGAGTCGGGCACAAAAAGCACACAGAACTGCTCGTATTTTGGAATATTTCTGACGGCGATTTCTTTAGATTTCTCGTGAAAATTTCCCACAATAAACTACAAAGCATTCCTATTTCCCTCATAACAGCTCAGTTCAACGCTTTGAGATAATTTCACGGATGTCAAAGCAGCGAGGTGCAGCGGAGCGCCTATTTGACCATGAAGCTTCGCAACCCGAGGTGAAACTGGTTGCTCTCAGCAAGCAAACGAGAGACCCTATTGTGCGAATAGAAGAGCGTTTGTCATTGGCCATGAATTTTTAATCATTCGGTAAAGAGGCTGCCTGTGGCGAGGGCGCCAGCCAGACTACCAGAAGAATAGCGCGCCACAGGACCCTGGCGGCAACCTACCAAGCTCTAAACGAACTCCGTCATACGTAGTGACTGACCTGGCAGGCTACGGAGCGATATCCTTGGAGAGGCCTTCTACCTCGCGCTGTGTATACGGTGGAAACGATAGCGCGGGGAATGTTTCAGAGGGCCTAGTTTTAAAAAACATCTGGGAATGTCCACATGATGCAGAGCAGATTTGTTTCTGCGAGATTCCAAGTGTTTTCGAGTTCTTGTTATCGGGCTTGTGGTAGGCCCCACGCAGACATTCTTAGACAGGACTCAGTAGGCCGTAAGAGTGAGCTTCCCGCAGGAGACGAACGGTTTCAATACTCTTTAGTGGTTACAGGAGCTAATTTAATAACATGAATGTTAACATCTCAACTTCGAATTCCAAACGCCTTTCTTAGTTTTCCCTTTGTTTTTTATTTCATCAATATTAACACGCGAGAGGCCTTCATGGCATTTCAATGACTAACCATAAACGCACTTTTTTATAAGAAAATCGTTGTAAGAGGCCTACACCCTCGAAAAGCCAAAAAGTCAAGAATCCAAAACACTGGGAAAATATCGACCGAGAAACTTCTATTTCATTAGTTCCTTACAAGAACTACTTTTGCGCATCATATCATTTTTCGAATGTTGTTTTTATTGACGTAAAGAGAGTGCAACAATTGTTCAAGAACAATAAAAGAAATATGGACCGTGTTGCAAACAATAGATACTGTATTTTATCAGGGAGGCTAATACCCCCCCCCCCCCCAACTTCATACGAGCCTGCAGCAGGACCAGTGTAGGTACAGAATTTCTTACTCCCTTTATCAATTCATGGTCTAACACAGGGAAATACATTCTCCCAAAGTGGGTTGTCACAATTCTAATATGCCTCCACAAGGTCTCGAACCCAAGGCCTCACCCAGCAAAACAAGCTTACTGTCATTATGGTGGTCGAAAACAGATGCGCGAGCAGATTGCTTTTTCTCATACACATCAGAAAGCTCAAGAGAATCAAAAGCAGCGGCGATGTTGATGTTGGCTTACTCATCCCATCCTTTCACGATGAAATAAATTGGCCTTCTTTATTTGTGAGACGACAGGGAGCTTGTCTAGTTACCACAATCCGATGGTCATGGGTTGATACAAGTGACGTAATGACCCACATTTCAACATCCTCAGGTTCACAGACATTTGTCTCTCACGGCCTCGCCCATTTTCGTTTAGATGTCAATTTAATTCTACCTCCCCCTTTCCAAACGTGGTTTCTATCACCATTTTGGGGGTCTAACTCCCATAGCCTCACCCACTTTCGTTTAGATGTCTATTTGAAATTACCTCCCCCAATCCACAAGTGGTTCTACCAATATTTTTGTCATATCGTTGCTCATTAGTCATCATTTTTGCTTGTCTAATCTATAGACAGATTGAGAACACTGGTCCCAGTATGCAGAAAGTGAATAGGCTATAAGGGCCTTCGATGGTAGGAATGACTAAAACCCAGACCAAAATAAAACAAGCGACTCTAGAGCTCAAAGAAAGGAATGATACTTTGAGTCTTGTTGCTCATTGGAAAAAAGTGTGCCTCTATTGCTGCTTTATAAAGACAAATTGTTTGTGTGCTTGAAGATGTAGCACACAAACGAAATGATTTGAAGGTAATTCTGCTCAATTCCAGCTAATGACCCTGATGCAAGAGATAGACGTTAGTTGTGCTAACTCCTAATTCTGCTCAATTCCAGCTAATGACCATGATGCTAGAGATAGGCGTAAGTTGTGCTAACTCCTAATTCTGCTCAATTCCAGCTAATGACCATGATGCTAGAGATAGGCGTAAGTTGTGCTAACTCCTATGAGTCCTGGCTTGGGACTAAGCTTTTGTATGGTGGACAAGCAAACCCATCCAAATAATAAAGCTCTTGAGGCTGGCTGGGTGGGCAGGCTACCCTTTATACGATTCCACAAAAGATGGGCCACTCATATGACGCAATGCATGACGGGAAAATGCTCCTTGGCAACGCATAGCTACCAAAACTAATCATTTACTTAAGCTACAAAGATTTAGGCCGCTACGAATTTGGTAACTATGTGTTGCTAAGGGCATTTTCCTATCATGCATTGCGTGAAGTAACAGACGTCATATCTTGCATAATCGTCTATTGCAGTCCTGATAATATATTATTTTTCACCCTTCAGATTTCATGAGCCTTAAACTTGCTTAACTAACCTTCGTGTCGCGTAAACGGCTTGGAGTTTTGTTTCTACTTCATCACAGGTTTCCAATTCTGGAAGCATTTTGAACAATTTTCTCGGATTTAAATCTTCATTTTTCACTGCAGCCTCCCTAAAAAGATAGAAGCAATTTTACATAAGGGACGTTTAATAATGACGTGAGGGGGGTGGGTGGCTCTTCCTGTCTATCGTGAGCCTATATATAAGAACGTTATACTAAACAATATGAGCGTGACAGGCAGTAGACAAGGGAGGGCGGTTCTAAAAGGACGAATTTAGCGTGACGCACTAATTGAACGGCTCAAAAATCTCCTTTTTTCAAAGGCTCCTAATAGTAACAAGCACGATACAGCGGGAGATGCCGTTTATTTACTTCAAATGTTCACGATTCAAATTCTAGGGAGAAAAACGAAGGCTAGCTTTTAAAAATTTTATTCTCAGCCGAAAATAGACGTCAGGCTATTGGCGAGTTTAAACCAATTACAGTAGAGTCAGTTGGGGCCACGCTTTGTTTTTATTTGGTGATCTGAAATGAATTCGATCTATTTTCACAAATCAAGCGGCTCCTTCAGGCACTGTCTAGCCGGTAGTCTAATTTGAATTAGGCGCCCCGTCAGGTAAGACTGTCAATCATTGCTTTCAATAACTAGAATTGCTCCGCACCGATGTTGGGAGAATTTACGCTTCTTGACGTAAGCACCAATCATCTCGCCGGCTCCGCGACTTTCTAGCTCGACTTTGCAAAGCCAGGGCCTTGCGTAGAAATTTTCTGATGGGAAAGTCTTTTTCAAGAAATTTACAAATTTACAAATAAACAAATTAGTAAATTTGTAGGGGAAATCAAACTACCATCCCTCTCTTCTACAATATCAAACCATAAAACAGCACAGACTCCATTCTAGTTTTCTCAGCGTTGCTGCACCAGGCATATATCCAAAACATTATACATACGCCTAATCATACTAAACTGTATATATTTTAAGTCAAATTTTGAGCCACACTATTTTTTGTATACTCAAGTGTTTGGGGGCTTTATCTCGGCTATCATGCTGGGGACAAAAATAAGGTACTCAAACTTGTTGCACAGTCGGTGCAAGCTATAATAACCTTTCAAGTAATCACCACAAAATATTGTAGACCATAACTTCAGACTCCTGTAGCAGGGTGCATCTTTAGCGTTTTTTTAAGTTCCCCTTTCATTTGCCTTTGGGGGGCGTGCACATTGCCTTATTTAGCCTGTTGGCTAGTATATCAAGCTAAGTATGAATCCCATAGATTGAGGAACTTGGCATACACGCTTTTTATTTCATATAGAACCTTCTTGAAGGCCTAGTACTAAAAGTTCCTTAAATTTGCTATTGCTCTTCATTGTTACAGGAAATAATAGAACAAAAGAATCCATTATATTTCAAAATAAAATCTAGTTCTAGGTTCCTTATAAACAGTTCCTTATGAGAAAAAAGCGTGTAGTGCCCCCTAGGCATACCCTTGGTACCCCTCCACCTTTTTGCACCTTCACAGACCCTACATCTAGAATTAACGCAAAACAAAACCATTGGGGTTGATTCCAGAATTTGGCCTTCTGCCAATGCACCCAGCTGTATCCTGAATGGCTTGGACACCTCTGGACCACCTGTCTGACTATCATCACCTTATCTAGATCAACTAGCAAATTCTCCCAACCGGCCACAGGGCTTCCATGTTCAAGCTCGCGATAAGACTAGTGGCGGCTTGTCAATCGCAGGAGATCGTACACGGAAATTTAGGAAGCAGAGAGGAGAAGTTCGCGGAGAAGCCAACTAAAATGATCGCGTCCACGAACTACTCAGCAATGTCGAACAGCAGAAAACGTGCCAGGGATGGCCAGCTAAGGACTAAAAGCAAGAGCACTGTCGAGAACCATAAACGGAGAAAATTACGCACAGTCCCGAGTAGCATACCCAAGTTGACAGACATTTGTGCAAAACACGTAGCAGAGAATTTCCCATTCCAGCACGTAGAAGAGTCTCTGCCCCAAATTCCAGAGCCTATCCAGGAAAGGATCATATTCTGGGCTTTCCCGAAAGACGAGCAAGATATCGCCCTTTACTCCTCCACGAATTCGCATAATATGTCGGGAGAGCAGCAAAAACAACCCTTCCAATTAGGAGTTAAACTGTACGAAAGTGGCAATGTTTCAGAGGTTCTTCAAGTCGGTGAGAATTTCTATCATTTATATGTTTCAAACTATGTTCATGAGTCAAATATTCCACACAAGCATCTATCATCTATTAGTAATCCATGCATAAGCATACAATACTCAAGCTATTCCAACGCTTTATGCCAGAGATACATAAGCAAAAGTCGGTATTTTTCTTCTTATTACAACTAAGTGCATAGGGGCATATACTGAAACGTTAACTAATGGTAGAAGATGGGGTTTTAGAGAGAAAAAGAACGCAGAGCATTTGCTATTCTAGCACTCTTTAGAAAGCTTTCCCACTTGTTGTTGACAGTATTACCGCAATGACTACAGAGATAAAACTGAAGCGTAATGGGTCTCTCCACTGCTTTATACTCTCATTTGCCTCCTGGTTTAGTACTCCTTAAGCACGAGCCGTTATTTATGATAGAACAAGAAATTTCCGATAAAATAGTGACATCAACTGCACCATTCATAAAATCAAGCTAGCATTTTCCTATTTTCATTTATGTTTTTGAAATTATTTTGTGATACTATCAAGTCCACTGGTCTCCATCAATTGCTCTATCTATTCCATCATACACATAAGAAAGTCACATTTCGTTTTACGTTTCACGGTAGACTAAAATGACACACTTCATCATCGTAACAATTTAAAAGAAAAGTTAGTACAGAGAAGGACAAGTGAACTGCTAACCTTAATTAGAGAGTTAAAAAGACATGGTGCTCCTCTCTGCTAGAAAGCAACGCATCTTTTAAAAAGATGTTTTGAGATATGCAAGAATGGTGCGCCTTCCTGTCATAGTAATATACCCATCCTTCTTCGCTAAAGTATTTGTGGCAAGAAATAAAATATATATTTACTTATTGCTACTTTCGTTAATTCATTGAAATGATAAGACTTTCATCTATCAGAAGCCCGCTACATCTAAATCTAAGAAACTGGGCCATAAACGTTAGGAAAATTAAGCTTCCTTTGAACAAGGGTATAAAGGAGAGGGAATCACTTTGGATTGCTCTAAAAGCAGAAGAATTCGGCTACATAACTTCATGTTGCTATGGCAAATGCTGCAAAGATAATGATACACTACGCGATTATTTCATCACCCATTACGAAGCACTTGGAATGTTGCTCATGCAAGAAGGAATTTTAATCAGTAGAATGTGAAATCATCCTTTTCCTAGAGGCATTAATGATGTACTGCTCTCTACAAGTTGATGCATGCTTCATTGTACCTATATTTCTTTTTCAAGAGCTGAAAGCTGAATTGAAATATCTTTGGAAAGCATTCCTTGATTTGAAAGTCACCCCTCGTTGTCGTATATTCTTTGTATGAAGGAGTTTTAGAAACAACCTTGTTTTACTAGTTGGGGTGGTCCTACGAGGGAAGAAGAAAGAATTAACAAAACTATACGAGGGAGAATTGAGAAGAAGGGAGAAACTATTGATATTCCGTTAGGGAAAGGAGAGACTGTATCATTTTCACGGAAGGGAGGAGATATTGCCAAATCGAGAAGGGAGATTTAGACTGCTGTTCAGCCCTCTGTACTAGAAGCCCTAATAATCTAGAAAAGTAAATCTAAGAGGCCAACGAAAATTCAAAACATGATGACAAAGCTCAAAGCTAGAGTAGAAGATATTGGATGAAAGACCCTGCTGCTAATACGCTTCCAACAGCATCGAAAAAATATCAAAGTCCATATCTGGGCATCGACATTCCTAACGTCTTGTCCTTATCATTAGTTGCTAAAGATATAAGAAACATCAAAAAGACAGCGTTTCGATTTTCAAAAAAATTGTGCTCAATACATTATAGTAGAGCGTAAATATACTAGTTGGCAGAAAAGTAAGCTTATACATCTCCTGATGAGTGGGAAATCACGAAACAGGCTTGTCGAGAAGATCGTGTAGTTGTTTCTCTTCTGCCATTTATTATATGAAACATCATAGTTGTTTCTCTACTAACTTTAGAAACATTCAATATATAGTCTTCCACTGCTTACTATAAGAAACATCATATAGCTAGCTAGATAGTGGAAGAGTCCTTCTCTACTAAGTGTGAAGAAGAGGAGTCCTTTTCTACTAACTATGGAATCATTTGAGAAACTTTTAGTCCCTTCAAGAGGAAAAAGAGAGAATCGGTAAAACCAGATGTATCTTGATGCCGTGGCATTAGTTTTGAAATGAAAGCAGTACCGAATGTTTAAAAAAAAATGCCGTCACGAATATTAGGTGTGGAGGTTTAGAAACTAGCTAGAATTCACGATTGCAATTCATAGACGTAAAATTGAAAGTGTTGGGTTCGAGTCAATTCAATCAAATTGACTGATTTTCCGAATGCTGCTTCTTCTCATTGGGAAAATAGAGTAGAAATCACGAAACTGATGCAAGCATTTTAAGGCCTAGTTTCCTATCAGATAAGAGTGTAAATAGAAACGCATCCAATTTCGATCGATAGACACGAGGATAGAAACGCGCCAGAGAAATTATCTAATTTGCTAGAAATTGCTTGCTCATTAAAATTCTCTCATAAAAACTGCGTGAATTGATTAAATTGAGCACTTCACAAGAAGCCGTTCCATGTTCTTCTCATACAATAAAACCTTACAATCCATCGAAGCTCATCAATTTTATATTGTTTGCTATTGTTGCATAAAGCAATAAAGCAATCTAGCCTAATTATGATTAAGCCTCATTCCAGTATGAATTTCCAGCCTCATTCTAAAACGAATTTCCTTGTACATCAATTCCCAATGATGACGCAAGCGGCACTGACTCTGAAGCATCGGTCTCCCTTATGTGGTGTTTTTCTCTTAATTAAAATCGTAATTTGTATTGAGTTGGATATCTTAACTCAGTCACGTTTCCTAACGAGCTTTGAGGAGAAATTCCGAAATAATTGATTTCTTTCAACGCCTCAAAACTTCAACAAAAATAGATTTTTGCACGTTGTTGTCGAAAAGACTGTGACCAGCTGCCCCTGGCCGAAAATCACGCAACGTGGATAGAATGCTCGCATATTAGCTGGAATATTTGCTATGGTTCAGTTTTGCCCTCCTTTGGTACGGTTGTACATTAAATGCTTTTGATTACACGCGTTTACTTCGTGTTAATAGACCAAAGAAGACGTTTTGTAATAACTTCTACTAGAGCAGCAAGAAAACTCAGTTCGATAGAGAGGCTGAGATCTTTTTCAGAGCTCGACCCACCCATAAACCCATCAGGACTGACTAAAATGTAAACGAATATCAGAGACACTTATCAAGCTCAACACGTTCAGAATAGCCGTGAAAACTTATAGGCCATTTGGATCTAGGGCCTGTCTACAAAGAGAGCAGGGTGAAACTGTTTTGCTTTTTGTTTCAGCTTGAGGGTTAGCTTGTTTCTGGAGGGTTTGAAAAATAAGCTGAATTTTCGTAAACTTCAAATATCTTAGGAGGATAAAGAAATGTTTACTACATCTACTATCAGCAGTATTTGCGATGAAGCTCAAGCTCTTTAGGCCAATTCGCTTGGTACGCCTATGGCCTAAGTTGCTCTTCTTATGCGACAAACCTAACATAGCGTTTTTCGAGTATATTAGCAGTAGAATTCTGAAATAAATTTCGGTGCCAGCCAAAGTAGCCTTAATTACAAGGCCTTGTTTCTTTTATTGCAAATAGTTCGATAATCTCGTCGGTTCTGCTTTTATCTGTGGTTTATTTGCATTGAATATGCTTCAGAATCTAGTCGCCATCTTTTATACATTAAAAGCCAGATGAGCCTTGCCAATTTCTCGTAAACCCATTATGGCAGAAGAAAGGCAATTTAGCTGCTTTTCTTCTGCTTATCAAGGCCCATTGTTATCTCAGAGACAGCGCTATCGGCTGGATATCTCTCATGATGATTTTGATGCAAAGAAGTTGGTTTAAAGTTTGCACAAAAATTAGTGTATTCTTTGCATTTGCAAGACCGTCATGAAAAGGACGGAGATAGGCCTAACCAAAAGATAGCTTTCCGATATCAAGAAGGAATGGAGGGTGAAGTGTTCTCATTCATAACGATCTAGCTTTTATCTGCTTACATTTCCCAGTATTTGCAGAAAAGAGAAGAAATTACTCCTGTATCATTGCAAGCCTGTTTCTCTGTGTATTCACCGCTTTACCATAAATCTATCGAGTACTGTTTCTCTAAAAATTAGAACACCAACTTCTTATATCAACATATATGTATTACTAGGGCCAAAACGTTACTGGATATTTTACATATATCGAAACGTGCTTTGTTTTATCCCTTGAATCTACGAATTAGAGCAAGAACTGCTGTCATCTCGTGATTTATAATTCCCAGATACGGTTTATTCTTATTAACATACATCAAAATATACACCCATTAATAGAAACGAGACAAGAAATTACTCCTTCATCTCTCGAAGCATGTTTCGTTATTGCAAATAGGCTTCAGAAATGAAGGAGTAATACATCCCTTGCATCCCCGAAACAGAACAACAACTACTTTCAGCTCGTGATTTACAACCCCCACTGATAGAACATCTTGAAAACATCTTTGATCAGACTTCTGCAGCACCTTCAGGGGGCGATTGCCTGCGTCGTGTTGTTGAGCTGCTAACTTACTTCGCAGCGTCGTCCGCTGTACCTCCCTCTACGGCTGGCGCCATGGTCAGATAAGCCCCATAACGCCACTAACAATACATTCATGAGCCTAAGAATGGATCACGTGGTTACTCTGAATCGCAATAGAAATCCGCGTAGGAGGAGACCAGGCCACAAAGCAGATTTGCTATTTGAAAATGGTCGGTCTCCCGCAGACACAAGTCCCGGGGTGTCAGACGTCTGACCGCTGTGCTGCTTTTCTGACGACGTGAAACAAGGGAATCTTAATTTCATCAGCGCTCAGCACCGACCTCGGCCATCTACGTGGGCTGCAGTAATGAAATTGAACTTGACTAGGGCAACGCTTTCTTAAGCTTTCAGTTGTTTGCCCAGAATTCCTAATTCGATTTAAGTTAGATTGTTCGGGAAAAGTCTTGCTGTTTTCGAGAAGTCAGTTGGTAGGTCACGTCAGGGCACACCTCTACCACACCCACACTGCGCATGATCCGATCCAAGGTGCTCCCTTCAGCACTCTCTTCATCAAAAAGAGGCAGGGACTTTTTTACCGGGGAGCACTGGAGGCACATACCCCAGATGAATATAGTTTTCTACGTAAAAACTATTTACAAGCGGAAAAAGCAAAACCCTACATTACATTCTGAAATAAACTGAGAAGGTTAAACTAGTAAAACTATAAAAACATCCCTTCTACTGTACCAGGAATAGCATTAAAATGTTGAGGAGACCTCCTTTGCATAACGGTCCTCTCCAAGATCTTGCAAAAGACAAAGAAGTGCCCTTTTGATCATCAAAATTGCCCTTCGTATTGAAATACTGCCCTTGAAGCTTTACTTTAAGAAGCTTCATCTGTTCCTGCAAAGGGAATTTCTGCTCTCTTGTCTTTTTGTTGATACACTAACAGGAATGAACGCCCTTTGGATACAACCTTGATTTGAGTTGCATGCGACAAGAAACCCTTATTAAGAACCTATAAAAAATCATTCGTTACTCTTATCACTCTTACCCCTAGTGACCGTCTCGCTTTCTTGATTTCACAAAATTGGAGGCTCATGTTCTCATATATTCTTTATTAGTCAAAACATTTAATTTTTACTGAGTTGAGAGCTTCATTCATACTTAAAGGTGAAATTCTTCGTCATGCATATTCATTCGTATGAGAGAAAAACTAAAATGGTAATGTACTTTCCTGTTTCTAAATCCTGAAGGTTGGCGGAACACGTGTGTCCTGATTTTTAACACTGAAGTTACATTTCCCGTTGTCAATACAGTGCCTTCCTGTTATCGAGATTGAAATCAGTTTTTAACCACTCTATGTATCCGTTGAAGTCAGAGCATCTGTACGCAAATACAGACACGTGTGTGCAGTTAATTGAAATACGCGTTTCTTCCGCGTTTTTTAATGGAATTGCCACAAATATTCCTCCTCTGAAAGGTTTTTTAAAGAGAAGAGCTATTACGGAATGTGTTTTCCTTAGGAAGACCGTCACTCATAAGGGTTTTCTATGCCCAAAAATGAGTTAGGAAAAGGAAACACTTTGCATAGATAAGGGAATACTACGACAGTTTGAAGAGAAACTGCTGAAAATTCTACAAAATAAATGAGGACAAATTGTGATTTCCAGGGAGAGGCCAGAAACAAGGATTCCCAAATAAAACATTTTTTATAAGAAATCACTTTATGAGAAAGCAGTACTGGACTTTCTAATAAAAACAACAGATTTCTATGTTGTATTGTTTTCTATTGCTAACAGAAATCTATACCAACAACTAATAGCAAACAAAAGAAAATCTAAGAAAGTTTCAGTGCTGACAAAATTAGAGACACTCTTATAAAAGACGTGTGCCACCCTAACTTATTACTGGTATTTAGAATTTAGAAACCTAACTTTTTATAAGTAATCTCATTCCGATTCTCAAAGTTGAACTAATTGAATCAATTCAAAGGCAAATTCACTAAAAGTCATGATTTTCTTTCAGGATTCCACCTAAGTGGAACAGTCAAAGAAACGCAGGGCATTTGCTTGCAACGAAAAGTCCTCACCTGCAAAGTATCTCTAAAGTTTGATAGATGTAGAATCACGACCGTGACATGCTCATGCAACAACCGTTCGATTCTCTGGTGCGCACACGCGGTCGCTCTAGCTGTGTATAGAATTCGCCGTGCGGCTCACGTAAAGATCAAAGTTCCTATCTCGGAATCAATATTACAGTTGAAGACACCGCAGCTTCAGACTTTATTACTACACCTCATTACACAGCATCACCAAGACATACTACCGTCTGTTCAGAACCTATTAGATGACCTGAAGCAACCAGACAGCGAGATCAACAAAGCGGTGGGTATTCCGGATCCAACGGCCGGTGCCTGTTCCGAATCAGAATCTCTTTGGTACCTTAACTCGGATTTAATCAGAGAAGAAGTTAAAACTGGTTTGGAGCCTAACAACACTGGAAAGAATATCAGTTCATTAATTAGTAAGGTGAGAATTTGCTTTACTTTGTTAACGATTTCCAGAACGATTACTCTATTGATCACCCTGGGAACCACTGTGCAGCACGGTAGAGGATGTTATAAAGGGAAATCGTCAGTGCGGTGGGGGTACCATCAGCACATCAAAGGGTGTTCAGTGCTGTTGGGGGTTACCATTAGGCACTTTTGAGTGCATTCAGCGTTCAGTACCATGGAGGGATACCATCAGTACGTACTGTGGGAAGGATACCATGTAGGTACTAATGATATCTGAAATGACCTAGGTCATGTGTGGAACGTGCGACTGAATCTAAAGGACTACTAATTGTTTTTTGAAAAATACATGTGAACGCATCTTTGACATACCTTATTCAAGTCTCTATATATATCGAAGCATTTGAACATTAGCCACGTCTATCTTTTCTAGGCCAACTCACTGTCTTCCTTCCCTAGCCCACATCTTCCTCCCATCCTCGCAGTCCTTCTCTCTCTTTAGTGGCCTAGTCCTCTTAGGCCTTTAGGCCTACCTAGGCCAACAGCCTTCTTTCCATGCAGCCCAGCCTCTTCTTGTGATTCTTAATTAAGGTGGCCTTGGGGGCTTACTATTGTATGTCAAGTTAAGTTTCAAAGTAGTTCATTTCAGCTCCCCTTAACAGTACTGAACATCCCCTAGAATATTGAACCACCTCAACTCTACTGATAAGATATCCCCTTCGCTGTTGAACCTCCTTCAATGTAGCGATTGAAGGTATCCCTCTTCTACAGTGCTGCACAGGCGTTCCCTAGTGTGACGATATGATCGACCAGAAGTTCCCAATAAGAAAGAAAACTGATTTCCTAAATATATCTAAAATGATTTCCTACTCAGAAGGATAAGGACACATCATCTCATTTCCTTTTTTCTCTTTTTCGTTTTCATTTTTGTTATACATGCAACAGTTTTAAGCTTGTTCAAGTTCAAGTGTGCATTAATTGGTAGATAGATCCTTAAAAAGATAAGGCAGAATGAACGCGTTAAAAAGCAGACATGTTCTTCTGTAACTCCGAGTTTCGTGCTTACGCACTCATCAGACAGACTATACCAATCCTTAAAAAGATAAAGATTTGAAGAAAAAGAAGAGTTTTGCTTTTTCAGTCTCGTCTTGCCTTCTTAGTACAATAAATGGATAGAAAGATATTAAAAAGGTTTTTGAAGAGCTCGACAGCGTATTCAAACCAATTAAGCATAAATTTAATGCATTGTTTTCATAATGAGGCATAGCTATATTAAAAGGGTGATACCCAGAATAACATAACGTCATCATCATTATCATCATCATCATCATCACAATATAATATCTATAAACATTTTCTAGGTGCGAGAAATGTTTCTGTGTGGTGACAACAACGCTGTTCTACTCCTGACTCTAATAACCGAGAGCTTCATGGAATCCATGAAAAACCCTCTAGAATTACGATCCAGGGTTTCAGACAAGGCTCGAAAGCTCCTTGACAGCATGTCACTTGTATGGCTGTGTGCTGCGTTAAATCCAAGAATTACTCCAGACGAAAAGGACGAGTTGAAGCAAAAGCTAACGTCTTGGGACCAGGAACAAAAAAGTCATCAACATCCAGACGAGGTTGGGCCAGATCCTTCTTCAATGTTTGCAACGTTTGAGGTGCCTCTCTCAGCTCTGGATTGGACCTACCCGCCACAAGAAGGTTTGTATCTTTTTGTATCTTTCTGTTTCTTTTAAGCTCACTTTAGATGAATTCGTAATGATGATGATGATGATGATGATGATGATGATGATGATGATGATGATGATGATGATAATGATGATGATGATGATGATGAAGATGATGATGATGATGATGATGATGATGATGATGATGATGATGATGATGATGATGATGATGATGATGATGATAATGATGATGATGATGATGATGAAGATGATGATGAAGACGATGATGAAGATGACAATGAAGATGATGATGATATGAAAATCAACAAAAAGTGCTTGTAGCAATAATGGATTCAATTAAAGGGGATCGACAAGGCTAAAGCTCGGCTGGTACAAATTAAGTGGTATGCAATGCATTCAACAACTCAAGGCCAGGGTTGTGATGATGGAAGCAATAGTGGGCATGTGGGTGTTTCCTGAGCCTATTTGTAGTAGCTTGTCGGTGTACTTATATCTATTCCACTTATAATGCAGCGATGAGCAATTTGTGTAGTGCTCAATGTCTGATTCTGATTTCTCTTACCACCTTTAGCATCTAATTATTCACCCTCTATCCCATCATACACCTTTAAGGTTTTTCCCAGCATGCTTTGACGTTTAAAATTCTTCTAATAGTTCAATTTTCCCTCTAGATGACATCATTCGTGCTGCAGCTTATGCAGATGCCTTCTGCTGCCACGGCAACCACGAAGAAGCTGTCAAAATCGCAGTTAAAATGGCAGAAAAACTTCAACTATCCTCCCTAGACAAAATTCACGAAAAAGAGCCGAGTTGCTCGCTGACAGAGAGCAGCTGGCTGGGCCACAGCGTAGATCCCATCAACGTCCTGTTTGATGTTCTCTGCGTGGAGGTTGAGAAAAATAAAGGCCTAGCGAATATTTATATGCCCCTTGCAGTGCGTATCGCTTTTGTCGGCCTAAGTCAAGTGAAAGTCTTCCCATCTGATAAATATAAACAATTACGCATGTGTCACAGAGAGGAGCAATTAATCGCGCAGCTAGAAGAATTAGACTTCACCAGCGAGTATCTACGACCTGTCATATGTCGGTTCTGCGAGTATCTGCGGGACAGAGAAAGCCGTAATCTGCGGGATAGACAAAGCAACCGCGTGTCATTGAGTCATAGTTTCACGCGTTTCCTCTTCAATAAAGTATCATCATTTGACAAGGACCTTGCGTATAGTTTTAGTATACCGCTATTGGGTCTGCCTCCTTCGCTGCGGCAAGACGAAGCATCTGGCGATGATTTGGATATCGGCTCAAACTCTGTTTGCTACATCTTATCACATTTGCAATCACAACAAAGCGAACTCGCATCGAATTTATTGCGTGGCTGCAGCGATGACACCGAATATCTCGCTTCTGTCGTCAAAAGCATCAAAAACAACATTCGCAATCATTCACAGCTGTTTCGACTGGCTAAGCAAGCTAACGCCATACTGGAGGACAATTTAGAAGCCCTGAAATTGAACCAAACAGATACTGAACAAGACGCGAAGTCAGAGCTCCAGAAAGCAGCACTCGAGCTTGGCGTGAAAGCAGTTCAGCTGACGCTAACCGAGCATTCTTGGGACCGTCGTGAGATGGTAAGGTGGCTCGTGTCGACTTCTGTTATCCGCGGAAAGCAGTCGGTTTTCATGCTTTTCCGCCGGTGGAGGGCACTGTTTACGCCGGAAGAAGTGAGCAAGGACGTTGCTACCATGCTGACGTCACAACCTGTGTTGTTTACACTGCAGATGGACAAGAAAGAAGAGGACAACTTCATGTCACACTTACGCAGCATCGTCATCGAAAGTGCCATCCACGACCCTCCGTCCTGTGCACTCTTCGCTCTAACACTCTGTGAATGTGAGCCGGTGGCGTTCGACCTGGCCTGTCAGATCGTGCTGGAGTCAGCCAACCGGCTCAGTACTAGTCAGTTATTCTCCATCGCAAGATACTTGGAGAGGAAGAGATATTTGCAAAAAGCACTGAAAATCGCAACACTCGCTATGAAAAAACTGGATCTGGAGCAGGAAACGCATCCAGCGGTATGCGAAGTTTTCTGGGCATGCGCACTAGCGTGCTCGTTAGGAAAAGACGAGCTGACTCAAATTACGCCGATCATTTGTAACTGTGTTCGAAACCCGGTGATTCTGACAGAAATAGCTCGTCGTTCCGTCAGGACTTCAAATTACGCCATGCAAGGCGGGCAGAATAAGGGGAAGGCGATGAAATTATCGTTTGATAAAGAACCGATCAGTAGACTAATGGCCGCATCACAACAACTGTTTATCCAAGAAGTTCAGAAGAAACTTGATAATATTTCACCCAAACAATACGCGAACTTCGTGCTGTACCTCGGCAAGGTTAAAAACGGTTTCGATCTGGTGGATGAAGGCCCCGAGCAGTTCCAGTGGTTACTCGATTTCATTGCCACGTCACAGAAGGGAAGGAAGAAGTTGCAGAAATTAATCAGAGACAGTTTTTTCGTTAGTAGGACAGTGTCAGAGTTTGGTTATCAGAGTTAGCTGCTTTCCGAATTAGAAATAGTCAAATTTGGAGTTCTGCTCATCATCAACTGTTCTTTGCAGCATTTTCCGAGTAAACAAATCCAATCGTTGTTTGGCTGCCGATCAAATTTGGAGTTTTGCATCATCTCTTTAACCATAAAAGTAAAGCTAGCCATTTTGA
Source organism: Pelagia noctiluca (assembly GCA_963924455.1). NCBI lineage: Eukaryota > Metazoa > Cnidaria > Scyphozoa > Semaeostomeae > Pelagiidae > Pelagia > Pelagia noctiluca. The sequence goes on along the minus strand of OZ004328.1, from coordinate 13,774,108 downwards.
ATGCTAATTATACTATTCAAATGGAAAGGCGATTTTATCAAGAGGATGTTGAATACAAAAGCTAGCAAGTCTTGTCATTTAACTTTGATAGAGATTCAGGCCTTTTTTGAAAGTATAATGTATCCATGTTGACATTGCTGCTGTTGCTTGAGCCTCGTGATCATTCTCTGATTTCCTGAAAGTGAGATTTGTCCCATAAACGAACTTCTGTTTAAATATAACCATCTTGTTAGACAGTACATAATTAATTGAGACGATGCAAAACGAGTTCTATAGTCAGGGGGTGTAATAGGAGCCTTGATTCCCTTCTCCTCTTAAAACTTTAGTAATTCTCCCTTCCCCCTTCGAAGTACCACCCTCCCTGCATAGTGAAGAGATGAAACTCAATCACACCTATTTCGGAGCTATGAAGAAAACAGGACTCTTTTATCGAACGAGACTTGTCGAAGTACTAGTTCTTAGGTTAGAATGGTTAGGATAATATTTGTAAGTTGTTTTTAGAGTTTTAGAATTGTAAATATTGCATATGTATATACTTAATTGGGATACATATGAAAATTGTTTTATCTAAAAGTGAAGAAGAACGTTGCATTGCATTACGTGATTTTTATTTTCTCGAGCACTTTCACTCCTAGCCTGCGTGCATACCCTATCATTCCAACGAAGAAAAGTTTTTTCATTTCTTCCTTGGGATAATTGGGTAGACTTGCTCCACGAGTCCTTGTTTCCCTGCGTGCACTCCGGTCAACTAATTGCCGTAGTGACGTCAGCATATCAGAGAACGCATGGAAACGAGGACTCGAGGAGCAAGTCTAATAATTGGGTACGCACGAAGGCTATCTTTCTCCCAACACACCACGCCACATTAAATGTGAGTTTCGCTTTATTCTACCTGGAAAACAGTGCAGGAAAATTAAGCCCCTTAGTGCGCTATCCCGACATGCCAAACCTCTCCAGTTTACGCGGATTTCCTTCAATAATATATTCCGCACAATAATCAGTAAAGAGCAAACGACTCAGAGGTCCCGTTTGATTCACAACGGTCAAAATTGAAGTCACATGTCAATTGAAATCGCACAGGCTTTTGAATCAAGACTAACATGTGACTTGTTTATCAAGAGAACCACGTCAATTAATTCAACCAGCCTTGTACATCAAGCAGGCGATAAAAATTTCCAGAATCATGTTTGAAAAAGAGGCTATCCTTCTATTCACATGAAGCTATCATTCAGAAGAGACCATCATTTAATCACATGAGGCTATCCCACGATACATGCTTTTTCTCTTGTAAGGAACTTACCTCAGGCCTATTATTAAAATTGTTCTATTGTTCTATCGTTCTTTGTTGTTACAGGAAACAATTGAACAAAAGAGTCCATCGTATTTCACAAGAAATCCTAGTTCTAGGTACCTTATAAAAGGTTCTTTATAAAAAAAACGTGTATTTCCAACTAAGAGAGTTTGAGTATATATATATATATCAGGAGAGCATTGTTATTTAGATAGAGGAGATCTGATTGGTTCTAGCCGAGAGAAGAAGAAGGGCCTTCAATCAACTAAAGCTGCCACAAAATCTTCGGTAATGTGCTGTTAGGATTTCTTAATGCATGGAATTGAGGCTAAGCTGGATCTATTCAAGTTGATCACGCAGGCAAAAGATATTCCCAGAATTTCGTTTGAAAAAGAGGCCATGATTAAAATCCTACGAGGCTGTTCCTCGATATTTCCAGCATGGAGAAACTGGATGCAACAGTTTGAGTAAACTAGACCTACTACAGTTGTCTTAATACGAATAAAAATACAGAACATTTCGGAAAGATCTATCTGTAGTTTAAAACAAAGGGTTTCTGAGTCCAAACAAGAACCAGACCAAGGACAAGACCTTGACTGCTTTCGACAAGCATAGGCTGTTAGTTGACATATAGTGAGGTCAAAGCCATAATTCAAACGGCCTCACACCCGTGGTTCCATAAATCAATCGATAGAGCGTCGTTTGTAGTTAAATCAGGCCTACGGTGGTTTCCTATACTTCCTCATCAGACCCATCAAAACAGCATCTGCCAGCTTATCCGAGATTAGCACCAAAGTCTTACAGCCGTTGGTCTGACCAGGATCCAAAATAGAAGACAGAATTCCAGAGATAAATTATCTATGTAGTATCTGTTTCTTTGAAGTAATGTTTGGGGGCAATTTATGAAATGTTCTCATGGCTATCCATACAGGGGGGAGTGGTACTACGAAGGGACAGCGCTGTAGCTTGGGTAGAATTATTGGGGGGGCAACCATTGTTAGAGAACAAAAGGAAGACCAGGGACCATGCTATGAACAATTGAATTTTAGGATTATTGGGGGGGGGGGGTAAATGCCCCCCCGCTTCCTACGGGCCTGCGAAGGGAGGACTGTCAAAACTTTACTAAGGAAGGGTTTAAGGGAGAGTTTAGCAGGAGGGTTTGAGAAGATAAAAACCATGAGTAATCTGTTAGGAAAAGCAGAAACTGTATATCTTTCAAGAGGGAATTTAGATATTGCCAAATCTTGAAAAGGAGTGGGGAGATTGAGAATCCTTTCCACCCCCTGTTGTCATACACTTTTTTTTATAAGAACCAGTAAATTTGATTTGAAGCTGGCTGTTTTTGAATATTCCTCTATTTTCAGCCTGAAATGTTCTTAAATTGTTCTTACTTTATAATGATTTGAAAGCCTGTTCTCGCTATCAGTTGTGTTAATTGGTTCAAATGTGGACTCTCTTGACCATCTGATACATACATATGTGTGCTGTCTATTTTCTTGTATTGGAATTATTTGTTACATGCATTTTTCTTTGTAAGCAATTGCTTTATAAGCAAGTCAGTGCTCGACATGATAAAAACCTAAGCAATTCCAGTACTGGATAGAGGAATAAGCTATAATTTTGTTGGGTCATTAGAATTAGCTTGTAAGTATTGTAAAGCTAGAATTCCAAAATTAAAGAACGCTATCCAAGGAAATGGTGCATAGTAGTGGGCAGTGCGTATTCTTGGATGCAATGGGCAAATCACTCAAAAATATCACGTGCACTTTTGGCTAAAAATTTGAAAATCTTTAAAAATCTAAAAAGTTCTTTACAAATTTGGCCTAAAATCTGAAAAAGTATTGAGAAATCTCTGAAATATTAGAAATGTATAAGAAATCTCAAGAATCACAGAAATCTTTAAAAATCTCAAAAATATCGTGCACTTTTTTAATAGAAGTTATTTGCAACTGGCTTGGAGGTGTTTAAAAGTAAAAGGGAATATCTCTGAATAGGTCAGGGATGTTTAGTAATGTGGAGGGTTACAACGTGAAGTGGGGATATTCAGTAGTTTGGGTAGTTCAGTGATGTTTAGTGTTGTTTAGCGTTACATCTACGCGAAGTGGGGATGCTCAGTAGCTTGGATCATCCTTGAATTCCTCCTCAATACTCAGGATTTCCTACAAAACTGCAAACACGTTATATGGAGCGATGAAACAGGAAAGAAATGAAAAACAGAGTGTCTGTATTCTCTGAATCAGTTTATTGATAGGAGAGAGGATGCCTTTTTGACTCAGCTGGAAAGCTCAGCTTGAGAGTTGTTTTGAATATTTCATTTCAGGTGTCAGGCTGCTACAGGTACCATGTACTCAGTACGACCTGTTGCACGGTCGAGCGGTCTTCAACTACAAAACTAGCTCCCCATCTGTGCACAAGGCTTGGTGAGATGAAAAAGGTAAATAGTGGATAGATGAACTCTTACAGATGAACTCTGCGGAGCAAATGGAGCAAATGATTTCCTTTTGGGTGTTGCTCTCTATGCTCTACATTTGAAATGAAGACCAATAGATGGAAAGGGGTGGAAAATATATCCGTCCACAGCACCCAGAGCTTTTGTTGTGTCTCCAGAAGAAGGGGAAAAAGAAAATAAAATGGGAAAAAAGGAGAACACGAAAGAAAATGTAAAAATTAGAAAAATTCTTCATTTCAAAGACCAAGCTCAGTGATTTTTGACCAAACCTGTTTCGTTCATTTATTTCAATATGCTGCCAGATATCATTTTCGAAACTCCTACGGTCCAAGAAAGTTCATTTCATTTCATTTTATATAAAGCACAATACAATAAACATTATTGTATACGGCCTAAAGTACAATATTTTTTACACCCCTGGATCAGCAGCAAAAGGGATATTTTCTGCACATCGAAACACCCATGAAGACGATTTGAAATTCACTGCTGATACTAAAGGGCCTCTTAACCAACCCGAGTCTACAGTTTAGTGACGAGAACGAGACTGTTGCTATGACAGTATTTGACAGCAAAAGAGTATCAGGAGGGTCATGATGCCAAATTGGAAACTGGGATTTGCCTTTTTATTGACTGGAAAAGTTGGATTGGACCTCGTGGAACTAGGATTTGAGAATGAGGATGTAAATTGGGATTGTTAAACACGTCAATATTAGGAATTTCTCTATTTTCCTCTTTTGGATTGGGATTTTTTATTATTTCAGAGTTGGGAATTGAGATCAGGACTCTCTTTCAGAGCATAATGTTTTGCCTTGGTAAGATTGTATCACAAATATTTTCGATGCACTGATCTAACCTACCGCCATTTTGAATTTTAGGTATAAAAATCAAATTCTAAAACTAAATATTAAAACTAAATTATTAAATTCTAATTCTATCCGAATCATCAATCTTACCTCAGATTATCAGTTACCATGAATCAGGGTTTCGTGAGCACTCGAAAACTTTCTTGAAAAAGGAACCATATACCTTGATGATAATGTTAACGGTCATTAACGGTTAAATTCATTAACGGTTTAACATTCAGGGTTAAAAATACACACATTTATGACCAATAAGAAATCATGATAATGCTCTAATGTAAAAATCTTACTAAACATATAACACATTATTTTTTATGAGACAACTCTCTGAAAATTTAAGTCTAGTAATAAACAGCCACGGTAGTGTGTGGACAGAAATTTGGAGGGTGGGCTGTAGGAGGATGTTTAGTAATATGGAGGGACTTTTATAGTAATGTGGACGGTGCTAAGTAATTTTGGAGGACATCATCAGTAGCGTGAATGGTGAGGAACATTGTGGAGGAATATTAAAAGTAATATGAATAATTACTGAACAGCCTTCGCAATACTACAAGATATCCCTCAACGTTACTGATGATATCCATCCAAATTACTGAACACCCTCCACATCCCTTGCACACATTAACTGGAGTGATAAATTACCATCACTCATTTAAAAGGGAATTTTCGAATTAAAATTGATTCGAGATCAAGTTTACTAGAATAATACATTCTTACTCGCCTCCTATTGGCATCGAGGCATTATCATTAAACTAATACTAAACATACATAATATTATTTATGTTTATCATACATGGAAACTCTCTCCACAACCACAAGTCCCTTTCACGTTTGGATTATTAAATACAAATCCGCTTTCTAGTTTGCTATCAACGTAGTCCATTTCAGTGCCAAGAAGAGTTAGTTGTGCTTTTGAGCATATGAATAGCCGAATGCCTGAAATTAAAAGGAAACTGCTTAAATATGCAGGAAGATATCATCAAGGCTTGAGAAGAAGCAGGATTTGGAAGATCAACTGAGATAAGGACAATTTTCCGAAAAATAGTAAGAAGAACCATGTATGTCAACCTGCAAAGTATGTGAACCAGCAATGTTTATCAACCAGCGATACAATTAGGAGAATCAGTCGAAATAATTCATGTGAAAAAAGACAGATTGAAATGGATTCGAACCCCAGACTTCTGATATTGTGGATAAAAAGGAAAAGAGCCAATTTCCAAAAAAAACAAGAAGAACCATGTATGTCAACCAGCCATGTTTTTCAACCAGCAATACAATTAGGAGAATCAATCGAAATAATTCATGTGGAAAAAGACAGTGAATATGGATTCGAACCCCAGACTTCTGATATTGTAGATAAAACTGAAAAGAGCCATACAATTTCCAATCTGCCTGCAGGGGCATGTCAACCAGCCAAATTACAATTGGGAGAACCATCAATAAGATCCTAGTGAGGAGAGAATGAAAGAAAAGGATTCGAACCTTGTACTTCTGAAATTGTGGATAAGGAGTAAAATAGCCACTATCCAAACTGCAAACAAAATCATCTTAACCAGCCAAATTGTAATAAAATGCATAAAATGAGACAAGCCATGTGGCCATCGCAGTTGGCCATCAGTGATTGGTCCATCACAAATTGGGCCATCATATGACAGTTATCTACCGGGTTCATCAGACCTGCCCAATTACCTCTTGGGTACATCAGACCTGCCCAGTTACCTCTTGGGTACATCAGACCTGCCCAGTTATCTCTTGGGTACATCAGACCTGCCCAGTTACCTCTTGGGTACATCAGACCTGCCCAGTTACCTCTTGGATACATCAGACCTGCCCAGTTACCTCTTGGATACATCAGACCTGCCCAGTTACCTCTTGGATACATCAGACCTGCCCAGTTACCTCTTGGATACATCAAACCTGCCCAGTTACCTCTTGGATACATCAGACCTGCCCAGTTCCCTCTTGGATACATCAGACCTGCCCAGTTACCTCTTGGATACATCAAACCTGCCCAGTTACCTCTTGGATACATCAGACCTGCCCAGTTCCCTCTTGGATACATCAGACCTGCCCAGTTACCTCTTGGATACATCAGACCTGCCCAGTTCCCTCTTGGATACATCAGACCTGCCCAGTTACCTCTTGGATACATCAAACCTGCCCAGTTACCTCTTGGATACATCAGACCTGCCCAGTTACCTCTTGGATACATCAGACCTGCCCAGTTCCCTCTTGGATACATCAGACCTGCCCAGTTACCTCTTGGATACATCAGACCTGCCCAGTTACCTCTTGGATACATCAGACCTGCCCAGTTACCTCTTGGATACATCAGACCTGCCCAGTTACCTCTTGGATACATCAAACCTGCCCAGTTACCTCTTGGATACATCAGACCAGCCAAAACGAAACGACTTCCCCACCCTGAGGGTTCATCGTAGCAAACCAACCAGGACAGGGTTGAGAAGAAAACTCAAACAAAAAATAAAAAATCTGAGCTGGAGGTTGGATTTCTATCTGCAACTAATCTAGTCTAACTCAGAGGATTTCTGGTGGGGATTGCCGAGTGGTTAGATCACTTGACCCTTGATTGAAGGGTCCCGGGTTCGAAACCACCTTCAGACCTGTCACATACAGAGTGAGGAGAGAATTAGCCAGCTCTCTGTAATTCCAGGCAAGAAGGCAAAAGGAATCACGAGGTGTGGTCACATCGAGAGGAAGGACCAGGGTCGCACAGCTCGATTAGGTGGGCCCTTTGTGCTTTGCACATAAACCCATACCTTGCGAAGATAGTAAGCGTATGTGGCTATCAACTATCAACTATCAAGAGGAAAAAAGTTACTGAAGAAGTAATATTATCCAAAAATCTGAGAAGACGGTTTATTCCTATCTTATCTTTTAACTTAGAGAAATAGATATTTAATTAGAAAGAATATTCTGGAAGCGAAGGAATTCAAAAGGAAATTCAGGCCAAAGAGCTGAGTTCAACATGTTTAACTATAGGGGCAAATAATTCACTAAAATATCGTCGAATTTGACAAAAAATCTCTAAAAATCTCAAAATTTGAGAATTTGGCCTGAAAGACCTGCAAAAGTCTCCCAGATCCCCTAAAATCTTAAAGACGGAGGAATCTCTTCGATGAATCTCTTGAAATCTCGAAAAATTGCAAAAAAACTCGTACACCATTCTCAAAATGATTTTCCATTTCATCTAACCTTAGACTTTTTACATGAGCCAGAGTTTGTCGCTATTGATAAATCAGCTAGACGCTGAATACTACTATCAGCCCTTTCTAAGTTACATGAGGAACTGGTAACTAGTGCGGTGCACGATGTATTGTGGTAAAGTTTTATGGGACGCGCACCGCACTAGTTACCAGTTCCTCGCGCAACTCCAAAAGGGCTAATACCATTGTGAGCAATCTCTTAGTGGTGGTAGCCTCGTTTCCATGTTAACAACAGTGAATTGATAGAGTCGAGTTGCTCGAATATGGGATAATGCAATAAGACTAACCTCAGCACAAGTGAAAACATAGGGATCTAACAGCGCCTGCATTACGATTATCCAATTAACTAACGAATAAAGCAACGAGATAGAAATAACTAAACCGTCACGCATCGCCGGCAGGTGTTTAGGAAGAAAAACAGAGGCCAGGGGATATTTCCTATCTCTGGTCGTGCATTCAGATTAGGCATGAAAGCATTTGCGAATGATCGGATGAGGGAGTCTCGAGTTTTTGTTAGATTTCGCGAAAAACGCAGACACCGAGGCTTTCTAATAATCTGATAAAGTTAAGGAAAGTCTTGTTTAGCAAAAGATAGAATCTCATGCCACTGTGCTCGAGATAAGAATGTTCTATTCATCCACTTATTCAGGCTGGGGTTTCGGCAAGTAGGCCCTTAGGTGCAGATTTCGAATATCTATGGCACCATAGCACTGGGATACCACTTTATTATGAGATGTACAAGATAGAGGATTTAATGACGTTTGAAGAGGGTTTAGGGTTGAGTACCGTACAGTACTTGGGGAATAAAAGCTTGAGAACTTGTTGTTTAAAACTTAGAAGAAAGATTGAAAGTAGGAGAAACAGAGGGCAAGAAATCATTTATTTGATGAAACTATGTGACTAAGAAATGAAAACAGTCCTCGTTCATTTGCCACTATCTTTTCAGATAGGGATTGGTACAACTTCTATTCCTGGCCTAACAGCTAGTTACCTTCATTCCAACATTTAATGCGGAGTGCTAAGCAGCAGAAAGGCATTTAATATCAATTCTTAAAGTCAGTATGACTCGACCTGGGTTTCAACCCACAACCCTCAGGCACAATAGTCCTCTACCACTACCACTAGACCACTGCTAATGTGTTAACAAAAGAAGGGATAAAGTGTGATCAAGACTTTCAATACCCAAAACAATCCTTACCCTCATCAAAAACATTTCTCATTGTATTTAGTTGCTAATCAAGGACAATCTTTAACAAAAGTGGAGGGACTGGTCCCTCTATTTCCTCCTGGCAACGCCTCTGACAACTGCTTGCTACCTCATCAACTTACAAAAATGTTTATATGTAGTTTATATGAAGTCAAAGATCAAGCTTAATTTGGCCCAGACGGCAGAACATATAGTCTATCTTGTGTTGTGGGGCTGTCATGGGAAGCTGTCCAAAGTGGTGTGCTTGAAAAATCACTTTTCGATGAGGGCAACCCAAGGCGTATAATCTAAGAAACAATACACTAGTGGGACTGCATTGTTGAATATTGACTTGTCAGAGCTCGAACTATAGCTCAGACGAGAAATAATGAAAATGTGCTTACCATCTTGGTTGACTTCCTCGTCAAATTTCTTCTTTTCTTTCGTGTATTCAAGCGTGTATGTCAAACCATTACAACCTCTTTCTTTCACTCCTATCCTCAACCCAATCTACAAAAAAACCAATACTCTGACTCATACCCTAAATAAAACTTTAAGCATCATAACCCTAGGGTAATGGAAGCTCTTCGATGCAGAAGGGGCAGGAAGAGTAGTACTAGGGCATTTTGATGTAAAAGATAATATACTATCTTCACATTCACTGCAAATGCATGTCCTAAAAGCCCTAGCTTCGGCATGCTGTGGCTAAGTTTATTGGAAGATAGGCTTGAATAAAAAGATAGGCATGAATGTTGAAATGGTATATTGAAAAAGCAGGCTGATATGGGCGTGTAAGACCCTTATTCAAGCATTTACAGTGGCACCTTCAATGGCTTTATTTTCCTCTCAGCTTCCCCAGTTTTTTAAGACACAATGAACACGTTTTCCAATTTGAAAATCTCAACCATTGTTCGAAAATCTCATGTTCGAAACATTCTAATGTAGTTTAGCAAGCAGAGCAAGCAAAAATTTGAAGAACTGCATCTTTAGGGCTTCAGAAAATACAAAAAGCATTGACTTCAATAGTTCTTACAACCATATCATAAATTCAAAGTGATTAAATTTTCTGGACAGGGCACTTCTCTACCCTGTGCTACACTGTATTGATAGGCCCCTATTGCCCCTGTGCCTCCAACACCCTTTACGTAACCAACATAATCGACATCAGTTTCAAGATCACATCCAACATTCATCTGACTTCTTAGGTAGGAAGTAAAACTATATGGTTAATAGGCTAGCCTATGACAGGTCAGACACCTTATTACCAGCAAGGGCACGGGACCTCTAGATTAACATTTCTTCTAAAAGTTGGTAGAGTGCGTTGTTAGGTCAACACCTTGAGTGTCCCCTATCTAAATATTGCTCTCACACAACCAAGCTTGATGGTAGCAGCTCAAAGCAAGCTGCTACTCGACTCACCCACTCTTATTTTCTTCTCTCCTATCCTTGATCCTTAATACTTTTCTCTGTCATTTCTCTCATCCTTCCGTGGCAATACCTTAAAAAGACATCTGATGATGGTTGGTGGTTGCACAGCAAGAAGCTCTGAGTAACAACTAAAAAGTCCTAACTTGTTTCTTTTACGATGAGGCTTCAATTAGGAAGGATGGTTTATTGAATGAAATATAAATTAGTATTTAGGAGAGTCTTTACTTGAGGAAATTTAACAAAAGTATCACGGTTAAGTGCCAATTATACTTACACATTCGGAATCCTGTTTTAATATCTCTTTGACTCTGGAAACTGCATTATTTGACTGAAAAATATAAATATAACAGAGTTACAAATTATCATAAATACAAAATAATAAACACAGAGTTAAAATAAATACAGAATTATAAAGTACCATTGATAAAAAATTGTAGAGAATTCTACTAAAAGGTGCAGTGGAACCCATAAATACGGGCACCAGTGACCCAGAATAAATTGCCCAGAATACAAGGGTGGCAGCATTATCTGGGTCTTTTTCTTAAGATCATGTATCTTTGGACAGAAAAGACTGGTCGCAATGAAGATTTGTCTGTAGGAAGAAGATTGCCATAAGATCGGGTTTCACTGCACTGAAGATCATCATCACATGAGGAAAATCTATGACCTGTCCCATTTATTATAATTATTATAAAGCCAAAAATTGTCCATAAACTAACTGTATACCACAACACTTGATACAGCAACCTGAGACGAGCTATGATATGCACCTATAAACCAGTTCCTTGGCCAGGAGGGAAAAAATTATTATCATGTGTACTAAACAAACCATTCACCTCTTTTCTGATTGGCCTATTTCGATCCACATCTGGGTATAATAATTCTTTAGGTTTTTGTTTCTTTCTCTTTCTGACATATTACTCTATCAAGTGTCAGACAGAAAGCTCAAGTTATCCGTGTTGTCCCTATGCTTACGATTTTTCTGGCTATATCAAAGCTTTGTACCTATCAAAGACTGTTGTATTATTTCCAGACACCACAAAACGAGCTATATCATCATGAGTAAAAGGCTTCTTTATGAAATATTAGTATAGCCAGAAATATCGGAACCATAATGAAACGAACACATTTATTACTTAAGCTTTTCGTCTGACACTCAACAGAGTAATACGTCAGAAAGAGAACGAAACAGAAACCTAACTGATTTATATACCAAGATGTGGATCGAAATAGGCCAATCAGAAAAGAGGTTAAAACCAGGGATCCCCTATTGTGTAGACAGAAGGAGTTCATTTTCGCCTTAGGACTCTTGAAGTAATCTCATTGGTCAGCTCACTGTATCGTGGGTGTTGATTGGTTTTCCTACACCATACCAATCATTCACCTCTTTTCTGATTGGCCTATTACGATCCACATCTGGGTATATAAATCAGTTAGGTTTCTGTTTCGTTCTCTTTCTGACGTATTACTCTGTTGAGTGTCAGACGAAAAGCTTAAGTAATATATGTGTTCGTTTCATGATGGTTCCGATATTTCTGGCTATACTGAAGTTCTGTACCATCCAAAGACTGTTATAAAATATTAGGAAAGGTGGGGCAAAACAACTTAAGACTATAGTTAAGGTCTTAGCATTATTGAAAGCGAATGTCAGTTTTCCGCCTAGGTTTCTTTTGGGTAGCTTGGCAATGGGCTCTAAAGAATCATGCGTTCAACTTAAAATTAAGGTATTGTTCAAAACCGCGCCCTTGGCCTGGCAAAACGTAGCCAAAGATTCAGCACTTTCACAACACATGTTTTCTGGTATGGGCGACTGGATCATACAGTAATAGGATGCATGAAAGTTTAGTCAGAATTCTTTTTGAGGTATTCATACCTTTTCCACTCACAGATGACTAATTGAAGTCACTGCATTCAAAACTTCCATGCTGTGCTCAGCACAAGTGATTCAATTATCTATCTAGGTCAATCGTATATCAAAATCAGTATTATTTGTTGACAGGTCCCCCATTTTGTTTGTTCTGTAATTTTTACTACATCATGCGCCAGACTGCAGAGAAGGGCACTTTTCACCAAGACCTTGGGTGCACTATTAAGAGATAGAAAGCAATGGGAAAGTGACCACGTAGGGCGCCTTTGGCCTTAGATCTAGGGAGCACCTTTAACACACTCTGCGGTCTGGGTCCTCCGTCTAACTTTTAGACCCCTGTTTATTAATTTCAGAGTTCCCAAATCAAATTTCACAGAATTTCCTAGGCCTAATGCATAAAAATGCACTTAAAAACAAGTATATCTTGAGAAATTCTCCATCCTCTTTTTCTTGGACCCCCTAACAGTTTTTTAAAGAAATTATCTCTAAGAGTAAGGAACTTGATGTGATGCCTTCTAAAATAACATCCTCTTGTGCATGACTGGATTAAGCACATTGCAAAGAGTTGCTTTATGAAGAGCCACCGTTTTAATACTTTAACTTTAGGCCTAACAGTGTAGGCCTAACAACTAACTTTTATTTAGGCCCAATAAAAATCAAAAATCAAACTTTTCTTACCAGCGTAATTGGAGCTCTTAAAGCTCTAAGTTTCCTGCCTTTGCTGACAGCTCGGACAGTAGCACTTCCAGCTAGTCTGCTAGCCATCAGAATCCTTTTTAGATACATGAATTAGGACGAAATCTGTTTTGTACCAGGTCGGTTCGGTTTTACAAGACGGCCATGTTAGCTCAACTTGAACCTCTGTTTTCATTCAGTCAAATGTTACGTAATTGCTTTACTCACAGGGCAACAAGAGTAGAACAAGTCTGTAAGTGTCCGGTACGCGAAATGGCGTCCCAATACTTCTTACAGATGATTGATCGTGCTTTCACTTTCAACTACACGCATTTTTTATAAGTAATTTCAGCTTGAGCTCAGTACTGAAAATTGTTTAGCTAGAGGGCCAATTTGAGTACTTAAAATTGCTTAGCAATTGCTTAGCTTTTTATACTTGAAGATTTGTTTTTTGTACAACAAATGTAAATGGTATCTTTGCATACAAAAGTGTGCCAGGGTACTAATATCCACTAAAACCTACTTCTCTATAGCTGCTGCACGATTTTCATTGCCAATAGGATCTGAAAAATAATTTTCAAATTGCTCAGCATTCCTCGATCCAGTACTTGAATTGCTTAAGAAGAAATCTTGAAGCTTAAGAGGAAGTCTTGTCGAGTACTGATTTGCTTATAAAAATGTGTGTATTCAATTTTAAAGAGAAATCACAGTGCTTCCATATTTGAAGAGAAATGACAGTGCTTTCACATAGAAGAAATTTTGACGTTTGCCATATAGAAAGAGAATAAATGAAAGAAACCTCATGACTCGCGGCATTGTGATATTAGATTATTAATTTAAAGTCACTCCTTAACCAAATAATACTCAAAGAATAATTTATATAACAATAAACGTTTCCGTTAAAGATGGCGACCGTTCCTTTGTTTTTGTAGAGGTTATCGATGAGAATTCTGGGAATAATTTCCCTAGTTACGAGTTCAACGTCTGGAGCTATGTAAAGTACGTAACTAAGGAAATTATTCCCAGAACTCCCTTTCAAAATCCTAAATGAAAAACAATGAGAAACTGCCATCTTTTGCAGAAAGGTCTATTGTAAGCGATAGAATATATTATTGTGTTGGCGAGGGTTTTACATTGGCGAAAATGCAAGCTTTCTTGTAGTGAGAGATATTACTCTTGTATAATTTTACCAAACATTATAAATCAAAAGCTTTTCTTAATCCTAACCAAAGTCTAGAATCCTCGCTAATGCAATAGGAACTAGGAAAGAGTTGAATTAATTAAATCGTTTTAAACTATTCAAAAAATAAAAATGTTTCAAACAAAAAAGAAAAGGTTTCTGAAGAGTTTCGAACCAGAGTCATTGGTATTCTCAAGCAAATCTCAAATATCTACGACGGCAACTTAAAAGATGCCATCTCACAAGTTGTTGTACACCAAATGCTGACTAGAATAGACCCCTTTCACAATGACGTAGAATGTGTTTGAAAGTGAGGCAAGTGATGTAATTCCCTGCTAAACAAGAATTCTTCATCATATCATTATGCTAAAAGTGCAACTACAAAACAAATCTATGCGCTGCTAAGAGCAATGCACGCCTTTGAGATTTGGATCCACATGATATAGAGGATAGTGATGTTCCTAGAAGAATTTCAAAATAATTGACGTCATAGTGAAAGTCGTCTATTGCTTTTTAAGTTTTTGCCTTGCCGAGAACTGTCTTGCACTTTCTTACCAATTTGCTAATCCCAATAATAAAACTTTCTGGACACTTTCTTAGCAAGATCCAATTTGAATTTTAAATAGGTTTTTTTATGCTTACAAATGCAATGACACATTGGGAACGCACGCAGAAATGGAAAATAAAGTTAGTCATGTATTTGCTTTGCATACTCCAATCTTAGCAGATACCCCTTCCATTTCTAAAACGAGTTAGAATCCTCTGCAATTGAAAAATCACGTTAGTTAAGTATTTGCGTTACATGTCAGACACCTAGCACAAAGCCCCCTCGACTCCTTAAACAAGTTGAAATCATTTGCAACCCCCGTGTTAAATAACAATCTCTAAATACTCAAATGTCATCAAACAGATTTCTTGGTGGTGCTTTGCGAGGCACAGAGCTAAACTGCGTATAGCCAGAGCCTCGTGTTGATGATGAGGGTGCATCATATTCCATGGCGTCCAATAACTTAATACGATCATCCCCGTCCTGTTTGCTGTATTTGATCGGATGAGGCTCGCACAGCCTCGTTCTGGAATTAGCATCCCCGTGATCATCATCATCAGGATCGTCCACTCTACGGTCGTTGTGTAAACGAGCTACTTTCTGACGGATATCCTTGGCCCGCTGACTCCAGTCCTTGAAAAGGAAGATGGAATAAGTTACGGTGTATTAAAAATTTTGAAATCTATTTTAAAGGCTTGCTTATCTCACTCAAACTAACATTACCACATTTTTAGGTCTTGTACACTTAACATTAAAGGTTTGTCGATCTTTTTAAAAACCAACTATAGCTACCTATAACTCAATGACTTTAAGAATAAGCAAACGCTTATAGTCAGATGTATAACCTCCTAGTCCCTATTCCTGTCCTTACCCTTACCTACAAATCAAATAATAAAATGTATACCCTCATCCAACCCTGTACCTAACCCCTACCCTAACCCTTATCTGCAGAGGTTTATAATCAGATGTATATCAAACACCAACCCTAACTGTTACCTACAAGGGCTTATAATCAGATGTATACAGAGCCAGATCTACAATGAGCCAGAGGAGTGTTGAGGACGTACGCAGGCTAATGTATACCCTAACCGTAAACCTATCCTAGCCCCAAGCCTTACCATCAAAGGTGTTTAATTATATGTGTCCCCTAACTCCAACCCTAACCCTGACCTGCTCTACCACTAATCAATAGTATTGGTTTATGATTTTTCTGTTTGATACCATACATATAATAATTCAGATAACAATCAAAAGGAGAGCCAGTCTCCTGTCTTGTTTCTCCTCATAATTCACTTAAAAAAATGAAAGCTAGAAGTAATTCTTAATTAGAAAAGCATCACTTACCCTTCCACCACCAATCAACTTTTGAATTCTTCGTCTCTCTAAAACAAAACGAGAAATAACAAAACTGTAATGAAGCTATTATAAAACAAAGTATGAAGCTGTCGAATATTTTCATATGAAGTAGATAAAATAAGCTTGAAACAAGGCAAAGCTTTTGACAGGCCAGCAAATTACACAGAAACTCACTCTCTCACAAATGGATGTCATTAGCATAAAAGGACCTCATTCTACCATATGAAATAATATAGGGTAGGCTACTGTACCCTTCCTAGAAATTAGATATTGTCTCAATCAGGCTAGTATGTTAAACATGAACTCACTCAAGGGTAGGCTACTGTGGCTTTGCTAGAAACAAGATCTTGCCTTAGTCAGGCTAGCATGTTTGACATGAACTCACCCCCTTTTAAATTTCTGTGATCAAAGCCAGCAAATCACACAGAAACTCACTCGCTCACAAATAGGTGTCAAAGGCGTAAGGGCCTCATATTACTATATGAAATATGATAATGTAGTGCACACTAATGTACCCCTAATTGAAACAGAGCCTTTGTAAGAATATCCAAATATACAGAATCTCAAAGAGGAAAAGAGAAATATTAAAGACTTTCAGAAACTCACCTTCTCAAAAATAAGTGTAATCTAAAAAAATATGATAATTAAGTGCACGCTAATGTACCCTACATGAAAGGGATTTCAGCCTTCGCCAGCCTAGATCAATAAACAGAATCCCCAACAGGAAAGGAGTAATCGTAAAAAACGTACCTTTTCGGACAATGTCTTTCCCTTCATTGACGTACTCAAAAGAGAGATCTTCATCCACAAGAAACTGCTGCACACCGAAACAGTGCAGGATTCGACTGCCAATGTTGAAATACGTGCAGAAACAGATAAGCAGCACAGTCATCGGGTAGTAAACATTTAATCCCTTCGAGATGAAAGGAACGACATCCATGTGACCCATAAACTGAAATTGAGCAAATCAACAATTAAAAGAACAGTCTTTCATTGGTACAGAACTTAAGGATAGCGAGATAAAACGGAAACGTAGCGAAACATAAGCCTGGCTTCTGACACTCATCAGAGTAGTATGTTAGAACAGTCTTTGATTGGTATAGAACTTGAGGATGGCGAAGAAAATTAGAAACATAGCGAATCATGAGGATGGCGAGAGAAATCAGAAATATAGCGAGACATAACAACAACTAAAGCTTTGTCTCTAACAGTAATCAGAGTTGTACAACAGAACAATCTGTATACAACTTGAGGATGGCAAGGAAAATCGGAAACAATAGCGAAATATAATAACTAATTTTCAATAACAACAACGCTTTATCAGCAACGCTGAGTGAACTTTATAATAACATAACGCTTTTCGTCTGACCCTAATCAGAGTAGTAGCTAAACAAGCTTTGATTGGTATAGAACTTCAGGATAGCGAGAGAAATCAGAAATATAGCAAGACATAATAACAACTGAATCTTTGTCTGTAACAGTAATCAGTGATGTACAACAGAACAATGTGTACAGAACTTGAGGATGGCAAGGAAAATCGGAAACATAGCGAAATATAATCCCTACTTTTTAGTAACAACAACGCTTCATCAACAACGCTGAGTTAACTTCATAATAACAAAAACGCTTTTCTTCTGAGACTCATCAGAGTAGTACCAAAGTCAGAACAGTCTTTGATTGGTATAGAACTTAAGGATAAGTGTCCTCAATTAGCTCATTGTTGCTAAATTTTTTGACACGTAAATAAAGTTGATAATAATAATAATAATAATAATAATAATAATAATAATAATAATAATAATAATAATAACAATAATAGCGAGAGAAATCAGAAATATAGCAAAACATAACAACTACTAAAGCTTTGCCTCTAACAGTAATCAGTGTTGTACAACAGAACAATCTGTACAAAACATCAGGATGGTTAGGAAAATCGGAAACAATAGCGAAATATAATAACTAATTTTCAATAACAACAGCGCTTTATCAACAACGCTGAATCAACTTCATAAAAGCAACAACGCTTTTCGTCTGACACTTATCAGAGTTAGAACAGTCTTTGATCGTAAAGAACTTAAGGAAAATTGGAAACATAGGGAAACATAAAAAAAACATAAGCTAGATAATAATCTTTGCCTTCATTGCAGAAAAACATTGCTCGGTACTAAAGCTAAGATTAGTTAAAGACCAAGAATGCTACACTAAATTGCATTTGACATTATTATATGGGTATACTAAAGAATATAATAATTACTGATGACTTTCTTGAAAAATGCTGCAGCTTTTCATTCATTGAAGATCAAAGATTTGGTTTCTATTCAAATGTGACATTTTTTTCGAGGGCAGCATTCCCATAGTATTACAATATGTAGTATATCATTTCATAGTATATTATAGACTAATTCAAAAATAAAATGTTCTTCTTAAAGGTTTCGATTCCATCTTCATCAGTAAACTATTCTAAAAGGATAATAGTTTATTGATGAAGATGAAATTGAAACTTTTTAGAAGAATAGTTTATTTTTTAATTCGTCTATTAATATTTACAAACTTAGGACATTGGAATCTCGAACTATCATAGTATATTGTATATAATAATAGTATATTATTGTTATCATGGTATTACCATATTGTATTTGGAGAGTAGCTGCTAGAACCATATGGCACATCTAATGTTAGTGCCATATAGTATTAATTGTATACCGATTAAAGCTCTGCCGGTTAGAGCCGGTTCAATCCAAGGCCAAAACAGGATATTTGTTAACCACACTTAACCTCATACTGGCTGTTAACGTAGCCTGAGGAGAATGTGTTGAAATATTCACTTACCAGGGTGAATGAAGTTTGCTCCACTGCATTGATATTAGTCACGTGACCATCAAGATGAATCATCGCCAGGAAATTCAAAGATAACGCGTACGTCAATCGGCACAGTAGCCTTAAAGAATAATAAATTTACTAAATTATCATAATTAACAAAATTATTATTCATAAACAAAAGCGGCCTTTTCATTATCATCGTCAGTTTTCAATAGCTTAGTACTTTGCATCCTTTAATTTGAGTTTTTAAAGTGTCCCAAACAACATCAGTTTCAGGCAGGGCTACACAGCAGGAGGCACTGAGGGGTGACGCCCTTCTAGTTATTTTGTTATCAATAGAATGCAACTCTGTAGTATTGCTTGGTGTAATACTGCATGATGGTGCTCGATGTACAGAAGGAAAAAGCGATATAGAATAGAAATAAGGAAGGAGACTGGCTCTCTGTAACTCAAAGTTTCATGTTTCAATTCAATTCAATTCATTTCAATTTTGTTCTCGAAATCATCAGACAGGCTATGATCTATGTATTGTTATCTATATCAATTATACATTGTTATCTATTGTTATCTACAAATAGAGCCCCCGAGATACACAGAGCTCCCCTAGATATCTTTCTAGCTCTTCAAAAACAAACATAGGGAATCCAAAGGGAAAGTTTTAAAGTTAGAGAAGTGAGTAACAAATTAGCCTATTCTACTATCGAAAGATGCAAGAAAGAAGGTTGACCGATGAACCTAGAGTCGCACGCTCCCTAACATAACCCAGATCACCTTTTCGAAATAAAAAGTTTTGGTGTAAACACTATTCTAGATGAATAAGTTAGACGCTGTGGTGAGAAAGGAGGACGTCAAGAACGATTGGTCGAGATAAAGTGAGTTAATTGAGATAATTTCTGAGAATGAATAAAATCAAAAGTCACATTCTAAGGAGGACATAAGTCCAAAATGCCTAGAGGTGTGTAGAATTTAAGTTGGGGGTTTTTTGCCTCTTTTTGCTACCAATTTTTATGAGAATGAAAATGTCTAGAGTAGGACTCGAACCCACGAACTCCAGATTGATATTCTAGTGAGCTAATCCACTTCACTATTAGTGCCTGGATAAACCCCGGCTATTTCACTCACACAATAAAGTCAATCATTTGAATAGGGTTAAAATAGCAAATTGAATAAAAAAGTCGGTGTTCCGATTTTTTGAGAGACAATGTTCGTTACATCTACAGCTCGATACTATGTTATAGAGCATGTAATAAACTTATTAGCAGACAAGAGACAAGAAATTACTCCTTCATTTTTACAAGTCTGTTTTGTGATTGCTAAATCGTCAGAAGTTATAAAGACGTGAGTGAGCAGTCATGAAACAGGTCTGTAGAGATGAAGGAGCAACTTTATGTCTCTTTCTTACTATAAGTGCATATGGAATAAATATAAAGCAAACACATTTCTAGAAAGGTTCTATATGGGTTTCTGTCCGATGAGTGCGTAAGCACGAGATTCGGAGAAACAGAATGACATGTCTGGTTCTGAATGTGTTCATTCTGCTTAATAATTACTCTATACCTACTATATCAAGCAAAATAGTTAGGATGGACACTTCCTACTGTTGTTACATGAATTGAAGAAATAAATACACTTACAATCCACTAAACAGTAAGCTGTTGGCATCCGTTTGATGTTTCGGTGCAAAGTAATAATAATTGAAGATTCTCATCTTGAACACGGTGTAATAGGTGCAAGCACACATGTACGAAACGGTGAAGAAACAGATGAGCTGCAAGAAAGAGTAATGATCATTTGAAATCAATCGACTTCACGCTCAGAAATATAAACTATCTTGAAATTTGAGTGAGTAAGTTTGTTTCAAGCTTGCTAGCCTACGAAAGTGCATATGAGGCCTTATTTCTGGAAGGGACAAGGTAGCAGGCAATACATCAGGCCTTATTTCTGGAAGGGGCAAGGTAGTAGGCAATACATCAGGCCTTATTTCTGGAAGGGGCAAGGTAGTAGGCAATACATCAGGCCTTATTTCTGGAAGGGGCAAGGTAGTAGGCAATACATCAGGCCTTATACCTGAAAAAGGCAAGGTAGCAGGCAATACATCACTACATACAATAGCATGAGGTTCTAGCATGTTTACTGCTCCCATTAGTGAGTCAATGAGTTCATGTTTAACGTGCTACAATCCCCGCCAAAAGTCTTGGAACACTTGCACTATTTTTACAGTTTTCTACATTTTGCCCCCTCTCCTCCCCCCTTTACAATGTTGTTTCTGATAACAAAAACTAGCCCAATAACATTCAGCTAGTGTATGGTGTGGTTTCATAAAGTTCCTTTTATAAAAAACATTGTTTTGAGGGGGGAAGGGGGGTTTGATTGGAAATAAAAGGCTAGGAAAGCTAAAAATGTAGTTTTTTGGTAAAAAAAATCAACGGTGTTCCAACTACTTTTGGCGGGGATTTTAGCCTACAACAGGCGAGTAGCCATGCGGTGGCACGGGCTGGCATTACCATCCTTGATGCAATTTGAACAAGCTTTATGCCACCCCTAAAAGTTTTTCATAGCCACAATGGTTTTAAAATTTTCCAGTATTGACCCTTAAGAATATAATTGAAATAGAAGTAAATATTGATGAGAATAAGGGGGAAAATAGCATGTTTTATGGTTGAAATATAAATGGACCTAAATTTTGAAAGTTGTCGTTCCTATACTTGGTGCCCATATCGGTTTTTATGTTTAGCCTGAACCCTCCTCCACGAAGTTTGTTTTAGTATAGCCAGAAATATCGGAAACATAATGAAACGAACACATAGATTACTTAAGCTTTTCGTCTGACACTCAACAGAGTAATACGCCAGAAAGAGAACGAAACAGAAACCTAACTGATTTATACACCCAGATGTGGATCGAAATAGGCCAATCAGAAAAGATGTGCAAGCCGTATTACTCTGTTGAGTGCCAGACGAAAAGCTTAAGTAATCTATGTGTTCGTTTCGCTTTGTTTCCAATATTTCTGGCTATACTGAAGTTCTGTACTATCCTAAGACTGTTAAATTTGTTTTAATGACATCAAAAGTTTTCCACCCCAGCTCCAAAGACCTGGCTACGGGGCTGCCTACAAAAGGCAACTAGAGGCTTTATTTCTAGAAGGGCAAGAGCATCATCGAAAGTAAATGATTTCCAACGGAATTATTAGAAATTGATAACGCCAAAGCTAAAGTTTAATGCATAAACATTAAGTGATATTTTATGAAGCATAAATTCATGGATTGATTCATCTTCTTGCTTGCAAATAAGTGGCATGGGAAAGACTTTAAAATCTATAATTTCAATCCTGAGAGAGTGGTCGTAAAAAAAGCTTGTCGAGATGCAAAGCTTAGTTTCTCGATGATCTCCTTCTTAGCGTACAAATTGAATACAAACAAAAATTCAAGTTAGGAAAACCAGAATTACCTCAATATAGAAATAAAGGTATTCTCTTTTGGCCACTCCAATGAGCAGAGCAAATATGGAAAGCTTCGGCTTGATGCTGAAGAAAGTCATCTCCGACCAGACGAGAATCATCGTGAGGCAAAACAACACGATCGCCAATAATTTAAACAGCACGGGCTGAAACATGATTTTCCAATACCATTCTGTAAATAAACAATCAAGAATTCAGGAGAAGATGCCGAGGAAAATCAGACACTTAGTGAAAAATAATAACTAGCTACTTAGTATTTGCATCTAACAATCATTGGAGTAGCTAGTACGTAAGAACATTCTTTGATTGGTACAGAACTTGAAGATGATGAGGAAAATCAGGAAGATCAGAAACACAGCGAAAAATGATAACTACTAAAGCTTTGCTTCTGACACTCGTCAGAGTAGTATGTCAGAACAATCTTTGATTGGTACAGAACTTGAGGATGGTAAGGAAAAACTGAAACATAGTGAAACATAATAACTACTAAAGCTTTGCTTCTGACACTCGTCAGAGTAGTATGTAAGAACAATCTTTGATTGGTACAGAACTTGAGGATGGTAAGGAAAAACTGAAACATATGGAAATATAATAAACACTGAAGCTTTTAGTCTCGCCCTCATCAGAGTAGTACGTCCAAATGGTCTTTGATCAGTACAGTACATAAAGATAGTTAGAAACAAAGCGAAACAGAATAAATACTGAAGCTTTGTGTTTGACACTCATCCAAGTAGAACTTTAAAAACTTTTTGATTGTAAAATATTTATAATCTTATAAACTTTCGTTTTTTAGCAACCGGAATGCATTACATGATTTAATTCTTCATAATTTTCAACCTTACAGGGAAGCATGACCTGAAAATTACAAGCATCAAAAATACTTACTGAAAGTTAGTTTTGTTATACTTTCCCTCGGCTGATGATCAGAGAATAACGATTTGAATATTCTAAAAACATCAAAAGAGTCATGAGTGAGTTAATGATTTTCTAAATGTTCAGTACTGAGAGGATATCAGTGAATTGGAGAGTATTCAGTACTGTGGGGGATACCATCAAGAGTTGTTCGGGATGTTATCAGCACTGTGGAATCCACCGTGTGGAGGATATTCAGCACTGTAGGGGATATCATCAGTGATATGGAGGTAATACCCACAATGCTATTGGAATTGATAGTATTCCTCGTGTCAGTACTGTATATTACAGTTAATATTTAGAAAAATCTCTTATCTAAATGGCGAAAAAAAGATTTTCCTTTAGCAGTATTTTCATAGAGAAAATTCTTAATATCATCATATCAGGTACCTGTCTTTATTATCCCTGTTCTTCTCCACATCTTCTAGCTGAAATGCTTCTTGCAATAAGGCATTCCATTGCCTAAAAGAAGAAAAATCAAAAATTTAATCTTCCTCTATTTACAATTATGATTCAAGCAAGATTTACTGTGAAAATCCCCGGCTCACTGGTAGCCATGCTTTCATCAGCCTGAGAAACGTCTGTGTAGTACTGTGGAGGATGTTTCGTACTGTGAGGGATACCATCAGTACTGCGGGGGACACCATCAGTATATTGGACAGTGTGCAGTACTGTGGAGAGTATTCAGTACTGTGGGGAGGAAAATCACCAGTGCAATGCTGTGGATATGATGCCCAAAGTGCTTGTGGTTTCCCTTCACAGAACTGAGTATTCTCCATAGAACTGAGGGTATTTACCCAAAGTACTCATGTTATCTTTCCACAGTTCTGAACATCTTCCAATGTACTGATGATATCCGCTCCAGTACTGAAAATCCTCCAAGGTACTGATGATATCCCCCACAGTACTGAACACCCGCTTATCCGCTTCAGTACTGACGATATCTCTTCACACGACGACGACATTCCTCAGGGTGTTCATAAAAACAATAATTTCTCTCTGAATTGGTCCTTAACTCATGCATATTCGTCAATTTTATTTATAAGATATAAATGTTTGTAAAAAAAACTGTTGCAAAAAGGCTGGTCCTCCATAAATCAAGTCAAATATGCAAACAGTTTCTAACAAAACCTGGTTTAAAGAAATCAATACCAAAATATCTTACACATTGGTGCGATGAGCTCTTTGAGTGATGACGATAACTTTCTTGTGGAGGGCGACCAGAGATTTTTCAGTATGAATAGGCCTCGATCTTGAATGAGTTCCTTCATAATCCACGTAATCATCTGTTGCTTTGCTGAACATATCCATACTCGCCTCTGGACACTGCAAAAAATGTTACAAATATTTGTTATAACATTCATATAGTATTTAGTTATTAATTAAACTAAATCTAGAGGTCGTGGGTTCGAGTCCTACTCGGGTCATTTTCATTCTCACAAATTATCTCGATTGATTTTCCAAATTCTGCTTCTCCTCATATTCAGTTACTATGAATTACCCACTAATCAAGAGACTACATCTCTCTTATCTCCTTCAAAATTTTTAATTTCTCCTTTCATTTGTGAACAAATACAGTTCCTTCTTTCCCTAACAGAATATCTACAGTTTCTCCCTTCCAACTCCTTCTGAATTCTCCCCCCTTCTCTGAAATTTGGGCAATTCTCTTTCTTCCTTCGTAGTACCAGCTCCCTGACTAATTATTGCCATAAAAACCCTTCAAAGTCCAAATATTTGTGGCCTTTTATTTGTAGCTTTGTGCAGTCAAGCGTAGTTAGTGAGATGAACATTTGAATGGGTGACCTTCAAGGTGTTGACTAAACTACTCACTCCATCACCAAACCTAGGAAAGGGCTTTAAACTAGGGGTCTAATGTCCCTACCCAAAATAACGACTCTTGCCTTTTTCAGGCTAGCAAGTTAAAGATATTCCTTACAACAAATTCAACCCTGAATCGGGTAAACTTAGGATACCATATACTGTGATTTACTGATTTTACATACAACTTTCCGTGGAAAAGGATACAACATATGAAATAAGATTGGTACCCTGCATGAATGATTTGAAATGATTTCCAGCAATAAATTCATGCAAAACTAGATAAGCTATCTTAAATAGAGTGACAGACTTACCTTTTTTATAATAATATCAACAAATTTCCGTAATGGGCTGTTGTAGCGTACTTCCTCAGACGCATTTTTCACATTCTGTAAAAAATATACAAAAATCTTGATATTTAACTCGAGTACTGAGTGCCTTTCCTGGCTATAGTGCTTGATATACCCTAGGTATTGCATATTACAATTGACACTCAAAAAAGAGATGTTTTTGAAGAGAAGCAGAATTTGGAAAATCAATCAAGATAATTTGTGAGAATGAAAATGACCCGAGTAGGACTTGAACCCACAATATCTAGATTCGTACTCTAGTGCGCTACCACAGAGATGTTTTTCTTTAGCTCTGAGTTTCATCTAGTCAGTACAAAACTTGGAGTTACAGAAAAACATGTCTGTTTTTTAAGTTTTAATCCTATCAAAAATCTTGATACGCTAGCAACACCTTCTTTGTATTGAAATATCAAAAACCAAAGAGAAGGCTTTTGGAAACCTATAATTCCTGAAAGAGAAGGATCCGGAACAAGAGTGAGTTTAGAATAAAAAGAAAAAATACCTCCAACAAGTCTGCAAGTTGTTCTTCAGCTTCTTCCTTCTCTGTGCTCAATTTTGATATTTTGAAGAGCAAGTGAGACAGTCTGTGGTCAGGTACCGACATATTCCAAGCATTGCGCGGCAATTCAACTAAACCGTAACCAAGCAGCAAAACCAGTAGCAACAAACTCCATGTATTTGAGGCTGTTATTCCAATTATTCGAAGATGCTCTCTGAAAAGAATAAAGCAACAATGATTGTAAGCATTAGCAAATAATGTATCAAACTTTTTTAGAAATATTCAGATGAACTACAATCCCCGCCAAAAGTAGTTGGAACACCCTTAATTTTTTAACAAATAACAACATTTTTAGCTTTCCTAGCCTTTTATTTCATATCCAACCCCCCTCCTCCAAACAATGTTGTTTACAAAAGGAACTTTATGAGACTACACCAAACACCAGCTGAATTTCATTGGGCTGGTTTTTGTTATCAGAAACAACACAAGGGGGAGGGGAGGGGGCAAAATGTAGGCAAAATGTAACATCCCCAAAAGACTTTTGGCGGGGATTGTAGCAGACCTATTACAAAATAAAGTCAAAATACTGCGTTACCGTTTTGCAATCTTTAACAATTGTTTTGAAGTCTTTGCAAATCGTTTCAATTTTCAATGATAACTTGAGAAAGCTCCCTCATGAATTACATTTCAATTGTGTGTTTCATGGTGGTGAAGCCTAAGTGATTAAGGTGTTGAACTTCATATCCTTGAAGGGCAACCTTTGTGGATTAGAATTCATGTATGGTCGATATCATGAACTAAAAGCCATCACCCGAATCAGCTGTGGGTCCTTCCAAGGTCGGTAAATGAATAACCAGGTTACTCTGGTAAAACTGACAGTGTCCTAAGTAGAAATGCTAAATAATTTGACATTTGGCAAAATCAATTATCATCACCATTATTATCATTTGTATCAAACTTACCCGTCTAATTGCAGATTGGGAGTGACAGCCACATAGATGAGTAGAGCACCAAATATCAAAAGATAGCTTCCGTACCAAAGTGCGTTCTCGTATAAAGCAGTTTTGATTTTGCCACCAACTGTAAATTCACCGGTGTATTCGTACGACTGCATCATTGGCAAGATGAACCTGGAAGGAGGTTGTGAGGTTAAGTCGGTTGTTACCTTAAGGAATCACTGGTTAGTGGTCACATCGAGAAGAAGGACCAGGGTTGGACTGCTTGATCAGGGTACCTATTAAGTGGGCCCTTTGTGCTTAGCATGTAAATCCCACATAAACCAATATACCTCAAAAAGATAGTGAGCGTATTTGCATATCAACTATCAATGCAACGCTTATAATAGTTTACCTATTCAGTTGGCCCTTTGTACTTAGCACATAAACCAATGCCTTACGAAGATAGTAAGCGTATTTGTCTATCACTTATCAATGCACTGCTTCAATTAGTTTACCTTTCTAGTGGGCCCTTTGTACTTTACTCATGAACCAATGCCTTACAAAGATATTCAACGTATTTGCCTATCAACAATCCATGCAATGCTTCCATTTATTTTACTTATTCAGTGGGCCTTTCTGTTTTATGAATAAACCAATATCTTTTGAAGATAGTAAGCATATTTTCCTATCAACCATGAACTATCAAGAAGTTTGTGAGATGAATGTAATAAACTAAAATAACCAACACCTTATTTTTGTAGTAAATTGGAAGAATGTAGCACAGAGTTTTGTTTTAAGATGGGTTGAAGCTAGCACAATGCTGTATCAGTTATGAACAGTTTTTGCTCAGTACAGAAATTAAAAATAATGAGAAAAATCTCAAACAAAGAGATATGAATAATAGAGATTTTTTGTGTGGCCCATAGAAAATTAAAATCCCACAAATCATCAAGATGTATCAAATTGGGCTAATCAGAAAAAAGGTGAATGATTGTCATAGTACAGAAGAACCAGCAGATTGTCAGGCAGTCCAGTGACAACCGACAAATTACCGGAAAATGAAACTTCTTCTTCTGTCTGTAGAATATGGGATCCATCGTTTTTGTCAGTGGCAATTTTAGAGACAGCAGGGCCCAGGGCTAAACGCCATTATTTGACAGAATTTGAAGTTTTCTTTACGGTATCTTGCATTCTTTGTTATTTTGTAAGGTCCTATTTGTCTATATGAAGGGTGGGGGCTTACAACCATGCCCCCCATGGCCCCAACCTAAAACCGCCACTGATTTTGGTGTAGACAGACTTTAAAATTCTTAAATGAAAAGAAGAAGTTATCAAATATTTACCATGATAAGAGCTGAGATGACCAGTATACTATTCTCCACATGTCAGGTAAAACGTACTTCGGCATGAAACTCCATGGCGTCTCACATGATTCTTTTAGAGTAGATTCGTTTCTTATTGAGCTTGAGGAATCATTTGGTTGAAGACTAATATTTGGAGGAATGATGGCGTGCCGCTTCAAACATTCTCTGTAACATGTCTGAAAGAAAAAGAGAGTTTAACAGGAATTCAGACTTTGATAAAGCAAGTGAGATGAATTTCAGAGATGATAATATTTTTCAGGTAGCCTGCCAAAGGCAAGCGCTCTTTCCAATCACGGTAACATGGTAACATCCAATTGCTACAAAAATCGTATCCAAATCGGCATAGGTCAAGATAGTGGCTTTTTGGTCCTTGCCAAAATGTATGAGACAATGCTTGATTTCTGTATGATATATACTTACCATCTGAAAAGACCCCCATTTCTTTTTAAACAATGTTATTTCGCTGTTGCTTTTATGCAGAAATAAAAAAGCAACATCCTCCAGTGACATCCAGGCCGAATATCAACATTTGTTTGGGGGAAGGGGAGCACAAACGTTATCTTATAATTTGATACCAAAATTGCTATTTTTTCTCAAGACCTTTTGGCGAGGATTGTAGTTTTCTGTGAAATCACGAGCACTATGTGCCCAGCTGAATAGCTCAAATAATCAGAGCAGTGCAGGAGGTTGTGGGTAGGGCAGGGGGGGATCCCCCAGTATTCCTAATAAATCCAAAAATGTATTGTTCCCCGGATAGTGCTTGGTGATTTCATTTTTTAACAATGGTTAACCACTAAATAACCTTCCCAAAGCTATAGGGCTGAAGCAATGCAACTAGATACTTTCTTGAACATAACATCCTATCCTTTCACCTTTCATTGCAGAGATGGAAAAACCTCTCGCCAATTTGTTAAGCCCTTCTACTAAAAGGTATGGTTTGCAGAGTATGGTAGTTTTAAACAAGATCTCAAGTGCGCATTAGCTGTTTTCGGTTGTTCTATCCTACTGTTTCTTTGTTAAACTTGAGTGTGTGTGTAAGTACTACACTCCGCAGTAGGGCAAAGTCAACACCGATTTCAATTGTTGTAAATTTTCATCTTTATTCTTCTCATCCATTCTGTTAGCCAACAATCTTTGCCAGAAAGGCTCTTGATTCCAAACTGACTGACACTTAACTTGACAGGACTGAAGATAGATTTGAACTAAGAACCATTTGCACAAGGTTAAAAGTGACTTAACCTTGTTGATAGGCAAATACACTTACA
Organism: Pelagia noctiluca; assembly: GCA_963924455.1. NCBI lineage: Eukaryota > Metazoa > Cnidaria > Scyphozoa > Semaeostomeae > Pelagiidae > Pelagia > Pelagia noctiluca. The sequence goes on along the minus strand of OZ004328.1, from coordinate 13,744,619 downwards.
AACACAAAAAGTGACCATGGTCCTTTCTCTCTATGCCATTAAACCTTGTGATTCTTTTTGCCTTTTTGCTTTGAATTATATAGAGCTGGCAAATTCACTCCTCACACTTTGTGAGGAGTCTGAAGGTTGTTTTCGAACCTGGGACTTTTGGAACAAGGGTCTAGTGACCTAACTACTGGCCATCCTTGTCACCTTGCACAACCGTTACCACACTCAGCCATCCTAGATCAGGATCAATTGGCGATACATAAGCGTACAGGCCAAAGTGGCTTCTTCAGAAAATTTGTCGAGATTATGTCCCACTCAGGCAAAATTTAAGCTTCAGTCTGGCAAAAATACTAGGAAACAGTGGGTTTTGTGTTGGGAAGCCCCCAAAATATTTCTTTCTGTGTACGCTTATGCTGTGATGATTGATGGATGGGTGGGAGGGAGATACTTACAGATGAAACATCCAAGGGAAGTATGAAGACGATGAGAAAGGAGAAATACCAGGAGATGAACACAGCAAGGGTGACCATCCAATGTTGTTTCCTCCAGTTCCCATATTGATGCAAAATACACAAAGTTATGAATACAGCGACAACGAGCTCGACAACAAACGGAGCAACAGACATTATTACTTCAACAGCTACACAGGATTGGTAAATATGAGTTTATTAGGACGACATTTGGTCGCAAAACTTCCGCAGTTCATTCTCGTTTTTTGTTTCATGTGGCAGATTTCGCCCCTCTGGCCTGCAGCTGATGACCTTTTTCAAAAGATGTTTTGTTGTGAAATCTTTAGTTGAATTGAATTCAACCGCTGAAAACGAGGCCAGCAACTTACAGTGACGTCAAATGTTCCACGAAACATGGATACTCAAGCTTTTAGCGTGACACTCAACAGAGTGATATTGCTATACTGAAGTTATCTACCGCTCAATTACTGTTCCATTTATGGTAGAATGGTCTTCAGTGTTTGATTAACAAAACCTCTACAAAATATAAAATCTACGTCCCCTTAGCTACATATGGCGCTTTGTCCATGGTTTAGACAGGGGCATAGCGAAAGGGAGCCACCTCGCTTTTTGAAGAAAGGTCTATATCCATTATTGTAAATTCATAGCAGTGAAGTGTCTTTATTGGCAAGAAGAGTGCTCTATACCTTATGAGATAGAGCAAGATACAATGGAAGTAACACACAAAGAACACGAGTAACGACATATATGTAGTGTTCTTGTGTGTTACAACTTTAGCATGTCGTTATCCATCTTTCATAGGCTATTATCAACAGCTGAATGTTCAATTTACTCAGCTGCTCCCCCGTTGCCCCTCCCAGAGCCTTTGGCTACGTTCCTACGTGTAGATAAACCGTAATTGTAGGTAGTCTTCTGGTGAACCACAGGGACTGGCAAACCAGCAACCACAAGTGAGAGGTAATGCATTTCCTGGGTAAAATCACAAGGGAAGGGCCAATTTAATATCTTTTATGGGTCTTCTGAAACAGCACAAAAAACAAGAAAGAAAGAACTTAAAGGTCCCTGGAACCCTTTACAGTTTCCGAATCGCATAGATACTCAGAGTGTGCGTTTCTAAAACTTTTTAAAAGCTTTTTCAAAAAAGATAAGAATTTCAAAGAACAAAATCAAAGCTTTTATCATTTCTTCTATCCCTAATAAACCAAAACCTTTGATGAGGCTTTTGTGTTATGACTATGGTTTGAAAACATGTTTTTTCTAGAAAACCAAGAATAGTTCCTTTAACCATAATTAAAACACTTTTATTGTACATCGAGTTGAAGTTGTAAAACCAGAACAATTCAAAATTCAATTGATGACAATTCAAGATGAAGTAGGTTCTTTTCTTGCTAAGTCTACCTATTGAGTTAGCTCCTCCTCTACGGTAATTCCAAGCATTCAATTCATATGGCTTTACTTCCATTCTTTTTTTCTTGTATTAATGCTAATGTTGCGCTATTTCTTGTAAGTTTAGAACGAGTTTGTATCTTTGAGACTATACCATGAGGCATAAGATATTCAGTGATATAGGGGATACCATCAGTACTTAGGAGGATATTCATTACTGTGGAGGGATGACTTCAGTACTGAAGAAGATATCATCAGTACATTGGAGGGTGTTCAGTGGTGTGGGGATAACTGTGGAGGATGTCCGAGTGCAAAGTGTGCCAAGTAGCTCATGCAAAAATAGAAACATACGGTACTCTTGGTTCCCTAATAGACGTCCCCCCCGCTTATTAATTTTTGGAAAATTACCAAACCCCACTACTATTCCAACCTCCCCGTCTATGAGAGATCAGAGAAATCCAACACAAGCAAGCAGAAATATACGGTAGAAAACACTTAAATCTTTTCTTCCAGATTGGAAGCGTGGAAAAGTAGACTAATTTGATCTGCAATTTCATTAAATTAGTCTCCAATTTCCTTGGTCCTTTGCAAACTTGAAACTCTCGATTAAATGTAGGACAGCTTGGAAAGAAAAATATTCATCTCCATTTCTACTCTCCTGATTTATTTCCATTTCATTCTATCTTATCTATGACAACAAATGAATATAAATATACAAGAAATGAATATAAATAATACATGATTTAAACGATATCTAAATGAAAGAGTGAATTAAGTGACCAGCAACAATACCACGTTGACAAAAATAATTATCGAGTCTTCTGAAAAGATTAACGAAAAGTCAAAAAGTTTTCGTAAAATATTTTCAACTTTTTTGCTAGAGCTAAATAAAAACGGAAACATATTATGCAAAAGCTAAAAACAGAGGAATCACCAAGTTTAAGCAACAAACATCAATTCAATTCAGGTTCTTGCTACGACTGCACCAAAATTCTGGACCATAATTTTTGTGCCAAAAATTGTGCTATAAAGATTATCATTGTTGAGGAGCTTGGCCAGTGTATTTGTGGTAAAAGTTGGAACAAACGTCAATGCATTTCAGGTTCTTGCTAAGACTGGAACAGAATTATGGAACACAGTATTTGTACCAAAAAGATGTTGCCTAAAATATTGTCATATTTGTTAAGGAGGTTAGCCTGTGTATTTGGTGTAAAAGTTTCCAAATGGAAACATGTCAAACTCTTTCCCACTTTGGCGAGATAACTAGGCATATCTAACCGACTCATTTAATATGAACAGGGCCTAGGCCACGATGAAATTCTTTTCAAATCACTGCACCGCATTCCACGGTCTGTGAAAAGGAACACGGTCCACAGGACACCTCGCTTTAATTGACGAAATTAACAATATTTTCGATGAAAGTTAGATGAGTCCAATTTAACAGAACTGCACACATTATGATTGTCAATAAACTTGAAGCCAGTTTTGAATTCTGTGCCAACGAGCCTCTGCCTGCTTGACTCGCTGCAATAAAAAAGATACTTAGATGAATCCCAATTAAGAATAAAGATAATCTATGATAAAGTGGCCTACAAAAATTCTCTTGACCATTCATATATGTATCAATTGAGATGAAGTAGCATTTGAAAAATCAATCAAGAAATTTGTGAGAATGAAAATGATCCGAGTAGGACTCGAACCCACGACCTCTACAGTACGAATCTAGAGGTCCTGGGTTCGAGTACTACTCAGGTCATTTTCATTCTCACAAGTCGTTTTCATTACAAGTATCATTAATGACCATGAAGTCGTTTTCGTTTTTCGCAAACTTTTTCAGTAATTGTAAATGATGGCGTTAGAAGAGTCTATGACCTTATAGTACCATTCTTAGAGGTCGTGGGTTCGAGTCCTACTTGGGTCTTTTTAATTTTTAACAAATCATCTCAATTACAAGTTTCATTATTTGACAAAGAAGTCGTTTTCATTTTTCGCAAACTTTTTCAGTAATTGTAAATGATGGCGTTAGAAGAGTCCATGACCTTATAGTACCATTCTTAGAGGTCGTGGGTTCGAGTCCTACTTGGGTCTTTTTAATTTTTAACAAATCATCTCAATTACAAGTTTCATTAATGACAAAGAGGTCGTTTTCATTTTTCGCAAACTTTTTCAGTAATTGTTAATGATGGCGTTGGAAGAGTCCATGACCTTATAGTGCTAATCTAGAGGTCGTGGGTTCGAGTCCTACTCGGGTCTTTTTCATTCTCGCAAATTTGCTCGATAATAAGTATCATTCTAATGACCAAGGAGTCGTTTTCATTTTTCGCAAAATACTCATAGATTACAAGTGCTGGTGTCTAATCGCTAAAACCAAGATCGTTCTAAAGTAAAAGCAAGCAACCTTGATTTTATTTACTAAGATATTGAATCAAGTCTGGATGGATTATTAACCATTAAGCCATTACAAGTTATTGTGGCTTTAATTGCTAAAACCACAATTGTTCAAAGTCATTTAAAGCATCATTTATTTTGTCTTCTTGAACGCTAATTCAAAATCAAGAAGAGGCCTTCCAAAATTACTCAACCACTTGCATGAAAATAGCTCTACTTGTGCACAGCTATTCACTTTAAGGGTATTTTCCTTTCGTCATCTTTCATGGTCAGACGCCTTCTGTTTTTGTAGACACTATAATACTTCACTTTTCACACCGTGCTGATAACTACAGGTATTAAGGTCTCAAAAACCTTCTGCTAGCGGCTGGTTGGCTTTGCAGAGATTTGGCAGACTCAATCTGATGTTATCAAATAATTCGGAATTCGAGTATTTAAACAGTGAACTTTATTTAACTTGATTTCCTTTACGAGTCCTATCTTCCCTCTGTGCTCTCCAGTTCGACTTGCTCCACGAGCCCTTGTTTCCTTGCGTTCTCTGATATGCGGACGTCACTCCGGTAATAAGTTGACCGGAGTGCACACAGGGATATAGGGACTCGTGGAGTAAGTCTACTCTCCAGTCAATCAAGCTTGTCACTGGAGTGACGTCTGCCTATCAAGGAACACAGGGAAACCAGGACTCGTGGAGCAAGTATAACCTTTTTCTATATTAAGTCTACCCGTTTTTTTAAGTCCTCCAGTTTTGGAATTTCGAAAACACAAAATGATGAAATAAATACGCTCTGACAAATGAGTTATCTTTGACAAGCAATGAAGAGGAGTAAAATATTGCAGAGCTCGAAAATTTAAAGGGCACTAGCTAATACACAAATGAGGGTCTAGACTCTTGTATCAAAAATGTTCAAACATTAACAATAAAATGGCCGGTGAAGCTTTCTGGCTGCTTAAAGTACACTGGTGGACTCTAGACCAAGAATTTCAAGACCACTTTACCTGATACTACAACGACCACTTTACATGATACTACAACGACCATTTTACCTGATACTACAACGAGACAACTTGACCTGATACTAGACGACCACTTTACCTGATACTACAACGACCACCTTAACTGATACTACAACGACCACTATACCTGATACTACAACGACCACTTTACCTGATTCTACAACGACCACTTTAACTGATACTATAACGACCACTTTAGCTGATACTACAACGATCACTTTACCTGATACTACAACGACCACTTTACATAATACAGGAGTGATATTTTCTCAACGAATGAAGCCATGGACCTTAGCCTTCTTTGAACAACAATTAGAATATCAGATAATCACGTCTTGAATTCATTCCAGACCAGCATCTTTAATATGAAAGTGTAGTGTGATACTAGAATGTTGTTCCCTGTCTAACGACTAAGAGAGCTAGATCCTCTGACTTCACAGGACTAATGCACCACCACAGCCCTCCCCCACATTCAAAGGACTCATAGCATATAACAGAGAATGCAATTCATACGATGAAATGCAGGAAAATAAACTTACGATTTTTCCTCACAACAAACAAGATATCGCGTTGCCCCATAGCGTTTAGTGCACGACAAGTGTAATTGCCAAAATCTTCATTGCTTCGTATTTTCACAGCCAACACCCTGGCCGAGCCTAGCTGCGTGGTTTCTCCGTGGTACCAGGAATACATTACACGGGGGTAACCTTCGACAGGGCATTTCAATTCCAATTCTCCCATCTCTGCAACTTTCGTTATAATCTTCTTTGCAGGGTCATCGAGGTCTGCAAAACAAATCATCACGTGACTACCATAATTATCTCTATCATAGTGATAGCTTCTGGGTTTTACTGATTAATATGTAGTAGCTAGATGAGCTAGACTACCATTATAGATATTGTTCATTAGATAAAACTTGTTTTCATGTCGGGGTGAAAACATGTTTCCCGACATGAAAACAAGGACGCTAAGTAATTAAATAACAATAGGATGCTAAGTAATGGGACGCTAAACAAGTAATTAACCAAGATGTAAAAATAGTATCTTTTATCTTAATTTTATCACCTCTTGTAAATAAGTACTGCTGTAATTAGGAATTTTTTCATTGGTATAGTCTGTCTGATGAGTGCACAAGCACGAAAGTCAGAGTTACAGAAGAACATGTCTGTTTTTTAATGCGTTCATTCTGCCTTGTAATTGCTCTATACTAATGTATATTGAGCACTTTAGCCAGGATAGGCACTCTCTTCTCGTGTTAGAAGACAATAGATATATAGAAGAAGAACAATATAGAAGAAGAACTATATAGAAGAAGAACAATATAGAAGAAGAACTATATAGAAGAAGAACTATATAGAAGACAATAGATATAACTCACAGCGTACAGTGATGACGTCATCATTAGTAGCAGAGCGAAAAACGTTCTTCGCCTCGCAAACATAAGTACCGGCATCTCTAGGCTGAATCTTGGGAATGGTGTAAGTTATGCTTTTCGTGGCCTTTGCCATCTTCCTCGTAGCATCGTCTTGCTTCAAGAAGATGTCTGGAGTAGGTACGCCACTGGCTGAGCAAGTTATTTTCACGTTTCTTCCTTTCGCAACGTAAGCATCATTCTCTTTATTAATAGTGATGTTGACTTCTGGAGCAACTGAAAGTGTATAAATATAATATTAGTATAAGTATAAGTATAAGTATAAGTATAAGTATGAGTATAAATTGAGAATTGAAGAATATTAAAAGGAAAAATGGAAGGAAAATCAAAATTGATATTGGTACGATAATAGAAAAATGGTTGTCACTAAAAAGATACGGATCAGCCGAAAAGTCGAGAGAGATGTAGAATTCTTAATTGAGATGCAAAATCTTCGAGGCAAATTTCAGTTTTTAATGCAGAAACCTGTTAAGGCGAAGATTTCGTCACTCCAATCAGAGGAGTTGGACTAATAGTTCAAACATCAAGCTGTTATGATTAATTAGATAATAGTTATATGATTTTGACTTCTGGAGCAACTGCAAGGAAAATACATTAATTTAGGGACTGTTATTTGTGTTCCATGTTGGCAACAAACAGAAATTGGTTGGCTAATCTTTTATCTTTTTTCTGCCGTATTTGTAGGTTGATTGAAAATTATATTGTTCCTTGGAAAGTTTGGGGCTGAGAAATATTAGACAGGGATTGCCGAGTGGTTAGATCACTCGACCCTTGTTCAAAGGGTCCCGGGTTCGAAACCACATTCAGACCTGTCGAAAAGTGCGAGGAGAGAATTAGCCAGCTCTCTGTAATTCCAGGCAAAAAGGCAAAAGAAATCACGAGGTGTGGTCACATCGAGAGGAAGGACTAGGGTCGCTATGCTCGATTAGTTAACCTATTCAGCCCTTTGTGCTTAGCACATAAAACAATACCTCGCGAAGATAGTAAGCGTATTTAGATTTGCCTATCAACTATCAACTAATATTTGTACGAAAATTGTGACTAAATTACTTGAAATCAGAAACTCACAGCTCATCGTGGGGTAGTTAACTTTTTGATTGGTCTTCAGCGTGTCATTTCTATTTGATGCCCATCTGAGACGTATATAATGAACCGTCCCTTATAATATATATATATATATAGTATACCCGTATAGTATATAAAGCATTAAGTAATGTACCATACTATAGTACTACTTCCATCTTAACTGAAAAATTTAGCTTGTATTATCCACGTGAGTTATAAAAAAGAATTGTTCCTTAGAGGGGTGTGGAAGCTCTTTGCACAGTTTCATTCAATTTTTCTGACAAGTTAATACTTGAAGCTTATTTGATGAGGGTAAATATGAATTTTTTTGATGCATATGCAAGGGGAAAGGATATCCTAGAAATGATGTAACCTCTCGGGCAATTGGATCTCAGAATCCTTTCTTGAGACAGTTTGATTGGCTTGTACATGTTTTCAAGTTGAAGAGAACTATTTTTATTTTTGAGAACAGTTTCGTTCAATTTTTCTGACAAGTTAATTCGTGAAGGTCAACTTACACAGCCACACCCCGCTCACGACAGCTTCGTTAAATCGCACTTAAGACCCAACAGAGAATTTCGAGGGAATAAAGATGGATTATTGCGCAAATTGCCTTAAACATTGGACAGCCTATAGCCAGGATAACTCAAATCCACGATTTAAAAAGATTTGACAGCGTTAATGTTTTAACCTGTGGTGAATCATCGATGAAGTTTTCATTGCGGCCTGCAGAGCTACTGAAGTCTAGTTAATTATGGCTAAGCTTGGCTGCATTATCGGCATAGAAAACACTCTCGCTACAAATGTAGATTAGATTATTTATTATGCTGTGTGATTGAAAAACAGGAGATCGTTAGGACACAACTGGACTAATTGAGTTTAACTTGATTGAATTTCAATGACTTGTAATTACTCGTATCTTTGATTGACAGAGTTTTTAAATACATTTAGTCCCTGTGTTCTTGCGTTCCTATATTGACGATTCAATTCAATTGAAACACATCATAACTGTGTTTCGTATACTTACTACTTTTTAGGGCTACTTGAAGTCATCGAGGCCTACATTTAGGGCCAACCAGGCTAGGTCAAGGCAAAATGTAGCACTTCTGTAGGCTGAGCCACTGCAATATTCTGTTGCAGTTTTGACACCAAATGTACCCCAAACATTAATCTTAAATATTTCATAATCAAGAAGAGAATATTTGGCTAGATTTCCTTTGGAAGCAGTGCATTGATAGTTGAATGAAAATACGATAACAACCTCCGCAAGCTATTGGTTTACGAGTAAAGTACAAAGGGCCCATTGAATAGGTATTGAAAAGGACTATTTGAAGCAGTGCATTGATAGTTGATTGGCAATAACACGTTTACTTTTGATTGATTTTCGTTGATTGGCAATAACAAATTTATCTTAGTAAGGTATTGGTTTATGTGCTAAGCACAGAGGGCCCCTGAGTGACTATGACTAATCAGTCAGTGAATTGATAATTGATACCAAGGCCTAAAATAAGTGTGGTTCTGACTCACGTTGTGCTGTTGTAGATTAAAACTGTGGTTCTGCATTTGAAACAACGGTGGATTTGTAAATTGGGTCTATTTGATTATTGGATGGGTGTGGGACGGCAAAGATAACACACATAAAAAATGAAAAAAAGCGTCCTCAGTTAACTTTGCATGCATCTATCTGATATTTTTTCAATTTTCCATCTGGTAGGGTTTATTTTCTAACGTCCCTTTTTTTTACCTGGTTGAGTTTGTCCCTAACACCTCTCTTGAATGGGTTAGAACCTGCAATTTCACAAAAAATAATATTTCAAGCAATTTCATAGTGCTTCTCTTGATCTGGTGAAAAATCTAGCTATTGATAGTTGATTTTGTTTGTGCCACACTGAATCACGTGGTCATGATTCCTAACGGGGACCACCCCCATTTTTACATAATTGTCGATAGATATTTACAGGCTTTGATGGTTATGATGATGATGATATCCTGCTTCAATGGTTGACAAATGACGAAATAAGAAGAATGCAGAAAAATAAACTCACCAGCGACTATTACAGATGCCGTATGTTCCCCAATGTCGAAATAAGACGTTCCTTCGGCCTTGCAAGAGATCCTAAACGAGGATAAACTTCGAGGAACCGACTTTATGACCAATTTGAAAACCTTCAACGTTCTATGTATCTCTGTGATTTCATTAAACAGGGAACTCGAGTCACTCAAATCTTTCACTGTAGTTGTGTTATCTTTTGGATTGTAGGAGATGCTCCAGAGTTTTTTCAAAGCCATGTCGAGAGGAGGCGTGGAGACCGCGATGACAACAGTTTTGTACATCTCGGTGCCTGTGTAGTTCCATGTCAGGGTTAGCTTTTGGCCCGGGAAGCCGAGGTAGTTATTTCTTCCAGCCAGCGAGAATTTCTTCCCAGTGTTTGAAGCAGAGCATCCTTTATTTGCCAGGGATAAGAAGATGGTGATCGAAACTAGTGAGAAAAAGAAGTCGAAAATTGAAATATTGCTTAATTACAATTTTGTTTCTTTGTATTTTTATATCAAGGGGTGGTTATACGAAGGGAGGGGGGAGAATTGCAAAAGGGAGGAAAAGGGAGAATATAGAATGAGGGAGAAGGGATAAATATTCTGTTGTGGAAAGGAGAGCTGTATTTTTATCACGAGGGAAAGTAGAAATGGCAAAATTTTGAAGGGGAGAAAGGAGATTCAGACTCCACCGCCTGCTATATCATTTTGCATACAGTAAAAACTCACATACACAAAACTTAACGTGTTAATATAAGATCCAAATTACCTAAGTTAATAAAATAATAAGAGAGTAATTCAAAAATAAACCATGCTTATCATAAAAAGCTTAAGTATCTTAAAGAACTTTATCTTTCATTGTTCTTTCCCTCCTCTTGAAAGAATTTCGCAACGATTCTGAAAAGATTCAGGATATTTCTGTAGATTCACAATCATCGACGAACGATATGAAACAATATGAAACGAAGCGGAAACGATTTACAGCGAATATGAAACAGACTAAAGTGATTATGAAACATTTTCAAAGGATGTGATAACGCACTGAAATCTTTTATTAAATGATTGTTGAAATGAAATAGCAATGATAATAATTAATGGATGATTCTTTATGTAATTACATGATTTCAAAGGAAATTATCTTCTTTTTGTAAATAACAATTCGTTAGGTTTCATGTTCGTTCTCTTTTTAATGTACTACTGTGATAAGTGTTAGACATAGACACAAAGTTTCAGGTAGTTATTATGTTTCACTATGTATTCGTTATTCGTAAGGTTTTATGTTCTCTCTCTTTCTAACATACTACTCTGATAAGTGTTAAACATAAAGCTTCTCCCTGGTTATTTATTCATCTGTTTCACTTTGTTTCCGATTTTCTTCCAATCAACCTCTGGTATAACAAATCTATAAGTTTCTTTTTCATTCTCTTTCTAACGTACTACTCTGATGAGTATCAGAAGCACTCTTGTAGTTGTTTATTTATATGTTTTGCTATGTTTCCGATTTTCCTTGCTATGCTTCTCTGAGTACAACGATTCATTAGGTTTCATTTTGTTTCTCTTTTTGACACACTATTCTGATGATTGTCACATGCAAAGTATTAGTAGTTTTTATGTTTTGCTATGTTTTCAATTTTCCTCGCCATCTGTATGTTCTGTACTGATCAAAGACTGTTCTGACACACTACTCCGGTGAGTGTCACATGCAAAGTATTAGTAGTTATTATCTTTCGCTATGTTTCCGATTTTCCTTACAATACCCATCAATTAAACTCTTGTACTGATGACCAATTTCAGTCCACATCTGGGTATGACAATTCGTTATGTTTCATTTTCCTTCTCTTTATGACGTACTACTCCAACGCATATGCGACTAAAGCTTACACGGTTACTATATTTCGAGATTTCTAAAAGTTTTCCCGCTATTCTGAAATTACACGTAGAATACCAATAGACATATTGATTATCAGTAATAAAAACGATAAAAGAACACTTAACAACGCATGATAAAACGCAATCACTCACCAACACCATACGAACATAACTGGAAGAATGATAAACTCTGCTTTGAGCAGCAAGATTCTGACATTCTCGTGAAATCGTGAGCAGTCGATAAATTCGGATGACCATGAAACCAGATCAAAAATACAACGCGGTGCGCTCGAAGAGTTTCATCTCGAAGAATTAGTCCGTTACTTCGACCTGCTCCATACGCTACAGAAGAAAACTGAAAAATCCGAAGCGGTTTGGAAATCCTCTTTCGTGGTTTCTGTCGTGGGGATTAGGAGAATGTAGATATTTTTGTTGATGGTGAAACATTTGTACTCGACGCAGCTAGCGACGTTGTTTTATATTGTCTTGCATTGTTGTCAGGTTTACCAGATGTCCTCAACAGATGGGCCCGTATTTGGACTACCTGTGTGCGCAGATTTCCATAGGGCTTTCATTCAAGTCTCTTTCACGAAAGGATTTGCTTAGGCAGATGGGAACAGCATATGCAGGCTTAAAGGTTGACTAATGCCTTATCTACTAACATCTTGCATGTAACAAGGGAATCGCATGGGACGTAGTTAGGGGAAGGGTTACAAGGTTAAAGGGTAAGGTTGGGAGACTGATATGACTTATGAATATAGGGCAGTATCAAAGAGGGGCATGCTGATGGGCTTCGAGGGGTTCTTTCCCAAATTATTGATAGGGGCGTGACACTGACATAATCTCAATAGAATTGTTTGCTGGATCATTTTCTGCCAAAACCACAACATCAGCAAGTTAAATTTGATCAGAATTTTTAGCTCTAGAATTCAAAGTTTTAGAATACAAATGTCGAACCTTGATTAATACCAGCTCAAACCTTACGAGGTTAACGGTGAAATTTCTACCTTCTGAATTTAGAAGGGAATGGCTTCTCCATTACCCTCTATAATACCGTTGCCTAGACTGATATTACCAAAATATATGCTCTTATTGTAGACTAAAAAAACTTGCGGAGAAATATAACACCAGAGTGACGCATCATTATTGCATAATATCCCACTAAATCTAGGTTAAGTTTTTGGCTTCACGATGATATAGAATACATTAATATTGATTATGAACCATTGACCATGCTCTTAGAAAGATTTCCAGCAACAATAATCATAATGATCATAATAAAGTAATAACTCGGAAATCTGGGGGTGGCATGGGTGTCCTAGGGTAATAGCTCTAGAAGAGGACCCAAATCCACGTTATGAGCTCACATAGTCTAGAAATATAGCCCTCCAAACACGATACATCTTTTGGGGCACCATGTATACTGATAGCATTTACATCTCCTTATGAGTGAGAAATCACGGAACAGGCTTGTCGAGATAAACGTGTAGTTACCTGTTTATTTTCTGCCAATTAGTGTATACTGATAGCCTATCTATATATACTGAGAAGGCAATACTCAAAAAAGTCAACTCTCCATCTCGACAAGCCCATTTCATGGTTTACCACGCATCAAGAGATGTACGAATAAATCTATTCCTATTTCCATCATCTATATTGAATCAGGATTGAGAAAAACGAATAAGGCTTGTCGAGATGGAGAGTTTAGTTTCTTGAGTCTTGCTTTCCTCAGTATATTATATCGCTCTACTACAACGTACTGAGCACTGTCTCAGAGCCGGAATTACAGACTTTGATAGTACATTTACATCCACCGGGTGCACCGAAAAAAATTGTATTAACGTAAAGTTCTAAATCAAGTAATCCAATAATCCCCAGATGCACTTAAACGATGCGAAAAAGACTAAGCCGTAATTTGGAATTCTGTTTGATCGATTGCAAGTAAAGTGAGTTATCGAAGATGTATCTTAAAATATCACCTTTTCTTTGTTTTGAATCGAACTAGATTGATTTCAGTCTGTATTTTCATAAACATGAAAAGCACTTTCTTAAAGAATCCGTGATTCTTTTGCATTTGATTCAGTATATGGAACAGTGAAAGTTTGAAAATATTGCTTTGTTTATCGAATGATTTCAATCAAAAACTCCCTGATTAGTGCCAGAGCAGGAATGTTGTATTAGTTTTGAATGAAAGAAGCCACCGGAATTTTTCTTTTCGCAGACGCAAAGATTTTTATTATGATTTGATATCACAGTTGATATGGAAGCTAGAGTACTAACATAGAATCAAATTTTCCTAGTTAAACAATCAGTATTTTTGATTAAGGACACATCCCAAAAGGTATTCACGTTCAAAAACGAATAAATTTTCAACAAAGAATTTCTGAGATGATGGTTGGGATACCATCAGTTCTGTGGGAGGATACCATCAGCACTGTGGAGGTTGTTCAGTACTGTGAAGGGAGAACACAAGCAATATAGAGATAATACCCAAAGTGCATGCGGTTTCCCTCTACAGTACAGATGGTATCCCTCCACAGTACTAGTGGTATCACCTTAAAGTACTGATAGGATTCCTTAACAGTATTAAACAACTTCTTCAGTACTCAAAGGTATCCTTCCAAAGAACTGACGATATCTCCCCACAGTACTGAACATTCTCCACAGTACTGAAATCCTCCGCACTATTGATGGTATCCCTCAGAACACTGATGAAATCCCCTTACCATGGTTTTCCTCTACAGTACTAGTGGTATCACCTTAAAGCACTGATAGTATTCCTCGACCGTATTGAACAACTTCCACAGTACTAGAAGGTATCCTGATGATATCTACCTACAGTACTGAAAATTTTCTACATTACTGAATATCCTCCATAGTACTGATATTATCCCTCACATCATTGATGATATCCTTCTTAAAAGCACTGTGGATGTTGTACTGGAAGTGCTTGTGGTTTCCCTCCACAGTAATCATGGTTTTCCTCCACAGTACTGATGGTATCCCTCTACAGTACTAAATAACCTCAAAAGTACCGAACATGTCCTCCGCAGTACTGATAGCATCCTCCGCATTACTGAAAGCCCTTCCCACTGCACTCCAGAAGTTTCCCAGGGCGTTCATTCAGCACACAAAACAAAACAAATCGTCACGGAATACGACTCTGACCATTGGAATATTGTTTTCCCTTTAGAAGCTACTATGCTTACGCAATACGAATAAATAGCCATTAATATTAAATTTTGAAAAATTGAATTAGACATGCAACATATTTGAGAAATGAAGTTATTCATGATATGAAATCTCCCTTTGAAATATTCAGAAATAATGAGCAACAAGTGTAAACAATTTCACATCTGCGCATTTCCGTGCTTTTTTATATGAAAACAACACAGTTGGGGGCTTGTGCGAGAAATCGATTAAAGAATCCTCATTTTTCTTGCTTCGATTCTATCAGGTTCAGCTATGGGCAACTAATCGATGGATTGAGGCATATGGAATCCTACCTTTTTTGTAGATACCACTTGTTCTTGGGGGCTGAGTGGATCATTGAGAGTGTGATCTACTGTTTAACGTGCTTACAAGACTAAGACAGAGCCTCGTTTCAAGCATGAACTACACCACAAGATATAGTAGTACGAGGTTCTAGTGTATTTGGATGCTACTATCTGTGCTACAAAAGTTTCCTATATGAAATCTGCTGGAGCTCTGCCTTGGATCAACTGGGAAGGCTTACAGTGCCCGCCCTTGCAAACACCTGTGTATTTCTGTGGAGAATTTTCAGTACTGTGGGGGATATCATCAGTACACAAGAGGGCGTTGAATACTGTGAAGGGGGCAGGCCCGTAGGAAGCGGGGGGGCAGGGGGGGCATTTGCCCCCAAAATAATCCTAAAATTCAATTGTTCACAGCATGGTCCCTGGTCTTCCTTTTGTTCTCTAACAATGGTTGCCCCCCCCCCCCAATAATTCTACATTCCCAAGCTACAGCGCTGGAAGGGGGTATACCATCGGTACTGTGGAGAGATATCATCAAGTACTATGGAGGATGTTCAGTACTGTAGAGGATGCTCAATACTGTTTTGGGATGTTCAGTTCTTTGGGGGGGGGGATATCATATACGTACTGTGGAGGAACACCATACAGTACTTTGGAGGATGTTCAGTACTGTGGAGAGATACCATCAATACTTTGGGGGGTACCATCAGTAAAGTGGGGGAAACATCAGTACTGTGGAGGTAGTACCCAAAGTGCTTGTTGTTTCCCCACAGTATTGAATATCATCCACAATAATGATGATAACCCTCAAAAGTACAGATGATATCCCACTTCTTCCTGGGGCTGTTCTTACGTGGATTTGGGCCCCCTTCTTGGAAGTGGAGTTGGAAGTGGAGTTCCAAGTGATCACCCCCAGATTATTGTGTTTCCCCATTGAGCTATCACTTTATCATGACTGTTATGATCATTTGAAGAGCTAGAAAAATGTTTCTTCGAAT
This sequence comes from Pelagia noctiluca, assembly GCA_963924455.1. Taxonomy (NCBI): domain Eukaryota; kingdom Metazoa; phylum Cnidaria; class Scyphozoa; order Semaeostomeae; family Pelagiidae; genus Pelagia; species Pelagia noctiluca. The sequence continues at coordinate 13,728,478 of OZ004328.1, read as the reverse complement.
CGTTCTTGTTTCTTATAAAAAAGCTTGCTCTAACGTATGTAGGATTATTTATTATTCTCGCTTTGTGAAATTAATTGAGCGCCGAGAGCTTTCCTTATCTATGAAACAATACCTTTGTTGTTATTATTTTCGTACATTGATTAAATTCTGGAGCCTAGTTATGCTCCTAAGTGAAGATTTAGAAACAAATTACGGTGTTGTTTACGTAAAATCTAATTGATGTGTACGTTATGATCCTAGAGAGGGAAGCGAATGACTAGATTACTATGTGTAGTTTCACATCACTGAACGTCTGCTCTTTGCAAGGAAAGCACAAATCCCACAACTCAGAATCAGTACTTTCGAAGGGATACTATCAAGTACTGTGGATGTGGAGGAGACTTTCAATGTATACTCTGGAGCATACTCAGTACTATGGGGGATACCATCAGTATTGTGGAGGGTGCTAAGCACTGTGGAGGATACCATCAGTAAAAACTGTAAGATATTCAGTACTGTGGAGAATAAAAATTACTGTGGAGAATAAAAAGTACTGTGGGGGATACCATACAGTATTGTGGAGGATGTTCAGTTATGTGGAGAGATACCATCAGTAATGTCAAAAATCATATTCAGTAACATGGAGGATATTGATACCATTCAGTATTGTGAAGAATCTTCAGTACTTTGAAGTCATACCATCAGTGCTGTGGAGTGATACCATGAACAAGCGGATATCATCCAGTTCTGTAGGGGTATACCTGGATACAAATAGCACTGTGAATATTACCTTCACAGTTCTGATGATATCCTCCACAATACGGAACACCCTTACAGTACTGATGGTATCCTTATATTTCTAGATAGACGGAATTATTTCACTGCAAAGCAGAAGGCTTCTCTTGGTTTTTCAGTTGGAATCATCTATCCTTCAAATCAGCTGAAAAATGTATGGAATGGCGAATTTCTACCACTCCCTTATGACCCCTTCAGTACTGATGGATTCCTCCATAGTACTGATGGCATCCCCCCTAACCTAACCTAACCCTAACCCTAACTTTAACCCTTATCCTGACCCTAACCTTAACCCTTGCCCTAACCCTAACCCTTACTGGCCCTAACCCTCACCCTTACCCAGTAAGGGTTAGGGTTAAAGTTAAGCTCAGGCTTAGGGTTTGTCTTAGGGTAAGGGTTGAGTTAAAGGAATAAGATTAGGGTTTGGGTTGTGGTTAGAGTTAGGGCAAGCGTTTTGGGTTAGGGTTATCGTTAGAGTTAGGGCTAGCTAGACTAAGCATTAAGGTTAGGGTTAAGGTTAGGGTTAGCATAAGGGTTCAGTACTGAAACCCTTTGGTGTATTGTTTTGGATTGTTAACCAAATACTTTCACTGATTGTGCCACTAAAGTATCAGAACCCAGTTCCCATCTTGTTTGTGAGGTCAATGGAACTGCAATAAGAATTATTTATGCATAGCGTACTTACAATCCGAAAGCAAGTAAGCAACACATTGTAGATAAAAGTACCGTATTGACAATAGATTTGTGAAAAACACTCATAGGACTGGAATAGCTTGCTCAGGAATCTCATTGCATTTCAATAACTTAATCTAGTTCTTCGATTCTTAATTTTTGTGAATTACGTTATCTCTGGCAAGCAAGAAAGTAGTTTTATCCGGCTTACTGCAGCTGTTAGTAGTAAATCTCTTTGTTAATATTAATGGCCTTCAAACTTCATTTCAAGATATTCAGCGTCAATTATTCATGTTGAAAATCCGCCAAAAGCCGCTCAAGCAAAACCGACAATGCCATTCCAATAGAACAAAGTTTCAAGGTGGTCAGATGGTGTAACCCTTTTGCTACGCCCATATATCTATCTTGTGTCGCTTACTCTAAATTTCATTCTCAAAAGTCACACAAACCGGAAGCATAGTGAAATGAAGTACGGTATACTCATAATACAACTGTCTATGATCAGTAGAGGATAGCTTCAAGCAGGAAGATAGGAGATACAACAAAAGTCGGACACCACTGATCAGAGTAGTACATCAGATTAGTCTTTTATCAGAACTTCAGGAGAGCCAGAAAACAGGGGATATAGCCACACATGATAACTGAAGCTATCGCTATCTGTCTTTCTGTCACAGTCACTATAGTAGTGCATCGGAGCATTCTTTGATCGGTACAGAACTTGAGGATGGGGAAGAAAATTAAGGCATAAGTGAAACATAATAACAGCTTAAGCTTGTGGTTAGAGCCTCATTGAAGTAGTACGTCAGAGCAGTCTGTAATCAGTAACACAAACAGAACTAGCAACAAAATAGGAAACACAGCAAAACATCAGAGCTGGATCAAGCACTCGCACAAATCCAGCACTAACAACACACACATCAAGGGATAATTTAAGAGAAAGAGGGTATCATCAAGCTAATGGTATCATTTTTCTACCAAAATAGGGTGAGCGTACCCTTGGATCCGGCCCTGAAACATAACAAAATACTGAAGCTTGCTCTCAATACATTAGCCTCTTAGCAAAAATGGGGGTTTGATCAGAAAATTGTGAACAATTTCTAATGACCAATATACTCAAAACCAAAAACTTTCAGCAGCATTCATTTGTCATGTATCATTAGTAGATGCTTTTAAACTATTATGAAATACCAATGTAGTTCACTTCAGACGACCTGGCAACATATAAATTGAAAAACTTTTCTATCATTGGCAGCATGCAGCCCAAGCCATAGTGCCTTGAAAACTTTAATAAAAGGGCGTGGTCCAATCTAGCCACACCCTTTTCTCGGCAATTTGATGGCTTTTGCCCCTCCCCAGGTATACATATGTTCCCATAGATCCCTACTTTTTTGCATTTTCTCTCTTGATATCCAAAAAAAAATTCGAGTGCTCCCTAAAATGTTTTCTCTCAATGGTTATTTCGCTTACTGCGACCTTTTTGATGCCTATAAACATTTTGCTTGCTCCCAAAAACCCTAGCTACTTCAAACAATTACAATAATCAATAATCAAAATAAAGCAGCATCTCCCTGTCTCCCTAAGAATTATCGAATTGAAAGCATTCTCCGTGAGTTGGGTTTCAATGATTTCACTATCATATTGTGAGAGCATCATTGCATCAAGTAACGAAAAAGCAACTTTATAACAGGAGACTCAATTGGAGATTTAATTCAAATTTTTAAGAGCCTTAGCGTAGCCTGCTTCAGCGTCGTTACTAAATAATGAAACGAGTAGAAACGAAAAGGAAACGGGTAGAAACGAGTAGAAAACAGGCAAATATACTCTTCCTTATGTGTGGCACTATATCTAATAAACTTTCTAAATTCCAAACAATGTTTACTCGTTTCCAACCCTTTTCTACTTGTTTTCTTCTCGTCTCTACTCGTTTCATGTCTCCGAAGATCTGGCAGCATAGAAATTGGAAAAGTTTTCCATATTTGGGAGTAGCCAAAGCCATTAACTGTGCCTTGATAAGCACAGTAAAAGGGTGTGAAATAACGAAAAAGCAACTCCAATGGGATTTAATCTAAAATTGAAAGAGCCTTAGACAGTTTCATTATCGTTGCTAAAACATGAAACGAGCAGAGACGAGTAGAAACGATTAGAAACGAAAAGGAAACGGACAGAAACGAGGAGAAAACAGGCAGTGGTTGCTGGAGGGACTTTAGCTATCCCTAATAGACCTTCTAATTTCCAAATAATGTTTACTTGTTTCCAACCCGTCTCTACTCGTTTTCTTCTTATCTCTACTAGTTTCATGTTTTAGTTAATGCCCTGTTTCGCATGATGCAACACCAAGCAACACAAAAAGGCGTGGGGCAACGCTTACTGCGTTATTGCAAAACAAAATCCAACATCTGGCGAAGCATCTTAATAAGCTGATCAACATTATAGAAAGGAAGATAAAACAGGCGAATGGAGGTCAAAACGATCTCTGAACAGAAGCCATATTCGAAACAATGGAATCAGGTGTGTTACTTAAAACGTGAAATCAGCTTTAGCTGCAAAGAAATGGCAGAGCTAAATACAAAGCTTTTTTGATAAAAGAGAGAAAAGAAAGCTAATTAGAAGGACAAAGCATTTGATTTGCACCTTGCCACTAAATGGTAAGTCTTCATTTTGATCTGATAATTTTAAGCCAATCCGATGTCAGGTGGCGGCTGGGTTTAGCGCAGAGCTGTGATTGGTCGACTAGAAGATTGTAGAGCTGTGATTGGTCGATAAGAAGATTGTAGAGCTGTGATTGGTCGATAAGCAGAAGAGCGTTACTGGCCAAGAACCTTGAAAATCACCTTGATTACCTTATTTTTCAGGCAAGTTTGAAGACTAGTTAAGACAGGGCAATAAGAATAGTATTTCAGAACCTAGGGGGCACATACATAGCATAATTGATAGGCAGGGGATGTACCAACCTGACATCAAAAAAGGCCCAATTTCTATATCAATTTGTGGTCCTTTCTGAAAAATACAGTTCCTTTCCCTTACGGAATATTTAGAGTTTCCCCCTTCTCTCTGCTTTTAAATTCTTCCTTTGCTTCGTAAAATTTCGACAATGTCCCCTACGTAAAACTAGCACCAGTATTTCTACAGCGATTTTCCAGTTTAGACTGGGAATGAAACAAATGCATTTTAAGGGTAATTTTCTAAGTAGTCGCTACTTATGTCTTTTTGGCTTCGACAGGGTTGAAAGAGTTTCCTAGGATTCAAGAAGTTGATTAGCCCTTATTTCAGGGGGTTCATTTGGTTTTACACTGCTACAAAAAATTGGTACCACTTGGGAATTATTTTGCACTCCACCACTACCTCGAAGTTTTACAAAATACCTTTCCCAGATTTGAAGCTGGCTTCCTGAATTCAATGATTCAAGTCCCAATAGAAAGATGATCGAATCAATAAATATTTTCTAATGAAATTAAACAGCAAGATTCTTCGCACTAGATAAATTAGTTACACAGTCTAAGTAATAAAACATACAACAACATATCAGCTATACACTCTAGTCATGCCGTAATGATTCGAAGAAGCCCCAATGAGGAATTCTTAACGCTACAAGAAATGGGTCATTAGGCCTAGAAATGGGTCATTAGGCCCTCTTCCATGTCAAGTAAAACGATTTTAGTCTGACACTCATCGGAGTCGTACGTTAGTAAAGTCTTTGATCGGTACAGAACTTTGGGATGGCGAGAAACAGAAACATATTCAGAAACATGGCAAAACATTATGGCTACTAAAGTTTCTTTTCTGACACCTATCAGAGTATTACGCCAGAACTTTCTTTGATCGGTGCAGAACTCGAGAAATTGATGAAATTGTCCATATAAAAAAGGTAAGCCATATTTCATTAATGATGCTCTGAGCCCAACATGTCTTTCAAAACTATATTTGAAAGGAGTACTTAACCTTAAAATGTTTTTGAAAACTTAAAAGAAGAACTAATGGATAATCAACATCAACAAATTCAGTTCCTGCCTTATCGATCTACAGCTTTATACATCCTTCATTTCTTTCTCGTTGCAGCAAATATTTTCATAATAAATGGTTTTTTTGATAAAAATTTAGATTAAGGGGAGGGACCTATCAACACAAAGAACCCAGGAACTTGGAAATACACATCGATCAACTACCTGTCATATTACTAAAACCCATTTCTTTTCTTATCTCGTGTATTGCAAATAAGAGGTTAAGTGTTTTCTTTATACAGGGCAAGCAATCTATGCATCAAGTTTGACCCTTGTTGGATGAATAAAAATGGAAATGAAAAACAAATAAAATATGAAATAGAAATGAATTATGAAATAGAAATGAAATAGAGATGAATGAGAAAATTCAAACTGAAATTGATGTATTCGTGAGGGGGCTTTTTCAACAGGGGGCTGCATCGAATCACTACGGTTATGAAATCATAAAATACCAAAAATAATCACAACCTAAGAAGTGACCCTTGTATTCACAGGATTGCGCCCTAAGAATACTCGGATGATTCTGTTAAAACTCAGAAAGAGGCTGGCCTCGATCACGGCATATTTAAACGAACTGTTAAAATGATATTTCTACACTTCTTCTAGATGCTAAAATGTAACATAACATAATTAACATAAACATAACTCTCGCGATTCAACTTTTCCTACTGTACATCAAATAGAAAATTAATGTATCTGGTTAGATGTAGATGCAATGCAGTTGTCTGAATCAAAACAGCATATTCGGTGCTAAAAATTTTCAACAGCCGGCGTGAATTTAAAATCTGGACTGCCATTTTCAAGGCAATATCTTCAGGCAGAAGCATTAAACAATAAACACACAATGAACTCAAAGTTTCGATGAACTGTGTGCTGCCATGCCCCGTGGGAGACCCTAGATTTCTAAGTGCTACAAGCCAAGAGAGTTCCTTGAGGAGAGAAATTAAGTCAAACTGTTTATGATTTTTCCTCCTTTAATGGATCCATACTATTTAAAATTCGGTGTCATGTTTTGAACGTCTCAGCCTGGCAAAATACTCCCATCGTAAACTTGATATTTATTCTGAAAAGTCGAGGTGCACCGAAAACGGAACAAAAACTGATATTTTTTATCATCAATAAGAAAGTGCTTGAACTTTAACGCGAATAATTCGATAAGCGTTTTCGCAACGTTCCTGCATCTTAAGAAATTAGAGGGACGAATTTAATAACATTTGTTTCCTTTCTGGCATGCACAATGCCTTTTACAACTTAAACAGCTATTGCGGGTACTGATGATACCCCTTCGTCAGACAAAAGAGCTCTTAAGGCCCTACGAAACATTTATTACTATTTGTTTCCTTTCTGGCACGCACAATTACTTCAAACCTATAATATCTATTAAGGGTACTGCTACAAACCTTATGTGAGACAAAATAGCTAACAAACGTGTTGACCTTGTGCCTCGTCTATACTGGGCCTTAGGGTCAGGCTATCGATTATCTACCTAATGGTTAATCTTAAAACTACGTTTTAACAAGTAGTGCTTTCAAAGCTACTTTGTGGCCAACGCACTTAATAGTGGTCTTTATAAATCTAACTGGGCTTTAGGCAGCGCTCATAGTGCTAAAAAGATTTTTGTGCCACTTTTGTACCACTTTTGGGCCACGTTTATATCCCAGGTAGTGCACACTACATATATTCCTTATTCCTATTCTTTAAAATCAATTCACCATTGCTCTGCACACAATGTCTGTAATGGGCTAAAATCTTCAACTTTTGACTCTATAAAACATAAATTATAAATATATATATACCTTAAGCATCTTCAGTCGTAAAGGGATACAGGAGCACCTCTTACTCAATCATTTCTCTCCAATTTGAACGCAGTAACATCTAATTTAGTGAGAATGCTATGAGTGAGCATAGGCCGAAAGTTAGGAATGAAAGCACGGATCTTGTACTGGAGCTTCGGACAGTTCTTTCGTCTGCAGTTTTCTTCTGGGGTGTCTTCTCTTCCTCCTTTTCATCCACGACTGGAAAAATAAAGATTTACAAATTAATATTTGAGCTTCAGAATATGTAGCCTGCATGTAGACGCGATTGGCTTCCTGAAGTCGAATAAAGTTGAATGGAAAATTGAAGATTTTTAAATGGAAAATTGAAGATTTATAAATTTATAAACTCATTTTTGAGCTTCAGAATATGTAGCCTATGTGTAGAAGCGATTGGCTTCCTGAAGTAGAATTAAGTTGAATGGAAAATTGAAGATTTAGGCCAAGTAGAAAATTCATTCAATTCGATTTCAGAAAACAAGCTAAGATTCCACACAGACTACAGAATAGAGGATAGTGAAATTAGGAAACATAGTAAAACAAAAGAACTATACTGGACCTACTGTCTTTATTTTAACTACAGTAGAATCCCGAACATGCGATAACTCGAACTCTCGCCAATTCGAACAGATTTGGCATTCCCCTTGAACCTTATCAATGCTATGAAGAGCCTCGATAACTCGAACTTTCGATAACTCGAACTATTTTGAACGTCCCTTGCTTGTTCGAGTTATCGGGATTCTACTGTATTCTATGGGGTTCTAAATGATCAGATCCCGTTAAATTTACTTTTTAGAACCCCAATCAGACCATTTTATTCTCCCTGGCAAGGATTAACAAAAATTTGTATTGAATCAGAGCTTCGTGAAATTTCTATCGCCAGTTTAACAGACGAAAAATACAGCATACTGTATTTCAAACTGTTGCTTTATTAAATGTCAAAGTGGTGATGACTATCATGTACAATATCGTGTTAGAAACAGCCTTGGTAAGATTGAATGTATTTATGTTACCCTACTAAATATCACAGGCTTGTCATGATTTATGGTGACTATCATTTCAAATATTACCAAAAATAGCCTTGATATGACCAAATCTATTTACGTTGCCTTACTAAATATCAAAGGCTTGTCATGATAAGTGGTGACTATCATATCAAAAATTGTGTCAGAAACAGCCTTGGTAAGTTCAAATGTATTTACGTTGCCATACAAGAATGGACACTCGAAAACAAATATATTTTTCTGTGACTCTGAGTTTCCTGATAACGGCTGTACAAATGAAAAGAGAAGAAAACACGTCTGTTTTTTGACAGTCAATGCTACTATATATCTTTGCTATATATCTATGCTCTATACCTATCTATCTATACCTATCCCTAGCGTATATCGAGCACTTTAGCCAAGATGGGCACGCTAGTTCTCTAGTGAAATGTTGCTCCACTAAATATCAAAGGCTTGTCATGATAAGTGGTGACTATCATGTCAAATATTGCAAAAATAATCCAAACAGTAATGCAAGATGGTAGAATCAATTGGAAAGTTGTCCATTGAAGTTGTTTAATGATTTTTCAAACCATAAAAAACTCATGAATAACTTACTGAGCTCCTCCACAGCAAATATAACCGTCTCCTTCCCAGCGTCATTTTCAGCTCTACAAGTGTAGTTGCCAAACTTCGCTTTGCTATTCAAATGCACTTCTGGTTTCTCTTTGGTGAAAAGAAGCTTCTTGTTCTTATACCAAGCAATTTTAGGCTTTGGGTTTCCTTCGATATGGCACGTTAGTGTTGTTTTCTCGTTTATTTTCGCCAGAATCTTTTTCACTGGAATAATTTTCTTGATATCTTAAAAAAGAAGCAAATTGAATAGGTGTCATATAAACTTCTTAGAATAGCTGTAGATTGTGGAGGATGTTCAGTACTGTGGAGGATACCATCAGAACATGTAGAGTATATTCAGAACTGTTGAGGAATATCATCAGTACTCTGGGAAGATATCATCGGTACTGTGGAGGAAAACTAGAGGCACTGTGGAGGGATGCCATTTGTACTGTGAAGGAATACCATCAGTACTGTGGAGGGATACCATCAGTACTGTGGGGGATATTCAGTACTGTGGAAGGATACCATCAGAACATGTAGAGTATATTCAGTACTGTTGAGGAATATCATCAGAACTGTGGGAAGATATCATCAGTACTGTGGAGGAATACCATCAGTGCTGTGGTAAGATATCATCAGTACTGTAGAGGAATATCATCAGTGCTGTGTAGGGGTGCCATCAGTACTGTGTGGGATATTCAGTACTGTGGAGGGATACCATCAGAGCTATGAAAGGAAACCAGGAGCACTGTGAAGGTAATACCCACAGTGCGTGTGCTTTCTGCCAAGAGTACTAAACATTCTCAACATCCTCAATAGTACTGATGTTATTCCCAAATGTACTGATAACATATCCTTACAGTACAATATAACATCCCCCATGATACTGATCATCCTTCATAGTACTGCACACAGACGTTCCACCGGGTGTTAATTATTCTCCCTGTTCAGGAGATGAACTCGAGCATTAGTCTTGGATTTGAGACTTTTCTGGGGCATATCAAAATAGGTGAAGCGCACCAGTGGGAAATTTTGAAACAACTTAACAGAATGAAGGGTATACATGCATCAGGCAATCGCTTGGAACGCAATTTGTGAGCATTATCAACATCTTAACAAGAAATAGCATATCAGCAAAATCTAGCAATCATTACAGGCAGCCTCTTACATACCTAAATAAAATTTAAGAAAATAACTCGTACTTACATATTTCTGTAATTCTGTATTCGACTTTTCGTGTTCCAACAACATTCACACCTTTGCACTCATACAAACCAAACTGGTTTTTGTCTTTTAGAGATAGTGACAAAGTTTTCTTGTCAGAAATAGTCTTGCCATCTTTAGACCACGAATATGTAGGAGTTGGAACGCCATTGATGGGACATGTCAATGAAAGTTGGGCTTGAATCTGAGCGTTTAGATTGCTTTTGAATGATCCATCAATTTCAATATCTAAAAGCAAAAGTATCAATGTATCACTAGATGTCATGCCAAACCCCTAATAAAGATGCCATATTTGACACAAGGTGTGTGCGTATTGCAAGTTTTTAGCGATCCGTTACAATACAGCAGTGAAAAATCTAACTTTGTTTGAGAGAAAGAGGGAGTAGGTCATGAAAGCTAATAATTTGTAATTAAGAAAATACAGGGATACCTAGAGGTCTAAAAATCAGGACCACTAGGACCGATGGTTGCAGGCACATAATTCTATTGCAGGCTTATTTAGGTATATTTCATTGCAGGCACATGCGTGGATATATTTCCCCACAAAGGCATTCAGGTTTTATAGGACACTCTGCAAGTACATTTTCCTCCAAGTTTCTTCAAGGTTTCTTACCTCTGGCAATACCCCTAAGTAATAGGCAATGTAAACTAATAGGGGTCAATTGCTGGGGTGCAGCAAGAAAAGTAGGCCTAAATTAACTCAACAGCCTGAATAAGCATACAAAAACTAGAAACTAAACAATAAAATACAGCGATGCGATACCCCCAAGTTATGAGCAATAAACTAAGAGGGGTCAATTGTCGGTATACGGCATAAAAAGTAGACCTAAATCAGCTCAATAGCTTTCAAAAGCCTACTTATAAAAGACATAAACAATGAAACACGAAGTCTGTGAGTCAGTTTGCCATGAAAGTCCTCAATACAAAGAGTAAAGCTATATTCACAGGAATATATTTATCTGTACATCTCCTGCTCAGTGGGTAGCCACGAAACAGGCTTGTCGAGATGGAAAGTTTTGCCTTCTCTTTTCTTCCTAGTGTAAACAAAAAAACACTGATCTTGGAAAGACTCAACTTACATTTAACGGTTATGCTAGCATTTTGCACCACTTCTCCGACTGTGTTCTTTGCACTACACGAGTAAACACCAGCATCGGATGGTTCAACATTTGAGATGGAAAACTCAATCTTCCCATCGCCAACACCAAGAGAGGTCAACTCTTTGCCTGTTAATTTCTGCAAACGAACTCGAGGAACGGGAAGTCCTGCAGCAACACATGACAAATGGACTTGACCCCCTTTCACAACATGATCTTCGTTCTTTTTCACGATTATCTTTACCGTTGGTGCCTCTGCAAAAAGAAAAGACATTATTCAGTGTAATTCGATGAAAACACGAAATAAAACCAAAGAACAATACAAACAGGGGCCTTAAAAAAACACACACGGATGGGTCATGTGATGTGCTATAATTCAATTCAACCAGCCTTGAAAATTCTCTTCTGGCACACGTATCTTAAATTGGGTTTGCTGGGCCTAAAGCTCTGCTCATCACAAAACATTGTTAGTTACTTCTTCAAGATTTTTTAATAAGGGCAAGAATATAATAAATACTTGATTGGTATAGTCTGTCTGTAGAGATTGGGATAGTCTGCCTGATGAGTGCGTGAGCACGAAACTCGGAGTTACAGAAGAATATGTCTACTTTTTAACGCGTTCATTCTGCCTTATAACTGCCCTATACTAATGTATATTGAGCACTTTAGCCAGGATAGGCACTCTCTTCTCGTGTTAGATGTAATAAATACTTGATTTGCTTTCACTTTCAAACTTAAAAGGATTTTTTGAAACGAATATGATTCACCGAGATTCAACAGCTTGTGATTAGCCATAGAAAGTTGTTCAAAGTTTTTAATTGATCTGAGTTACTACGCAACATGCAAATTACCCAACCAGTAATGTGTGCCTTTAAGAAGTCAGAATGCAAAATGATATTGGTCTTTCTAAAGAAGAACAACTAAGAATATTTTGTACACGCGCAGATAACACAAGAGCTCCATTTGCAAAATAGTTGTCCTTTGCATCCTTCTTTCAAAAGACCCCTATCATTTTTCACAAATCTAGAGGCCTCATAGCACAGAAAACAATTAAAGTATAATTGGAAATAAAATAATAATGGGATATCTCTTGATAACCAAGAAATCTTTTATGTTCCGCCACTAAACATGTGTGATAAAATGAAAGAACAATAAAATCAGATAAAATTTGTTATAAGATTAAAATGTGCACCCAAAACATAAAATTCTTCGGACACTTCAAAGATTGAATATCATAACCAGTAGAAATATTTCAAGCCAGGAGCTTTGATCTATTGAAATAAGCTTGAAAACCTTTCTACCTTGCAAATTATGTTTTGGACCACCCCTTTGCCACTAATTTTCCAAAAAACCTTTTTCGGTTGCAGATAAAACATCTACGAATAACGTACAATCAGAAACCAACTCCATCCCACTAATCTCAAAATACTGCATGAAGCATACTGTTGTTTTTTTGAGTCCAATTTTCGAAGCCAATTGTTTCAGCTTGTCGTTGACCACCCAATATGGTTGCTAAAGAAATTATATTGACTTGATTCTTTGCTGAACATTGTTGCCCAAATATTCAGCCTCTTGCTGATTTTTCAGAACACTCCAAAAATCATCAAAGAAAGAAGCACGTTCCTGTAGAATTTGAATGTATTTAATTGTGCCATCCAATATGGCTGCCAATGACTTCATTTTAAAATGACATATGATGCTCGATCCAGTTTTTATTTTGAGATCAGCGCTCGATCCCAATATATAGTTTAAAAATCTGTCCCCCCGGGTTCGATGTACTCAGGAACGGGAGGAGAACAAGTTGCTCTTTAAAAACATAAACAACGAAAATCAACTTACGTTTAACCGTAATACTGCTACTTTCCTTGACTTCTCCCACCATATTCTTGGCACTACACGTGTACATTCCAGCATCAGACAATTTCAGTTTCGCAATGGTGTACGTGATATTTCCACTACCTGTACTGAGTGACGTCACGTTTTTACCCACAAGCCTCTGCAGGTGTACTTGGGGAATTGGCAGTCCAGTAGAGACACAGGACAAGTGAACCTTGCCACCCTCCACCGCGTGTTCGTTGTTCTCCTTTCGAATGTTAATCTTGACCGTTGGAGCCTCTGGAAATAGAAAACATGAGTTCAGTATTGAACAGTCTGTGAACGGTACAGGAGTTGAACAGTCTTACCTTAAAATTAGATCAATATATGGGTTTCAACACAGAATAAAAATGTTTTTCCGAAATCCTCACAGATACCGAGTAAAAATTCTAATAAGGCCCTGAAGGGTTCATATAATTTTTGAGGTTTAAGAGGGGGGTTATTAGAGTGGGTGCTTTTTGAAGAGGGTTTAGAAAAGAAATACCTCACTCTCAAGCATGTCAAGCTAGAAATTCGCAATATTACTATGGAATACACCCATTAGTTATCCCTAACTCATAACATTTTACTCTTCTTACAATGTCTTTATTGTATGAAGATGACGGGATGCTTACAAGAGAAGGGGCCTTATAGAGCTTTTACGATGGAAAGGAATGCAAATGAGGCTGCAAGCTCTCGTTCACTCGGCTGCTGCATCAAAGAGGCAAATTTTTAATTTATTTTGTATCATTCAAAGGGAGGTTCTCCTGCAAATCCACCGTTATGCAATGAACATTCCCTGTCTGTAGTAATTATCAAGGAATAATCAAATAATTGGGACATAGAAAAATGTCGTAATTTTCGTGGGAACTTATAGAAATGTTAAGATTCCAATTGTGTCCATCCAACTTTCATAGCATTCGCCTCATATTGTACCCCCCCCAAATGAAACTTGTTTTCTAACTTGTCACGACATATGGAATTTCGAGCAATGAAGTCTGTTAAAAAATGTCAAATCGACCTGCAGAAAATGCGTTTAAGATTGATTGCAAAACGGGTTTTGTCTGCTTCTCCCTGTTTTAGTCCTTTACACAATCGACAAAACGCTATGGACGGTTGGAATTTACTTAAACACAGAAAACAGTCTGAGATGCTTCAATGTAGTCACCTGCTAAGAGAATGTAGTTCGTCAATTTGACTAGACGGATGAAAGAAATACGGCAGACACGAATCATGAATAAAACAAATGTTTATGACACGTTGAAATAGGTCTGTGAGAGATGGCTGACTAATCACCTACCCACTTCATTGGGTTATTGGATAATATTGTTGGATGGTTTGAAAATTATGGCTGCAAATTCGTTTAAAATCATGGCTGCAAATTTGTTTGAAATTATGGCTGCAAATTTATTTAAAATTATGGCTGCAAATTCATTTAAAATTATGGCTGCAAATTTGTTTGAAATTCGTTCAAATAATCTAAAGTGAAGTTTCTATAATGATATTAAATAATTTGATCAAAATGTTGCGAATTATTCCATAATTTGAGGTGAAGCAGGATTTTGAAAATCAATCGAGATAATTAGAGAGGATGAAAAATGACCCAAGCGGGACTCGAACCAACGACCAATCAATATTGATTGGTAGGGCTTTTAACTTTTTTTAGCGTCGTTGCTCTACCAACTAAGATATCAGTAAGCTTAGTTGGTAGGGCTTGATCCCAGTTGGTGGGGAAATGACATGCCTAGTCAGTGGTCCGGGGTTCGAGTCCTACTTGGCAGAGTAAGGAAAACATTACGGTCACACGGTCATTGACTGGAGGAAGGTTAGATAAAACGGGAAAATGGAGGAAGGACTTAGAAATATCTATGTTTAATTGCATTTTTAAGTGGTGAACTATAGCTGCACTACAGTCTTTTAGCCGGAGGAAGGTTGAAGACTCTACTGAACTCTGTTGCTTGGGTCAATTTTAACCCGAGCGTGGCCGAGTGGTTAAGGCGTCTGACTCGTAAACCAAGGGTCAAGCGAGCCCGGGTCGACCAGTACCATGTGAGGGAAATCTGGTAGCTGCAGCAGGTAGTTGCAGCGGACTGATGTTAAAAAATCCATGGCCCCTGCTGGAAATAAGTCTCTCAGACTTTTGCAGGCTAGCCACGTTAAATATGAATACCTACCTACCTAATTTTAACCCTTAAAAACTATCTAGATCCATTCCATAATAGTTGTAAAATTTGAGATGGTGTTAAACAGCTTATCTAATTCAAACTTAATTCTTATTCAAGGCGGTTCTTCTTTGTGAAAACAAACCTTGTCCATTGTGAAAACTTGGTGTGTGTTATTCAAGCCATAGATAAGAATTGATTGGAACTAGTTTCCATGAGAATTTTTGATTGAGGCAATTAGAGTTTCCATGACAATTCCATGGAAACTAACCAAGACAAAGCCATACCTGTAGCCAGTTAGACTGTCTAGCTCAAGGGGATCCTACGAGTGCAAGTCCTTGGAACCCCGAGCAAATAAGAGTGTCAAAGGGCCCCCAGCAATATGTGCTACGGTGGGAAGGGACCATACAGGGATTACCCTGTTTCAAGGAAATCCTTTTATGGGACAGGGTTAAGGTGTGGAGTTCTCAACTTTTCAGCACACCGCATTAGGATCTAAATAACTGGGGCAATAACTTTGGCCCCCAGTTATTTTCACCTTGCACTCCCCAGCAGAAATCTAACTCAGTAAATAATTTTATTGTGGGGGTCTTTTATTGTTTGGTGTTTAAGCACTGTTGTGGCAGGATTAAGGTACATCGTGATAACAACCAGTGACAATTATCCACCCCAGTAGAGATAACCATGAAAACTACCTCAAAATACAAAACGCCACTAACCTGCCAGTCCAACAGTTGCAAATCCCTCACGAATATCGAACAGCGACACGGATATTTTACATCCAAATCGGAACTTTGTGATGTTCTTGGGAACAGAGTTTATGATAAGATGGGCGCTGTACTTCCCATCAATCTTCACCTGTGTGGCCTTATTGAAAATATAATATTCATTGTTCTTTGGAATGGAAAACTGCTCACTCTTGTAATCAGAGCCAGGAAATGTAATAGTCCATAATTTATTGACTGTCCCTTGAGTTAGATCAGATGTGACGGTGAAAGTCACAGATACCGGCGCACTAGTAGCTTGGTAGGACCAGGTCAGTGTCACACTTTGTCCAGGAACAGCAACATAAGAAGACTTTCCTTTTAAACCATTTGATGTGGCTTCAATGAAGAAGTCTCTCTGATTTGATAGCAGACTTATCAAGCCTGAAATGAAAAAGATTGACCATCATTCATCTAGTTTTCAGTATGGTGGGCAGCATTCCAAATCCCCTGAAAAGGTCTTTTGGTCAAATTTTCACCCCATATGATGTTTGCTGTGCAATAGTGTAGGGGGATGCTCATTGGTTTTGGGGTTATCTATCTCTGAGAAAGGCGAAGGATTTTTAGTATTATGGGGTACTACCTCTGAGTAGTATGGGATGTTCAGTACTGGAGCATCTCAGAGTAGTCTAGATCTGGATGGTTATTGATATAATAGGGTCGTTTCAGAATAGTGAAAGAATGTGCAGTATTGTGGGGGGGGGGGGGGGTCAAGCTGCACACACATTGTAGGGGCTGATTCTCCATTCATATGTATGTGCTTGAAATACTAAGCTTGCATTGATTCTCAAATCACAGCTGACACGAAACCTGATTTCTACCGTGACCCTGAAAAGAAGGTTAAGATGGGCGCAAATTCTTTTACGGTAATGTATCAAGAAAAAGAATGTGGGATAACCAGTTTGAAATTAAGCTAGAGCCTTTAGTACCACATCTTTAGTACTAATTCTTTAATTCAAAGCTGGCTAAGAATGATAGCAAGAATTGCTAACTAAGGTAAGGCCAACCCTGGTACAGATATGCACTGGTTCACTAATTGAAGAGCAATTTATGTATGAAGTCTTGTATGAAAAATTTGCTGATGCAAAAACGGAAAGAAAAATGAATAAAAACAAAGTGATAAGACAAGAATAAACCATTCTTTACGCGTTTTGATAAAAATATCTTCTTTGATAACTTGATACAAAGAAATTTGACTCTGGTATTAGTAACAACAAAGAGTACATTCATGATATATCAGATGGTCAGTCTCTAGCTAGCTAATCAATCTCTTTTGTAGAGCTTCTCATGCAGATGGGGTATAAAGCAAGCTACAAATGATCAGACTGCAGTCAATAAGCAAGTGGGGGATTTTGCAGATGTCTGCACCAGATAACAGGCTGATACAGATAGAAACAGATAAAGGGAGTGGCCAATCAGATGAGAGATTCGAAGCACACAGAAGACAATAAATCAATATCTGCTATGGAATTCATCCACTCCTATGAAATATCAGAAAGCTTGTTAAAGGATTACTTATAACATCTAACGTAGTAGTGTAAAAAGAGAAATAATGCTGAAACTGATCAGAACAATAGTTTAGTTGTTTGATAGAGTGTACTGTTACAGGTCAAAGTAAAAATGGAATATAGGATAAGAGAGCATCATTTTCCTAAGAAAGATACACCAACAAAGTTGGAAACCATCTTCTCCCTATCTTTTACGGTCCTTGATGTTTTCATACACTCTTTTTTATAAGAACAATTTTATAAGAACACAAGCCACAAATTTAGCCAAAACTTAAGAACAAGCTAGGAACAAACCGAGGCTGACAATTTTTGGCTCGATATGAAAATTTAATGAAATAATCATAAAACTGAGAAATAATTACAAAACAAGCAGATGTACAGCAGACCGATAATGTGAGATGGTAAAGAGAGTCAAACTTTGCAACAGTTAACACTACTGATAGCAAAAAAGGCTTCCCAATCATTGTAAAAGTAAGAACAATTTAAGAACATTTCAGCCTGAAAATAGAGGAATATTTATGAACAGCCAGCATCAGATCAATTTTACTGGTTCTTATAAAAAAGGGGGTAAGTGGTCTTCTTTCAATTTGCAACAAGTCATTGAATAAGAACCCCTGGATTTAGGGGTATATTTTCTGAAACAACATTGAAGGAAGGAAATGGCTCTCTTGAGGTCTTGAGGGCCAGGAAGGGGTAAATTAGGGAAAATGGGATTGGACTTCCTGTGACTGGGATATGAAAAGTAATTGAGGATTGGCATCGTTAAACACATCAACATATGGAATTTCTCTATTTCCTTCATTGAGGTTTGGATTTTTGATTATTTCAGGGCTAGGAATTGGAATCAGTACCCACTTTAAGGACCCCCTCTTTTGGATTGCTTCACTAACTTTCTGGGATTTTGTGGGTAGGAGCAGGTAGCTAGTTATGTAATTTTCAGCAAAATATCAAGCAACAGTAAGGCTCTGTATCCAAAGTCCAGTTGCTTGTAGAAAAAAATTTACGTATTTCTAAACACATATATCAAATAATTTTCTTGAGCACCCCACTGGGGAAATTTATAACCTTCTTATAATGAATATGTATGTTACAAAGACGAGAACGAGCTTTGTCCTGTGTGGCAGAAACCACAAAGCACATTGTAATTTCAGCACAAAACATGAAATTAACCACTGGCCGTGCTAATACCCTTAAGAAAAGACATTTCTTTGCTGAAACGGAATCGGATTTATCTGCTTTCACAATCAATAACGCCTACTGTTGAGAAGACAGCATTTTTGAAATATCTGAATAGGATTTATAAACAGGCATGCGTCATTTTCTATAAACAAGCAAACTAGTATCAACTAGCACATTGCTTGCTTTGTTTTGTTGTCTGGGGTTTTTAAGTTAATGAGTAAGGGTTAGCTTCTCCTGCTGGTCGAGAAAATATCGCAAGACCCCTTTATTGGAGGAAATAAATAGATGTAAGTTGGTACAATGTTATTGTCGGAATTGGCTAACAACAGCTGACATCACAGATCAAAATCTTTTATTGTGATTCATTTGTTTGAGCTTGATCACACAGAGTCCATTATCTGCAAGTGAATGCATGTCCTACACATGAGTTTGGGTGCAAGCTTTTGTCCATCACGTGAAATGGTCATGTTTTATCTGTTACAACTCACTTAATTCGATATTCGTTGATTTGAAAGTGGTCCCTCTACCTTTTTTAAGTTTCAAATCTTAACTGTGACTTGTACCACTTATGATAATACCAAAATTCCAATATATTGGAAGAAAAATAGCAAATATCCAACTAGAATTCTTTACACGGGAAATAGTCATAAGGCAAGAGTAACAAATATATAACTCCCAACCCCACGGGGGTTTATTTCATTTGTAGGTTCTAGAGAGGCTTTTTAGAGGGGTGCTTTTTAAAGAGGCTTTGCAGATAAAATTCTTCACTCTCAAGCATGTTAAGTTAGAAATTTATTATATCACAATGGAGTACATCCATTAGCTATCCTTAACTCATCAAATTTCACTCTGTACAGGGCCGGATCCAGCACCCATAGAAAGGGGGGCGTAACACACATATCAAAGGATAACGTAAGGGAAAGAGGGTATTATCAAGCTAATTGCATTGTTTTTCTACCAAAATAAGGGGGGATACACCCCTTACGCCCCCCCCCTTTGATCCGGCCGTGCCGTAGTCTTTCTTGTATGAAGAAGAGGGCTTGAAAGAGAGGGTTGGTTAATAGAGCTTTTTCATTATCTAATATGACGTGGCAGCACCAGATGTTTATTTTTGAAATGCTGAACAATTCTAAAAACAAGGTTGATTCCAATAAAAAGTTACTTTTTCATAAACATCTGTGTAAGGAGTTGGAACTTGAAGTCCACCTGTTTGCAGCAAGGAGAGCAATTTACTGCTCACCTAAAAAAACACTTTTGGCTAGATCTGCTTGTAATCAAGTGCAGACGTGTGGTTTATCAAATATAATATTCTCTTTGATTCAGAACGGTCAATGATGAATATTTCAGAACCTGTTATTCTCAAGCGTAAAACAATGTCAACTTGTTTGAGGTTTATTCACTAATGAGAAACCCATTTAGCATTGGTGTATGATTTTCACTTAGTACAGTTTTTTCAAAACATGTCATTATTGAAGCTAACCACTGTCCTGAACCAGGACAATAAGTTAGCACAGTAACCTTGATGTGTTCACAACTACAGGCTTATCCACGGTGGGGCATTAATTCGTGTTCCGGATTAAATCCTTCTCTCGAGCCATGTTGTATTAACATTAATTCACAAGGCATGGTCTAGGATGAAAAATTAAAGTTTACCAGGGCAGGATACTGCAATTTCCATATATGCCATATATTACAATAGTCATATGCCATACTTCAGATGCAATTATCATATAATGGGTACAACCCAGTTTAGAGATTATTGATAATAAGTATATTAGCATAGTACTTCTAGAAGAGGTACATTGGCTGACAAATAGTTTGAAGGGATAAACAATGTACATCAACAATCTGCATTGAAAAATATTTCACAAGATATTAACCACTGGAGAATTAGTAAACCCAAAAGTCAACACCAACATACCAACACATATATACAATACTAATACTAAGCTGTTGGTTTATGTATGGTAAGATTGCCCACATAGAATGCACCAAAGTCTAAAGTCTAGAGCTATTGCTCTATTATTGTCAGCTGTGACATGTGAATGAACTAATGAACCCAACACTGGCTAACTATCTAAATTTAGACAAGCACAGCATTGCAATTTACAATGTCCCATCCATTACAAAAGAAGGAGAGCTTTCTCTGTGACTTTGCCTGCAGTTATGTAACAATAATGCCAAGCTTTTTTCATCTACATGTTATTCAGGATTAGCTCTGACCCAGATCTCTCAATTTCTTATTCTATTTTGAATCTCCTGCTGTTGCTTGGATTACTTCAATTTTCTAACAGTTAAACAGTCAAGCTTTACACAGCTTTCTTGAAATAATCTGTGCTTATATTTAGTAGCTTCTAATTGGTATATGAAGCAGTGGTAAAGCACCAATATAGCTGTACACAGTTGTGGGGGCAAGAGGGGCAGTTCTTACTTTCAAGGGGGGGGGGCAAAAATTACCAAAAGTATGCACTCTCCTAGAAAGAATCTCCTCAGAAGTTTCTTCAAAGGGCTTTAGCTCCCCCCCCCCCCCCCGATTGATACAGATTTTGGCATACTGCCTTGAAGGCAACCTACTGATTCCTGTACTTGAAGCCGGCTAAGTTTATCTATAATAAATGCAGGTGTCATTCTTGTTCAGACTCACCCAACGGGGCAGCTCCCCATAAACGAAAATTCTGCATTAATATTTGGTAAATTTCCTGATATAACTTTATATGAATTTTTTCAACTCTTATTTGATATGAAAAACCCTGCCTTGATTATCTTCGCAAAAACAGCTTTCTTAAGAAAACACTTCACTCATAACAATAAAAAGCTAAATGTTGAGTCGACAGATGCGTAGAATGCAGCTCTTAATGTCAATCTGTTCCACCACGTCAGTGTAAAAAAATGTGAAGTGATGAATTATTCATTTTGATCTGATGCTGATGAATAAATTATAAACTGTTACTCAAAGGAAACTCAAATTCACAGATAAAAGTCAGTTACAAGGCAACATAAGTTGCTGGGTAATATTTCTGTTTTTCCTGGTTTGCCACGAGTTACCAGCAATAATTCAGTAGAAAACCAACCACCAATATCTCAGAATTTTGAATTTCAGAGTTCTCTCAACAAATTTGAGTTAAATCAAAGTTTATGATCAACCTCAAGATGATTCAAGAAAATAAAGATGCCACACCCACATTTTCAGAATTCCCTCTCCATATGTGTCTATGAGGAAACAGTTGTTATTTTTCATGAGGGTCATGGAACTTCGAAGGCTTATATTAACTGATAAATATATCAACTCTTTAATGACGAAAATTCCACATGAGTGGCTAATTGCTCTGGTCTGGTTGGTTGGTTTACAAGCTTTAAATTTCAGTGCAAGAGCTAATGATCACTTTGGACAGAAGCAAATGCCTGGTTAATGATATAGTCAAAATTTTCAAAGCTGGAGGAGACAAATCCATGGACCAGTCAACCCCTGCTGGCGAAGAAAACAGCCAGGATACAAATATTGTTTGCGTATATGTTGACATATTCAAAGCTGCAGGGAAGGCTACCAAACTGATCTATCTGAGGTCAATGGGAAATTGGTAAACTTAACCCCAACCCCAACAAAAAGCCAGGAGCTTGCAGGTCTTAAAGGCCAACTTGATAATGCAAGCATGAATCATACAAAAACATCCTGTTCATTATCATAGGTACACCTAAACTTCTTGCATTACCTGCAACCAAGCAGCTCAAGTTCTATGGCTTCTGCAGCAGGAATGCACTGATCTACTATCATTTTCAATTTTTTGAGCCGCATTGGAGCAAAATCGAATTGCTAAAGAAATTATAGCAAATGCAAATACAGCTCGAGAGGGTATTCAAAGTGATACCTGAAATTTGAACCGCATCTTAACTAACTAGATTATTAGAAAATGCTGGATCTTTTCCCCTTGTGAATCTATTGTTAAATCTTCTTTGTGTAATAATAAATCTTTAAGGCTCTACCAATTTTTTAGGAGAAAGTATATGATAACAATGATATAAATCTTACAAGTTTGCTACTGTTTGCTGCGTATTTGCTTTTCAAATTTTTAGCATAAACCAAAATTGGCTTTACAAGATACTTGAGAAACCGAAACTAGAAAGTTTGTTTCTCAGCTAGAACTCAACAGTTTTGGTTTCTTGGTCCAAGGGACATGGGCAGTGACACAAATACACAGGTAAGTTGGTCACATAATGCTGATCACATGCACAAAAACCAAAATTTGTTTCCTGGAACTTTGTCTGGTTTCTTATTGACATAGAAGGCTACACCAGAAACGTTGGAATATGTTTACAATTCCATCATGAGAAAAGCAGTCTGTTTTCAAGGGCTGGAATCTTCAATAAAACATAAGCCAAAATCCCAACTACTTTTTCAACATATTTCATTGACATGTTGGCAGTGCCAAGACATGCCTGAACCCAGCTCATTGGGCCTAGATCTGCGTTCAAAAAGTACAGGTCTGCTCTTAATGGCGGTTGTTTGACACAAATGCTACAGAGATCAAATTACAAAACTGATTTGACTTTTAGTCATAATACTCACCTAAATATAAAACAAGAACTCTTGTATTTTCACAAGCCATTATCTCGATGGTAGTAACAATAATTTCATCAGTTCAAAGCCGACATCTCCAGCGGATAAAATCTGTACGAATCAACTTCTTTCCCAAGACATTTGATTTGTAAATGTAAACACCTTCCGAGAATAACGATTCCCTCGGTTTCGAGAGAATTCCTTCCAAGTAAGTAAAACCATCAAATCGACTGGTGTGTAATGCTTCGATATCCCGTTTCAATTCAAACCTGAGTAATTTCCAGGGGAACAATAACCCAAATCAAACTGTCGCCCGGCTTGAATCCGTCTTGTGCGTCCTAAAGCTGTGACTGAGAAAACAATGGCGTTTGTCATCCGCCCTATTGACGGAGCAGCTCGTCTTATTGTGCACGCATGCGCAGATGTGAAGCACATGCCCCACACAGTCCAAACAGTGAAGACATTTGAAGCACATCTTGAAAACATGGATTGTGGAATATTGGAATGGACACCTAGAGAGTTCTGGAATGTACAGGAAAACTGGAATGGTATTTCAGCATTACTGCAATACACTGGGATATCATTTCAGTATTCAAGACATGTTCTAGAACCGTCTTTGGTCGGTACAGAACTAGAAGATGGCGAGGAAAATTGGAGACATAGCGAAACATAATAACAGCTTTGTGTCTGACATTAGAGTCTAAATTTTCCTTCTTCCCTTCAAAATTTGCTCATTTCTCCTTTCCCCTGTGAAAATACAGTTTCTCCTTTGCCTAACGGAATATCTACAGTTTCTCCCTTCTTCTAAATTCTTCCCTTACCTCATAAGGTTGTGGAAATTCCCGCTTCTCCCTTCCTTGTATCACCCCCTGTCATCAGAGCAGTACGTCAGAAAGAGAACGAAAATGAAACCTATCGAAATAGGATCTAATCATGCAGGAACTAAATACTTTTCTTGGAGAATTGTGGGTCAAGTCGATAAATGGATCAATAGTGTCTAAATATGAATAATTTAGGCCAATAAATGAAACTTAAATGGATAAAATAAAAGATGAAACCGTCAATCTCAGTTAATCCATTATCAGCAGCAAATTTGACAGATGAAGAAGATAAGAGCCACTTAATGGAATAACCTTGGTAAAACTTTGAAATATGCCCAATTCGTGTTAAAGGAAGTTATGGCATAGTTTCCCTTCTTGGAAGGAAATCATTTTAAATGAATAGAAACTGTGGTAACTAATAGAGACAAAATTTTACTAGAAATATGAACATTTGAAACAAGGCAGATAAGAAAGCAATTATCGCCCAATCTCGACCACATGTGTTTTATGCAGAATTAAGGAGCACATCATAACACGTATTATATCCCTAGGGAACCTCTGTGCAATTCTGTGGGGAATTTTCAGCATTGTCGATGATATTCAGTACAATGGTAGGATACTATTAGTACTATGGAGGATATCCAGTGCTGTGGAGGGATGTCATCATTACTGTGGAGGAGGATATTCAGCTCTTTGGAGGGAAACCAGAGGCACTTTGATTATAACCTTCACAGTACTAATGGTATCCCCCAGTACTGAACATCCTCTATAATACAGTTGATGGTATCTTTCGACAGTACTGACGGTATCCCTCAACAGTACTGAATATACTCAACAGTGCTGATGGTATCCCCTACATTACTGCACAGACGTTTTATTTCCCAGGGTGATTATAACGCACGTATACCGATTCAACGTAATAGAAAATATAATTAGCGTGATTAGAGAGGTCTAAAACGATTTTCAAGCGATTAAAGTTTCAGCAAGCAAAAATACAATTATTTCAATCAAAATATACAATATTACATAAAACTCTTGTTTAATACAGTCCGAGGTTGGTCTAACAGAAATGAGGTTGCTCTAACAGAAACGAGGTTTGGTCTACAAGAAGAAAGGTTGGTCTGAAAAAATGAGGCTGGTCGAGCAGAAATGAGGTTGGTCGATCAGAAATGAGGCTGATCTAGCAAAAATGATGACAAATGCGTCATTTTCAAAAATCAATAAAGGAGGAAATATCTTTGTTATCTTCTAAGAAAATTATCTGCAATTAAACAGCTTTGTTTATGCAGATGTTACCGTGTTTTATTTTTATTCTTTTTGAAATACAAAACTTTGTTTGTGTTAACGTTGTATTAGGTATTTTGAGTCCTTATCAGTGGCTTTCAAGTTTCTGTATGGTGCAGATGTAATCAGATCAATAACATTGTTTTGACTCAAGTAGAAACTAAGCTCTAGTCCTAGTTTTATTCTATTTCATGTAGCAAATGCTCTTAACAAGGCACATACGCTTACTTTCTTCGCAAGGTATGGGTTTATGTGCTAAGCACAAAGAGCCCACTGAATAGGTAAACTAATCGAGCAGTGCGACCCTGGTCCTTCCTCTCGATGTGACCACACCTCGTGATTCCTTTTGCCTTTTTGCCTGGAATTACAGAGAGCTGGCTATTTCTTTCTTCACACTTTATTACAGGTCTGAAAGTGGTTTTGAACCCGGGACCCTTCGAACAAGGGTCAAGTGATCTAGCCACACGGCCATCCCCGCCACAAGTATCAGGGGTATAGCCTGTTTTAGGGCCTTGAAGATGATGGAGCCTCGGAAACCCAATGACTGTTTATTTTCCCCTAGCCCACCCACTTTCTTTGGGCTGACACCCGAATAGCGGGACTTCTTTAGGGGTGAGGAAAAACCGAACTACCAAACGAGAATTTGGAAATGTCAATTTTCCAAGAATGGCTCAATCGCCTCATAAAGGTTCAGGGATTCCAAGTCCCTTATCAAACATGCTCATATCAATCTACATGATGGCAGGCAAAGTTTCTCAAATCGAATTACACAACAATATTCTTGCTGATAAGTAAAAAGGAGCAGATTTCTAAGGCCTAAAATCAAACAGTGGTTTAAATGATTCATGAGATGAAAAGACTGAAAAGAAAACTCAAGCAAAACAGCCTTGGAATAATTTTCAAAGAAAAACAAGCTGACAAAGAAAGTGAGTTAGTTGTCTGGGATTCGGTTGCCTTCTTTGTTGGGTGGAATACCAAATAAGGATATGACCCGAAGGACTTGGACGAATACAAAGAAAGAAATAATAAAATTAATAATTGTTTAATGACGTAATTTTATCAAGCTGGAGAGGAATTGAGCAAAGGGTGGCTCATAAGATCGGGTGTGTAACACTTGATGTAATAGAACAGTCTTTGGATGGTACCTATAAAACTTCAAATAGTCAGAAATACCGGAAACATAGCGAAACGAACACATCTGGGTATATAAATCAGTTAGGTTTCTGTTTCGTTCTCTTTCTGACGTATAACTCTGTTGAGTGTCAGACGAGAAGCTTAAGTAGTAATCTATGTGTTCGTTTCGCTTTGTTTCATGAATTTCTAGCTAATTTAATGTACTATTTGTTGCGCTTACTCCTGATGAATTGAGCAGAGATTAGGCTCTTAACTTTTTCCTTCACAATAGACATTAACTACGCTCTACATTAAAGTATCGAGCAGTATCCCAGGGAAACAAACTTCGTAAATGTAGATGTTGGTACATCTCCTAATGAGTGGGAAACCAAGAAATAAGCTTGTAGAGATGCAGAGTTTTGATTCCTGACTCTTTCCTTCAATATTCATTGCGCTATACATTCAGGTATTGAGCACTGTCTTGAAGCAAGCCGAAACAGACTTTGTAATTAGATAGATGTTAATATGTGATCAAGAGACCCGATGTGCCTTAACAGTTTAAACCTCACTGGCTGTGCAGCAACTCGTAAACTTTGGCATAATATGAACGGTTACGTCACAGCCATCAGTTTAACTCTTCTAAATGGCCAATCTCTATGCACAGCCAGTGTGGTGATAACTAGGAGGACACATTGGGTCTCTTGAACATGTAGTTACATTTCACTCATTGTTCTTGCAACTTCTCGATCACTCTTTGTGTATCTTGAGCCACGGTCTACCATTTTACTTTTAATTAGATAGATGATTAGATAATCAAAGAATGGCTCCAATTGAATGATACTGTCAGAAAGAACAGAGCTGAACAAGGGTCTTAGATATAAATCTGAAATGTTCAGCTGCGTTTAACTTTATTACAATTGCTTTGAAACGTTATTAAAACTCACTATCATAGGTTGGCGAGAAGGCCGGTTACTGTAAAGGTTAAGTCAAACTTATCCCACTCGGAGATCCCAGTGCCACCCCGATTGGACAACAACGCGAAAAGAGAAGCGATTCCTTAAGCCCAGTATGCGTAATCAACTAACGGCTAAGTTGTAATAAAGTTTGTCTTATTAGAACTACGCATGAGAAGGGTCCTTTTCTTTCGAAAACAAAGGAGCTAGTCTTTTGAATACAGCAAAAACCCGAGGGGCAAAGCACTCCCTGAAAATCTCGTACACTTTCCTGGAAATCCTATTGCTTTGATAAAAATCCTTTGAAAATCATTCGGAATGATTTCATACCTGAAAATCTCTTGTAAACTTTGAAAGGGAGTGAACGGCCCCCTAGTGAAAGCCTGCACAGGAGAACTACTAACTTTAAGAGCCTCTCCCTAAAAATTCCAGTATTTTAGAGAGCATTTTTGTGAATCTTTATAGAACTGCTCTGATATATTGTAAAATCAAAACAGTGCTAAAAATTGACAACGATGTCACTAACTCACTAAGACCACCCATCCTTATACCAATCAGTTCTAATATATCTAATAATTAGGAACCTTGCAGGTTAAAGCTGAAAGATAGAGGTTCTTACATCCAGGTTTTATTTTAGTCCTGAAAAGTTAAACCAGTTCTAAACTCTATTCCAACCCTGTTATATAACTAGGTTTTTTACCAAACCATGAAAGCAAATCAAAGCTGCAAAGAAGCTCTCCATTTGCGGCAAAATACACCATATGCATATGTACCATTGGACATATCATCTTTGATGGGTCATATCAAATCAAGTATTACGTCTATTGCAAAGATCCAAAGTGAAATTAAGTTTAGAAGAGCTAAATGATTGAAGAAGAATTTTTTTCCGATTGCAGATTTCCAGCTTTAGACTTGGAAGATCAACTCTGGATGAATCTGAACAATAGGCTCTCAAACTTGCCTCGTGAACTAAAAACCCGAGATTTAGTCTCAATTATCAGGTGGAATTCCTGTTGCAATGTGCAAGCTACCAATCAGATCGTTTAAGAAACCAACTTAAACGCATTTTAGGAGATAGATTGTGCAAAACCAAACTCCCTGGGAAATCATCTTTGGCTTAATCTAACAATGGACTCTGAAATTAGTCTAATGAACTAGAAACATGTGATTTATACTCGATTTGCGGTGGAATTCCTATTGCAATGTGCGAGCTCCTAAAATTAGATCGTTTTGAAAACCAATTTAAACCCATTCTATTCTCTAGATCCTGCAAAACCCGACTCCCTGGTAGATCAACTTTGGATCAATCTGCATAATAGGCCAGTGATTTATCCTGGCATTGTGGTGGAAATCATGTTGTATCATTTTAGGACCTTACTAAAAACGCCTCTTTGAAGCAAGATTATGCACGATTATGGGAAACCAAACTCCCTGGAAGATCAATTTTGGGTTAATCTGAACAATAACTAGAAAATACTAGAACTAGAAAACTGTGATTTATTCTCGAAGTGTTGTGGAATTCCTGTTGCAATGTGCGTTTTAACAAGACTTGATTGTTCTAAAAAACCAACTTTAACGCATTTTAGGTGCAAGATCACGCAAAACCAAACTCCCTGGAAGATCAGCCCGGGATTAATCTATAAGGTAATAAAGTAAATAAAGATTTGCCTTCATGCATAATTAACGAGTATAAAAACAAGGTGCAGAAATATGTTCGCAGCACAAAGAGGACACAAGGTGGAAGATAAACACAGCAGAGTTGAGACAATTGTCGAAAGCCACCTTGAATAGTTTCCTCTACTTTTATAGATTCTTTATATTCCGTCCTTCCACCTGCGCAACAGCCTTTACAAACGATGAAATATTTACGAAACACACATTTTTATAAGAACATTCAGAATTACAAGGCTTTAAATGGATGACATGATATGGTATACCCAAACTTTGCTCTACTACATACAATATACTTCATACAATACCCGCAAAAAGTAGTAGCAACACCCTTTTTATCTTAACAAATAACTTCTGTTTTAGCTTTTCCAGCATTTTATATCAAATTAAACATCCCTCCCCACTCAAAACAATGTTGTTTACAAAAGGGGCTTTATGAGACTACACCAGAAACTAGCAGAATGTTATTGGGCTAGTTTTTGTTATCAGAAACAACATTGTTAAGGGGAGAGAGGAGGGGGCAAAATTTAAGAAACTGTAAAAATCATGCAAGTGTTCCAAGACTTTTGGCGCTGATTGTAGCTAGTCATGATAAGAGGTGACTATCATGTAAAATATTGTGCTAGAACCAGTCCCAATAAGACCAAATGTATTAATCTAGTCCTAATAAATATCAAAGGCTTCACACAATAAGTGGTGACTATCATGTCAAATATTTTTCCAGAAACAGCCTTGATAAGACCAAATATATTGATGTTCCCCTACTAAATATTAAAGACTTGTCAAGACAAGTGGTGACTATCATGTCAAATATTGTGCTTACCATGTTGTTAGATATCCAGAAAATAAGCCTTTAAAAAGTTTATAGTATGTTCTAAGCGCTAAATATTAGATCTAAGTTTTATTTTCTTTATATCAGTCCAGAAAAACCAGTCTTTCTTCACTGGCCTAAACTCATTCAAATATTTGGACCTAAGGCAAAAGTTCGAATGTTTTCTTCTCCTTATTGATAGGTAAGGCAATATTGAAGTAGGCAACTGCTTTTCCTTCTCAATTTAGGGATTTGTTGCTTATTGAAAAAGTACTTTCGTACATTAATCAAAAACAATGATTCCTAGAGAGAAAACTGATGGTGTATACAATTTAAAAAAGACATATTACTCTTATAAACTTAAATGAAAATCAAGGCTTCGACTTGTCTACTATTTTGGTTTCTCATCTATATTTTCAGCTCTAGTTCCCCTAACACAGAGAGTGGAAGATCTTCAATTGATGAAGGGGAGCTTGCTTCTGGTCACTCTAGTAGCGTGCTTTTAAAAAATTCGTGTACTGTTAATATTATTTTCAAACAGAACAGCGCTGGAATCCAGCTTGAGATGTTTATATCGCCCGTGTCAATACAGCTAAAGTAGTCGGAGAAGTTTTGTAAATTTTTCGACCTAGGTAGCAGGTGCAGGCTTTGAAGTAATTCAATGTTTAATGGTTGCTTAATCTCCCTCACTTTGCCTGTATTTTGGGTGAATCTATAACTAGCCAGAACTTTGAATATTTCGTTTTAAGGTTCCTTTTGATTTACCGTTTTCTGCCGATGTTTATTGGGCCTATGATGAAATATTGGTAAAAAAGAGGCAAATAAACAGAAAATTAATACAGCACACTTAGGCCTTTCGGACCTATGTCCTCTTGAGATATTGACGTATGGTTTCTCAAATGGAAAATGTATATCTATATCAAGGCCAGATTATATTATATAAAGGGCTAAGTTTGCTTATATGACTTCACATATGTGCAGTATCTAGTGAAGCCAGCTATTCAACTTTCATTCACACATGTAATTTATTTTTCGTTATTTTTTCCACTTTTACATCCTTAAAGTTTGCAGTTTAACGTGGTAAATAATCTTTAGAAATCATAGTTTATTTTTTTCAACAGCAAACTCTGTAGATAAGTAACAGATGAAAAGTCGTAAATAGCTGGTTAAAATATTCTCCGTCATTATAAAGTACTCTAGTTCATTACTTAATCTAATAAAACATACACCAGTAAATTGAGACGCTTAAAATTCAAATAATAAAATCATATGTAATTTCAAAAGAGACTATGTTAAAAAAGTAAAATTAAGGGGATTGGAAAGTCTTCGAGAATCTTGAAAAGGTAATGCCTTGATGTGAAAGAATAGGTTAAACAATGCATCATGTTATCCTTTTCTAACAGCCTCGTTTTTAAGGGATCGATAACCTCGGTTTCATATGCCCTTAAAAAAACATCTCTATCTGTCATTAATCATAAGACAAAGGTGCAATAACAGTTGCACAGTTTGGGTGCTTAACAAAAGGCTTTTAACATGAATAGCCTCCCTGTCGGTTGGGTCACGCCCAGACCACCTATTCCGACAAACATAGACCTTGTGAAAGTCAACATATCTGTCTAGGGCTTTCAATCTGGCATATGGTAAATTCTCCAAAGTAATTTGAACTCTGACAAACATAAGTCAGTACAAGCAAGGACACTAGATCCTTACAACACAAGGGGCGATGCAGAGGGGGTATTAAGGTAATCACCGAATATCTATCTTCTCTGAGAACTAGATCCAGACTTCACTAAAAAATACTCAAAGAGTTTTCCGTCCATCAATTATCTGGAGATTGATAACCTGTTTTGAAACTTTTGCACCCTCTGAACCACACGATGGTGTCAAGGCTAAAGATGCATTTGCAGGCCTTTCAGGAAAAAGAATCCAGCAGAGTGGCTAATCCCCTAATCAGTATGTTCACAAGCTCTAGTAGTTATTATACCAGTGTGTTGGCAAGAGCTGAGATTTATCCCTATGGTCAAACGAAAAGCCTTCATTTGAAAATCTGAAACCAGGGGGACATACCTATAAGTGATGAAATCATAAAGTTAAATTCCACAATTTTCAAAATAATTAAATTCTACCTGCCTTTGCGTCGCTTATTGCCCCCCATAAATCAAATATAAAATCATCTGGGAAACCAAAGTCACCGAGTTGTGCCTCCACAGCAGATGCGTAGTCGCTTGGGTTGTTGATGTCTTTGCATAGGTCGATCAATGTGTTTGCTGAAAGGAAAAATATTTTGAATATCAGGAAATCAGATCAATTAAGATTAATCATATCAAATTTGACTCAAATAACTTAATATTTGCATATTTTTGATTTCATGGAATTTGTATGGATTCTATCCTCGAACAGAAACCTCAAAGTTAAAAGCGGAAAGAACCCAAGCCCTGATTAGTGCAATGCTGTTCCTTTTTGGCTCTGGTTCTCGGGTCATAAGCATTCTCTCTTCATCTGAAACTTCAAAGCCTGTTGAATTGTTGAGCCATTCATACTCCTTGGATAACGTTTTGTTATCCAAATTTTAAACACCAGGACCTCATTCAATGCAAGAAAAGCATTAATTGGAGCCTTTTCATTTACTTTGAATTTAGTTTTGGGCCGTCCTAGTTGATGGCTTCTAATCGTTTTTTTGCAATAACCTATTCGTAAAGATTTAAGATGGAAATGAGCAATAAATGACAAAGTAAGGGAATTATTTTAACTGAGATAATATGTGAGAATGAGATATACCCCTACTGGATTCGAATCCACGACTACTGACTTGGCCTTTATTGTTCTTCTAGCTGCTCTGGTTGATTTAACATACTCAATAACCTTAAGATGTGAAGCATATCAACTTACCAAGTTCAGGATCACGTATACCAAGAAAGCTTTCAAGTATGTCATCAACTTTTTTAATTGCAACGGCTTCCCACTGTGGTTGCTAAAAGATAAAACACATTCAAATTGGTATGAAAATAAACTCAAAAGAGAGGAAAAGCAAACAAATAAAAATTTTGCTGTCGGTGACCTGTCAATCCCAAGGCAGAGGTGAGAGGGGATCATAAGTCAAAAATTATGAATGAAAGCAGGGCTTATTAATCAAGATGAACCAAAAGAAATATTTGTTTTAATTGACAATGATTCTAAAAAGTTATTTAATGTAATTTCCTACAATGCAAGACAGGAAAATGTCCCTTAAAATGCATAACAACAAAATACTACCACCTGTATCTTTCCTAGCTTTGTTATGCTCGGTAACTATGCGTTGCTAAGGAACACATTC
Organism: Pelagia noctiluca; assembly: GCA_963924455.1. NCBI lineage: Eukaryota > Metazoa > Cnidaria > Scyphozoa > Semaeostomeae > Pelagiidae > Pelagia > Pelagia noctiluca. Next base: position 13,695,310 of record OZ004328.1, on the reverse strand, counting down.
CTATCATGCATTGCACAAAATGAGATCTGCAATCTTTTAGGGCATTGTCCATAATAAACATCATACCTCCATTTCAACAGTTGCGGGTCCTTTAGAGCGAAGTCTCAGAGTTGCTTTCCCGCTCCCCACCATATTTGCATTTGCTGAACTGCTCAAGCTTTTGCTCTGCCTTGGAGCTATTATACCCCCTGGAAGGAAATTTAAGAAATTTATGTAATAATATGCATATCATCAACTTTCTTGGGAGTTAAGAATGTGTGCATTCTGGCTAGGCCATGGTATACAGCAATGTTTGCGCAAAAAAATTCAGGATAGTGAGAAAAATTCAGCAAATATAGCAAAACATATCAAGGATAAAGCTTCTTGTCCAACATATCAGAATTCAGAAAATCTAATCCTGCAGCAGGAATAATAGAGTAAATACAATTTCTCTTCTTTACTTGCTGGTAAGGGGCTAAAATTGGCTACCCATTTTCACATCATCTGCACTTTATGCTTGAAAATCAAGGAACAAATTTTGATAACAAAAGCTAAAAAACAGGCCTTTGCTTTTGATCTCCACTCTTAGCTCAAACCACTTAAGCTTGTAAACCAAATGACCAGAGCAAAGAGCCACTCTGGTGCAATTTTCTTCCTGAGAAACAAAGATCTGACGGACCAAGAAATCAGACTGCGGAGCGTGGAATTTGCAAGTGCAATAGAATAAAATGATAGGAATTGGGTCATGCACGCAAAAACAATGTTTGGGAGGGACATGCTCCACAGACTAGCAAAGAGAGAATCGATGAACCAAAAGAAATTAAAAATAATTTCCTGAAACTCACCAAATGTCGCTTTTGGTTCAACCAGCTGCATGGTGAACTCGGCTCCTTCTTCAAAATCCCTCAGAACTTTCGCAACTTCGAAATGCCGGCATCCGATAAAACTCTTGTCGTCAATCATCTTTATGTGGTCACCAACTTTCACATTGGGGTAATTTTCCATTATACTTCCTTCTCTTACTCGCTTTATAAACGCATGTCCGGCTCCATTGTCAGTGATTGTTAGGCCCAAGGCGGGACCATTCTTTACAACTTTTATTTCCTTTTCTTCTCCCTTGATATGGGCAAAAATAAGATCGTCAAGACCGATTTGACCACCAAGAAGCTTTTCCATGTCAACTTTCGGTGAATTTAGCGTACAGAAGATGATCTAAAGAAAAATCATTTCCATGTTAGAGTATGTGATTTCCATGTATATTGTTATTATGTTTGTATCATGCATCATTGAATGAGGGAAAGCATTTTCAGAGGATCAGAAAAAGCAAAGTGGGGGCTTTTACCACGAAATGTTTGAGAGGAAGCAAGATTTGGAAAATCAATTGAGATGATTTTTTCGAAAGGAAATGATCTGAGCGGGAGTCAAAGCCACAACCTGTGACTTAATATATTTGTTATCCTTGAATAGCTCTGTGGATAACAGGGATGGAGTAAAATTGCCTTGGAGCCCTGATCTCTAAAAATCACAACAAATCTTGCGTTAAACCCACGGCAAATGTCTAACCATTTGTTTCCGCATTGTTCTTGATATTACTCTAGCCAGACTGTCACAACTCTTGTTTTCCAAGCCAACAAATCATGCACTTTTCTCGAGCCCTTTGCCCTTTACTTGAGTTCTATTGTCAAATTTGCAGGGGCCATACTTTCCATTGCCGTACTACTTTACTATACAGGTTGTGTTTTACAAAGATAGCATAAATGAATTATATGCCTAAATTCAATTGAGATAATTTGTGAGAGTGAAATGACCTGAGTATCAAACAACCTGTATTGGACCTATACGACTTGTAGGTTCACCACTCGTGCTTTCAAGCCCAACTCGGTTAATTTCATTTCCACAAATTATCGCAATTGATTTTCCAAATCCAAAACCGTGCTTCTTCCCGAGCCTAAAGTTAAGTTGTTTTACATTTAGGTAATACTATACCTCGGAAGGAGGAATGCTGAATGCATCTCCAATTCTTTGATACAAATCTTTAACATTGCTGAAATTCTCTATCTTCCCAGTGGGGCTGCCATGTGCAAGTTGAGCATGAAAAATCAACCGTTTCGCCAACTGCTCGGCCTCTTCATTCTCAGCTTCTGCTGCGGGTGGGGATATGCTGTCAGGAGTCCTTTGTGACGCGGTGGGCCTAGCAGTCTTGTCTTTCTCCTCGTTCTCACGAAGGCGACTTGCTTTGCCGTTCTTCTTAGAGCCGGAAGTGTTAGTAATCGGTGCCTTCTTCCCAAATAAAGGCATTTCTCCGCCAAATAACAACCAGCATAGAAATCTGTGTGTTAGTTATTAAATGACTTCCAAACAAAAACAAGAGTTTATTTCCATGCACACAGACGGAACCCGGCACAGGTTTCCCACACAACAATCGAACTTCGGGCTGGAGTTCATTTTGATATTCAGATTAAAATCACGTTACTTTCAGCTTGAGGTTCCATTTTGAGATTCGGGCTATTCAATACGAGATTCAGTTGTTGATTGAAAGAAAAATTTAGGCCAACAGAAGACACGAGGTTCAGCGTTCTATTTCTCAGCCATGGATGATGATGCAGAAACCTACAAGCTCTGGAGAATTCGTAAGACTATCATGCAGGTTAAAAAGCTTATTTCATGATTTGGCTATCAATTATGTAAACGCTATAATACGTCAGGGTTTAACAACCCACATGATGTACTCTAAAAACTAGTTAGGCCTATAGAATGAAATAAGAATGGTTTTTGCATCATTACAGAGCAAGGTCTACATCTTATTTAGGAATTTCAAAATCCATATTGTGTAATCAAAAGGTCGCTTAATTACTTCTGATTTAGTAAGATTCAAATATGAGTCAATGTTCACACTCATCAATTTTCATCATTCAGATTATGTTTTTCCAACCAGATATTTTTTCTCACTCTTTAATGGAACTTAAACTGGGCCCAGGGTGGAATCTATGTAAAGGCAATGACCAAGATATCACACCAAGGTACAATAGAAAAACATCACTCCATGCTGGATATCTCGAGCGTAAACTACATGTCTCCACCCTGGAACTAGACATGTTTGTCAATCAGAGCACATATAAGGAACCAAGGTTTGGTGAGCGTTTTGACTCAATCCTTCTATTTCTTCTTTATTTCATAGATGTGTCACGACAGAGGCTACTTAGTCACTCAAGATGAATTAGACCAGACACTGGAGCAGTTTATTGACCAATATGGAGATAAGCCAAGGTAATTCTGATTTTCAAATTATTTTAACAAGTTTTCAACTTTACAAGCAACAACACTTTTCAGTTGATTGCTTTTGGAGACACCCACACATCTTATTTTTCTGCTGTCTCAAGACTATCAGATCAATTCAATTTATTCTATTTTTTAGTGAAGGCAGACCATCAAGAAGTGATCTTTCTATTTTGGTTGCTCATAATGACGATCCAACAGGTTTGATCCTATCTTATTCCCAATACTCAATTTTCTTTACCAATCAAAGACTTTCCTACGCACTCTTGCTAGTATTAAGGTATGCTAGTATTTGAAACCATTGCAGAATGAAGAGATTTGCAGCACCAATTCTTTGTTTAATCATACTTTTCTAGGTCTCAATTTTTTGATGTTATGTTTCTTTTAGATCAGATGTTTGTGTTCTTTCCAGAGGAAGAAAAGGTTGGAATTAAAACAATAAAACAGTAAGTTTCAGGATTTTCAGATACCATTTCCACTCCAGTGTATTAATCTTAATAGTACCCTATATGCACTCAGATACTCTAGCCACCTCAATGTATGAGGTAATAATAGCCGAAAAGTAGATTTATCAATTTAGGGTTGAGGTGAGACTGCTTGATTGTCTTGTATTGTGTTGCTTAAACAACCTCAAACAACACTTAATATATTTCAGCAAAAAGTTTGAAAATATAAATTTATCTCAAACGTAGCATGGCCTGGTTGATATCTGCATCACAGTCCTCAATGTATGGTAGTATAGAGCAATAATGAAAAAAACATGAAGCTTTGATTTACAGAGAGCTGGCCCTTCCTCCTTGTTTATTATATATTTATCTAAATATAAAGCTATGGATTTCATTTATTCCTTAGATATTGCACAAGAATGCAGGAGGAAAATATAAACAGAGCAATCATTGTCGTTCAACATGGAATGACACCGTCTGCTAAACAGGTAAAAAGTCATTCAGAAGATTGAGGATCCTTCAGGGACTTTTTTGCTTTATGCTCTAAAAACAGGATTTCTGTGAAAGTACATTTGTCCAAATATTGTGTGAAATTGTTTGCATTTACTGTGTACATGTAATGTGGTCATCTTTGGCTTTTCATATCTTTCAGGCTAGACTATTATATTTCAAAATCAAAAGGGAGGTTTAGCCCCATATTTCCTCTGACTAAGTTTATTGGTACTAAGCTTTTCATGCTTAATAATTTGGTTGATAATAAAGGAGGGTCAAGTTCCATTATGCTATTTTTCATTTGCTTTCATACTGACCTAATTTGGAACATATTAGCCTTTTGTTTACATTTAAAGATATTCTGAAATTATTAAGCTAGATTTTAAATCTAATTTTTCTTTCCAGGCGTTAGTTGATATGGCACCAAAGTACATTTTGGAACAGTTTCTTGAAACAGAACTTCTTGTTAATATTACTGAACACGAGGTTAGTTCCAATTTTAAACTAAATGTTTTCATCTCTGTCCACAAATTGTCATTGGCCTTGTTTTTTACAAAATTGTTGGAAGAAATATGAAACAAAAGAAACCCATGAATGGATAGCAGGATCACGAAGTGCATGCATCGGATCCCTGTAGAAACTTAGTGATACCTAGCTCCACCAAAGCTTAATTAGCAGAGTAATCTAATTCTCAAATGATTATTTGTTGTCCTGTTTAGCTTGTCCCTGAACACGTTGTGATGACAGCAGAGGAAAAAGCAGAGTTATTAGCCAGATACAAGTTGAAGGAGCATCAGCTACCGAGAATACAACAAGGAGATCCGGTTGCAAGATACTTTGGGTTGAAACGAGGACAGGTTAGGAAAGCCTTTTATCATTTCTTGTATTACAGATATATTATTTGGTTTATACTTGAATTATTGTATAAACCAAGTTGTTTTTGTTTACCATTTAACGTAGGTCATTTAGACCAGCAGAGAGTTGAAATGATTATTTCAAATTTTCTGACCAAAGCTGATTACATGATACTAGTCTTCATTCTATAGCTCTCTGACTACTTTTATAAGGTAGCATACATTACACGGTTGGGGTGAAAGGGAATAAGTTTACGAAACCCATTGGGAGACACACTAACAAAAGTACCATCATTGCTTTTGGATTAGGGTACGACAGAGGCATTGTACTATAACCAACAGTCATTGACAGAATGAACGCATTAGAATTACATTAGCCATTTTAACTAATGCACATGGCTAAAGTTATTGATGTTGTGTGAAATACCAAACATAATTATAAAATAGAAAGTGTAGGAGGGAGGCCTTTACCATAAACCTATTTAACTACTATCATAAGGTCATTCACAAGAGCAGTTAGAGAAAAATTGGATGAAAAGGAGTTAGCTTTGGTAAGAATATTAAAAATTATCTTTCATACCTTTTTAAAAAGTAATCTCTTTAAGAGATTTGCTTGAGGGATTGAATTTTGTGTTTCAGGTTGTGAAAATTATTCGACCAAGTGAAACTGCTGGTAGATACATCTCATACCGACTTGTGCAGTGAAGGAAAGTTGGAATCAAATCGACTGAGGAATCATGGAGCAGGGGAATTAAATGCTAGGATAGCTTGATTCATAGCCCATAACATTTTCAAAATTGATCATCCTCCTAGCCCTATAGATTTGGAATGAAAATGTTAGTACTGACTATAGACATGGAAAATGTTCTAGTCATTGATGGTTCCTTGTAAATTTTTGGGTGAGGTTTAGTTTTTAAATCAGGAAATTATTAGAAGACCATTATTGGACAGCAATAGAAGTCCACAAATAAGTAAAACTTTTGTCTGACATTCATTGCAATAGTACGTAAGATAAGAAAATAAGACTTGCGAATTGCAATTTAACACACCAGGTCACGAGTTTCTTTGAAGAAAGTTATGGTCTGTGAATCATGCTACATTGAGACCCCAGAAAAGAACCATAAACAATTACTGATTCACCAAAACAGGACGCAATTTTCTACCTTAATATCTCCGGGAAACTATATACTTGCAGATATGATAGAACACGAAAAGATTAAGTATGTTTTAAGGAGAACTAGCTTTTAAGCAGTATTAAAAAGCTAAAATATGATACATTGTACTTCACTATTTTGATAATTCATCTTTCACCAAATGTTGTTTAAATTAATGGACATCGAATTCATCATGGGCAAATATGGAACAATTCTCATAGTCATAAAAGAGGTAGTATGGAAACTAATCATGTCATTTGTTTTCATTATTAGTTTGTGCTGAAAATCTCGTTTCATGTTCTCCAATTGTTAGTGTCTCAATCTGCTCTACAAGCAAAGTCTTTACATATTTACTATATGTAATTTTGCATTTGTTTACTGTTGTGAGTTCACACTTTCGTTCTGCTCTCTAAGATCACTGGCTGATGCAACTAAGAATATAACGTCAATTGTTTTGGTTTCTAGACTACATCTCTCATGATTATGGTATCTCAGCATATCATGCCGTATACAGTATGAATTAATCTTAAGGCTACTGATGTCACTCTCAACTATGGAAGGATTGTTGATGGTTGCTATATTTTTAGATAAAGCTCCAAATTGCGTTTGACAGTTGAATTTTAGATGTAAAAACGTAAATAGCTACAGTTTAGGGTAAAAATCTTTCCAGGGTTCAATTCTTGTCATGAAACGGTTTGCATCCTTTACAAATTGATCTTACCTTCACAGACAAACAAAACAGAACAAAAGATTTCAGTATAAATCCTTTAAAATCGTTAAAAAGCCAGTCTTAATTTTGACATATATGAGCACACAGGTTTAGTGGAATTTAATAAGAACCACACTTAAAATCTAAATAATAAATTATATAGAAAAAGTACCTTTAAAAGAATCATCCCAAATCTACCGTCTCTGCTGTGAAGTATAACCTCCATAGCCTTGTCCTGCATAATGCGGTTGCTGCGAAGTATATGACCCTGGTGCATTAGGCTGTCCATGAGTTAGCTGTTGGTCATAACTTTGTTGACTGTAACTTTGTGAGCTTGCTGTTGGAAAACTGCTCCGAGACACCGGCTGGCCATAACTAGATGTAGTCTGGGTATTACTATTGCCATATTGATACCTTTGTTCGTTTGGTTGATATTGAGAATATGAATTATAGTTTTGGCTTGAAGGTTGCCGAGCCTCGTAAGCCGGCTCTTGCTTGATAACAGTTTGCTGATGATACTGTTGAGATGTCTGGGGTGCCGCTGCACCATAGCTTGCTGCTGCAGGCTGATTCCTATAGTTAGAGGCTGCGGGCTGAGTCCCATAGCTTGCGGCTGCAGGCTGAGTCCCGTAGTTGGAGGCTGCAGGCTGAGTCCCGTAGTTGGAGGCTGCAGGCTGAGTCCCGTAGTTGGAGGCTGCAGGCTGAGTCCCATAGCTTACGGCTGCAGGCTGATTCCAGGAACTTGCTTGGTTATCTTGTCTGACAGTCGGACTTCCTCTCATAGTGGTACCATTACGCTGAGAGTAGCTGGCTTGTTGACTGGTAGCACCATATCTGTTTGTGACATCAGAATTTTGATACGTCCCAGCTGCTGGCGATGAGTTATAGCCAGCCAAACCACTGTCTGCTTGATTATTCTGCAGATATCCACTACTATATTGGGTATTGGTATGGTCAATATTAGGTTCTTGTTTTACTGGAGCAACAGGTCTATAATCAAGACTCCTATCTATATCAGTATGTCCTCCATTTCCTGCTGTATAGGGCTGTCTTGCTGCATCCCTATTAGTATAAGAAGCATTATTATCTGCATAGTTTTGTCTGGAGTTATCTCTGTCATGGCCTTGACTAGATGGATCTCTGTCATAGCTTTGACTTGGTGCTCCCCCATCAGCATAGCCTTCTTTATAGGCTTCTGGTTCTCCATACCCTGGTCTTCTTCCATCTCTGTTATCATATCTGGTAGAATCCCTTTCTCTGTAGTCTTGTCTAGGGGCATCCATTTGTCCATATTCCTGCCTGATTGGGTCTCTATTGGCATAGTCCCCTTGTCTTGGGGCGTCTCTATGGCCTTGCCATGAGCTATCTCTATCCCCATAACCTGGCCTTGAAGGACCTCTTTCAGCAGTACCCTCTGGTCTGGGTGCATCTCTTTCTGCATAGCCTCCTTGCCTAAAGGGTTCTCTACCTTCAAAGCCTCCTTGTCTTGGGACATCTCTACCTCCATTACCTGCTGGCCTTGATACATCTCTACCACCATAGACTTCATGCCGAGTTCCTCTATCAGCCCCTTGTGATCGTGTATCTCTATCCCCATAGCTTCCTTGCCTGTGGGTATCTCTCTCTGGGTAGTTTCCTTGACGACCATCTCCCTGACCTTGCCTTGACCGGTCTTGGTTTCCAAAGCCTGGCCTAGAGGCATCTCTGTCGGGATAACTTCCTTGACGAGGTGAATTTCTATCAGAATAGTCTTGCCTTTTTATATCTCTGTTATCAGGACCCCTATGTCTTGAATCATCTCTTTCTCCGTAGCCTGGTCTTGGTCTTCCTCTGTCTACATAGCCCTGTCTATCACCAGTTGGATCCCTGTTTCCTCTATCATCATGATGTGGTGGCCTATTTCCAGCTCTGTTGTCAAAGTTTCTGCCTGTATCCATTCTACGAGATTCCTCCCTGTCATCTCGGCCATCTCTCCTTCTATCGCCACCTCCCCTGAAAGGCTCATTGGGGGCCGGTCTTTGTTGAAAGGAATCATTTCGATCGCCACTATTACGAGACTGAAAATCAGTCCGAGGTGCCTTTGCATTAAAATGCTCTTCTCTTCCGGCAGGCCTTTTTCCTCTACTTTTGAATGCAATACCCTCTTCTTTGAACTTATTGACAAGCTCAATAGCCATGGGGGGTTTCTCTTCGATAAACCTTACTTCATCAAACGATTCCCCTACCTCAGGAACACTAAAATTTGACTTCATTTCCATGACTGCATCGATAGGTACAAACTTACCCTCCTCATTCTCTCTTTTGGCAGTTCGCTCTGAAAGAACACGATCGTTGTTGACGATGACGCAAGCTATTCTCTTATAGCCAGAGAAATTTCTCATCTTTCTCCTCCTTGCTGTGAAATAGACGTTTGTCTGATCAAGAATATAGTTCCCAATCCTCGTCTCTGCTTTCTTCAACCACACATTCAAACAGCTGGTTGCAATCTTAATAAGCGCATCCCAACGCCCATGATAGTTGCCTTTTCTGGACAGTCCAGATATCCGCATCTTCTCGATAATGTTGTTTGTACCTAGCGTAACATACTTCTTATCAGGATGATCCTGGCAGTGTTTCGTGGCCCAGACAGTTTTGCCACAAGCAGGAAGCCCAACCATCATGATGACTTCCGCATCTTTGCGGGTGGGTGGTCCCCCAGGGGCATTTACCAGAATACCAGGCACATTCTGAAGCATATCATATCCAGGGCGCAGTGGGTACTTAGGCTTTTCCCCACCAAAGTTCAGCGTGAACCTCATGTTCTTGCATGTGATATGAGGATAAAGTGGTTGACCCCCTAATTCTTGACCAATTGTGTAAGCCACGCCATGATATTGTCCATTCACCATAAAAGACACAGTCTTCGGGTTGGAATCTAAGTCTAAAAAGCACGTCACAATATCTCCAACAGAGAATGGACGACCGTAATCTAAGAATTTACTGTCAAGAGACTTCTTACCCGTACCCCCGTATCCATAAGAGAGCTTGTCTTCTCCAAGCTGCAGATCAGCGCAATCAGCCGACCATCCAACTCGAAGAACATGTGGGTTCCGTTCTGTTGGGGGAACTTCAACTGTGAGAGCTTCATCGATGCTGCACTCGAATGCCACCTGAAAATGTAAGAGTTTATCAGAACAAGAAATGATTCAGAAGATTTACCTAAATAGTATTTACTTCTTTCCTAGTACAACTTTAGAAAATTGTCGCCCTTAAACAGGTCCTTTGTTGCTGTTAAAGAGCCTAGATAGGTTTGTCTGTGCATTAGAGGATAGGTAGTGCAATATTTGTAAGTGAAATGGCCAAGGTATTTAGAGGCCTCAAATGCGAAGTCAATTAGCGCAATAGAGCAACAATCTCAATGTCATGGGTTTGACTCTCACTAAGGTCATTTTCGTTCTCACAAATAATCTCCATCATTAAAACTTTTTATATCAGATTGAACTTTTCATCATATACATTTGATAAGGTAATGAACCATACATATTTAGCTTTACAATCTTTGAAGAGATACCAGTTAATCATTTATTTTCCTAACAGAGATAGATCAAATTGTCTTTCAATTTTGTATCATTTTACATCCAAGAGAGGAAACACATTTAAATTCAGATAATAGCTACACTGGTGCCAATTTTTTTTGGTGTTTTGAAACACTTAAAATAATTTTCAGGCTCAGTAAATTTTTCAGCTTCTTTTCTATTTGTGAAATTTCTGCTTTTTCTGGGTCTTAACAGTTATAAACATCTGATTTGAGGAGGGCGAGGAAATCCGGAAACATAGCATAACTTTCAGTAGTTGTTATGCTTTGTCATGTTTCAATTTTGTCCTTTTTATCTCCAAGTTCTATATCAATCAGCTGTACTCTAGATAATGGCATTTGCACAGCTGAGTTTATGAAAATGACCTATGGAGGACTTTAACTCCGGACCTCCAGATTGGTACTCTAGTGTGCTTATCCACTGCACCAGGTGATTTTCATTCTCACAAATAAAACAACAGGATAGAACAAAAAAATGGCTCATGCACAACCAAGATCTTGTTTAAATTGTCATACTCTGTATACTGGGGAGATCAAATACTGTTTTTCAGTTTCACATGCACAAGGGTTTCATGGTTTGTTTTGGAAGTTTTACTGTCTGGACATCTTACCTTCCCAGACTTGACACCATGTGATGCTCGCATTCCACCCCACAGATACTCGAAGCCATCTTTATGCATTGTTGAGCCTGTGAGCCCGGACTCACTAATGTTACAGTGCAGATCACTGTTATAAGAATCAAGCGCAATGTTAACAGCTTCAACTTTCGGCAGCTCTTCCTTTACGACAACTTCTTGTTTAACTGTACCATCATTTTTAGAATCATTGATGTCTGGTTTCTCGTCTTTAACCTTGACTGTTTCTGTTTGGTCACTCTTCTCTGGAGGTTTGTTATAAGGTTTGTTATTCGCAATAGAAGAAGGAGCGCTATGTCTTGGTCTTGCAGGTGCAGCACCTCTAGATCTTGGTTCAAAACTCCCCCTTGGCCGATGGAAGTTTGCTCTTGGCCTACTCTGCATCATTGGCCTTGCACCTCTTTGGGGTGGTCCACCGCGATTAAAGCCCATCCCACCAATTAACTGCCCAAGCACTGCCCCCATTGGCGGATTAAAAGGGGTAGGCATCAAACCCTGGGGTCGATGACCACCAGATGCAGCTCTGGGATTGAATGCTCCTCTTGGTCTTGGATTTCTAGCTCTGTAAGGCCCGAAGGGATTGAACGCCATTTTTACTTGAGAATTTGCTTCCCGGCCAGCTGCAGTACAAGTAAAAGGGAAACAACTTTGCCGACGCTGCTAGGTAAGTGGAGAACTGGAAGAAAATTGCAAATCAGCAACAAACGGTTTAAAAGAAATCTAGTCTTTTCAGTCAATAGATTTCAAAACGTTGCAGAAAAGAGATGAACAGTTTCCATCTTTCTTTGCTTTTTCTTCGCATGCTTTAATTTTAATTCAACTCAATCAGTAACCACCTGCGCCATTGTAGTCTGCGCAGGTTTAATATGAGAATGAAAGCGAGGCAACACGAGTTGTGACGTTATGAGTTGGACGAAGTTAACCCAACAAAAGACAAACAGAAAGATCAGACAAGAGAAAGGCTCCCAGATCCTAGATTGTTCAAATTACGCTGAGCTTTAAAGCATGACGGCATGTTCTGCAGGAGGCTGCTCCAATAAGCCTGCTGACGGGTTCATATTGCACAGGTTTCCAAGTGAACCTCACTTGAGAGAGCAGTGGATATCATTTCTTCGCAAGACTCGGATCTGGAATCACGATCCTTCACGATCTAGCTGCTTGTGCTCTGCTCACTTTAAGGAGGATGACTATGAACATCCATGTTCTGTTGGGGTCGAAATGGGTTTCCTTTCGAAGAAAAGACTGAAAAAGGGAGCAGTGCCACAGATCTTTACAGTTAATAATGCCAAACTTCTTGAGCAGGAAAAAAGAATGTCACAAGGGAAAAAGCTTTCCACACATAAAAGGGCGCGAAAAGTTGTAAGTAGTTTGAATTGTTTTTAAGGCTTTTCATTTCATAAAGGAGCCTACCTTAACCTCAAGCCCTGGTACTGAAAATTCTTTAAAATTTTTCTATTGTTCTCTATTCTTAAAGGAAACGGTTGAACAATTTTTCTTACCAAGCTACTATCACCAAGCAAGCATGGACCTTTTTAAGAGGCAGTAATCTGATAATTTTTAGCAAGGTGTCACAGCCTTTTTTAAGAATCGTTAGTGGGGGGCAAATTATAAAAAGGGATAATGGGGGGATTCTGGTCTTGTTATGGTGTGCCAAAGGTGCACAAATAGTTGCCTAAAACAGCTGGGGTTCTGGGGTGCTGTAAGTATCCATCGGGTCCAGAAAAGGGCTTTGGCAGGGGTCCAGGGAGTGAAGTCCCTGGAAGCTCCTGATATTTTGTTATTTCTAAGGTCTCAAAGTTGCTTAGGATCCTTCAGTTTTTCTTCCTGCATATGTTAATAGCCCCCAGAAACGCCACTGTATAAATAGCTGAGTGGCCGATGAACAACACTTGTTGACCACACCTTTATGATTGCAAAGAAATAAGGTCAAAATAGACTTTTTCAAACTAATCAGTACAAAAAGGGAAAACATTACGAGGTCAAAAACTCCATGAATGGAGGGGCAAAGTTGAAGAATGGGGGGCATTGGCCCCCCAGAATTGGTGTTAAAAAAGACTGTGAGATGTCAAAATCCATTTTGAAGAACACTGAAATGAGGGAATCCTGTTTAGGAAAGTAAATAATTCATTGGCAATTCCCAAGAGGGAGCCCCCTTACTCCCTTGTACTTTTTACTAAGATCTCTGGTTGCAAGAGCTATTTTCTATTGTTCTGCTCCCAATGTTTGTCTTGAGTGTGCTGCCTCTGTGTTTATATTAATTGAGTACTGATAGAGTAAAAAGAGTGTAGTTTGCAGACTGTAAAGTTCTGTCACATACTGGATATTTGACTAAAAAGAAGGCAATTAAGCAAAAATTGTTTTTCTTGCTTGCTACACCCATTTAAGAATCTTTTGGACTATGTGAATTCTTTGCAAATGATAACATTATTTGTTTCACTTTTTCAACTCAGGTTTTACCAACTGTGGTAGATGCCCAGAATCAAGACCTTGGGACGTTTTCAGATGGAAGTGATACTGAGCAAGAGTTTCGTAATGCTACTAAAAGTAAGTTTTATTTGAATTTATGCCAAGAAGCATATAAAGCTTTTCACTGTGCTATAGAGGGGTTTTTAGGGGGTACTAGAACCCGGAAACCTGGACAAATATCTTGTCATATTCAAAAACTTGCTTGATTTTCATCGAACAATCTCCTACCATTGTCAAAGCAGGACAGCGCAAAGGGTAAGGCTCAGGAACCTAAACATTTTAGAAGCATTAAAAAAAACTAATCTAAGAAATTGAAAAATTGTTGACCGGGTTAAACTTAGAAACCCTGAAGACTGCATGCTCTTCAGAGAAAACCAAAAACTCTTAACAGAATTGGAAAATCTGGAACCCTTGAAACCCCAAAGCCCCTCCTGTTATGGGCTATGTTATATTCCTCTGAAGAATCTTCTTTTCATACTTTTCGTGAGACAAATAAAGTTTCAACAGACAAGGCAAGCAGTAGACTGTCAAGTAAATATTCTGATTTATGTTTTAGTTGTGAGGAAAGCAAAACTGAAAACAACATCAATTGGCATTCAGTGCGATTTTCCAGAAACAGACTCGCAGTCTTGGTTTTACTTAGATGAAGAATACGAGGCAGGAAATGTGATTAAAATCGGCGCTGAAGGAGCTCCCTCTTGTATTCCTATCTCCGCAGGTACTTTCAGTTAGCAAGTAGGGGGCAATGCAAAAAACCATCATAAAATCACATAAATTCATAAGGTATGATTGGTTGGGGAAATATATTCAACCAAATTGAGCTACCAAAATTCTCGTATGCCTCCACCAGGTTTTGAACCTAGGAGTTTAACCACTGAAGGCTAACACTAACCAATTTCATAAATCAAGATAATAAGCTAACATCATAAAATTGAATAAATTCATATGTATGGTCTAATATCCCAGGAAATATATTATACCTCAGAATGGGCTATTAGAATTCTTGTATGCCTCCGCCAGGTCTCAAACCTGGGATCTTAACCACTTAAGATGAGCCCCCTTAGCAGTGTCCTGAATCAAGTTAATAGTTGGCACAGGAAACTTATGTGTATCTAACTCCAGGCCTATCCGCTGTAGAGGCATTCATTCGTGTTTCGAATTAATCCTTTTCAGAGCCATTGAATACATAAATTCATAAGACATGGTCTAACAAGGGGAAATCATGGTCTAAAACCTGGTGAAGGCATATGATAATGGTCATAAATTACAATAATATGCAACAACACTAAAATTTCACACTGTGTATGGAGTTATATTAGACATTCAAAGCATTCCCTTTGAAAATATTGAGAGACATGATTCAATAGAAAAGAACCACACTTTTCTCTTAATCACCCACCACAACAATGAATCATCCACCACACAAAAAATTCACAAGGTTCGGAACCAGTTTTGATAAAAGCGTAATATATACATGGGGGAAGGCAACAATATTGTAGCTACATACAAGGGGGAGGGGGTAAAAGATATATGTTTAAGTACTTTAAGGGTACCCCTTATTGTTTTGCAGCCTGATATTCATTGCTTTGAAGAAAACAACCAGATCCCCATACTTTCACCCAATATAATAATTATAATATTTTGATTCTATTCAAACTATCTACCACCAATATATGATATTTACCCTACCCCATATAACTGAAGGAATAAATTCATCAGATAATTCTTAAATTACACCTCTAAAGTAATTCTGTACAAAGTTAATGTACAAACATTCAGTAGATAAACCAAATTTGGAGTTCCTGACTCGTTATGGTATCAACAGGGGATCTGATTTTGAACCAGCTGAATGTAGTCGTATATCTGTGCCCTAAAAAAGAGGTAATCAGTTCGTTACATAAGATTGATTGGGTTGTGTCAATCAGCAGCTACAATAGAAAATAGAAAATAGAACAACTTGGACTTCTTGAGAAGAAGCAGGATTTTGAAGATTCAATCCAGATGATTTGTGTAAATGAAGATAACCAGAGTAGGATTCAAACCCCATTCACTGAGATTGTACGTTCACACTCTACCATTTGAGTAAATGAGGTTAAAAGGTGACCCAGTCAGGGCAAATGGTGACCCAGTGACCCAATCAGGCTAGCAGTAGAGCATTGATGTTGAAAGTCAGAGTTGGTTTGGTTCAAGTCTGTTAAATTGGCCTTATTCATGATGCAAAATCAAAATTACCTTCGACTCATGTATGAATTTTCAATAATTTTCAACATGTTGTTAGCAGCCTCCCTTTCAGTCATTTGGGGAGCAAATCTCAGCCTGTGAACGGAAAAGAGGTCACAGTTTAAAAATTATTTCTACATCGAATACCTACCATCGTAATGTCACATGCGACCGATGCTGCATGGCATAATTTACTGAGTAAAATCCATTTCGTCTATCAATTCATCAGGCCCGGCGGAAGAGGTCCGTTTGGTGCGGCTTTAGCCGGACCAAATTTTGGGCTAAAGTCACCCTTTTCAATTGAGAAAACAATTGTGCTCCATTAGACATTAGATTTCTACGGTAAATTTCAGATCATTTCAAGGTGAATTTTGTTCTGAAAATGCACCAAATTAGATCTGAGACTTTCTCTTGGGTAAGCTCCAGACTCACTGGCTTTTCTCAATCCGGACCAACTAAGGACAACTTCCATTGGCTCTGTTAATGGTTGATTATATTAACAAATTTCTGTGTTCATTTTGGTCGGTGTAGCTCCATATTGATGTTAGCTGAATCCATCCTCAATGTCTGCATCCAAATCATATGTTTACTTTGTGGCCATTTCTTCAGAGGTATCTTTGCTAGTAATTCGCCCTGTGTCACTTATGGGCAGTACCATGGGGAATTTTCAGGACTGCAAAAGTATCATCAATACGAGCGTGGAATGTTTGAATTTCCTTCAGTTAACTCATCAAATTAACATAATATGACGACTTGGTTATTATCCCAGAAAGATGTTTATAGTCTAGAGTCAAAAGCGAAATTTTGCAAGCTTCAGGCCTTTTTAGGTAGAAACTTACACAAGAGTGGCAAATCACCATGCATGTTGATTTTTTTTAATAGCTCTTATGGCTTCTTTACCAGTGTGCTGGCAAGAGCTAAGACTGATTGCTCTGGTCTAAAGAAAGGCCTGCATCTTCATAAACCAGGGAAAAACCTCGAAAACTCCTTTTTTACAAATAAACATCTAATCAACCATAATATGATTGGTCTCCCTCTGATTTCATTAATAAATTTTTACGTCATATCTGCTCTCGTTATTTTGTATCGTTCATTAATTATAATTCCTTAATGTAACCAATTTTTTACTTGTTGTTTTTTACTTGATGTAATTCTTTACACTTGTTGATTTGTAATCAATTAAGCGCCATCTTGGCCCATGTATCAATCTTTTTTAAAATATATACAACAAAAGGCAGCCACCGTAATTTCTTGAGTGTATCCCCACGAAAACATGGCAGTCCAGTGTCTAACATCATGGCAACCAGTGCAATTATTTCTTCCATGTATGGCCTAAAGAGTGGACAAATAATATCAAAGTGTTTGATCGTTGCAAAACTTGTTGGAAAACTTCAAAAGCCTTAGTAATACTTGTTTTTGCTATGCTTACGATTTTTCTGGCTATATTGATATCAAAGTATAGAACTGCCAAAAGCCTACTTCTAACACTGAAATTTCCCTAACAAAGAATAGCAAAAAACACAACAACATGTAAAAATCTTTTTCGTATCTTCTAACCTAAACATATTTGATTTTCTGAGATTTGTAATTCACTAAGACCAGACATTCATTCGAAACCATTAAACATCGTCAAATATGCATTGGAAGTGTAAGGAAATAAATTTTGTTTGGATTTCTAATCCTTGAAGGACAACCTTCGTGGGTTCGAATCCACGAACGGTTGGAATCATGAACTACAAGCCGTCAGCCAACTCAGCTGTCTATCCTTCGGAGGTCAGTAAACGAGTACAATGATATTCGTTGTAGACTACTGATTCTGGGGGCACAAGCTGCAGATCCACATCAGCTTCATGCTGCCATACTCCAAACTTACGTTACCAAATAAATCTGCTTGCTTGCTCTGGCGTTAAGTAAGTACAAGTGTCTCCAGATCACCCTGCTTATTTACTGCTGTCTGCTATTGTTCAATATCAAGTTAGATGTTGAATCTTTGCAATTTGTTGTAGATAGATAAAGATACTCAGAAGTACTTAACTTATAGACAAATAGGCCCGAACGCATAACTCCATGAACCACCTATAAGAAAAAAAGAGAAATTAAAAAATTGATTTTAAAATTCTGTACTTACACAAAAAGTACGGTAAAGTATTGATGGAAAGTTTTACATACATACATAAATGATTTATTTGATGAAGCATGTCAGGGTAAAAGGCAGCATATAAGCTGATGTGGACCTGCTATTTTCCATCAGAAAGTATAGGTAAATGATTGGTATAAGGAGAAATGACTGAACATAATCGCATCTTTGGTACAGTGAGACCAACAATGAACTATAGTAAGAGCCCTGGTGATAAAATGAACTCTTTCTTTTTACCGAAATGGCCACTTTGAATCCACTAAATAGCGTTGAAATTGGTCAGGTTTAACATTTAACTTGTTTTGACATACAACTCAAATAAGTGTCTTGTGTCAAACGAAAAGCTTTGGTAGTTATTATGTCTATGTTTCCGACTTCTCTAGCTATCCTAAAGCTCTGTGCTGATCAAAGGACTGTTCTGACGTACTACTCTGATGAGTGAGATGCTAAGCTTCAGTAGTTATCATGTTTCAATATGTTTCCAATCTTCCTCGCCATCCCGAAGTTCTGTAACAATCAAGGACTGTTCTAAATTACTACTCTGAAGAGTATCAGAAACAAAGTTGTAGTTGTTATTAAGTTCATGTTTCAGATTTTCCCCACTACCCTTAAGTTCTGTATCGATAAAAAACTGTACAAATAATAAACATCACAAATCATGTGTACCTGAACGTGCAGGAGTCCATTTCGGATCCCATGAGGACGACCCAGTCATACGTCAGTTTCATATCAGGCTCAAACCCCATATTTCCACCAGGAGAAGATTCAAACATAAATCCAAAGTCTACGATTGAAAAAATCAAACTAAAATTCAACATTTGCATTGCAGAATATACCGTCACCAGGCAAGGGCCGTGGAATCATAAAGAATGGCGAAGCTTTAGTCCCCTAATAAATTCCAAAATACAATGCAATGGGTGTGGTAGTATTTAGATAAAATAGGTGTGGTCCATTCTTATTTGTATTATCCTCCCCTTCCCCCAATCAAAAATTGGCTCAATGGCTTATGCCATGAGATCTTTAGTCCAACAACCTTTAGACTTTAAAACTACCACTAAAATAGCGTCCTTACTAAAACTCCCTGAAAAAATTTTCTTAATTCTCCTCAACTAAGTAGAAAGGCTCCACAATAAGGAGTTCAGCAAACGATTTCAAATATATATTTCAGCATGATAGGATGACAATAAAACAAAACTGCTGGTTAACAGGATGCTACTGATGATAGTTCTGAATCTATGTAGACTCAAAGAGCTGACAAAAATCTTCTAAAACTCACCAATATGGATGATGTATCCTGCATCATTGATCATGATGTTACCATTGTGTCTATCCTTGATCTGGAGAATGTAGCTGACGAGCGAATAGGCTGCCATGCTTTTTATGAAGTTCCTTCTTGCCTAGAATCGGGCAAAATAGATATCTTATTAAATTTTGGATATTTCAGATTTTGGAGGGGGGCTTAAAGCCTCTCAGTAAACATTATTGCTTTGCAGTCACAACCGTGGGCTTCTGCTATGCAAAACTCTCTCCTAATTGATTTATTTGGGTACGATTAATCTTATTCTATTATCCCTAATTTGAGAAATCCAACTTAATCAATTCACTCTAATTCATATGAAAACCCGACTACCAGTAAAAATCAGAGATAGCTCAAACTAGTAGTACTGAGCGTCAAGCAGATTTATCAATAGCGATAAACTTCAGCTCATATAATAAGTCTAGGGTGTGATTACGTAACTTTTTGAATCCATTAAACAATGGAAGACAATCAACCATTGGATTTTACAAAGATGTAGCGAGTGACCAAATTGGCTAGGGTAGGCTCTCATCTTGCTTAGAGAGAGAAATGGCTTGATGAATACTTGACATCCAGAAAGATGCTTACCAAAAGACGGTTTCATTTGAAGTAGGAAATCAAGAGCTGATGATTGTAAAATCAAAATACAGTAGTGTCCCACATGTAGGAAACACTGATTCAAGAAGAAGAGACAAGATTTAGAAGCATAAGAAAGGCCTTAAACCTGATGTTGAAAATGATGTTTCTTGTAAGCTGGACACTACTGTATTTCTGATATCATTTATCAAATATCATATTAATACCTTTTGAAATTCCAGTGTCTCTTCCCCACCAAACGTACTAACGAAATACTCGTACAAATTCACTTCAGCCTGCCTTCCAAGCTGGTCACGTGACTTTGCGTTCGGGATACATTCGATGACGCCACACTATTAGTGAAATAAACATGAACTCTATGAAATTCGTTCACAGGAACAATTAAATTCTATATGTTCAAAATTACCTCGAGGGGTTTTTTCCTATCTTTCGATACTTAGAAGGGTCAATGTCACCATTTCTGTACTGACCCCTAAGTATTTAGCCTGATGTTTTGGAACTCTAAATACAATTGAATCTAGTCGTTTTTGGAAATTCCAAATATGGTTATTTATTGAAATGACAATGGTATTTGGATGGGTAACTAAAGAAATGCACATGATTCTACGATTCTTCGTATTTCTGGACCCCAAATATGGAATTTTGTCCATGTTGTATTTTATTTTACATGTTTTGTGTTATAGTTGATTTCCGCATGTGTATCAGGAGAAAGGCCCGTAGTTCAGACATTCAAAGAAATAAGACGTGGTAATTTGAAATATATTATAATCACGCATTAACTCGTAAACAAACCCACGCTCTAGGTAGGTGATAGTATTGGTTCTTTGTTGTGTAATGTTAGGGCAACACATAGGGCTCATCCAGGAACTAGAGTCGAAATAATGAGGAATTCCTCCACTTTGTACGATTTTCAAACTTTTCACTGATTACATTACAGCATTTAACGATAAGTAATATCTTACCCCTGGTGATGTGGCTACAACACGATAAGGAAACAAGCAGACGTCAATTGCCAGGTCATCGAAGACATTCTTGAACACTTCAATGACTTGCAAAGCCAGCATATCCTGCAAAACAAGTCAATTTTATTATGGTACTATAGTGAAATCTTTAAAGCAGAATTAACAGATTTAAAAACTGATATGTTCTACTGTGACTCCAAGTTTTGGGTTTACGCACTCGACAGGCCATATGAACCAAAAATCAATTCTAACTATTTAATCTCTATATATATGTAGTGACACCTATATAATCCTGTTGCAAATTCACTCCCAGTAGACTTTCATAGACTAAAATTTTCAATTTTCATGCAACTCAATTTGATTCCAGTAAACCAGTCAAGTCTAAACCAAGGCTACTTTTGAATTGAATAGGATAGCAAGAATGGAGGCCTGCGATTGTCATAACGGGAGATGCCTTATTTTTGAGTGCGTTAATCTATGGCACAAGTTGGATTATGACAAACACTGACATTGTGGGCATATACCCAATCTAATAGCTAGTAGAATTTCTTTAATCCAAAGGCTAGCAGACAGGAGCTAGCAATTTTTAATCGTTTAGACAACGTCTCATAACAATATTTCATGAGAACATTCAGATGATAAAAATACATTTTTCGGATCACCCGGTTGTAAATCATTACTTGAAGTAGTCTAAGGTGCCATGGTATATTTTCTGATATGATAGATGAATAAGCAAGAGAATAATTTAACCATTACCTGTCTGACATCATCACCAACTTTAAATATGCATCCAAGTGATATCTCTTCAAAACTATTTTCCTTCAGCAACTCTTCTAACTTTTCACCTAACACAAACAATACTGCTTTACTGAAATATCAAACAACTGTGCTGAAATTTTAGAACAATCTTCGTTTTCGCTATGCTTCCGATTTTTCTTGCTATATACTGAAATTTGCGCACCTAACCCTACCCACAGAGCTTATTTCGAACTTGGTGACGAGTGCTCAACAACCAGCACGGTGATTACTGGGAGAGCAAGTTGGGTTTCATGATCACATATACACTCGTTGTTCTTTTAACTTCTTGGTGACTTTTCGTGTGTCTTGAGCCATATTGTAACATTCTCTTGTAAGAATATGCGCACTTTTTAGTTCTTGAAAACCAACAATCTGCAACAGTGCATCGCATGCCCAATTTGAAGAGTTGTTACACAGCCAGTGTGGTGATAACCGAGAGGGTACATTCTAGATCACATACTTACACTTTGAGCACTCTTTGTTTCTTTGAACGCTAACAATGTGTAACAGTACATTATATGCCAAGGTTACTAGGCCAGGGTGCATCACGTTTTTGATCACTAATATTTGATAAACCATTGAGACGCATTTGTCAATGCTCTGTAGTATCAACAGAATAGCCTGAATAATTTTCTGCAGTGCACTAGGCTGAGCAGATGGTCAAAAAAGTAAATAGGTACCGTTATTCGAATTAATCCTCTCAACTTCTTCGAATCCACAATCCATAACTTTGAATCGTGCCAGAAACGGAGCTTTTGCTGCACTTTGCATTGGGATTCCTGAAGAGTAGTCGATGTCCAAAACAATGGCCGTCGGGCTACTAGGCAGGTAGACTCCATTTTCCACTTTTATTTGCTTCAACAGCTCCTGGCAATGTTTTTTCCTCTCACTCTTCGCGTATGGCCTGAAACATATTTCAAAATTTCAAAAGAGGTTTCTGGAAGGACATGATATCAGGATGGCGGGGAAACTTGGAAACATAGCGAAATATAGTAACTACTTAAGCTTTTCTTTTGACGCTCATCGCAGTTGTGTGCAAGAACAGTATTTGAGTACAGAAATCGGTACAGAACTTGAGGATGGCAAGGAAAATTAGAAACTCAGCAAAACATAATATCTACTAAAGCTTTGCGTTTGATACTCATCAAAGTAGTGTACGCTAGAAAGAGAGTGAATATGAAACCTAATGAATTAATTTACTCTGAAAGAGTTCGAAATAGGCCAATGGGAAAGAATAGGAATGATTAGTACAGTGCAAATGAAGAAAATCTTTTGAAAAAAAGATTTTTACAGTGCAGTGAAGAAAACCCAATTTTCATCGGGAATCCAGCGAGACGAATAATAAACTATTGTTGAAAGTTTCCTAGTGAGAAAACAAACTCTCACTGTCTTCCTTTCTGTCGAATATATAATAAAGTTAATTGACGTGGGTACATATAATATTTTGTGATGCATATGCAAGGGATCTGGGTATCTTAAAAAAAGATGTAGCCTCTCGACCAGTCAGATTACAAAATCCTTTTTGAAGACAATCTGATTGGCCTGTTTATCATATTGTAACTTTTATTTTGAATTGAATGATCAAATTGAATTGAATTATTTCTTTTTTTGAAATAACCATTACTTTATGGACGTCAACTAAGTTTGATAAGATATTTTTGTCCATAAGAAAAAACAAGGGGTAAGGCCTTAAGAGGTAAGGCACGAATAAGGCTTGAAAAGCTTCAACTTGGAATCATGAAGTGACATGAAGGACATAAATCGTCAACTTACCTGATTTGTCCTGATATATTAGTGATTTTGTCGAAGAATGAAAGTTCCTTTTCGAAAAAGACAAGAGAAGGTCCAAAGAGGGATTGGTTGATTTTGGAGATCAGTCTCTCCAGTTTGTCAGCAATGCTGTTGTCTCTTTGCTGTGACTCCTCGTCAAAGTACATATTCGATTTTGCATTCCAAACGAACTACAATAACAAAATTATTTATATGTTGTGAAATAATTTTTTAGTTCTAACGCAAATCCAAGATTGTAAAATGTCCAAGGTAGTGGAAAGTTTTATAGAAATTACAGTAAACAACATCAGATGGGCTGAAAATAAGAGGGTGATCTTACAGGATAAAATAAGGTCAAGATTTGCTTGAAAACCCAAAGTGTGCTAAAGCCTACAGTGAGAATTGCTTTCGAATAATTGGAAGAGCAAGATCTACCTTTCACTTAGCTATTTTGGAATCAGTCTACATAAAAACCAGGGATCCCCTATTGTGTAGACAGAAGGAGTTCGTTTTCGCCTTAGGACTCTTGAAGTAATCTTATTGGTCAGCTCACTGTATCTCGGGTGTTGATTGGTTTTCCTACACCATACCAATCATTCACCTCTTTTCTGATTGGCCTATCTCGATCCACATCTGGGTATATAAATTGGTTAGGTTTCTGTTTCGTTCTCTTTCTGACGTATTACTCTGTTGAGTGTCAGACGAAAAGCTTAAGTAATCCATGTGTTCGTTTCATTATGTTTCCGATTTTTCTGGCTATACTAGATAAGTTGAACTAATTCAGGGGTAGTTTCTGCACGACTGTTGGGTTCTATGCATCTTGATATCATTTCCTTTTAGAGAAGGGCTAATGTTTACTAGACGAGATAATTAAAAAATCAAAAGCTAATTTCCTTTCTGAAACTATGCCTGATGCCTTAATCTGCCCTCCAAAATTGGATCAATTTGCCCTGCAAAATCAGGCTTTTCCTGATTTGAGGTCTATTCTGCCTGTACATAAACTGTCGAGGTTTTGTTTTTAGTGAAATAACCATTGTTTTAAATGAAAAATGCCTGCTAACCTGGTGAGTGAGAAGTTGTGATTTTTTACAACTCCAGACGATGTACTCCTCCACATAACCAAACTGGTCTTTTCTCAGGGCCTGAATCAACTGAGGCACATAAAACAGCATCGTATCCTGTAATAAAATTATTAACTCAATTACTTAAAACGACAAAACAAAATATGAAGTTTTTAAATTTAAATTTAAATTTAATGGGTACTGTAGGTAGGAGTAGGAGATGCTGATAGGAAAATACGCTTGCTATCTTCGTAAGGTATTAGTTGATGCACAAAGCACAATAAGAACATTGAATAGGTAGATTAATAGAAGCAGTGTCTTGGTTGTTGATAGGCAAATATGCTTGCTATCTTCGTAAGGTATTGGTTTATGTGCAAAGCACAAAGGGTATACACTGAATAGGTAGACTAATCGAAGCATTGATAGTTGATTGGTTATTACACTTGTTATCTTTATAAGGTATTGGTTTATACAAAAAGCAGAATGGGCCAACTAAATAGGCACACCTTGTGACTCCTTCTCCCTAGAGTTGACGAGAGCTGGCCAATTCCCTCCCCACACTAAAACATACATATAAGGCACATTTCCTGATCAGTGGGAAGAAATGATATAACGTTGTTGAGAAGAAAAGTCTAGTCTTTTGAGACTTGTATTCTTAGTACAGATATCGATCTCAATGTTCAAAATACTTTAATTTGTTTCAAATGACTATGAATGTTTCGAGCACTTTTGCCAGTAAATCGAAATACAAACTTATTCGCAGTTTCAAGTTTCCAAAAACACATTTTATTTACAGCTAACAGGGTATCCCCCTCCCACTTACCGGAGAATAACTGCGAAAGGTATCCATTGCATATTGCGCTGTATAAAGATTCGGCTCGAAACTCTGTGAGAAGAAAGACAGTGCAGCCACAGCAGACACTTTCTCCCATGTGAGAACATTCACCAAATCAGGGGAATCTTTGCCGAGAACGTCTTCGGAGAGAAACAAGGACAATGCTTCAGGGTAACACGCCACAGATGCAGGACTACATCGAACGAGACGTTTCACTTCTTTCACAACCAAATTATTCTCTTGAAATCTGTAGAATATGATAATAACATATAATAATAGCGAGAAAAATCTGCAACATATAAAAAAATTAGCTACTAAGGATTTTCGTGTTTTAGAAATTTAGGTGTTTTGATCAGCATAAAGTACCAACTGAAAAGGTAGACTAATCGAAACAGCAAATTGATAGTTGATAGGCAAATACGCTTACTATCCTCGTAAGGTCTTGGTTTATGTGCAAGCAGAAAGGGCCCACTGAATATGTTAACTAATTGAAGCAGTGTATTGATAGTTGATAAGTAAATATGCTTACTATCTTCGTAAGGTATGGGTTTATGTGCTAAGCACAAAGGACACACTGAATAGGTAGACTAATCGAAGCTGTGCAACCCTGGCCATTCCCTTCAATGTGACCAGACCTAATGATTCCTTTTGCCTTTTTGACTGGAATTACAGAGAGCTGGCAAAATCTCTCCTCGCAATTTGGGAAAGATCTAAAGTTTTTTTCGAAGCCACTCCCCTTTGAACAAAGGTCGAGTGATCTGAACAAGGTAGTTTCGAACCCACGACCCTTTTAACATGGGTTAAGTGATCTAACCACCCGGCCATCCCTGTCATAATTCGGATAGCATCAGTTGGGGATTCACTGACCTTACAGCCAAATTGATGCAGAGACGAGGAGAGAGCTTCCAGGCAACTCGAGTGCACTCGCGCCATGATTTCTCAGTCATTGTTATCTGACTGCTCAAAGCTGCGATCGAATCTTCTCCAGGAAGACTAGAGCTCGCGACTCTGTTAGGGTTTCTCCAAGCAGAAAACTTCTCGATTTCTCGCTTCAACAAGGCCAAGATCAGAGCTCGCTTCCTCAAGTGCTCTTTCGTGATTGCGTCATTCTGGTCCTTTTTTGTTGTTGCTGTTGTTGAGGGAGATTTCCGGGAGGAGTTTCCAGACAGCGAAACAGTATTCAACCACCCCTGAAACACGAGGAAGATGGAAAAATTTTCAAAATCAGTTCTCATACGTTAAGTTTGAGATTATTAAAAAATATAGAAAATGTAAGCGTTTTATCTCTATAGCATTGCTTGGTCTATAACTGCATCATAGGGCTCGAAGTACAGAAGTGCAGAGCGACATGTATTATAAGGAAGAAAAGAAAATAGCTCTCTGTAACTCGAAGTTTCATGTTTTCACGATCAACAGACAGACTATTAACCCTAGCATTACTCGACCTAGGATGGTCTGTCTGATGATGGTAAAACGATTAAACTTTGAGTAATAGAGAGCCAGTCTCTTTTCTTGTTTCTTATCTAATTTAAGGGAATTAGATTTCCATGAAGCTATTTTGAGAACGCCAACATATTTAGGCCCCTGGTACCACACTGCACAGCAATAATATGGAGCACTATTGAGCTATTCCAGTTTATGTAAAGTCAAATAAACGCAGCATTAGTCAGAAAAATACTAAGATCAGTATCAAAGTTATTGGACGAGGGTAAATAGAAACTTTTGAGGTACATATGCAAGGGGTCTAGGGATGCTAAACATCAATTAGCCTCTTGACTAATAGGATTTTAGAAAAGTTTCTGGAGACAATCTGATTGGCTTGTTATAATTCAAATTGAATTGGATGTTGCTCCTTTTCAAAACTGCGATACATTTTGCCCGTCACCAAACTTTAAACAAATTGAATTCAATCTTCACAGCAAAGAAGAGAAATTAGTTGGGAAATCTATTTCCTAGCTTCTTTAAAGATCAGGTAAAAATGGTTTTGTTCCTTCCAATGGTTTGGGTTCAAAATTATTTGCCATAGAATAATTTGACCAAAATTGTGCCAAAATCACTAAAAACCAGAAACACGCACCTCTTAGTGGGGTAAGAATTTTGACTTTGGTTGGGTAATTACCTTTGGTGCAAAGGTTGGCTAAATACAAAAATCATAATTTCTCCACAGTTTTAGCCTGATTCATAAATTATAAACGCAGCATGTAAAAGTGCATTCCTTACGTGTAAGAGAGCATCTGTCTGCGGACGGAAAGGGTTCAACGAGGCACTAAGAAGACTTTGATCCTTGATCTCCTGAACGGATTCCAGCGAACCAGAAATGACGTAACTGCGCATGTGTTTCTTATCCAGCATCATCATGTGTAGGAACTCCATTAAACACACCAGACTCTCTTTGATGTCATCCATATTTGGCAGTGGCCAAGATGGCGAAGTGCTGCAACAACAAAGTTTTGAAATAATAGAGTCATTCAAATATAGGCCTTTTTCACACAGTAACTATTGCAGTTTGAAACAAAGGCTTGAAGTATTGGCCTCGGTTGAATTGAAAGGTATGAAAACGAGTCTGCAAGCTTTTATTTTAAGATGTAATGGCCGCTCCAAGCATTGGCCTATTGTAAGATGGACTAGAAAAAGTATACTGAATTGCAAAGTGGTATGAAAATGGTTCACATGTTGATGACTTGTCAATTATTTGAAAGAGGGCGTCGCGATTTTCTTGAAAAGATTGAAGAAATTAACCCTTCTCTCAATCATTCAAGTACCTTCAACAAATTTGGTTGGTTGCTTAGCCAAGAAGATGCGAAACGTCTGAATTTCCTATCCACGCCAGTCAATAAAAAGAGTTGAATCCTTTTGATCTAAAGGCTAGCATAAAATAGCATGTGTTCTATGACATGCTTTATTCCCAAGTTTCTATCGCTTAGACAAAGTTTCATTACATCTATTTATGAGAACATTTATAAGACATTTTTAGGATCACCCGGTGTGTAAATCATTACCTGAAGTAGTCTAATGTGCCATGGTATATCTTCTCACGTAAAATATTCCTCGTGATAGGATGCTTGAGCATGTTATCTTGCAGCAGAATAATGCCAAGGTAAAGCAGACGAAATCGGCAGCGGAGGTAAATCTGATCGTGACTGATTAGGCTCTTTCTCCCTATTGCAGTGCTTAACGAGTGATAAACTAAAGTTGCAAACATCTGAACCTAAAAATCAATTAAATAGTTTAGTTGTTAAGCTACAGAAATATAATCAGTTGATAGTTGATTAGCAAACACGCGTACTTCCTTTGAATGGTATCAGTTTATGTGCGAGTGCAAAGGGCCCACTGAACAAGTAGACAAATCAAAGCAGTGCATTGATAGCTCGTAGGCAAACACACTCATCATGTTCGTAAGTTATTGGTTTATGAGCAAAGCGCCAAGGCCCACTGAATAAATTTGAATAATTGAGCAGTGTGACCCTAGTCCTTCCTCTCGATGTGACCATACCTTGTGATTCCTTTTGCCTGCAGTAACAAAGAGCTGGCAAATTCTCTCCTCGCAATTTTGTGACAGATTTGAAGTAAGGTTCCAAACCACGATCCTTTGATAAAGGACTGAAAGATCTAAACACTCGACCATCAGCGTGATAATAACTTGAATAAACCCTAAACACAAAATCTAGATCAAAACAAAATATGATAAAGAAGATGATAAGATAGCACATTACCTGATTACTGTTATAGTACTTAACAGCTTTGTATCTGTTGATTAGAAACAGCAGCCAAATCTCGTGTTGACTAGTCAGTGAAGGGGGGTGCGCTGTGGATTTCGTAGGCGTCTGCCCCCCTTTATTCCTTGAAAACATCCCAAGCCGATTTTTCACAGTCCATAGCCATGCAGCATGGATTTTAGATTGTATCTGAAAAACATAATTACAAATTTTCAGCATTGAAAATTTCTTATAATACGTTCTGTTACATTTTATTCTCAAACCATCTAAATGGTGCAATTTTTTACATGATAGTCACTGCATGACAAGCCTTTGATATTTAGTACGGCAATGTTTAAGGACAGATGATAAGAGACGGCGTGTCATGATAAGTGGCGACTATCATGTCAAATATCATGTTAGAAACAGCCTTGATAAGACCAAATGCATTAATAGTGTTCTACTAAACATCAGAGACTTGTCTTAATACTTGGTGAATATCATGTCTAATATTGAAACAACCTTGATAATACGAAGTGTATCTAGGTTGCCCTACTAGAATTGACACTCAATGTCCTTCTGTGACTCCCAGGTTCGTGCTGACACACTCGTTCAGACACACTATTTCAAATGAACGCTATCATATGTATCGAGCAGTGTTTTAGAGAAGACCAAGACAGAAAACTTCCTACCTCGTTTTCTAGATCTTTTCGGTCTTCTAGCAACCATTGCCAACACGATACAGCAACTTTCATGGAGGTGGAAGTAAACAGCTTGACAGGACGAAAGCAAATTCTTTCCAATAACCGAAGTTCCAGCTCTACAAAATACAATAAGTGGGGCTAGATTGCTGTATAGCGAACGCAATTTTTAGAATTCAGTAGATATTGAATTGAATTGAAATTTAACCAATGAAATTTTAATTCATTTTTGTGGATGTTCTTTGAATCAAGTTTTTGAACGAATTCTATCGACGAATCTCGGCCTAAACCGAAAAAGCGAATTCAACAATGACTCAGCAACAGGGGGAACGAAGCTATGAAGAAAAGGACCAAAACTTAATTTCACTGTTATAACGGGGATTTGGGGTAGTAGCCCCCATATAAGGAAGTAGGCTGTAGATTTCCGTCGTTAGTTGAGATTAAAAACATGTGCTAGTTTTGCATAACGCTACAATATCAAAAATTCAACTAAATCAAATATTCGCGTAAAATCGTATCCCCAATACTGCAACTGTCCCAATAAGGATTAGTGGGCTTAGAACAAAATAATGACGAACACATTTTCAATTAGTTGGGAGATCATCATCAGAGTGTAACATACCCTTGGATTTACACTTAGCCAGCAGAGCACAGCTTCGATGCATGGCGGATGAAAAGAGAGGCCCGTCATCTGATACAGAATCAAGAGTTTGTATTAGAGAGTTCAGCAACGTGACTTCAGGGGCAGGGTTGGACGTTTCAGTAGCACGCAGTATTCCATCGACCTGGAAGATGAAAAATCAACCTTGCTATAGAAATAATAGAGAGGCTGGCAAGCTTGGCCAGAGGGTTTTCCGAGCTTAATTGCAAGCTGTCAACTTTCTTTAGTTATTCTGAATTTGTAAGCATCAAATTTGTATTTTCCGATTATCAAAACAATACATTGACGTATAGGCTAGAACAGAAGATCAGACTATAGACTAGCCTTTCACGAACAGAAGACAAAATCAAAGCTTAGCCTTTCACACAACGCTAAGGTAGCTCTTGATGACTAGTATAATGAAAGTTGCAAAGAAGGTAAAGGTGAACAGAGAGATTACTGGGAAGGAAGGAAGATCGAAATGGATTGAGAAAATGGCATATTGTGTTTTTACGGGAGGACTAAAAAGGACACGTATTATTATAATTGTTGTCGAATCACTTTGAATTGTTTTTGTTTTTGTTTGTTAAAAAGAACCTCAGGATTCGTCTTGAGAAAATATCGGATCTCTGTTTTATAGTGTGAATCTAGTTTGAATCGCAGCTTTGACTGGGTTTAGCTATACTAATTGCCCTAGAGATTTAGTATTTCTAAAGCAGAAAGTGATTTACCTCTCCAAAGTATCTGCACTTGAAATTAGCACCGACGATAAAATCCGAACAAGTCTGCACATTCTTGGAGTTGACTTTCAGATCTGAAGCCATGGACGAAGAGGTGCTCATATCGTTAGAAACCAGCGATTTATTTGATGCGATGCAGCATGCAGCAGCCAGGGCAATGCCAACGTGGTCTTTCTCTGAATCAACATTCTCTGCTATCATATAGTCCTAGAAAATAACAGCAAGATTTAAGGGCATTGATAATCTTTTCTCAATATTGCATTTATTTCGTCAAAACACTTTCCCTTTAAGGTTGGCCTGTGTCAAGTTAATCCATTGTATTCTTTAACTTGCCGTCTGCAGTTTTATTTTATGATGAAGGAGACATAAATGGGCTTGTGACTTCTTGCTTTTAGTCCTTTTTATGGTATAGCTTTATCGATACAGCTTTGTTCGTTATATTTATACTGGAGGTTAGGTTGGCTTTTTGATGCCTTTATTTGACTTTTCTTTAGTTATCAACACGCACAAGGCACCAAGCTAACACCACTGACCTGTAATAATGACAGCGTGACAACGGGTGCCCACTTAAGAGCCTCTTGCAGAATTCCAGTGCAACGAGATGCGAAGTCATGAACAGTCTGTTCCCTCTTCTGTGGCTCTGAAGACAGGGTCAGTTGGTAGTTTGTTCTCGGAACCTGGATTACTGCCGATACCAGCTGCATACCCTGAGTACAATCAAATATGAGAAACCTCAATGTTTTAGGTCTCATGTGAAGATCCGGGTCATTTAGTGAGGGATATCATAAAACCCACCGTGTGGCATAATGAAAATGAACCTACTTTTGCATAACCTGAATACAATCAGATTTAGTTTCATTATTACTTATAATTCCATATAATACAGTTTTGAAAAATCACATATAAAATACTAATAAGTACAAAATGAGAGGAAAGAAAATATTGTAAAATTTAATGTATGAAATGTCTTAGAAGAGGAACTCTCTAATTAGATGAACTAACGAGAAAAGACCCCTATTAAACCTAGGCTTGATTGTTGTGGGATAAAACAGATGATTATTAGTTCAGTCACTCAAGGTAGTTCTCAATTCATTCGCGTTATCAAAAAAATTGAGAAATTTAGGAGCACGATTATAATTTGTTGATCAGATGACTTCATAGTTTTGATTCAAACAATGATTTTGATTCAGCAATTCTGATATCAACAGGCAATTCATCAAAGAGCACAAAGGTAAGCTAGACAATTAAATATAGGAAATCACGTTAGAGTTCTCATAAATTTGAGTTTTCACATTAGAGTTCTCATAAGAAAATTCTCATACATTTAAAGAAGGACATTATGAAAACCGACTCTATGTCATGACGAAAAGGAAAATATTGTACCACTTCTTTGGTCTTTTGACTGAGGACATTTAGCAGATCCAGCATTGTCTTCAACACCACATTGTTCCATAACAAATAAGGAAATCTAATGGAAGAAATAGGATTGATAAATTAGTGCCAGCTACCACTCTTCTGAGCAAACCAATCACTGATGAAAAATAATTGCGAAACCCTATAGAGAAGGTTTTCTACTTTTTTCTGTATTTCATTCTCAAAATGGGAGGATAATGCACAACATATTGACACATTTTTGCATTTCCAGACACATTCTACAATTTTACTTGTCACTAATTGCTTTGGTAGAAATTTGAGCATTCTTAGGTGCTCGAACACAAAAAATGTACATTACACCGCATGCCCACCTCAACGAGTTTCTATAAAGCCAGTGTGGTGGGCAGATTGGGTCTCTTGATCGCATACTTACATTTTACTCAATATTCTTAGAACTCCTTGAGCACTCTTTGTTTATCTTGGGCCAAAATCTACAATTTACCATTCTCTTCATAGCTCATTGCAATTTGAGCTCTATTAAGTTCTTAGACACTAACAATATATAACCATGTATCGTCATGCCCAAGTTTACGAGTCACACAGTCAGTGTGGTGATAACCAAAAGACCATGACGCTGTGCTTTCTGTCTATAAAATATTGCATACCTGTCAACAAGCTGTGAGAGATAACGATCGGCCACACGCCTGATCGAACCGTTTTCGTGATTGAATTTCACCAGTAGAAACTGCGCGTGAAACTCCAGCTCTTCGTCCCGTTTTCTGTTGCAGTCTTTCGTCGAAATTGCTTCTAGAAATTGCCGAAATACTTCATCTCCGATATGCCGAATACATCTCCATATATCTGTAGAGGCAAGGAAAAATAAAAATCAACTTTGGAGAATTTATAGTAAGTGAGAAATTTTTTAGTACACTAGCCTTTCAAAATATAGCACAGGCAGATTCAAAATGGCAGTACAGCTGCAAAACTATGATGGCTAAGCTAAAGCTAAAATATCAATACACGCCATAACTTTTTTCAGACAGTTCACAAAAACATTATTTTTGGCAGGAATATTTGCTTATACCATATTTGATAACAATAAGCAATAATAAATTTAGGGAAAAATTTTCATAAGAGACAAAGATATAGTAAGCTAGAGATTTATAGCTAGTGAAAACGAGAGAATTGAAATCTCGTATCTCGTTTCAGTAGAATCCCACGAGTCATAACATTGTGTCCGCATTTCTCAGTATATATTCATATACACGTCCTAATTGACTCACCCTGTTTATTACGCTGCACAGCCCTATCTTCGATATAATGGAAGAAAACTTGCACCAGCCTCGTATCGACGACGATTCGAAGAGTTTCCAGCTGGTAGACACAAAGCAGATATGCACTTTGGGCGAAATCCAGTTTGTTGATGATCGGATAGATTTCTTGATCATTTCCAAGAGAATCTAACAGTGCCTGGCGAAGACCGACCAGTTCTGACTGCAAAATATTAATAGATGAGAACGTAAAACAAAGTTGTGGCTGTCTCTTTTTAAACATCGAGACCTACAAACTTCTGAGAAATGAATGAAACCAAAAACAGAATTGGTGATTACCATAAAACAAGAATTCTGAAAACCCCATACTACACCAAAGAACACCATTCTTTCAATGATCTGTACTTTTCTAATTTTAAGCCTAGCCCTAACCCTAATCGTAAGCCTAATACTAACCCTAGCTTAACTCTAATCCTAAGCCTTTACCTTACCCAAACCCTAACCCCTATAACTAATCCAAAAGCTAACTCTAAAACCCCAAAACTAATTTCCTAAATAATAGTTGGTATTTCATCTAGTACCAATGTTTACGAGAATTGCAAAAGGTGATTTGGAGAACTAGTATCTATCACTAGCCTAAATCACGCGTTGACATCAAAAATTGCTTGATCTTACCGGGGCAATTTGATCATTCTTCAAAGCCATGTTGTACTGCAGTTCCGATCTAAGGTGGCTGGTGATAATCAAAGCTGGAGTTTTAGTTGCAGCATGACAACATCCCTCAAACCATTCACGCGGCCAGATACTCGATCTGTCCACACCGAATCCAAACAGAACCACATACAACCAAAAGTCCCTGAATAGCTTCTGCTCTCTTGGGGTGGCATCAGTGATTAGTGGAATTCTTCTCAGGTGGGAAGCTATTATTGGTATGAGAACACCAAGATTCCCAGCACTCGAAGATGCCTACAACAAAATCAAATAAGTAATACAGACACAGATAAAGTAGTTATAACACAAACAAAGAAGTAATAGTAAAGAACAGTCTTTGGATGGTACAGAACTTCAAAATAGCCAGGAAAATCGGGAGCATAGCGAAACGAAAACATAGATTACTTAAGCTTTTCGTTTCGCTATACTCCCGATTTTCCTGGCTATCTTAATAGTAAAGACCACACCTCAATGACTCCTTTTGCCTTTTTGTCTTAAACTATGTTAGCCGGCAAAGTTTCTCCTCGCACTTCCTGGTAGGTCTGAAATTGAGTTCAAGCCCAGGACCCTTTGAACAACGGCTGAGTAATCTAGCCACTTTGTAATCCACACCAAAAATCGAAAAGGAATCCTTTGAGAAGGAAAATCTATTTCTCGATTTTGGATCTCTACATATAGACGACAAAGAAACAAACAAATCACAGCAAAAGAAATTGAAATCTACCTTTCTGTGACCACTTTCACTCAGACGTCGTGCCTGCAATCCCATTTGAACAAACATCTCCAACAGATGAACCAGAAAATCTCTTTGTAAATTTGGTTTGTCCAGGTTATTTGCGATTCTCTGCAAAGCCTTGATTACAGGCAGCGAGCAATGCCTGAAACAGTAAAAACACCCGAGTCCAGAAAAGTCTTCAACCTTCCACTGGGTAAGATGTCTGAGAACCAATATTCTTCTTTACTCAGGTTAGGTTATATACATGGAAGGCTGAACTGTAATTTGCATACAAAGACAAATAAACATTATTTTTACAAAATAATCCAAACAGCACCAAAAAAGACTTCAATGCAGCTGGAATTTACTAACTTTATAATGCTATTAAACGGCATTTAGTTGGCTATTATGTTGGAATTGATCCTCAAGTTTTCAGTTTTTCTTAACCTTCCCCTGGTCAACAATGCAACCGTAATGTTTTCCCAACTCTAACACATACAGCATTCATATTTTTAAAAATGGAGGGGAGAAGATATGCTTTAGTAGGACATATCTTGGGAAAACCATCCCATTAGAATTCATTTTTCTAATTCATTCATAATTCATGCTAATTCATGGATAATTTCTCTATATTCAAGATAATACTTTTGCACTGCAATCTAGAAGTATTTGACAATCCTTAACATTTGATTACCTGTAAGAGTGTGGAAGATCTTGTGCATTGCCAGTGGTGTAAGAGGCAGTACTTGAATCAACAGTGATCTTGACGAAAACATTCATTACTTCTTTATAACAGTTATCCTGCAAAAATAATGTCAGACGAAAGCTATGAGTTGGCTGTTTTCACCGTTTTTCTAATTTTATTCACTTTCCTGAAGTTCTGTATAGATCAAGGACGGTTCCCATACCATACCTTCTTTATTAGGAGGGAGAAAGAGGAATAATTATTGAAATCAATTACTTTTGTGGGAGTGCTTTTTAGTTAACTGGTGGTAGAATTTATACAATAAGATGTTATCAGCGGTGTTTCTATGTTTACACTTGGGCCTTTGATGTCATAATAACTACTCTATTAGCCTGCCACTTGAAAATGACTTTTAAGAAACTTCAGTCTACCAGATGGTAGCCACTTACACTCAAAGATCAGATTTTTCAGCATGAAAATTCATCAGAAAGTATTTTTGATTGTAAAGATTCGGCATTTCATGCAAATTTAGTGGCTGTCCTGCTAAATACATTTAATATTCTTCACTTATTTCTTCTCACTCTATGAAAAACCAGGAATCCTGGTTTTGCAACATTCGGTTTTTTAGTGGAGGGCTAGTACAGTATTCCATCTGATCAAGAACCAAACTCCATTTCTCCATATAGTTTTGCAAGGGTAATATTTTTTGAGGGGGGGCTTGATTGAGAGGGGTGCTAAATAGAAAACTCATGGTCATGAAATAAAGTTTGAAACAAAATTCACTCACGTGACCAGTCATGAGAATCCCAGCAAATTGATCGATTATGTTAGAGTCTAAATGCGAGGGTGGGCGACAGAACCTCTGCTGAAGGATGGAGAGAACGGACGCGGTGACTCCCTCCAGCTCAGTCATATTCACTGCAATATGTCCCAAGGTCAGCACACAGTTCTTACGCCTGACGCCTGCCAGCTTGTAATCTTCATCTGCGGAGTACAGTCTGTTTGCAACTGAGGCTATGAATGCTTCAACTAAATGAACATCGTATTTCAAGCCAACTTTCAACACTCTAAAAACAGAGAAAATAATCATTAGTGACATATCTAACTCAAAATAATTTTTCAAATTAAGAATAACACACCCTTTAGGTTGATATAAATTATTAGATCAGTCTTTGGATGGTACAAAACTTCAAAATAGCCAGATATATTGGAAACATAGTGAAACGAACACATAGATTACTTAAGCTTTTTTCGTCTGACACTCAACAGAGTAATACGTCAGAAAGAGAACGAAACAGAAACCTAACTGATATACCAAGATGTGGATCGAAATAGGCTGAATAGGCTTTTGTTTCGTTTTTTTCAGATGAAAGGCTCAAGTAATCCATGTTTTCACTTCGCAATGTTTCCAATATTCCTAACTATTTTGAAATATAAATTCTTCTTAATGCTTCCACAATTCCCATATACCTTCAGAAGGCCTCGAACCTAGGACTTTCCCCACTAAAGGTGAGCCCACTAACCAATGTCCTAAATCAAGATAATTAGTTAGTATCATGAATTACATGAATTTCAGATATAGTGAAATAGGGGGAAGTATATTGTATCAAAGGTGGCTATTAAAATTCTGGTATCCCTCTACCAGGTTTTGAACTAAGGACATTACCCAGCAAAGGTTAAGCGGGCACTGTCTTATATGATGATAATAAGTTAGTGCAGCAGCCCCCAGTTGTGTCCAGCCCCAGGTTTATGCAAAGTAAAGGCAATGATAATGCGAAAGCCCAATTTCTTAAGTTTATGAACAAGTAAGAAATTGATTAAAAAACAAACGATACTTCAAACTTTTCGATATATAATCTTTATCAGTAAACTTTTCTAACAATTTAGAAAGTTAGCTAGAAAGTTGTTGGAAACGTTTACTGAAATTCGGTGACCAAAAGTCTAAATGTACTGCTTCTGGATACATTTCCTGATGGTTGGTAAACCATGAAACTGGCTTATGGAGATGGGGAGTTTACTTTCTGGAGTCTTGCCTTCTTAGATCACTACTTCAGAACCAATTATATAACTAAATAAATCATACGAACAGCCAACTAGGTTACACTCTCAATCAAAGAGGCACATACCTGACTAAATTCTCAAGGGCACAGGTTAACAACTTGTTGTAGGTCGCGTTGCCTTCGCACATTTGCTCGTTACATAGACTCATCGTTTGCTCTCCGCTAGACAAGGTGATGACCGGGTGATCAGGAACTTTTCTCTCCCCTGCACTGTAGCATGCATGTAATAAGGGTGATGGCTTGAATAGAAACGTTCGAATGGCTTCAACTGCATAACTGTGAAGAAAGAAATGAATGAGAAACAGAGGTAAGGTAGGATGAAATTTATCAAGTAGAAGAATGAAATCTCAAAGAATCAAATAAGATGAAATAAGAATCAAATTTGTTAAGTAGACTTGTGTTATACATTCCAACTATTTATATTACACGAGTGACTTTACTCATGCATGCTTTTTTGTAAAAAAGGTGTGGTATAAATAAGACAAGCTTGTTGTGTAAAGACATATTTGATAGTTATTGGCCTGAAACACAGGCGTACTTTCTGTGCCCGCTCTCAACGAACTCAACAAGTAGTATACAGGTGTTTTATAAAAATAAAGCTGGTCATAGGAAAGTAGAACTCAGCTTAGCAAAAGGGTAAGAAGGCTCAGTGCAGAATCTTTTATCGTTGTCGCTCGATTCAGAATAGCAATTTCATTAAAAATTTTCTTCTCACGATCATTAGAGATTTTCTAACTTCCAATTCAGTCACATCTTTTATATATGCCAACTCGAGGGTATAAACTTGCTGGGTTTTAATATTGTTTTCCTTTACAACCTAAATCTTTGATAAGTGTCTGAGAAATGGTTGTATCAATACCTGATTTATCTGGTTATTTCAAGGTTCGGTACTTCTATTCAATAGACACTAAGGGTTTAATTCACATAGTTTTTGAATTCAGCCACTTTTTCAATGTTGGCACTTAATCGTTAGGGCTTGTACTTGGCAATTGAATATAATGCAAATTGAGAAAAGGAGTGAAATAGAAAAAATCAATTCAAAAAGCACCCCATTGTTCAGTTCTACAGCAGGGTATTTCTAATCAAAGCAATGGATCATGGCTCTCGAAACAAACCTTGAAGAAGCAGGAAATTTGACAGCCAGGAGCTGGACGCTATCTAAGTAGCAGGCGACCAATGGCACAAGATTTGAAATGAATTTCGCTTCTCCTTTCAAAGACAACAGGTGATCTCTAGCAAGCTTGCACATTTCTTCTGCATCTACGGTCAAATAAAAATGTTATTCTGATATGAGAACGATGTTTGTTAGAAAATAGTCTCACAGTTAAATTGCATATCCATATAGATTGCATGTGGAGTGAATGGACTAGCAGCTTAAGCAATCCTTTTACAGCTGAAGGCAAGTTGGGGTGTGTGAGACCTTGTTTTGGATGGGTAAGGTAACCTTTAAGGTGTTGACTAAACGACTGACTCAAAAGTCCTTTGCAAGGTAGGACGTTTGATACTAGTTGTCCCATATCTATGATGGAAATAAGGCCTGATGGCCTTTTCCAGGCTAGTGCAATAAATGTCAACTTATTCACTGACTTAATTATTTCGTGTGTCTATTCCGGATGAGTACAGTGCTCTTTGCCTTAGGCAGAGCTGAATACGAAGAGGTAGACTTCAGAAGAAACACATATCTTTGTTTTACTTACTTACTATCTTATTTTCATGACTGCTTTTATTTGTGTAAAAAGTTCAGACCTTGTTATTTGAGGGGTGCGATTGCCTTGCTCCACCTACACCCTAATTCCCTTCTCAGTCAATTGAGATGGGCAATAATTTGCCTCCAACATTTATTAAATTTATTGAGAACTTTGCACTGAGGGATAGCCCACCTGAGAGCAGTTAGGAGGATGATTCACTTCCAAGCTACTACAAGTATCACGGCCATGTCTGAAAAATATCCACAATAGCAGGTAATCTAAATTGAAGTATCTCTATCTCAGCACACAATAAAAATGAATTCAAAGTAGAATCACTATCTAAATAAACGCCAGGTGAATACCGACCATAATAAAAAGAAAATTAGGATAATTCATACCGTTTTCATCATTTGCTGTGCAGGCAAATATCTTGATAGCCGCCATCATGCTTTCCAGAATTCTATTTAATGCCAGAGTGCGATCTTTGGCTTTCAGATCTGTCAGTAGTTCTTTAATCTCAAGGAACGTGGTTTTGGTCCAAATATTAATTTCATCCTTCAAAGGTTCGGAGAGCTCTACCATAAAAGGAAAACCTTTTTAGACAAAATCATTAACTAATCTAATTCCTAGTACTCTGCTGATACTAAGGCTTTCTGCGTTTCCTCGTTAGAAATCATTCTTTCGTCATCACGAATTGTCCATTGATTTATTGATAAGTCTTTTCTAAACCACCACAAAGGTATTTCATATAGTTTCTTTTATGTAACAATAATATGTAGACCCCTTTAAGTGCAAAAATACATAGTGGCTTACTTTCTATGGTCATTTGCATTGCTTTCTCAAGCATCCATAAAACTGTCACAGTTACTGTCCATTTCCAGAATACCTGTTCTTCTCCGATTAACTCAAACTATTAAATAGAGTAAAAAAAAATATATAAAAGCACAGCTTGCAAGGACACAATAACAAAAATCAAGATGCTTCAAAAGAGTCATAAAATGCCTTGAATCAAATGAAAACGGAGGGGCAAATGACTCCCTAAAATCTTGTAGACTTTTCCTGTAAATAATTTTGTTTTGACGGAGTCTCTTGAGCACCCTTCTTATTTTGAAAAAATCTTATATGCTTTGGAAGGATTGTGAAATGCCCTTTGCGGAAAACAAAGAAAAAACAGTAAGTTTAGTTTCCTTGTGAAATTTTATTCTGACAGCAAACCAAACGTCAAATCGACGTTCATGAATCTATTGTTGAAAAGCAACCTTATCAACTACAAGACAATCATTTCGAGTTATTCCCTAAGTAAAGGGAACTCTGCGGACTTTAAATTTGCATTTTTAGGCTGCATCCCTATATAGAATGAGCATTCCAGAACCCTAACCTTTGAATTGATATGTGATTTGACATACCTCAGCAGAACCTCTTGGTTGGAAAATTTCGCAAGTCAAAAACTTCTGAGCCTGAAAAAGAGATTGGTTTGAAAATGAAAAACAGGCTTTTCATATGATTAAAAATAATCCAGAATCTACTGGCTTTCAAATAAAAAGAGTAATGAGAGATGGGCAAAAGATTTGAAGGCCTTACTTTATGTCAATTATTAATTGTTGTATGTCAAAACACTACTCACCATTTCAAAAATAAACCGACAGTCTTCTTCCTCGAGGGAAATTGAAGCTTCAAGGTTACCAGCAAGTGCATCATTGGAGACTTTATTTGTACGTGAACTGTCAGCCAGATTCAATGCTTCTGAGAAGGATAGAAAGCCAGCCACAAGGCCACAGAAACAAGCCAAGTCATTCCTGATCGAAAGCACTATAAAAAGAAAAATATTTTTAACAAAGGAGGGCAACCTGAATGTTCCTCTTTCAGTTGCTATCCTTTCAGATTGGGGTGGGGACAACTCCTATCCCAGCTAATGTTCCACATCCCCATTTCACTCTTTATTTTGAGGCAAGCACTCATCAGAAACAAATTAGCAATCAATATTTGCAAATAATCTCAAACGTACCTTTCTTATTCTCTGGCAATTCTGAACAATGAATCATTTCTTCATGCATGTCAGTAAGTAATGACATCAAAACATCCTTGATGACAGCGTTATAAGAAGGTTGCTTAGCAGCAATCATTGACAGAGAATGAGCAACCTCTGCAGACAGGTGCATGATCTCAGTCCTAAAATCGGGATTTTTTATATTTTGGGTTATTTGCCATCTGCACCCCCTCAAGTTCTTTGAGAGCGCAATCAGGTATTGAATCAAGCTTTCGTCAACATTGCAGCTGGAGTTGATGACATAGAAGCAAAGCGCTTTGATTGGTTGGCAACTGCGAGGGCTCAGGTACAGAATCTCTGTGTAGTGGCATGGTAGAACTGGACAGCGGTTCAAGAGTTGGTGGACCTAAAAAAAATCATATGATAAACATTACCCTCCCCAAATATCGTTTATAAAAAGTTTTTTCCATAGAATAAACTTAATGGTGGGTTTCCTTAATGGTGGATTGAGAATGAATATGATACATTTTTGCTTGTAATTTGGGAAAGTGCTTTTATGGGGGGCACTAATAAAATTAAATTAGTCCATGCCCGGAGACACGTGCGATCGCACATGCACGTGGCCACACACATGCAAAATAATTTACACGAGCGAAAAATCGCACTTGCCCATGATCTTTTACCTGCCCATCGCACGTGCTAAAAATTTTTCAATATAATTATCTTTTCCCATTAGAATTTTTGTGAACGTATAACAAATTTTCTCCACAATTCCCTTGCAACAGAGCTTGTTTTTGAGTCTTGCGCAACAAATAGCCAGGAATCCAATGCAAAGTAAGCGAGGAAAGCGGCACTCTTAATTTGTCATCACAGCGTCGTGACACTTTTATCTCTGTCTGACTGGAATTTCATTAGTTGCGTTGCGTTTGCAAAGAGATAAGATCAAAGCAGAAGACTTGAAAGATGTCAGCGACCTTGGTAAAACAAGAAAGAAAATAAAGTTGAATATTCAACCTTCGTTTGTTGGGCATAGACGCAAGGCCTATGCGAAGCTCTTGCATATGTAGCCTGCTATTGTTATGGTACTCGAAAACGTCATCAGATAAGAAGATAGTAACAACAGTTAAAGGAAAGGTGAATGGGTTTTTGAAGAAATTGAATTCATATAAATTTTTGTGTCTTGTTTGCACTTACGTTTGCTTATCAGTCAAATGAAAACAACGCCCACTGAAACTATTACTAATATTAACGAAGAAATTGAGGTGGCTGGCACTGACGAAGAGCTCCTGACAAGCTATCTGGCAACATTTAGAGTTACAGATGATCTGACCATTCAACGTTCGTTTGTTGCAGCTGACGATCGGCTTAGCGACAACTCCGACAAACAGCAAATTGATATTGACATCAACGGGATGATCAATGACAAGGGTTGGAGAAGCCAAGCATCAGTAGAAAATGTCAAGCCCTTAAAAATGTAAAAAGCCTGCTCCATCCGAGGTTTGCTGACTTGGTTGAACCAATCATTTAAAATATGAAATGGTACGACCCAAAAACTGGACTAAATAACAGAAACTATGGTATAGACGAATTAACTGCTATGGCTGAGCATTTCAGTGTACCCCTGTTTGCAGCAAAGTTCAATAAGCAGAATTTCTTGCAAGAATGGAAACTATTCCACTCGTTCCTCAATGCAAATTATCGAGGACTCTATGCAAAGCAGTTGTGGGAGAAGGTGTTTCGATATAAAAGAGCGGAATACCCAACAAGTGACACTGTTGAACTTGTTAAGATATAAGACCGTAACATTTACATAAATAAACTTCTTTGTTTTCTTCGTAATTCTTAGCTTTTATCAACTTAGTTTATTGTTCTGTTGAAATACATAAGAGTGGAAAACATGTTTTTGATCCATGGTGCGTAGGCCTTTATTTTCTTCAAGAATATGAACATGGAAGTGTTGCACTAACTTATAATTTGTCGCCTTTTGAATTCCATAATATGATTGAAAAATTATCGAATCAAAAGCATCAGAAATGAAAAAGAAACAAAATATATAAGTAAAACAATAACAAACACTTTAGTATAACTATCTCTACAATCTTTAGAGTTGTTTTTTCACGACCTCTTTATTAGCACGTGCAAAAACTAAAATTTGGTTGTCACAGCACATGCAAATTCTAAGACACGTGCGAAATACAGCTCATGCATTGTTTACTTCCGGGCATGGACTGTTAAATGATATTTTCTAACACAAATATCAAGACTCAATCATGGAAAGAGGGCCAAACTTCTGAAAAGTGGGTGAAAAAATATCCCGCTTTTGGCAATGAGAAAGTTTGAAGGTCCACAGGCCAGTCTGCATCGCAAGCTCTGATTCAACAAGATCTTGAGCTGATTTTAAGGCAGAGTGGGAGCACTACAAAGCTTGAATAGACATTCTAGAGGTGCAACTTAGATAAAAAATTTTGATTTGGTTATTCTTGGCATTTTAAGTCATTTGTATTGACTGCAATATTTCATTCCATCAAGCCTCATTAGAAAATTTAAGCAAGATAAACATGTGTGGTATGGGACTGCGCTTCTCAGAGTTTGCAATAGGCAAGGTCTACATTAATCGAGTAAAAAGGGTGTGGTCTTCACCAAACTGGGCGTGGTGATAGGAGCACATTTTAGTATAAAAATTGGAATCTTGGGAGCGCACTTTGAACCTTCTCAACCAACACACTGTTCTGCAGGTGTGCACATTTTTGGCTGGGGCTATCCTTATGACCCAACCTAGCTAACAGATCCAGTACCCAGCTTCCACAAAGCTAGGGACAGTATCCCTCTCAATGTTTCTGTTTCAGATTCAACTTATTTCGTCAAACCCTCTATTATGGGAGTTGCCTATTGTTATTCCAATCCCTGGTTGCTTATCAACTCTTAGCTTATTGTAAAAAGAGTATATTTACTTCAGGCATTCTTTCGATAAAAATTTACTGTGTTTCCTCCCCATGACAAGCATCTGTAGTTCATAATTGAACCTTACTTTACTTTAGGCCACAACAAAATA
Source organism: Pelagia noctiluca (assembly GCA_963924455.1). Lineage (NCBI taxonomy): Eukaryota > Metazoa > Cnidaria > Scyphozoa > Semaeostomeae > Pelagiidae > Pelagia > Pelagia noctiluca. Next base: position 13,650,729 of record OZ004328.1, on the reverse strand, counting down.
TTCACTCGAAGCTGGAACAAAAACTCTCTGCTGATTTGGACAGCATAGAAGTGTCACCTTTTTTACTTGGACTTGTGCTGTTGAGGCCAAGGAAATCGCAAGTGCTTCAAGGCTCTGAGAGCAATCTTTCCTCTTACGAAGCTTCATCTTGCAGCTGCTGAATAAACCATTCGCGAGCGAGAAGACTTGCGAACGTCCGCCATTAATTTTTTTTGACTTGATACAAATTGAATTGCATTGATTGATCTGAATTTGATGGGTTTACCTCTCAGGGGGTTGGAACAGGAGTTTAATTTCCCTTCCCCCCTTCAAAATGTCGCAGTTAAGATAAACTTTTAAGAACAGTGTCTATGATTGCATTCAGAATTTCACATTGCTTGAATTTAGTTGTTTGCTCTATGAAAGGCATTCACGCGCTTTCTATGTTATAAGGAACCTACCTCAAGACCTACAAGTAGTTGGAACACCCTTGATTTTTCAACAAATATCTACATTTTTAGCTCTCCTAGTCTTTTTCTCATATCCATACCCCTCCTCCCTATTGGTTAAAATCTCTATTGTTTTCTATTGTCACTGAGACATTAGGGCAAAGAATCCATTGTATCATAATTCATACCAGAAATCTCAGTTCTGTAGGTTTTTCTTAAACTGGTTCCCTTTTAAAAAATCGTGTATATGTTCTCGTTTGTTATTGTTGTTGTTGTTGTTAAATCGCGTTGAGTTGATCAAATAGGTAGCCATTTTGTTGTCGTTGGTTATTTATACTATGCACTAGAACCATTGACTTTATTAATTTCCCCCACCAAAGCTGACTTTTGCTCTTATTTAACCCCTAAATATAACCATTTTATTTACCTCTATCCATAAAAACGAATGAAAATAGTCATAAAAGCTATTAGTGGCAGAAAAACTCTAATTCAACAAACAGGTTTTAGTCCATTATATACACATCAAAAAACATTGAGCTCATAAAAAGGTAGCCATTTTGTTGTCAAGGAAATTTTCGCGCGAAGTTTGATGCGTTTCTCCTGAAAGTCTGCTGAACAACTTCATGATAAATATCAATCTCAAGTCTGATTTCGAAATTAAAGAATTTTGAAGGATTTCAGAGCGTTAGGCCTAGATGTACATTTGAAACAGCGAGGTTTCGTGCTGTGAAAATGAGCCACCCTGAACTTGTTGACGGAGACGATGAAGAGGAATTTATTCTCAGAGAGCCTATTTGGTCAGCTATTGAGAAGAATTCGCTTGTTGAAGAAGAAAAGTTGGAAATCAAAGCAATAATTGGGTCGTCATTGGTGGAGGAAACATTGGATCTTCATGAAGAGGTTGCATACAGTCAATAAATTGATTATTGTTTAGGCCAAATTATTTATTAAGTGTCAGGAGGATGTCCCGGTTCCAACAAGAAAATCTTACACCTGCTGTGTCCATGATATAACAACTGACCAACTTACCTACTTCTTTTGTCGACATATATTGTTTAGGGAGGTGATAGTGTAGATTTTTAATTGATGATCCAAAATTATGACCTCTCGAAACAATGGAGTTGGTACAGACACAGATGAGCCTATTTCATTGTACTGTTGTGGAATTGGAGCACGCTGCACGCAAGTTAGAAAATGTTCTGTCTGGTTGATGGTGTTGTTATTGTCATAAACTTTCTTCCAATAAACCCTTAAAGTTGCTAAAATATTTTGGATTTTCAGCTCTCACAGTTGCTTAATAGTTGTTTAAGAGTTGCATTAGAGTTGCTTAAGTTTTGAAAAACAAACATGATATAGACATTTCCCTGCACCTAAACCATTGACATTGATGGTGTACATGTAAGAAAAATCTGTTTAATTATTTTATATTAGGCAAAATCACTACTTGATATATGGCGAAGCTACAAAGAAGACACTGAGAACTTAGAAAAAGGTAATATCACAAATAATGTAGACAGAGGTGTCTGGAAAAGAGATTTCTTTCCATGGCTGCTAGCTAGGATTACAAAAACTTTTCAATTCTTGGTCTATAAAACTTTTTTCCCCTAATTAGTATCCAATATTCAAAGAGATAAATGAAAAGTTGCCATAATGAACTTAGTCATTAATTGGCCAATATTCAGACAGAGTAATTTAACAGGTAATTGTTCTTTTCAACAGTGTCAATGTCCAATTGTTCTTTTCAAGGATGTAATGTTTGCAGCCCTTCAGTCCTGAGGCACTCAACTAGTCTTTGAAAACAAGATCAATGTATTAGCTTTGAAATGAAACAGCAATAAACGATGCCATTTAAGTTAGGGGGTCACAGCCTGTCCCATTTCAATGCCCTTGACTTAAGATGGGCCATGAGTGAAACACCTACCTCACTATTCCCACCACTTACCTTGCTATTTCCATCACTTGCCAAGCATATTTCAAACCTGAAACCCCACTACAAATATCTAGATCCAAACCTGCAGATGAGTCTATTTATATTGTCTATACTTGCATTGCACTGCAACATTTAGCTAAGTACAGAACAATAATAGAATAGGAGCATCAAAGAAGAGTAGCTCTTGAAACTTTCTCACGTATTGTTTATTTTAGTCAAACTACGTGACCCTCCAAATGTTAGGGAGAATCTGGTGAAGCAGATAGAAATGTTCGTCAAATTATTTAAAGAGAGATCGAAAGGAAATAGGTACGTCTCACTCTTATTATCTATTTATGAGAGACTGTTAAAATCTTAGACTTTGAGACTTAAAAAGGTTTGCTTTGTCCAAATATCATTTGCTTGGCAATTTACTCCCAAAACAAGGGAGCAAATATTTTTTCCCTACATTTAAACTCTTGATTCATAGAATCATCAATTAAGAATAATAAGAATAAGAAGAAATAAGGGTTGCTTGAAAGTAACTACTTTAAACTATTTTTATTTTATCGATGAGACACGCCATTACTTAAATCACTTTCATAGATAGGGATCCATTTGGACAGCCTTTTGCATAAATTTCTTTTTGAAAAATACCTGATAACCACTTTTCAATTATCGAATCTTTATTTCTATTTGTTTTTAGAGACATATCTAAAGTGCTTACTCCGCAGCAGAGATCTGTCGTCAAGTTCATCTCTGAAAACCCAATCGGTTAGTTGATTTTTTTAAGACGAGGGGATTGCAAGCGATAGGGAGACATTGAGGAGACCAATCAATAGACTGGTCAAACCTGGTGAAGCAGGAAAACAGCCGTAATATAAATGCTGTTTGTGTTTTTTGCAAAATTACTCTGCCAATGATGCAAAACCAATTTTGAGAAAATCCTGAATTTGCCTTTTTATTTTTCTATTTATTGTAATATTTGCAGATCATCATCTTAATAAAAGACCCACAAGTGCAGCTAGCTCATCAGATGGGCGTCAGACTCCCTTACGACCGACATCTTCATCTGGTCGAAGCAGTTCATGCAGTTCAAGGATGAGTGATTTCCTAACAATTGATCAGAAGCAAAAAGATTTAAACGAATTGGAACGACTCGGGGGCATAATAAGGTGAGTCTTCATTAATCTTGTGGGCAACACCTGCAAGAGGGGAGCAACTGTCCAGGGCTCCAAATCCACAGACCGAGTGTCAATTTAGAGACACTTCTTTCCAAAACTTTAAATTCTGGCAATACATTTAACATGAAATTAAATGAAGGGTAGTAGAAACCAAGGGCCGCAATTGCAAAATCTCTGAATAGCTTCTAATTATTTCTGAATATATTCAATTATTTTTGTTTCGTTGTTGGTATCTATTCTAGTCTATAGCGTTGATACAGCCTGAGTTTTATAACCGACTGTTAATAAGTTATACAACAATAATGCCTCTAGCCTCTGATCTCATGTCTGGTCTTTTGCAGGCCTGTGCGTTACCCATAAACTTGAGCTCTCATATTTGACAAATATTGATTCTTAACAAATTTATTCATAGGGATGAGTTGGAACAAGAACGAATAGAATTACAAAATGATATTTCATTCCTACAGGTAAGTTAACACTTACAGATATCAGAAAATCTTTACTTTTTAACAGGGCAAAACTTAATGGGGTATTTGATCCCCCAGTGAGAAAAAACCTAATTTTGGAGGGCTAATTGATTCAATTTCGAAGGGCAGATAAGAGCATTAGCATATTTTTAAAAGGAGATTATCAGGTCTTTACTGTCTAAATTAGAAATGATTTTTTAGAATCCTTGTTCATGCAACAATTTTTATCTTTCTCTCAATAAAACTCTTCGTTTTTAGCAATGTTTAATGGATGAATCAACTCATCGGCAATCTGTTATTTCGGCAAATCAAGAGCCAAGTCTGAAAGGTATTTTGTTATTATTCTATTATTCAGTTCTGAGGAAGAAATGGAAATACTAGACGATTCTGCAAAAGACAGTTGCTTCCAATTTCACACATTGCATGATGGGAACCTTGGTTGTTATTTTTTGGTATGTGTTCAGGGAGTGCCATTTGTTTCACTAGCAACTTGTTTACAAAGCTAGAGGGTTTTTTCCACTGTCCCCCCTTCATTTTGTTCCTCTTTGTGTCATTATTTTCTTCCAAGTGCAATTAGGTTGGGGTTTAGGGTCGGGTTAGAGATAGGATTAGCTTTAAGGTTAGCTTCAGAGTTGAGATTGCCAATAACCAATGCCTGAGCATAAATGCCCCACAAAAGCTTACCCTCATTGTATCAATTTGATAATTTTTCTTTCAGATCTTCAGGACATTGGTTTGAAATTAGAAAAGGAGTTGCTCAATAAAGATCATTTGTCAACAGACTCCTATACAGTAAAGCAAGCAAGCGAAAGGAAACCCCAACAACGAGACAAGAAACCCATGTGAGTACAAAAAATACATCTTTCACAGTTTTTATCACTATGAATCCCCTCAGATAGCAGTATTAGGTTAAGGGTAATAGCAACGGAAAGCACATAAAATCACCAAGAAAAAACACCTCAAAATCAGCCAAAGATTGGAAAAAATCACGACGGTTAGTCCATTGTCTTTGCACAAATTGGCCAAAAATGAAATCTTCCAAATAGCCTTTTAACCCACTCAGGAATGTTCAGGGAGCAATATTAGGCTAAAGTAGCCTGAGAAAACGCAAAAAATCGCCAAAAGAAATAGAATTGTGAAAAGGTTGGTTGGCCTATGGTTTTTGGTCAAAATTGACTCAAAATACGAAAAAAGAGCAAAGATAAGCTTTAGATCCAGTCAAGTACCATCTTTCTGTAAGAGTCTCAGAAAACGCATAAAACCACCATAAAACACATTAGATAGCCCCAGAAAACACACAAAGCTACAAGGAAAAAAATCTCAAAAATCAGCCAAAAATGGGGGAGAAAAGAATGCTTGTTAAGATGAAAAATATTTCTTTCTTGATATTTCAGGTCGCAGCCAACCAGTTCAGTCATGAAAAGAGTGATACCATCGCCTCCATCTTCCGCACCAACATCCAAACCACGCAGCCACGCCGCTCACAGAAAACAAGTCATAGCCAAGACTTTCTCCTATCCGTCTGAATCAGCAGGTGCAGGCACCATTAAGTTGAAAGAAAGAGACGTATTGGTAGGTAAAGCTGGCCCATGTTTGCCTGTCGGCTGCTCTGCTAACACTGTAAGGACAAGTAATGTCACACAAGTAAGTGGGCCATGTGTGAATAGTATCGTTGGATCAAAATCGAAAAAACTGAGGGATATGGTTTTAGAGTGTAGAGATAATCGATAGTGTATACTATTAAACTATCAACAGAATTGAGGCATTATCCAGTTACTCTATTCTAAAGTAAGGGTCTATCGACAGAATCGAGGCATTACCCTGTTACTCTTTTCTAAAGTAGGAGCCTTTTAACAGAATGGAGGCATTACCGTATAACCCTATGCTAAAGTTGGAGGCTATTAACAGAATTAGGGCATTACCCTGTAACACTATTCTAAAGATGGGGCCCGTTAAGAGATTTGAGGCATTACCGTGTTACCCTGTTCCACTATTCTGAAGCCGGGTACTGTTAACAGAGTTAAAAATTACCCTATTACGCTATTCTAAGAGCCTGTTTACATGGAGGCGGGCCAGCCCGGTTAGGCCAGATCTGCTAAAACAATTAATTCAATTTTTAATTGTTTATATGAGCAATTACCCAGTCCGGGCAGGCGAGATCTGTGAGAACAATAAAATCCTATGTGTGTTCACTTTGCGTTAACATGTCCATGTAGGCAAGCCAGCGCGGTCAAGTGAGATGAATCGAAAGTCAAAACTGTAACCGTAGTCTCATTTACAAATTCAGAACAGAGGCTTGTCCGGCCAACCGGGCTTGGGAGACTTTCCTTCATCCTTCCATTGAAACGTTCAGAAAACCATCTCGCCTAACCGAGCCAGCTCACCTTACGGGGCTGGCCTGCCTCCATGTAAACAGGCCCTAAAGCAGGGACCTCCAAACAGAATTGAGGCATTAATATTCTAATTTATTCGATAACACGATGTTGGTTGGAAGTCTAAATATCCTGGATTGTATTACTGTTAGTACTACTCACTATTCAACTTCTGTGTTCATACAAATTGAATTGTGTTTTTAATGTTCTGTAAATTTTAATTACTGCTGTACAGTGTTGATAAACATTTCTGATGTTTGATATCTATCATTTATACGTATGTTATGTATGGTAATTACTATACTCTTTTTTTTCATTTTTTGAGCCAATTTTATGGGCTAACCATTCATCAGGCCTTTTGTCATCTTTTGGCTGATTTCTAAGGCAATGTTTTTGGCGATTTTACAAGGTTTCTTATGATTTTATAGCCTAATACTGCTCCCCGAAGAATACTGAGTGGATTAAACGCCTATTTGGAACAATTAATTTTGGCTAAATTTCAACAAAATCCACAGGCTTCTTTCCAATTCTTGCTGGTTCAAAAGGAACTAGTTTTGGTGATTTCGTACTTTTTCTAAGGTTTACCATAGCCTAATATTGCACCCTGAACAGTCCTGACTGGATTAAAAACCTATTTGGAACCATTTATTCTGAGCCAAATTTTGACCAAAACGACATCAGGCCTTTCCCAATGGGTTGCTGATTTTGTGCTTTTATGCGTTTTGTACGGCTTTGATAGCCTAATATTGCCTCCTGGGCAGTCCTGAGTGGATTAAAAGCCTTTTTGGCGAATTCTATTTTGGGCCAATTTCGACCAAACAACCATCAGGCTTCCAATTTATGGCTGATCTTTAAGGAAACGTTTTGTTGTTTTGATGCATTTTCTGAAGCTATACATTCTTTTTTTATGTAAGAACCAGTAAAATTGATTTGAAGCTGGCTGTTCTTAAATATTTCTCTATTTTCAGCGTGAAATGTTCTTAAATTTTTCTTACTTTATAATGATTTGGAAGCCTGTTTTCGCAATCAGTTGTGTTAATTGGTTCAAATGTGGACTCTCTTTACCATCTGATATATCTGTGTTCTGTCAATATGCTTGTTTTGTAATTATTTGTCAGTCTCGTGGTTATTTCGTATAATTCTTATATTGACCTTGAAATGGTCAGCTTCGGTTTGTTCTTAATTCATTAAGATTTGGCAAAATCTGAGGTTCGTATTCTTATAAAAAAAGAGTGTAACAGCCTAACATTGCTCCCCGAACAGTCCTGATTGGGTCGAACGCCTTTTTGGAGCCATCTATTTTTGACTATAATCCATGGGCTTCTCAATCAGACATGGGGCTTTCCTCCAATTCTTGACTGATTATAAAGGAAAATATTTTGACAATTTTGTGCGTTTCGTGAGGCTGAAATTTCGTTAAGTCCTTTAATCAAGAAAATTTGTGAGTGAAAACGTTCGTAGTAGGACTAATTGTATAGATTGATTTTCCAAATCCTGCTCCTTCTCAAGAAAAACACTTCACTTGATTAGAGCTGATCAGAAACAAGGTTTTTTTCGTCCCAAATATCTTGATCGTTCCATTCTTCAAAACTCCGGAAAGTTTTTGAATTGGCCATCTTGCTTTAGTCACCAGCAGAGAGGTGCGTCAGTTAGAGAATGAATCGAGCCAGAGGGGGATCGAAATTGGCCAATCAGAAAACAGGTATTGATAAAGCGAGAGTAGAATCAACCAATCGCCAGCCTCTAATTTGAATTGACCAATCAGCAGCCGCTATGTTGAAAACCAACTGTCAACTGTTATGTTTCGATTTAATCCCTGATACCATTTCTGTAAAAAGTAGTTTCTTTTCTTTCAAAAAAGTTGTAAAAAGTAAAATCTTCTCTTGGAAACCCTCCAAAAAAACTTCATTTCTCTTCAGTTTTAAAATCTGACCAAGGCAAAAATCGCACAAAAAATGAGCAGAAATCAAAAAGAAAACAGACAATTTGAGTTTTAACCTCTTCGAGGCTTAATTTCTAATGGCCATTAGAAATTTTAAACATAAAAGTTAAAAGGCGTTACTCTTTCAAAAAGCAGGGAAAATTTATCATCTCAAATGAGAAAACCAAAATATTTGGAGAATTCCATAGGAATAATTGAGAAACGATAAACTCTCATTTATTCCTTTAGAATTCTGGTTTTTCTATCCCTGCTGTTTGATAAAGTTGGTGAATGCGTTGTACGAACATAAATTTAAAATAAATGCATACGTGTACAAAATACTATTTACAAGTCTTTATATATTTAATTTATGTATATGAACCAAGCTGAACGTCAACTTTGATTTGCCAGAGTTCGTTTATTTCTTCGCGGATTTCTTCGCTACCTTCTTGGCGGGCTTTTTGGCCTTGGCTGCCTTCTTGGGTGCTGCGGGTTTCTTGGCGACTTTGGCTGCCGGCTTCTTGGCTTTTACGGCCTTCTTCGGCTTGGCTGCTGCTTTCTTAGCTGAAGCTGGCGACTTGGCTTTCTTGGGAGACTTGGCTGCCTTCTTTGGGGTTGCTTTCGGCTTTGCTGCTGCTTTTTTGGCGACAGGCTTCTTGGCGGCAGGTTTCTTGGCAGCGGGCTTCTTCTTGGGAGCTGCTTCCTTCTTGGGTAGCTTGAAAGATCCTGATGCCCCAACACCCTTGGCGTGGACGAGTTGACCGCCAGCACTGGCTCGTTTGAGCGCCAACTTCACTTGCACGTCGGCATTGTCACCCACGCTGTAGTTCGCCTTGATGTACTTCACGATGGCTTGCCGGGACGATCCGCTGCGTTCTTTCAGAGCACCGATGGCAGCTGTGATCATGTCGATGTATTTGGGATGCGTTGCAACCTTCTTTGGCTTAGCTGCTGCTTCTTTCTTGGCCATGATGAGTCGGTTTTGAAGAATTTCTTGAAAATTTCTTGAATCTGGTCTCGATCGCAGTTTCGAAAGTTCGTGCCGATCGTGACGCGTTCGCGTATTTATACGAGTTGATCGGACGTAGGAGAAATCAGGCCTAGATTTCTATCCTTTTGCAAAATGGCCTTCTTTTCCACGCAAGTTGTGCTTTTATCCTCATTTCAAATGCGATTTGCTCCAACCAAGACTGTCATATGTACTATTTTTCAAGCTAGGTAGGTTCAATAGATATTGAATTTTCTGTTCGTACCTATTTTATGCAAGTTTATCGCTGATTTTCCTCCTATATTGATATTTATCTAGAATTTTTTACAGTGAGCAGGATGTAAGCTCGGGAAAATGGTCTGTATTTTTGTAGTAGAAGAACATTTTTGCCTTATATTTAGTTTTAAAACATCTTCAATAGCGGTTCTTCCATATGCATAAAAAATATTTCCCGTGGCTACATCTGCGAGAACTGTATTAACATTTTAACTCGAACAACAAAAACAGCCCATTTCTCAACCGCCATTTTCTTTCAGGCCCAAATTTTCTCGTTTCTGTTGTTTCTTTGGAAAATGAAATTAAAGCTTAAATCAAGAACTAAAACCCGTAGTGAGACGTTATTTCAATTAATGAATTCAAATTGAGACTTTATTTCACTCTACCAGCAATAAAATACTCAATTAAACACATACTTCAAAGGCCATCTCCTGAAATTTGTTTTTCACGCACCGCTCAAACTTGCCTTCCCCAGGCCAGACCGTTTTCTCAAATATTCTCGTAGTTTGAAGCATTTCAGTCACGAAACTCAAATTCATTAAAATCTCGTATAAAAAATGTTCATTCTAATATATTTTTCAGTTTTTAAACACTTTATTAACTAATTTCAGAGGCCAACTTTATTGATGACGATGGATTAGGGAAGGGCCGAAAGCGTCCGCCATTGATCGTCTAGACATGTCGAAGTTTTCAAAAATTTCATTAAAATGTGCAAAATTTTGATAGGTATCCTTGCTAAATCTTTACATTTTATAAGAATTCAACCATCTTAATTTTTAGTTAACAATATGTAGATGCAATTTCAGGTTTTCCTCGATAAGTTTAGGCAAGCAATCATTAGGCAAGGCTCGAAAGCAAAACAGGACTAAGCCAACGTTGTTCTTCTCAAAAACTTTTGAATAAAATAATTCATGTTTAAAATCCAAATATGAAAGCTCACATACGAAGATCAACCATATAGTCAATAAATCTCATTATCTATATCATCTACAGTCAGTTTTTAGGGATCTTGATGTTGCTTTATACTTTTTTAGAGTTTTTGTACTGACCTTCCCTCAAAAGATTTTTTCGTTTTGATGGCAGGCAAGGCCAAGCCAAGTCGTCAGATCTTAGTTCACTCAACCCTTGTTTCCAGGGGTAGCATAAGCCCCCAAAAGTGTTTTGGATTTTAGAAAGGGGGCTAATTCGCTCTTAAGAGTTTTATGGAAAAATGGTCAGGGCAGACAGGGTAGTTGCCCCACAACTGTAGGTTTTACATTAGGTGCTGTCCAGCAGTACAGAGTTGTCCTCGGTCCAAGCTCACCTTCAAACAATATTTTATTTGTGGAGTGAATTTTCAAGCTCTCTGTAATGCCAGGTAAAAAGGCTAAAGTCAGTTTACATTGAGAGGAACAACCAGATTCTTCAGTTAGTTTACCCTTTTAGCAGGGTTGGGTCCTTAATGCTTAAGAGCATAGACCATACCTAATGGTAAGATAATTGTTTGTCACTATCACCCCCCAAATTTTAACACAATTCAATCTGATCAACTTAGACAATTTATATGCAGTATTTTGTATTTCTTGTTCTGTCATGAGGCCCTTTCTGTCTAAATTAAGTATGAGAGCTGGGGCCATAGCCCCCTAAATGTCCCCACAGCTGCCTACTGTATATACAAAATGAATTAAGAAGATACAAAGTCTGTTTCAGTTTACCAAAAGAGTACTCTATACATTTTTAAGTAGACAGTTTTATATGTACTACTAAGGAGGCAAACCTCAAAACCACTTGGAATAACCCCATCACATAAATGATGTAAACAGGAATATATTTAATGATACATCTCCTAATAAGTGGGAAACTATGAAAGGGAGTTAACAAATGAAATCTTTTGAGTCTTGCTTTCTTAGTAGTATACAGTCAACTCTCTCTCGGGGGACACCTCGTTGAAAGTTAAGATTGACACTGTTACAAAATCCCGAAGGTGTCCGAGAGTTGACTGTATAAAGACTTGCAGTCATAGCCTTACCCCTGACATAACAGCCTCTTTGTCCTGATGTATGCAATGATGTTCCTTGGAGCAGACTCTTCCTTTTGATTCCAGGTGGTGATGATTTTCTCTAGATGTAAATCCTCCTCAGGTCGCTAGGAGATGTTATTGTGTTACACTGGGGACACAACTTCTTTGCTCCCTAAAAAGAAAATAAGAATTTTCTCTCAGGTAATCAGGTAACCATTAATCATTTGGATAAATCAACAAGTCCAACTAACAAGTGTTAAATTTGTAATGAGTACTGGATAATGGATAAACAGTGCACCCAATCATTACTCTTTAGTAAATAAGTAAACAAGTTTATGTGATACTAGCCTGCAAAAGGCTAGAGGACTTATCTCTAGAAGAGGTACCGGACCCCTAGTTTAACGTCCCTTCCAAAGGACGGTTGGGTGGGCTGTTTGGACAACACCTCGAAGGCTAGTCATCCAGATATTGATGTAATAATTATCTTGACTTCAGTTGCACAAGGTCAACTGCTTAAGCCGCTTGGCCACTTACCTGCTCCACCACTCACCCCATCCCTCTTCCCTTTGCTACTCTATTTTAAAAGTTTTCAATTAAAAATTATTTCACATTACTAAACAGATGAAAATGTTCTAAACCAGTCATAAACTCACCAGAGTTCTCATCCAGCACTCCCTACAGTAGACATGCCAGCAAACAATGGAGACCAGCGGAGTATCAAAACCTTCCTAAAATAGAAAAAGCAGAAACATCTTAAGCCATAGTTATAAGTGGTATATGATCTTCTTAAGGGACATTTTTATGGGATATGCTTAAAGGGGGCGTGTGACCTTTTTAAAAAGGAGAGTCATTCTGCGAAACAATTTGTGGCGAGGATGGCAGAGTGGTTCAATCAATCGAACCTTTTGTTCAAAGGGTCCCGGGATTGAAACCACCTTCAGACCTGTAACAAAGTGCGGGGAGAGAATTAGCCATCTCTCTGTAATTCCAGGCAAAAAGGCAAAAGGAATCACGAGGTGTGGTCACATCGAGCAGAAGGACCAGGGTCACACTGCTCAATTAGTCTACCTACGCAGTGAGCCCTTTGTGATTTGCACATAGACCAATACCTTACAAAGATAGTAAGTGTATTTGCCTATCAACTATCAACAATTATGAACTATCAATTAGAGGCAACTTTCTTCTCCTATATAAAATTTCTTTCTTTACTGAACTTGCTTAGAATGGAGCTTTGACTTACCCTGAGTTTCTTTTGAAGGTGGGTAAGTCTTATCATTTGAAATAGGCTCTCAATGAAATATATTCATTTAGAAAATTAATGAGACAAAAGCATATTACCATACAAATAAGACACTTCAATTTTTCTTTCTGCAATTCATCAGTCTAAAGGGAAAAAATACATAATCTGAATATTTGACTACTGAAAACAAAATTTAAAACAATATTACTCTGTTAGAATTTTATGATTTCTTTATTCAACAAAAATATTCTCAAGATCCCCAAGATAACTCACCAAGCTTGCTATTTCTTTTTTTAAATCTTCTTTGGTTGTCAAACTTTCATCCTGCCTAATAAGAAAAATTGGAAATAAATTTTCAAATTACCATCAAAGAGCTAAAAATCTTTTAAGGGACAAAATCAGGAAGAAATCAAATGATTTAAAAAATCATACCTTGATGTTTCACAAGATTCAATTCCATTACAATTAATTTCGTTGGAGCAAGAACCTATGATCAAAAGCATACCATCATTATATAAGTATGATTGTATCTCAATTATGTGACAGCCTGGTTTTATAAAAGTTAGACTTGTTTATATCTTCGTTAGTATAACGCCAGAAGGCTTCCATCATAACAAAGGAGTTGCACTTAAGATAAGAAATAAAATATCCTGGTTTGAAAGAGATTGATACTCATGTGGGATTTCACTGTATTGTTTACTTTCTTTAACTTAGCTGTAACAAATATTTTTAAATTAAATTCATTGCATTGATTTGACCCAATTGGATATTTTCAGTAAGAGTTTTGCTTTCTTTGTTCTAGCTCAATCTTTTACTTCAATCAAGCCAAGGCCTCTTAAAAACTATCTGCTTAAACTTATATCTTTACAAAGATAATAAAGTTTAATTGGCCAACAGTACAAACACCCTAATAAATTGAAAAAGTAAAAGACCGCCTTGAATAGTATAACAGGAATAAGTAGCCAGTGCACAGCCTTCTAGCTAGACATAAAGTAGTTCGAAATGTACGTGTAAGACTTAATGAATAGTACATAAAAGTTTCAATTTACCATTTTCACTGCTCCATCGACTTCTTGAATTTTCTTTTGAGTCACAGGATTGCTTGTCTCTAAAAGAATAACCATTACTTTTTAGAAAGGGTACACTAGTTTTTTGGCTGAATAATTTCTTCACCAACATAGTTAACAAGAACTATCAATTTTAGAATCATTCTCATCGAACACAACATCCTTTATTAACTGATTCAAATTTAAATATTGGCTTGATTAAATGGAATGTTACAAAGGAGTGCATAAAGCATGCTTGTAGCTTCTGCTACTCAATTATTTACTTCCTATCAGGCAACTCCTATAATGTTAGCTATATAAATGGTTAGCTAACACTTTTAAAATTTCTAGCCCACTATCTGAAGCTTTAGCCATCCTTGTCAGAGAATTCCTGGCCTTCTAGCCTCTTATTTACTTATCGACATTGATATAGCTATCTTGTAGAGATAATTTGTGAGGATGAAAATAACAGGAGTAGGACTCGAACCCACCACCTCTAGATTTTTACTCTAGTGCACTAATCCACTGCAAAAAGAGCCTTGAGAGACCCATGCCATTTCATTAATACAAATTGTGGCACCACACACTGAATGCAGTGAAAAACCTATCTGGGTTCCTTAACAACTGCACAGGACTTGCCCAAGGGCAACAGCATTCCCAAACCAGGAAAACTGAATGTAAGCCCACAACTGGATAGGGTTATAGAAGTATAATATTGCTATTTCATTGGTATTGCATACTTACATAGATATTGCTGCTCTAATGCAATCTTGGGCTATATTTTCAGATGGAGTCTCAGTGCTACAGGGAATGACATCTCTTTCGGTATATCTGTTCAGGGTTAAGGTCCATCTTTTGTCAGTTACGCCAACAGTTTTCCGAGAACAAACATTTATATACTGAATACATTATTGGCTCGATTAAATGGAGAGCCCTATTAGTGAATTTTTTGTAATTTGTATGGATCAAGTTTTGTGGATACTGATGGTTTCCCTAATTGAACTGAACACCCTCCACAGTACAGGTTAATAGACTCAGGTAGTTGTGATTGATAAAGAAAAGGAAATAATTCAATAAAAGGAAAAAGATACTGAGGCAATCCATATTCTATTTGAATGTCTCCATCGATATCTAACTCTTCATCCTCATTTGTCATTTGCAGTTTGATTGGATCACCACCACAAGCTATAAGAAAAAAGGAGCATTTCCAGTTAAAGACGCAGGCTTATACCATCATCAGCGGTTGAACGAACCTGAAGGTTAACTACAAAAACAACTGTTAGACATGATCAATTTCAAGAGGGAGACAATAACATTTCAACTGGGTTTAGTTGAGAGGGTGGCTTAGCAAATATTTACACTACGACCAGGAGGGTTGTTAAAGAGGGTCTTTATTCAAAGGAGGGCAAAAAATGAGAATTCATGGTGAGAAAAGTTCAAGCTATAAGCATGGAAAGCCCCTTACCCATTAGTCCACCTTCAAGTAAACTCGTTGCACGAATTCTCGTCTGGCCTGCCCACGTGTATTCTTCTACCGATTCTCCATCACTTTCAGCTTCATCATCAAAACCTTCTTTCTAAATCAAAAAGAAAACACCCAATGAAATAACCAAAATTAGGTAGAACCATTACTGAATTACCAAATTCCAAAATCAAATGTTTTCCCACACATTTGAAATGCTATCAGGCATATGACAAAATTTTCTTACCTTGAGCAGACATCTGTAGACATGGTCTGTCAACTCCTCATCGTTTCCAGCAATTGGCGCATCACACAATGGGCACTTGATCACGCGACAGTCTGATGACCCAGCGTCTGGTTGGCTAAGATGATGTGGTGTCGTCAGTAGCAACTTGGCTGAAATCAGATATTCGATTATAAAGACACTTTCTGTAATGCGTTACATTTTAAAAATGAAATACTATTTGGCTATCAACCAGCCTGGCAACTGTAGTTTAGACTTCCAATTTCCACTAAGGTCTTTTAGAACATTGCAAGATCCACAAATGAAGGATAGCCCATGTCTGGGTGATAGAAAAAGATGTTAAAGCTAAGATGAGGTGAAAATAACTAATACCGACCATGTCTCAATCTTCTAGCCATTTTGACTTTCACAAGATTCTAGAAAAAGAAGAAAATTAATAAATCAAAAATTAGAAATCATATAATGTTTTTAGCAAAGAAGTGGTTATATTGAAGTTCTTATTTAAAAATTACTGAGACCCTTATTTGAGTAACTTCGAAATTCACCTAATTCTTCCTATATGCCAAGGTTTTTGATGCTTATCTTTTCAAAAAGAAGGGGGTTTCCTTAAATCTTTGCGTATGGCGCTCATGGAAGTGGTACCATCGAACCTTCTTGAATAACAGCCATCTTCAAAGGACAAAGACTATCCTTATGTCTGAAATATCTTCCTAGTTTAGCAGATAAATTTCTTCCAAATAGAAGCCACCTTTGATCAACAGCAGCTCAACCTTTGATCTAATATAGCCGCTATTGGAGATTTAACTGTACGTTGGAAAAAGAATGCAAATGAAAAGGCAGTCCATTATTCGAAATCAGGACCAGTTCCTTTGTGATTTAGGACAGTAAATTGTGCACTTGCCAAGGCAGGGTATGGTTCCGGGGTCAAGACCTGGTGGAGGCATATCACAACTTTGTTGGAATATATTTACCGTGTTAGACCATGCCTTGTCAATTTATAAAATGTCAGATTGGATGAGTTGTTTTAGAGAAACTAACCTCTTGTCTCTGTGTAGATTCCTTGATTCTTTCTAGTTCTTTGCTTTCATCTTCATTTCTTTTTTCATTACTTGAGTTGCTACCCTTTTAAGTAAAAATAATCATCACTATCATCGTACATGCATACAACATCAAGAAGACAGTTTTAAGACCTGAATACATACAGCCATTATAGCACCCATTGATATTTGATTTCGCATGCAAAAGGCCTTTTCACAAAGAACATTCCACTTGGAGTTTGAAATTCTCTGGACATTTCGTTTACAAGCTCTAGTGGTTGCTTGCAGCTTAGAGTGATGATCACGAAGGTCAAACGAACAAGCTTGATAGAAAGGCAACAGGCTTTTTTAAATGAAGAGTATAGTTTTTGAGTCTTTTCTTCTTATTGCATTATACCGCTCTTCTTTAATGTATCGGGCACTTTTTGAGTAAATCAAAATATAGACTTTGTTCTCTAACTTTATTATATCTTTTTTACAGGGAATGAAATTTTATTTCTCACTTTTTTATGGTGCGTTGAGTTAAATCTTTTAAGCCACTTTATTGTGCTACAAAAGAAGTAAATAAATAAATTAATAAAATAAAGCAAAGGAGAACATCTTATTAATACTGATTAAAGGTTTTCAAGCCACAAATAACATTTCAAAGTAAAGTTGTTCACGCAAGCAGATTCATGGCAGATAGTAGCAGATATTGTGGTAGATGATTTAATCCACGGACCTAAATCACATCGTCACAACGACAAATCCTACAAATTGCACCATCATTCAACCCAAATGTAGAGAAGGGCAAGGTCCAGTGAGGGAAAGTTCTCGCCTTTTGACAGGTCTTGTGTTATTATCAAAGAACCCAGTTAGGTACATCTCTGCATTCGGGAACTGGAGGTTGTACCATTAGTGAGACCTAAATTGTTTTGGTTGGTTGATTAAATTGATTGCCTAATAGCTCATTTGACAAAGTGGTTAAGGCTCTACATTTTGGGAGAGATATTATATAATTTTGCCTTTGTTTTCTAGTTAATTCGTAATAGCTACATGATGACATACTTTTTTGAGGCTGGATCATTCAGATCATTCAAGAGTTTGACTTCTTTCTCATAATGCTCTTGAAGCTCCCCACTCCTTAAGGTCAGACCACAAACTGGACAGACAGGACTCAGTGATGTTGTTTTTCTTCTCCCTGCAATAAAAACAGCAAAATTTTCTTAACGCTAATTCAAGTATCCAATTGATAGATCTTCCTTTGAAATTTATTCAATGCAGTTACCGGGGACACAGCCCCCATTGTCTTTGAGACTCAAGTACTCCTGAGGCCTATTTTCAGCCCCCCTCTGTTATTATCTTGGACCTGTTCATATTAGGTGGGATAGCCCAATGAGGTCTGATCTACAATCCTTGACATAAAGTACGAGACAGTGCTTGATTGCAACTCGATATATACTAATGGTCGAAGAAAGACCCCCATCCCCCCTAAACAATGTTGTTTCAGATGTTGTTTTGGTGCGGAAATGCATCTGCAACATCCTCCGATGACATCCAGACCTAATATCAATATTGGTTTGGGCGGAGGGGGGCTCCAACATCATCTTACATGTTCATAGCTCCATGAGATAATGCTAAAATCACCATTGTGTCTCAATAGCTTATGGCGATTGTAGCCAACGCATAAGTTTGTATGTGATGATAAGATTGCGTTCCAATGGCTGGTGGGCTATCCCAACTCGATGAGATCTCCGTGTCACTGAGATCCCATCCGTTAGGTGGGTAAAGCCAGGGTTCAAGACCTTGTGCTGGCATATGACGATTGCAGAAGCCTGATTGTTTTTGCAGCATATACATACTAGCCTGCTTTGGTAAAATATAAATACATATTTTTGCAGCATTTACATACTTTTTCCAGATTTCCTTTCGCTGTGTACACCATTGCTTTCTCTTTTTCCCACAACCTCATTCTGACAACTTGGTTCACATGAAGAATTCAAGGAAATTTCATTCTCTTCTGTATGTTTCACACCATTCTGTTCCAAATATTTTGCTTCTGTCTGCATTGACTTTGGCAGATGTTCTGAACACTGGAAACCAGCTTCACTGTGTTTGTCATCTTTTAAAACAACATCAGATTTCTCCATGAAATTCTTTGCTTTGTTGTTTTTACATCCTTTCAGTTCTGCTCAGTTTTTGTTGTTTCAAATATCCTGAAATCCAACAAAATTTGATATTTATGCACTTAGAATGGTATGGAAATGATGGAGCAATTCTAGAATACCCAGATATTATTCAGTTTTTCCTATTTTTGTGGATGCTAAGAGATATAACAACCTCTTTTCTCCTGGTTGAATTGGGATGGAAAAGACTTAAATGTACCCAGCAACTGTGTGAATAATTATTCATTTTTTTATTTCTTTATACAGTCCATGCCCGGAAGAAAACAATGCACGAGCTGTATTTCGCACGTGTCTTCGAATTTGCATGTGCTGTGACAACCAAATTTTAGTCTTTGCATGTGCGATTCCAGAGGTCGTGAAAACAACTCTAAAGATTGCAGAGATAGTTATACTAAAGTGTTTATTATTGTTTAACTTACATATTTTGTTTCTTTTTCATTTTTGATGCTTTTTATTCGATTCACTTTCAATCAATCATAGTATGGAATTCACAATGCGACAAATTATAAGTCAGAGCAATGCTTCCATGTTTATATTCTTGGATAAGATGAAGGCCTACGCAACATGGATCAAACGCATGTTTTTCACTCTTACATGTTTCAACAGAACAATAAACTAGGTTAATAAAAGCTAAAAATTACAAAGAAAACAAAGAAGTTTATTTATGTAAATTTTACTGTCTTATATCTAAACAAGTTCGTCAGTGTCGCTTGTTCCGAAATCAATGTCAGATTCGATTTCATCCTTGCTTTCCGCTTCCTCGTCCAATCTTAGAACTTTTGTAGTCATCAAAAACACGGACACGACGTTTGGCATTCTCATAGGCCTCCGCGGCATATTTAATTATGCTGCTCTTTTCGTTGGGGGTCCACCATTTGTCATTCACATTTATGGTCATTAAATTACTGATGGTTTCGTGTGTTAAAGACAAACCTCGGTCTGTTAGCAGCAAAGTCAGCAAACTAGATGCCCTCTCCACTGTCGAGTTGGATCCAGACAAACACATGACCAAGTTTGCAACAATGCATAGGTTTGGGTATTCTGCTCTTTTATATTGAAACACCTTCTCCCACTCCTGCATAGCATCGACTCCTCGATAATTTGCATTAACAAGCGAACGGAATAGTTCCCATTCTTGAAAGCACTTTTCTTTATCGGACTTTGCCGCCAACAGTGGTACACTGAAATGCTCAGCCATGGCAGTTCTATCTATCTATCTACTATCTACCAATTTATGCAAACTTCAACAAGCTGAAGGTTATTGCATATAATAAAAATGAAAAAAGAGAAAAATAAAGGAAATAAGATGATGTACCTCTCTGAGTAGGAAATTGTTGACAGGGAATGCAGCACATCCCTTTCTATTGATGATCTGACCGTTAATTGGTCTATACAATAGTTTCTGTTAATTGTCTAGATTTTTGGTCGTACCATTTCATATTTTCAATGATTGGTTCATCAAAGTCAGCAAACCTCGACTGGAGCAAGCTTTTGACATTTTCAAGGGCTTGACATTTCTCTACTGATGCTTGGCTTCTTTCACCATCGTCATAAATCATCCCGTTGATGTCAATATCAATTTGCTGTTGGTCGGAGTTGTCCCTACGCTGATCGTCAGTTGCAACAAACAAACGTTGAACGGTCAGATCATCTGCAACTCTAAATGTTGCCAGATGACTCGTCAGGAGCTCTTCGTCAGTTCCAGCCACCTCGATTTCTTCGTTAATATTGGTAATAGTTTTAGTGATTGTTGGTTTCACTTGACTGATTAGCAAATCAACGAGTGGAATCTCATGTTCTTTGGCAGATCCCTTTAGCCTAGCACTTATTTTTGGCTTGTGCTTCACACAAATTTTACACCTAACTTTCACAACGTATGTTTTTCCTTGTGACTCAACTTTTTCATGGCCAATTACTGCCTCTTTATCCTATAAAATGAAGGTTGAGTACTCAACTTTATTTCCTTTCTTGTTTGACAAGATCCTGACATCTTTCAATTCTTCTGCTTTGATCTTATCTCTTCGCAAACGCAAGGCAACTAAATTCCAGTCAGACAGAGATAAAAGTGTCACGACGCTATGATGACTAATAGAGAGCACCGCTTTCGTCGCTAGCTTTGCATTGGCTTCCAGGCTATTTGTTGCGCCTGAATCAAAAACAAGCGCTGTTGCAAGGGAATTGTCGAGAAAATTTGTTTCATATTTATAAAGATTATAATGGGAAAAGATAATTTGAGGAGAAGGAGGATTTGGAAAATTATGTCGATTGAAAAGATAATTGTATTGAAAAATTTTTAGCACGTGCGATGGGCAGGTAAAAGTATCGTTAGCAAGTGCAATTTTTCGCTCGTGTAAACTGTTTTGCACGTGTGTGGGCACGTGCACGTGCGATCGCACGTGTCTCCGGGCATGGACTGCTTTATACAGATGTGACATGATGTGATTGCCATTTTTAATGGATTCAAGGACAATCAGTGCCAGTGCCAAGGTGTAACAGGGATGTTGTCATATATTCTCTATCATATTAATGTCTTAATTATCCTAATTATTCGTTACGTAACTCCAGTCTTTGTATGTATTTCATGTTTACATTATATATCAGCCGTCGGTTTTATAACTTGATGAGTAAGACATCTATCTCACATTCTTCTGGACTACTCAAGATAACAGGTATCTATACTGTCATAAAGAGGGAATGGCAGGACCTGTCTCCCCTTCTTTTTCTGAAGATGCCCCTGATTAATTTTCAATCAAATCCAATTAGAATGAATATCTATTAATAGAGGAGTTAAGGGTCCTAAACGTCTTAACCAAAACCTATTTAAAACTCCATTTTTATTTTAATGGAAGGGATGTAGGAGAATCTTAAACTTGGAGGTGGGGCAAAAGACTTTAAGGCCATATCATCAGTAAACAAGAGAGACTATTTCTGAAAGTCAAAGGGGCATCTCATTGTTTTTTGCAATATTAAGGTTTTTAGAAATAATATTTTTAATGCCCAGGTTTTTCAGCATCTGAGGTAAGAACGTCTGCAGCAGTGGGAAGTCATAGTACTTAGGCCTACTCTGCATGCAAGCTCCAGAAGTTGAAAAGCAAAAAAGCTGGCTTGCTAAATCGATTGAAATGAGATCAAAATAAATGAAAAATCTGGCTCACCATTATCATTGGCTACTCGATGCCATGTTTTCCAAATTGAATTGCAACGAACCAGACAGTGATGCACGGATTACCTCATACTGCCTTCTCGACTCTTCTTCAAAATATTATTGCCATCTTTAGGGAAGTAATCGAGCAACAACAACAACAACAGGGCTGCCACATCGTTGTTTGGCCAGTCACTGGCAGGGTTGCCAAGTGGGTCTTCTTCGAAGCAAGAAGTGAGGACAGTTATGTTTGTACAAAAATATATTTGTATAGCCAGAAAAATCGGAAACATAACGAAACAATTTCGTTTCATTATGTTTCCGATTTTTCTGGCTATACTGAAGTTCTGTACCATCCAAAGACTGTTCTAAAAATATATTTCTACGTAGCAAAACTCAACTCTCCAATGCTTGAATAACTTCAAAAGAGTTTTTTCCTAAGATTTTTCTCATGAAAAAGAATGTCACAGAGCAAAGAAGAGCTGACTTTAGTGAGCTTAGTCAAAAGCTTATCCCTGATTACATTATTATACTGTCTTTAAACCCTGTCATAAAAGCTTTAATTTATAACACGAAATGAAATGAAACTTGAAATAAATGATTATATTTATATTAATTAGATCATGAATGATTTAGACTTGGCCCATTATTGTCAAGGCAATTTAAATTAGGCAATGTTGAAAATGGTTCAAACATGAAAAAGAGAGGACAGTGATATCTACCATCACTATTCTACTTTCAACACAAATTGTTCTTCCCGGGTCACAGCACCATACCATAGAATCGATGATTAGAAGTAGCAAATCTTTTTGATAACATGATACCAAAGACGGTTTAAATCCTTCTGAACCCAAAAGCCTTGTTTAGCTCAACCCTAACCCTAACCCAGAACTAAGGTTGCTGAAAAGAACTTAGCCCGAACCCATACAACTATGGACCTATGATCCTGGCCAACCCATTATAACTATGGCGGCCCTGAGATTCTGATTAAAGGTGCCATACCTTTTATTTCAGTTTTAATTGTTATAATAACACAACTTCAATAAGCACGCACACATGTATCCAAAAAACAGTAGGTTTGTAATATTTCATCATTGATTCATATACAGTAGAACCCCGCAAATAAGAATCTAGAAATATAAGAACCTACAAACTGATTTTGCTGGGATGACAACCAAAAGATAAAATATCACTTTCAAATTGAAATTCCATCAAGCTCAATAATCTCGACATCCTACTTCTAAGAAATGAATTATTTGTTGCGTGTGTTACTATAATAAGACAAATAAAAGAGACAAATCGTGTAAGATGCACCATATGATATAATTAAATTTAGCACTTACATTGCAGGCGTATGCCCCTTATCAAGTCCTTCACAGTCCTGGGCCTTAAACGTTAGGGCTAATTTTTATTATATCACATGGTGAATCTTATACAATTTGTCTCTTTTACTAGTTCTAAGAAACCTTGTGATATTAGCCTACTTCATCCTAGTTAAATCATAAGCCCTCATAAGTACCAGACTTTTAAGAGTCTAGTCTAGCCTGTTGAACAAAAAGTAGGTTCTTATTTGTGTGGTTGTACTGTGTTAGAAATTTTTCATGCAATCATAGTGCCACTGAGCTCAAGAGGAGTCAAATCAAATCAACCAATTTGAAATGTTTCACTTTTGATTCGGTTTTGATACAACATATACAATTTACAAACACCATAACTTCGATTGAATTTTATATTATTAATTTAAATAAATTGTGGTGTATGATTGCAATAATTGAAACTAAAAATCTACAGAATTGGTTGGGAGCTAATGAAGAGAAATAGCCTAGGGGTGAGTGAGTATATGCTAAACGTGCGAATTTAACAACTGTACCATGGCAAGAAAGATTCACACCTTGGGAAACGTCTGTGCAACGCGTTGGATGATGTTCGTGACTGTGGTGGGGTTTCAGCACTGAGGAGGGGTTTCAGTACTGTGTAGGGGTTTCAGCACTATGCAGGATATTTAGTACTGTGGAGAGATCTCATTGCTATGGGGTATATCAGAAGTTCTGTAGAAGATGTTAAGTACTGTGAAGGGATACCAACAGTATTGTAGATCTAATACCCAGAGTACTTGTGGTTTTCCTCCACTGATTGTATCCCCCAACAGTACTAAACATCCTCAAATGTCCTGATGGTATCTAAAGTACTAATGATATCCTCCTACAGTACTGAACACCCTCCAATGTAGTGATAGTATCCCCACATTACTGAACATCAATCATCTTTTAAAGTATTGCACTGGAGTTCGCCAAGGTGAATCAGGCTCAGGAAAAGATTTATTGAATGATAGGCATAGTTTTGAAAGCTCTTAAAGGAGACCATATAATAGTAAAGATTAGAAAAAGATATAAGTGGATTGATATCTAACTCGAATAGAGAGTGCCTATCCTGACAATAGAGCTCGATATGCCTTGTGTATAGAGCAATTATAAAGCAGAATGAACACATTAAGGAACAGACATGTCCTTCTGTTACTCCGAGTTTCGTACTTACGCACTCGTCGGACAGACTATACCAAACGAGTGCGTAAGCACGAAACTCAGAGTAACAAAAGGATATGTTTGTTTGTTAATGTGTTCATTCTGCTTTATAATGGGATTGATATTGATAGAGACCCAGCCCCTCGAACCGTGTATGAATCTATTATCTACGTAAATCTACGTAATTGGGCCTACTTCTTCACAAAAAATATTAAATATTTCTTTGCAGGTTAGGTGGGTGGCTCGCCATCAATTACTAGCTCTTGCTCTCTGTTTTTGTCTGCACTAAGAGTGAGGCTGCAAAACAGAAAGGCCCCACCTCCAAGGACACAGAAAAAGGGAGTGATATATAAAGCTGTAAGTAATGCGTCCTGCTTGCTTGCTGCTGTTGTCTTGCTCAGGCCGTCTGATATCTAAAAAAATACGAGAGTTTCTAATTAAGAATAAGTAGCTAAAAGGTTTATCTCTTCAGCAACTCATATACATTGCAGTGGCGGATCTAGGGACAATTCTGCCTACTGCTGAAATTGACCGAGGTTACAGAATTATCGATCTTTTTATCTTAGAACCTAAATCAGAAAAAAGAAAAATACTAGGCTCGAGCAGTAGTAGCTGTACTTTAGATCCGCCCCTGCATTGTAGCAAAACAATGGTCTTCATACCACTCAATGACTTAGTTGCAAAATACCTAATACTTCAATGGAAGAAAGACATAGTATTGTCCTTCAATCCTTTATGATTATAAAAACTGACTTGGGAATCCAAAAGGAAGTTATCAGAAATGCTTTTATTCGATGGCAAAAAAATGTAGAACGGTCAGGGTTAAAAACTTCAAAATCTCAATTGATCCCTTTCACAATAACTTTAAATGTGTTGGAAAGTGAGGCAAGAGATGTGACTCCCTGCTGAGCAAGAATCCTTCATCGTATCATCATTCTAAAAGTACACTACAAAACAGGTCTATGCGTTGCTTTAGAGAAATGCACGCCTTTGAGAATGTGATCCACTTGATATTGAGGAAAGTGATGTTCCTAGTCGTATTTCAAGAAAGTTGACGTCATTGTGAAAATGGTTTATTCTGATCAGACCATGGAGTCCGAATTCAGTCCTGAGTTAACTGAGCATTCGATTGCTCACGTAATGACTCGATTTGCTTACGACACCATTCGATTGCTCGCGACATGACTCGATTGCTTACGCCATACTTCGATTGCTGACGTCAAATAAAGCCAGCGAGTGAATTTTCCCACTGTTTTCAGTGAAATCGACACAGAAGGGGATTGCAATGTATGAGTCAAATACGCTTCATTAAGAAAGTAAAGATTTGAAAGAGAGGGGTGTAATTAGAAAGATACAACACGCCACTAAAACTGCAAGCTGAGTTAATACTTTCAGCTTGGATGCTTCACTGCTGATTGGTCATTTGTGATCGATCCTATCATTTTCGAATTTCAAATATTTTTGTTCTTTTTCTTCTGCCTAATGAAATCATCTAAATTTCTTGCCCAAAAGGGAATCACCTCTGATACTTGGAATCAAAATTTAACAGTAAAATTGATCCATTCAGTTTAGCCTATCTATACTTACAGCTCCAATGATGAAAGGACTTGACGCATCACCAAGTAAATGTGCAGTTAACATCTGAACTGCTTCGGCTGTTGAACGTCGAGTAGGAATGATGACGGCCTAAGAAATTGCAGAGTTTTATAATATACTATTTAACCTTCCTAAAACATGTTTTGTGGCTCATTCTAGCCTTCAGGCCTAATAACTTAAACCTTTAGACCTATGTTCTTTAGACTTCGCAGGAAACCTTTAGACCTATGGCCTTTACACTTAACGGGAAAACCTAAATTGTAACTCGGGTAGCCTGTACCACCAATATGATATTCGTAGATAACAGGGAAATCCTTTTTCATATCATTAAAATTTTAGCAAACAAGCTCACCAAACGAAGGTCTGCATTGGGCACCCAGTACAAACAGAATAACGTCTCTGCACAGAATACCAGTATCTATAAAATGGAAAATAAATCTAGAATTGGGTTAACAGATTTGAAAATGGCACATTGATGAAAAAGACCTGTAAACATGGACGTGGCTACGAATTTGCAGGAAAATGTTAGGCCCGTGGTCCTTAGAATTAGCAGGGGAACTTAAGAACTATGGCCTTTAGACTTTGCATGAAAACATTCGACCTATGGCCTTTGGACTCTGATCTTTAAACTTCGTCGGAGAGCTTTATGCCTGTTTTTTTTTAGATTTAACAGGAAAATTGATCAAACGTAATAATCTGCTGCAATCGCAGTGGATTTATAAGGGTTACTAAGAACTTATAAGGAATTGGGGCTGGGAAACCAAAATCCAGAAGCTTGTGCCATTTCTAAAGTCTAAACGTGACATTATACCATCATCAATCTATTCGAGCTTGAAAGAGGTGCTTTGGAAACCAATCAATTTAATAATCATCACCATTAATCCATTATTTCAAAGTAGGCTAGATAATAGTAAAAAATGATATTGATGAAATTTGAGTAGCCAAATTATGGCTATTAAGACCAACTGGGTTCAAATAATTTCCAACAAATTGATAAACTCGTGGACGGATGAAATATCTCAAAATCAGGGAGGAACTTGTGTAAAGGTTGGTTAAATACAAAAATCATCCAAGTCTTATTTATCTTCGGTAAGGCATGCATGATGAAGAATCCCTTACGAGAGAAAAAATCAAAACACCCAACTCACCCATGTGACCATGATATTCTTATCAGATGTGAACAAGGAGAAGAAGAAAATCGGGGCACCAGCCAGAATCCCATAAGCGCACACCAATGCCTCTGCGTTTTCATGAATACGCCTAAACCTCTTTGAGATCTCAGCACCTCCGAACACACCAGTGATGCCAGCAACGACTGTTATGATGCCGAATTTGAAGCTCACCCTGCAAAAATTGAAAACATCATTTTTAATTGTCGTCTTTTTCGTGTTTAGACCATTGCATAATCAATCACTAGTGGACCAAGTCTAAATCATATCATTATTTCAATTGCAGTTCATTAAAGTCACCTCTGGAGATAATACTCAGAATGCTTGTGATTTCTCTCCACTGATCCAATGGTATCCTTTTGGTACTGAACATTCTCAATGCAATAATGATGTTCCCCACAGTACTTAAGATCTTCCATAGCACTGAACATGAAACACCCTTTACAGTACAGCACAGACGTTCCTTAGGGCGATTCATGCTTAGGCAAAGATCTTATATAAATGTTTCTATTTGCTTCATCAGAAAATTTTTTATCTGAGTTTATTCAAAGTTGTCCCAAATTTTATTTCACGAGAAGAATCTTGGAAAAAACTTATAATTTAGTTATGGCATTGCAGAGTTGAGTTTTGCTTTGTAAAAAACTATTTGCATCACAAAAATTAGCTTCTTATCTTAACTTCTTGCTTCAAAGAAGGCCCTCTCGGCAACCCTGCCAAGGACTGATCAAGGTACAATGTGGCAGCCCTGTCGTTGTTGTTGCTGCTCGATTAACTTTCTCAACATATACAGTTTGGTTCAGGCTTCAAGTGCATGTTAAGTACCTTATCCTGCTATTAATGGAAGGTTACCACAAGAAGCCATCAAGAAAACTGTATTTTTCATCAGAGTTGCAACAACATTTCATTTTAGCGTATTTCGAGTAAAAGCTTACAGCAAAAGAAAATTGAAAAAGCAAAAAAAATCTTTGATTTTTGTCAGAATCTTCCTCCTAGCCAGATTTGTAGTTGTGTGATATTTTTAAACACTAGTTTGATATTTTCATGTATAAAGTATCATAGAAGTCCTTAGAGTTAGTAAAAATAACATTTTAAAGAGTTTAAGTCTTTTTGAATCCCTTACCCACCTTCAGACCTATCACAAAAAGTGAGGAGAGAATTAGCTAACTCTCTGTAATTCCAGGCAAGAGGGCAAAAGGAATCACGAGGTGTGGTCACATCGAGGGGAAGGACCAGGGTCGCACTGCTCGATTAATTTACCTATTCAGTGGGCCCTTTGTGCTTTGCACATAAACCAATACCTTACGGAGATAGTGAGCGTATTTGCCTTTCAACTATCAATGTGCTGCTTCGATTAGTCTACCTATTGATTGGGCCCTTTGTGTTTTTCACATAAACGATTACCTTACGGAGTTAGTAAGCGTATTTGCCTATCAACTATCAATGCACTGCTTCAATTAGTCTACCTTTTCAGTTGGCCCTTTGTTCTTAGCACATAAACCAATACCTTGCGAAGATAGTAAGCATATGTGCCTAACAACTAACAACAACAACTAACAACTTTAGTTGTATGAGATGAAATATTCAGGGAAATTATAAGACACACTTACTGCTCGATTTTAACTCCTTTGTCCCCATTTACTTTCTGGGCGTTTGTGAAAAACTTGGGTGCCCAGAATGCAACACTCCCAGACACAAATGCAATGCAAGTTGTCCCAATTGTGGCCCAAACAAAACTCTTGCTGAAAATAATAGAGAAAAAGAATTAATGGAAAGTCACAAGCAACAGGAAACTACAGGAAGAGCCATCCTTTACTTTACTAGTTAGTAGACCAGACACAAAAATGATACTTGAAGTTTTTTCAAGTTTTCACGTCTATTTTCTTCTAAAACATTACACGATAGATTCTCGCTTTCTTCGGTTATATATATACCTACATATCTCTATAACAATGTTTAGTCTTTAACTGCATCATAGTGTTTAATGTACGAAGGTACATAGCGATATAGATTAAAGATAAGGCAGGAGTATGGCTCTCTGTTACTCAAGATTTCATATTCTCACAATCATCAGATAGACTATAATGACTACTATTTTGTTGTACTGTTGCTATTTTTCCGATCTTTATGGCCATCCTGAGCTAATACACCAATCGAAGAATGTTCTACTTTCTATTTTCATAGGTGGAAAGGAGACCTTAAAGGTATTAGGAAACAAACTAATTTTATTTGGAATGGATAAAAAATCCCCAGCGTTGAAGTGGAAAATACAGTAGGCCTAAATTCAGTGAATGGGTGAGAATAATGGCCTATTCCCCAATTAGAATTGATCAACAACAACA
This sequence comes from Pelagia noctiluca, assembly GCA_963924455.1. Taxonomy (NCBI): domain Eukaryota; kingdom Metazoa; phylum Cnidaria; class Scyphozoa; order Semaeostomeae; family Pelagiidae; genus Pelagia; species Pelagia noctiluca. The sequence continues at coordinate 13,621,223 of OZ004328.1, read as the reverse complement.
ACAACTTACACTCTGAACAGATACTTCAAGTCTTCGATATAGTTGGTTGCTCTCGGTTCTTTGCTCATTCTGCTCACAGTTCTTGCAGCTTGATGATCAACCACTTCAATCGCGCCTCTCTCTGGTTCGTGAATGACTACGAGGCTGAGAAGAGCACACAGAACTCCGAATCCAGGGGTCACCTAATCAAAGAGACCTATAGATGACTTACAGCTTATGATACTAAATGATTAGTTTGAAGTCACTATCTAATCAAATAATACAAAATAAACAATTCACATTACAATTTTAGTCGGGGCAGATTACATTGGAGTCTTTAACGCGGGGTTGAATTTGGACCAAAATGACTGTGCAATATTGTCGAGGCTGTTCAGGAGTGTGGAAAGATACCATAGGTACTTTTGGGGATACCATCAATACTGTGGAGGGATACGACTGTATTGACCAGTAATGAATATCCCACACAGTACTGATAGTATCACTCACAGAAATGAATACCCTCCAATGTAAAAAGTTATTATCCCCAAAGTTGTGATAATATCCCCCACTGTACTGAACATCCTCGACAGAACTTATGGTATCTTTCCATTGTACCAAGGGCATCCCTCCACTGTACTGTTTACCAGGGTGGTTTGGATGTCTATTTGCCAGTACTTAATGAAAGGGTGGATGCCTACATACTCTACAAGCTCTAATATTTGAGAATCTAAATTACTTAATAGTATTCCCTCGACAGTACTGATGATATCCCCTACCGTACTGAACATCCTTTGCATACATACGTTCTTCAGGGTGGTTTGGCTGTCTTAAAATAGTTAGTTCTTAATCAAAGTAACAATCTACTTACTCTCAAAGCCCATCTCCAGTTGTGCCCCATCCATGCAGCAACTTTGGAACCAGCAATGAAACCCAGTCCACTAGAAAAATGAGTTTGGAATAAGTTGAGATTGAGTTTGAAATGAAATGATTAAAATGATAAAAAGTTGATATAAATAAGATAAGCAATGAATGAGAGAAAAACTACATTAATGAAGGATGCAAGGCCCAAAGCTCTTCAAAGTTCGAAAGGGTGTTTGAGAAATGCGGATTCTAATGATTAGGGAAAAAGAGCAAAACAAACAGGGTAAAACACATTCTCATTACTCCTCAAATTATTGGTCATCGTCACACCTTAGATTACTGCCTGTTCTAGTCCCAATGAAATTCTAAATGCTAGGTTAGTTACCTTCCACATGGAATGGCAAAGTAGAAGAGGGATAGGGCCTTTAAGAATTGTTAGAGAAATGAGGTACAGGCCCAAGTGGGTATTGGAAGCAAGATTACTTGTCGCTATCTTAGATTGGAGCAGTGTTTAACAAATGATCATTATAATCATAATGAAGTAATAGCTCAATGAACCACTCTGAGGGTGATCTCCTAGAAAAGGAATATTCATCACTGTACAAAAATGACAAAGTTAGTGGGTACCCTTGTAGGATATTTTTGCAGCAAGGAGAGAAGGCAACAAGTTTCAAAGCTTTAAGAGTGATACCTAAACTTAAGACAGGCGATGGTAAGGAAAGGGAGCTTAAATGGCAATAATGCTTAGAGCCTTGAATCATGTTATGTTTATATGTTATGTCTAGCGTTTTGCTTGATAAGATATTCATCACTGCACAGATTAAAATCAAACACTGCATATCTTGGAATCATTACTGCTCAAATTATTGGTCATCGTCACACCTTAGATTACTGCCTCTCCTAGTCCCAATGAACTTCTAAATGCAAGGTTAGTCACCTTCCACATGGAATGGCAAAGTAGAAGAGTGATAGAGCCTTAGTTCTTTGATCTTTCACGAACAGATCAGCAATGATAGTTAGGGCCACTGTTGAGTAGCTTGCTTCACCGATGCCGACCAGAGCACGAATTGCAAAGAAATACCAGAATTGCTGTCGAAAGAATAGAAATTATTCATATTATAGAAAAGTTTTCGAGGGAGAGAAGCTTCTCTGAAATACTTAGCATTCTCCATTTCAACGACTTTTGAAACAAGGAATTTTTTGACAATTCATAAATACAACAGCACAACATTGCAACATAAACAACAACACATCAGCCCATGGAGCATATTTTGAATTGGCTTTAATGTTTTATTCAACTACTACCACGCCCATTTATCACTCACCCCTTGCTTAAAGGGTCGTGAGTTCGAAACCACCTTCTGACTTGTCTCATAAAGTGTGAGGAGATAATTTGCGGGCTCTCTGTAACTCCAGGCAAAAGGAGTCAAGAGGTGTGGTCATATTGAGAGGTAGGACCATGGTCACAATACTGTGATTAATCTACCTATACAGAGGACCCTTTGTGTACAAACCAATACCTTAAGAAGATAGGTTAAGCGTATATTTGCCAATCAACTATCAATGCACTGCTTCGATTAGTTTACCTATTCAGTTGGCCATTGGTACTTGGTATATGTACCAAAACCTTACAAAGATAGTAAGTGAATTTGCCTATCAAAATCAATGCACTGCTCGATTTGTTTACCTATTTAATGGCCCTTTGCACTTTGTGCATAAACCAATACCTTAACGAAGATAGTCAGATAGTAGGCCTATCAATTATCAACAACTATCACCCATTTCATTGAACCTAGGAAATTATCGAAAGGAGGAAAGCCCTGTTAGAACAAACTTACGTCTTTGTTCATCAGTGACCCAACGTAAGTCATCACACTCCAAATAACGATTCCCACAGCCATGACGTACTTTCTCGGAAACCGATCTCCCATGTAGCCAAAGATGGGTGCGAATATCATGTAGCTGCACGTGAAAACAGTCTGCAACAATCCAGCAAGCGTGTTGCTTATATCGAAATAGTTCTGAATTAAGGTCAGAACACCTGCAAAATGGAAAATAATTCAGGGTTAAGTTGCTACTGTCCCTTATACGTATCCTGTTTCCGATAGCAGTTGAAAAGTTTGAAACGAGTAGACACGAGTAGGAAACAAGCAGAAACAAGTATGAGACGAATAGGAAACGGGTATAAACGAGTTGGAAACAAGCAGAAACAAGTAGGAGACGAATAGGAAACAGGCAGAAACGATTCAGAAACAAGCAGAAACAAGTAGCAGACGAATAGGAAACGGGTACAAACAAGTTGGAAACAAGCAGAAACAAATAGGAGACGGATAGGAAACGGGTACAAACGAGTTTGAAACAAGCAGAAACAAGTAGCAGACGAATAGGAAACGGGTACAAACGAGTTTGAAACAAGCAGAAACAAGTAGGAGACAAACAGGAAACGGGTACAAACGAGTTGGAAACAGGCAGTGGTTGCTGGAAGGACTTGATCTATCCCCTCCCTAATGAGTGGATTTTTACCTAATTCCATCATCTGTCTCCATCTCCTTTCTATTATAGTTTCTTACTAGTTTCCTACTCGTTTCCTACTGGTTTCATGTTTTAGCAAATGCTTGTCCAAATTATCCCAAACTCCCATTAAAAAAGAACAAAACAGATTTGTTTTAAACAAATATGACCATAAGGATGAGTAATTGCAATAAATCAAAAGTTTTATGGCAAGTCTGGTTCCTCAGATGTAACTTGTAACTTTAACAATTAGCTAGATCTTCAAATTGTTCAAATCATGTTTTTGAAGATCTTCTTTTATCTATCTTTGATCCAGTCAATGCTAAAAGTTTATTAAATTTCGAGGAAGGTAGTACCTAATCCGATTCGTCTTGATTGGTCAAATCGAAAAATAATAGCAGTTCTTGGCATTAAGGGTGGGTTTCCGTATGAGTAGATAGAGGGCTTCTTGTGAAAGTAAATGCACGAGCCTCCAGAGTTGGCACGTATATATTCAGATTCGACAAAGGCATAAAAGCCTGGAATGTTGACAAATGGAGCTGCAATATATGTAAATAAGTAGATCTGTATTTTTCTTTTCTTGTATGTAAATAGTTGGTATAAATTGGTTTGTAAATAATTATTCAAATACAATACCTATCTTCCTACCAACCATGAATGAAAATATTATCATTATTATAAAATAAAAACCACCATCTAAAATTACAGAAAAGAAAAATATAAAAACACAACTTTAAAAAAACATTCTCTGCAATTTTCGATGATAGAATCAGACGCTCGTATCGAAATTTTTGAGAATTTTACAGTTGTTCTTTTTATATTATTGTTATTATTATCATCATCATCATCATAATTATTATTAACAGCACTCACTTGAGATTGTGTACCTGTCCATGTAATTAAGAAAGTTGATTTATCATCATCATCATCATAATTATTATCAACAGCACTCACTTGAGATTGTGTACCTGTCCATGTAATTAAGAAAGTTGATGACAACCAGAAGCAGGAGTGACACTTTGGACCTAAACGGGATTCTATCGGATTCTTTGTCTCTTCCTGTAGTTGGTTCAGGCATTTGTGGTTCACAAGCTGGAAACTCTTCGTACCTGGCCATATTCTTTAGCGAGTCAGATCTTTCCATGACATCCTAACAAAACACAAGATTACTGTCCAAACTTTCAGTGTCCTTCTTCTGAAAATTCAGTTTTTCTTCTCGTCATTATTCGGCAAGCTTTGCCTTCGCTTTAACAGCAAAATTTCTCCCTGTCTGGCCTAGTTCTCTACTTCCTGATGAATACTTCCTTCGTCGTATTTCAAAATCTTGTATTATTTATTCTTTGAGGAAAATTTTGCGGTCAGATTAACCTCGAGAGCTCGTGACTCGCGCTACCTTTGTTTTAATTTCTATGTAGCATTGAATCCAATCAAAGGGCTTTTATTTATTCCAGCCATAAATAAGACGGGGAAAACCGAATGGTTGGATCACTCGACACCTTTTCAAAGTGAACAAAAATATATATACTTGCCTTGCTCTCTAGGGTCTATGGGTAAAATGAGTAGTTGCATAATTTTACATACATGGCCTAAGTTGACAATATCTCTTTCTTTAATAAGTTTTAGTTCTGATTTTTTTGATCCTCTAAAAGTACTAGCATAAAAAAGCAAAATGATCAACATTAAGTTACTTATACAAGATTACAAAACTACTCATCTTACCCGTGTTACTCATTTTACCCCAGTAGACCCTGATAAAAATCTTATTGATTAAAGAAGAAGCAAAATATGAACAAGCTGCGTTTGCCCTGCGTACGGGGTAGAATTCCTTACAATGACAGCCTAGTCAACATCCTCCTTATAAAAGAAAACGTCTTCGGAAAAATTCGATTTGTTACTGTTCATTTTTGCTACACTCTTATTTCTTTATAAGAATAAATTTTATAAGAATAATGAGGCTCAAAATCGCCAATCTCTTTTTATATAAATTGTTCTTACTATTGATAAATTTAGTGTGATGACGCTCCTGTAAAGTGCAGCACGTCATTGATTATAAATTGAAATCGTTTAAAGATTCGTGGGTTCGATCCCAACTTCAGACCATTTCCACAGAGTTCAAGGATAGGATTATTCAAGCTCCCTGTAATCCCAGACAAAATTCAATTCAATTCCTTAGAATCCCAAACAAAGAAATTTCTGAATCTAAAAGTTCAAATTCGTTACTCAATATCAAAATGAGAGTGAACGATATTAGATAAATAATCGCTGAAAAGATAGATTATATTTTACATAACTTGTTTTGACATCTACGAGTTAAAGAATTGAAAACTCCCTATTCTATATTTACGACTACAAAACAAAGAATTTCAGATATAGATTTTTCCAATTGAATCTGCCCGATACGGTCAGGTCAATGCGGGTAATAGGTACATTGTTTACAAGAGTATGATCTCAAAACTTGACCTTAATAATATAATAATAATAATAATGATAACGATAATAACTTTTTTCACGTTAGTGCCAAGATAATATAGGGATTAATTCAAACTAACATAAAGTTACATCAAGTAGGACCACTCTTATGGCAGGTTATTGATGGCAGAAAGGGCAGCAGCATACATTTTCAAGGAGCCAGGCTTTTGACAAGGTTTTTATTAATTGGTTTCTTAAAAAATCAAATATGTTCCTTCATGTAGAATATCAAAGAGGTTGATATTTTAGGACTACGCGCTTTTTTCTGATAAGGAACTGTTTATAAGTAACCTAGAACTAGAATTTCTTGTAATAATCTCTTTAAGGAACTTTTAGTACTGGGCCTTCAGGTAGGTTCCTTATAAAATAAAAAGCGTGTATCTAGTGGGGGACGAAAGATGTTTTTGAAGCAGCAGCAGCAAAATTTGTTAAGCTTTGTTTTTCTAATTGTAATGCTTGTTTTCGCTTATTCGTGAATATTCTTGAACATTAAAGCCTTAATTGTAAATGGCTTTCATATTAGGAACACGATGACATTCGTGTTCTTTCTAGATATTGCAGCTTCAGCATATTTAGATCTATCTTGTCGTTTTTTACTTGTGATAAAAAAGATGTTTTTATGCGAGTTCATCAGCAAAACACGTTCTTTGCAATGTTTTTAATTGTCTTTGCACTTTTCGCAATCGTTTCCTCATCTAGGTCACAATTCACCGTTATTCGTAAGCTAAAAACAATCAAAAAGTATCAATACCTGTTGAAATAAAAATAATATAAACTAAAGTAAAACCCAAAAAATAACTATCTAGAAATATAAGAACCTACTGACTGATTTTGCAGGAAGGGCTCCCAACATATAAAATAGACTTTGAAATTTGAGATTTCACCAGCCATAAGATTGTTGCTCTCTATATCTTAGTTACGAGAGAGCTGGTAATGCCCACCGCGATGCCCACTACACTCAACAAATATCTTAAGCACTGATAAGTACCAAACTTTTAAAAACCTAGACTGTCTTCTTCAAATAGTAAGTGCTTATTTGTGGGGGGTTTTACTGAATACTGTAAAGAGCACTGGAAATAAAGAAAACTCCCAGTTAATGCCAAATTTATTTGGTTCCTAAAGAAGAACAAGTAACAAATCAAAATAAGCTTGTCATAGACGTCGGGCATCGATGTTCTATTTCTGAACTTAAAATTTCATTGAAGTGGGAAAATACAGATTCTATGAAATAACTCCACAGCATCCTCCTTACAGGCAGCAAAAAGCTTGCAGCGTACTAGAACTACATGCCCTATTGGCAACTGCACTCTCTTTTTATAAGAACCAGTAAATTTAGTTTCTAAGCTGGCTGTTCTTAAAAATATTCCTTATAAAATTGCTCTTATAAAAAATAGTTTAACAGCTTTCTTGAAGATTCATACCACTGCAACTACGCTATTTCTTCATTACGTTATCTCTTCTCGAAGCAGTTATTCCAGTGGCGTGGCCATGGGGAGGTATGAGGGGGCAATTGCCCCCCCCCCACTTTTCAAAACTTGACCAAAATTGTAATTGAAAAATGCAATAAAAATGTCTGGGTATACCTTTTTGCCCCCCAGTGTGAAAATTTTTAGGTTTTCCCTCCCCACTAAATTTCGTCTGGCTACGCCGCTGATTATTCCATACAATAAGTAAGTTTGTTTGGAACATGCTTGTTTCCAGCAGGACCATGAGATTCCTAGTTCAACATCCCTCCCAAAGGATGATGAAGTGAGTTGTTTACTCAACACCTCGAAAGTCACCTATCTAGATTTTGACTTTACACGACCAAGTTTAGCTTAAGCTGCAGATAGCAAACCAATTAAATCCCTGGCTCTTTACAAGAGGGATCCATGTCCAAAAATGTCAATCAAAGTCATATGAATCAAAACATGAATAAATGAAGAAAATGCAAACCTTGCATTCGGTAAATTCATTTCTTGGTCGTTTAAATATCTGGCCAACGTTAAAGCAATGTTTTCATCAAAAGCCTACAAAATCAAATATTTTGATGAGTTCCTTAATAAGGCATAGAAACTAAGGCCTGGTTACCTCGAAAATAGTGGCCAGCCTCAATAATACTCAATAAGATTCCATATGCAATTTACTTACGGAAAAGCTGTATGAATCTCAGGGCTTATTCAATTTCAGGGTTTTGAGGGGTAGGGGTTTATTTAGAACAAGGATCAACGATACAAAATATTGTTTCTTTACAGTTTTGCTATTATACCCAAGGGGCAAATCACTCCCTAAAATCTCGTACACTTTCCTGAAAATCCTATCGTTGTAATAAAAGTCCCTTGAACATCAGTAAGAAAACCCTACTGTTCTTGAAAAATCTTGTGCACGTTGAGAGGGAGTGGAATGCCCCTCGATTATATTGTTGAACAAAACTAATTAACATATTATAGTATCAAAATGAAACTTATTATGGAGAATCACTAATTATTTTTATTATACTTTGGAATCTTAATTTCATGAAACAGGGAAAGGGGAGAGTGGAGAGCTTATTTCAAATCTATGGTTGGAACGTTGGAGCTCATTCGAGAGAAAGTCTTACAAGAGAGGAAGGGCTTGTAGAAGATTTACAGAACATTCTTCCATTTGAGAAGCAGGACAAACCGACTTGATATTTTGAACTTTTTACATGAAATGATTTAGATTGCCCGCATAGGATCTTTGGCTTGCCAAACACTTCGACCAAGGGGAAGGGGGCCTTTAGCCAATTTATTGCTTTTTTACTGGTATTTGAAGTGAAAAATCGACGATAGTCAGAGCAAAATAAATACCTTCTCGACAATGCTTTGGAGAATATCTTCCTGATCTTCACGTGACTTTTGGGAATCTGCACCAATTAGACGAAGATGGATGATAGGTGACACGTGATCACCGTCTATACACAACCCATCGATTCTGCAAGAAATAACATATCCAATGGAGTCAAATCACACAACCAGATACCCATAAAGTATAGCAAGGGGCATATTCATACCGTGAATTATGCGAAATTCAATCTGCCAACATTTGAAGAAGCGTCTTTTTAACGATGAGCTTGCATTACCCGTAAAGTTAGGATGTTCCAAACGGAGCAGATTCAAGTGACCAAAATCAAACACATACCCTTCCAGCTCCTTCCTGAAAGTTGTTGCATTTTCTCTGAGTTTCTCAAACATTTCTACAAAAAGATTCAACAGATTTTAACCAATAATTGCAAAAAGAGAGCCCCGAAGAGAGGGTAATGATGCCATGTTCTGAAATAACAAAATAATACTATTCCCAGTGGGGAAAATAGAGAAATTCAAAATATTGATGTGTTCAACAATCCCAATCCAAATTTATTTTTTCATTTCCAAATCTCAGTCACAAGAAGTCGAGTCCCATTTTCCCAGTTTAAAAAGGTCAAATCCCATTCCAAACTCACCCCTTCCTGACCCTCTAAAAAGCTATTCGAAAAATTAAAAAGACGAAATAATAGTTTTAGCTACAATCATATTCACAAAGTCAGAAAACTGGTAAGATCGAAAATAGCCAATCAGAATCGAGCAAAATCACCTGGGCATTGCCTCATCAAGTCTATCCCAGCATCAGCAGCAGTTGTCAGCAGGGGCGGAAGCGAGGCCGAGAAACAATAACCTTGCCCTGATAAACGCTGGAAAAAGAATTTGGTTCAAATATAAATGCGACAAAGTGACTCAGAAAATGTACTGCTGTTGGGTGAGCAATGTAAGCAATCAATAATCTAAATAGCTCCAAGAAGTACGTCCAGATCCACTTGTTCGGGAGGGGATAGAATAGCCTCTATCGTTTTTCAGAAAGTGCACAACAGAGCAAAGGTTTTTTTTAGATATCATATATATTGTCGATATTCTCAAACAACATATGGTGTATTCTACCAACTGGCAATAACACAAATACGAATGAATAACATTTTAGAAGAGTAGAGTATCACTAGTTAAAACGTGCAAACTCGCTAGTAAAATATCCACTCACTTGGTGGTCAACAACGAATGATGTGCCTGCAGCAAATCCCCCAACACTTGCCAGTGACGTTTCTAATGATGCTGTCACCATGTCTACCTCATCAATCTGAAATAAATATATATATTCTCAAGTGTGGGCAAACACAAATATAATATCCCACAACCAGGTCTTTAACCTGGGAGCTTAACCAACAACGTCTTGGCCGAAGAACCTCGCTCACAAACTCTGTAACAAGATGTTCAAGACAGTAATAAGACTCGAGATTCGAGGCAATAACTTATGAACTTTAGCTCATCATGAAAAGCTAGAACAACAACAAGGACAGGACTAAGTCCAACACGATTACATATACCTTATCTATCTAAAGCAAATACATAGATATAATTTTTTAGCACATGGGTATTGCTGGCCTGTGTGCAGAATGAAACGTCCACAAAGGAGAAAAAGGATAGAATATCTATAAAGCATTGATGTACAGAGCAATACAGATTAGAAACAAGAAAATGGTAATGGCTCTCTGTTACTTAAAGTTTCATGTTTTCATAATTGTCAGACAGAATATAATAATACATCATTATAACTTGGAGTCACTGAAAGCCACAATCCTCGCCATAAGGTCTTGAGACCCAATGGCGATTTGACGATTATCTTAAACATGTCGAGCAATCAACCTGTAAGATGATGTTGGAGCTCCCCCTCCCCCAAACCGATGTTAATACTAGGTCTGGATGCAGCGGAGGATGTTGCAGATGCATTTCCACAAAAACCAACTTCTGAAACAACATGGCTTAGGGGGGATGGGGGTCTTTCTTCAACAATTAGTATATATCGAGTGACAACCAAGCATTGTCTCATACCTTTTGGTGAGGATTGCAGTCTCCTTTATTGTTTCTAATTTAGGAGTAGAATATGTATTTTTCTTTGTTGGGGTTTGAGTCTTTGCATAGGCTAACAAGTATGGGCTTTTATGGGTATTGATTTAATTCCAACTCTAGTTATATCATCCCATTGCTATACCCTCCCCCACATCGCATAGTCTCTTTTTCTCTTTTTTTTAGGTTATTTCGTATCATTTCTTATATGTAATGGCCCTGGGATAGTCACGATCTTTGCTTTCCAGGGTATCGTGTTTGTAATGTAGATTCTGTATTGTATAATGTAATTTTTTATCTATTGATATAAAAAAAAATTGCTTTGAAGCGGCAAAGTTGCTTATGATTTCCAAAGAGAGAGTCTGATAAGTGATGACTAAGTGGCTCGAACAGTATTTCAAACAATTTGACAAAGACTACTTTGATCGACGGGGAGAGTTTCTTTGATATCAGTTCGGAACACCGAAAATGACTTACAGGAATATTATAATGATCTGTGATTCCTCTACCATGTGCCCCAAGAACTCCAAAAGACATCGATTCTTCAATTAATAATCTAACTTTGTATCGACGCTTCAATTCAATCTAGAAGAATAAAACAAAGTTAATATTTAATTGATTCTTCAAATGTTATTTGCGGAATTTGTTGATTGACAATACCTCAACTAGTGAATTGATAATTAATAATTGATAGGCGAATATGCTTAACTATCTTCTTAAGATACCAATTTCCTCAATAGCTAAACTTATAAAATCAGTGCAGAAAGTATCCCTGAGCAATTCAAGACCAATTATAAGATAAAAAACACGTTTTTTTATAAGATACATTACAAAAAACCTCAGGCTGATTTTTCAAAGAAATACAATGCACTACAGTCTGCTATTAGTGATACATCATTTTACTTGTTGTACACTGTTTTTTTTATAAGAACAATTTCATAAGAACACGAGCCTTAGATTTTGGCAAAACAAAATAGCCAGCTAGGAACAAACCAAAGCTGAAAATTTGGATTATTATAAGAATTATACGAAATAATCATGACACTGACAAATAATTACAAAACAAGCAGATTGACAGCACATGGATATGGCAGATGGTCAATAGAGTCCACATTTGAACCAACTAACACAACTGATAGCAAAAAGAGGCTTCCAAATCCTTATAAATTAAGAACATTTTAAGAACATTTCAGGCTGAAAATAGAGGAATATTTAAGAACAGCAAGCTTCAAACCAATTTTCTGGTTCTTATAAAAAATAATGTAGAAGTCTTCTTCAGTTAAGCTATATGGGCCTAATTCTACGAGTTTTGTTGTTAGTTGACTCTGGGAAAATATCAAGGGATAAATTGCCAGTAATTTCTTAACAAAATAACTCTCGGATGAACTTTGAATAATAGGAATGATTCCCATTTTGTGTTAAGGCTCTGACTAGTCCTTGTTGATTTCTGCTTTTTGTACATTTCTAAAAATAAGTGTTCTACTCACCAACTTTGGAAGAGGTGCAATGTCTCCATAATTCGTATATAATCCTTCTACCACAAGAAATCTCCGCGTGACTCTGGCTTTCTTAGGATTCTAAAAGAGTAAATCAGATCCTTATAGTCTGCTCTGGTGTCTTCCATGAAAACTTAAGACCTGATTACACAAGATGAAGGGCCTGTTACATAAGGTGTACTAGTCTAGTAAACATTCTAGAGTGCCTCCTTATTTTAGGGGTTGGGTATTCAAGATGGGCTTCTTTTAGGGAAGGACTGATTTGTTCTCGGTCAAAGCACAGTGAGTTTTTAGTGTCTTCCATGAAAACTATGGACCTGGTTACACAAGTTGAATAATTTTAGGGACTGTTAGATGAGAGCTGGACTAGTCCAGAAATATTCTAGCGTTACTGTTTATTTTAAGGGTAGGGTAATCAAGGTAGGCTTCTTCAGTCAACTATGAGGTAGAACATGGAATGAATCATTAGAAAAGACTGGGTTCTTATCCTACACTTAATTTGTCAAAATATACAAGTAAAATGCATCGAACATGGCAGACCTGGTATTCTTCTAAATGAAAATCAGCTTATTTGCAATTCTATAAATTCTAAAGTTTTCTTTACTGGATATATAAGAAGTTGTTTAGAGATACAAAGAGCTCTACCATCACAATTGGGTAGTCCCCATGGAGGCTTTTTTCGAGGGAGGGTCTTATTTTGCCAACATTGGAGACGTGCAGCATATTTGGAGTTCCCCATTAGTTGAGAGTTCAGATAAATCGAGTGATATTACTTTAAGCACCTACTATCGAAAATACAACTAAAATTCTAAAAACCTTATTAAAAAGAGGTAATTTTAGTTGTGTACTTTCTTTGTCTGATATATTTGAAGATGGTTTAAGTTTGATAATGATACTCAAAGTTGACAGCAAAGGTGTTTCTCTAAATCAGTCAGATGTGATATGTATCACTAACCTTCAAATCCCTCTCTTCTTGCTCGACCATCTTCTTCTCCAAGTCAGCCATATCGTTATGTCTGAACCAATACACTTTGCTTCTTGATGCAACAATCCCCTTCTGAATCGGAAATCCAACACCATCATCGCTAAAATAACAAGATAAAATATGATTTAAGACATCTAATACGAATAGGAAGATCCAATCCTGGCTATAGTGCTCGATACACGCGAGTATAGATCAATTATCAAGTAGAATGGTAACATTATGTAACAGACTTGTTACTCTGCGTTTCGTGCTTTACAAAACGTCTTAATTTTAGTCGTCTTCAATTTGTCTTAAATCTATCACCTCTTGTAAATATGTAATGTTGTAATTTGGGATATTTATCATCGGCATAATCTGTCTGATGAGTGCATAACCACGAAACTCTAGTGAAAGAAGGACATGTCTGCTTCTTAATGTGTTCACTCTGGTTTATCATTTAAGATAGATTCATCTAGTTAAAAACACTGAACATACTGATCAGTCTTTGAATAGTACAGAGCTTGAGGATGGCAAGAAAAATTGGAGAAATAGCAAAAAATAATAAATACGAGGACTATCAATGGGATTAGGTAGCCCGGCCACCCTAGGAAATCAGCTGGACTATGGAGGTGGTGAGAATACCACCACTCAATACCACTAAATACAACTGTGACAGCAGTTTGAACAATTTTCACAGGAGCCTAAGCTCTTAGGCCAATCATATCAGGCCATCTCTATGTTAATGTTGTTTGCTTTCTTGTTGGATGGTATTTATGAGGCTACATCATTTACATCTGTGTTTTTATTGGTATTTCCATCTCTTAGCCTTAATGGTACAAGCCTAAGCTGGCCAACGCCACTTGCTAAAATCTTCCTCTTTGAAACTCACCAGAAAATAACATCTGTTCTTTTGGAATATGCTGGAATGACACTAGCAATAGCAGAAAAGCCATATGAATACAAGACTGCTTCTTCTGTTCCTAGATAGTCGGCTATTTTCTTTTCTAAATCAAGGTGAACATCTAGGAAGAAGAAAAAGTGAGTTAAGTATTTAACCGATATTGGCAAGCATATGAAAACTCAAATATCTATGAAACCTTAAAGTTCATCATCATTCCTCAAAGTTTGATTTTAGGGTCTTGGGCAAGTTAACAAAATCCCACACGCTATCCATATTTCCAGTTCTAGGTATGTTATACTAATAAACATACACAAGTTATGTTACGAAGTCTGTGTTTCAGATTTCCATAAGAGAGTGCTCAATACATAAATTCCAAGTATGATATCTATTGAGAAGGAAAGAGTCAAGGACTAAGACTCATCTTCACGACAAGCCTGTTTCTTGGTATGTAACCACCAAAAGTTAGCAGCTAATGTGCAAATAAAGGAGATCACCATACCTATTGTGCCATAAAATCCTCTTGGGCCACATGTTCCAACCCCATACTTCCTCAAAGTGTTTACAGCACGACTCTAAAATACAAATGAAATAAATTCATATCAACTAAAAGATTCATGTCAATGCAGAAATCATGAACCGGCTGCCAAGAAAGATGTAAAAATGTTCCCAGAAGAGCTTAGAAATCGAATAGACCCCTATCCAGGCTACTTAAGTTATTGAAACTTTCTTACGGTAATAAAGCCTAGTACCTAAATTTTGGAAACAAATTCTCTCCTCATGCTAAATTTGACATGTCTGAGAAGTGGCTCAAAACTTACAGCACACCTTGCATCTTGCATTTGAGACAGGCCATGGTCCTAATCCCAATGCCTTCCTCTGTTACTTAAGATGTGCAATGAGTTGCCCTCCTTATTCTTTAATTTTGAATAGAATTGCCCATACTAACGTGAGCTTTTTCTAAGGAATAGCCTACCTGACAGTAGTAAGCTGGGCAATTGCCTACCCACCAGGGCTAGGTCTGATTGAAAAGCAGGAAAAAAGGTTGAGTGCTTCCACTACTAAAACTCTTCCATCTCCAACACAGATCACAATAAATATCAAATAAGGTCACAAATAAATGATCAGAGCCTATTTTGATATTCTGTAACATATTTCAATAATCTTAATTTAAATTTAAAGCATAGCCAAGAAACAGAGCATTCCAAATTAACCAGCGAGTTTGAAAATTTAAGAGAAAAAGAGGTTTAGAATATTAGAATTCAGAAAATTTTACGATCCAAAAGAACATGCTTCAAAGCAAACAAATATTCCTGACCTCTATCTCTGCCTTTCCAATGAATCCAAGGAAATTAAAAGTTGCGAGGTTAAGACAGTCATTTCCATTGATATTGACATTTACACCAGCTTTCCTACAAAATAAACAAGTTCTAAAATTACTAATTTTTACTTAAATTATTAATTATATTTTTAGTTCTTACTTTAATCTCTATAGTGATTGCGTTGTCAACGCCGCATCATAGTGCTCGATGTATGTACGTACAGAGCGATGTACGAACGTACAGAGCAATAGTTCTTAAATTATTAATTTTTTGAGCTTCTTTAATCAAGAAAGAAGCGGACAGACATCATCGGTCTAAGAACGGTAAATAGATAACGACCAAATGCATAGCATTTCAGTACACATGCCCACAACTGGCTACAAAGTAACCTAGAGTTAAAAACAATTTGTGTAGTCTAATGGTTAAGATGCTTGATTTCTAACCTTGAAGGAAAATCTTCATGGATCGGAATTATGAACTACAAGCCGTCAACCAACTCAGCTGTCCATCCTTCCGAGATGGGTAAATTAGTACTCACAATATTTGTTCTAGAATATTAATTCTGAAAGCACAAGCTGAAGGTTCATATCAGTTGCAAGCTGCTATACTCTGAACCTACATTAATAAATAATTCTGCTTGCTTGCTTGCCAATAAAGCTGGTTTAACCATGATAGTGTCACTGTGGTATGAATCCCTTACTCAGTCCTTTATTAAAATTATTGTGCAAGGCTATGAAATCCTAAATGCTTCTTACCCATGCACAACTTTGGGGTTGAGAATGTAATCAGCTATCTTCTGTTTTGGGACGAGAGGTTCAGGCTGCCATTCGCTGATCAGTGCGTCTTCTTCCTGTCAACAAATTATAGATCAGAATTATTTTGCTTTCAAGAATCTTGAAATACATTATTCACACATCGATGAATTGCTTCTTAAATCCTTCAGCAAAAATATTTACAAATGGCAAAGTTGAGTTGAGTTTACAAAAATTTCAGAGATGCCAGACGGTGGTGGCTATAAATTTTTTTAGATACAGTATTTTTTGTTCTCTTTGTGATAATGCAAATAAACATGGGTTGTGTTGTACTCCTTGTGATTTAGGGAAAAATACATTACCTCCTTTGTGAGTTCCAGCCTGTGTTCTCTTGGAGTGTAGCTTTTCCTCGTCAGCAGTCTTATTATCCATGCAATGAGAATCAACTCCAATAATAAATGATGGAAAGGCACCTGAAATGATAGCAAAAACATAATTACTCCTTTTCTGTAAGCATTAGAAGCCATGGCCATTGGCTATCTAGAAGTTGGTCCCTGGACGTTGACCAAAGGCTATCTAAGTGGAGCATGGCAGATCATGCGCCCCCTTAGCAATAAGGGAAGTTTGGTAATTATCCTTCACCAGATCTTCCAACTCTCCGGATTTCATGGGGGGGACTCCCTGCAGAGCGGTCTTTCCATTAGAGATTGAAGGTACCACCAATGAAAAGTTGTAAGTATGTTGCATGATCTCTTAACAAGGGTGCATTCCATGTAGTCTACGCTGGAGATCTCCGGCGTGGACTTTGGATAAAACAATAGGTCATGTGTTATTTCTATTGTTCTTTGGTGTATTGGCGTAATGTCTCCGGCGTGGACTTAACATGGAATGCAGCCTGGTCTCTTAAAAAATGTTTACAATGATGTTGTGACTACACAAATTGAAGGAAATTCCTCCATTGCTCAATATGTCGTTTATTGATTGTGTCAGGATGAAATACCCCTAGAGAATAATGCTAGCTCCTGCAACCCTGCAATTGACACATTCTTTCCCTATTTAATTTATCTAAGGCTTAGTCCAGCCATAATGGGTAGGGCGAAAGTCAAGAGAAGGCCTTGACAACTCCTTTTTACTTCAAGCAGGAAGTTGGTTGGTTGGTTACTCGATTCAAAAAAAGGCACATATACACTAACCTTTAATGTATTTTCAATAAAACCAGCAAATCTCGTCAAATAGAACGTCAAGGATAGAAGAAAACCAGCCGCATTATTGCTTGCAGCAGTGCTAGAGGCGTCCATTTTTGAAGGTGTGGCAAACCAACTAGTTTGAAGATTTTTACTATGCACCAAAATCTATTTGTTGAATTTGAGTTTTCCTCAGGATTTACTTAGCTTGTGTGTCCTCAATTACTCCTTTTTAAAGATATGGGCTATTTACAGAGACAGGGTCAAATTTTGGGGTTACATTAAATAACAGGGAGGAGCTAAAGGGGTCAACCAATTTGGGTAGGTGGTTTTGATGCATAGTATAGTTAAACACCAGGCGAACAGAGTAAATCTAGATTCAGATTCAGAATCGTATTCAAAATCACCTGACGAATTGGAAAACTGAAAAAGCAAAAAAGCCCCAACATTACGCAACTTCCCTCTTATAAGGAAATTGCAAAATCACTTTTGTAAATTTGCTTCCTGGATATCCCGTAATGTATTGTATGTTCTTAGAATTCGCAAAGGAATCTGGGGTCACCATGGGGTAAATTTGTACTAGATCAAAATGGTAGCATTAGCAGGAAAAAGGTCTAATAATAAACGAATGACAAATAAATCAGTTAATAAACGAATACCGGGCTCTTATCCTAGATTTCAGACCATTTCTCTCCCATGACTATCATTGTCCTAGATATCAGACCATTTCTCTCCTATGAATATGATATCAGGCCCTAAGCAGGGGCGGATGCAGACTCTGGAAATGAGGGGTGCTCAGCAGGGGTTTGGGGGCGCAGCCCCCAGAAAATTTTTTCAGGGCAGCGCGGTACCAAATGCCAGGGTTGCCCTTTCTATAAACTTTATCAATGATTTCTACTCAATTCTGGCAGAGAAAAACCTTTATTGACTCTGTAAAAACAATTCTTTGTTAGTTGAGATCTGGTCATTTTCACCCAACTGCCCAACTTCCAGCCTACCTTCCACCTTGGGTGTTTGGCATTTCAAGAATTATATGAATATTTTGAAAACTTTATCCTTAATTACAGAATATATTTTACTAGCTTAAATATGAGTAATATATCCTCCAAGAAAATCCTAACCTATCCTAACCAGTTGAGGTTCCACCATGAATACCAATGCATCACAATGAAGTGACTTGTCACAGACTCAAGAGGTTTTTCCTTACAACTTGATAAAAATCCAAAAAGAAATAAATATGCATATTGATTCACGAAATTTGAAAGACTTTAATTGTCATCAAGCTAGCAGAATCGGAAAATCAACTGACAAGGACTGGATCTCAGATATTATGTTTTCAGCGAAATATAAACACGCCTTAAGAAGGCCCTGTAGACTAAACATTACCCTGCAAGTTACTGGGATGCGAAGGCTGTGAATAATGTCAATAAGAAATAATTTATTTTGAAGAGGACGGGTAGGTCTAGAAGTATTCTAGCTCTTTCTCTTTCAAAGAGGCTTTCACTTCGAAGCATCGCAAACTCGAGGAGTCGTCGACTGCTTTTAGTTTAGGCCTAGGCCTACGGCCCTTGAACGCTTGCCGGTCCACAGTGGTGTCTTTCTCTCTCCTTGTTATGTTTGGGCCTTTATCTTCAAGAGAGATTCAGTTTCATTCAAAAAAGTCACTCTGAAGCTGCAGATTCTTTCAATTCATGGCTTGCTTTGCCATCTTCGACGAGGACGCAATTAGTTTACTGCCTTTTGAGAGCGGCAGCCATGATTGAAAAACATACGAGAAGGCGAACAGAGGCTGGTCAGTAGGTTGCTCGAGCAACTCTCCATCGATCTCAGGGGTGCTCGGAATGAATTTGAGCACCCCTGTATGAGCGATTTGATTGGTTAAGAGCTTATTTTCAAATCATCGGGGGTGCTCCCGCGCTTTTTGAGCAACTCTTTTGAACCCTAATGGGCGATTCTTATTGGCTAAGAGCACTTTTTCAAATCAACGGGGGTGCTCCCGCTCAAATCTTGCATTTTAGTAAGATGGAAGATTAAAACACGGACCAAAAACTTGGATCTTTTGATCATTAGATAATAGGACTCAAAAACAGCGACAATAACGGACGTCGAATTTATTTTGCGAGAATTTGGATAGATTGCGAGGAAAATCGGAACTTTAGATTTTTAGAGCATAATCATGGGCCTGGTATAGATGATTAAAAACAGAATACAGAGTTATCAAAGCTGATTATAAAAAGGTTATTTAGTGGAAATTGAGGGGTGCTCTAGCACCCTTAGCACCCCCTTAGATCCGCCCCTGCTAAGAGCGTCACAACAATGAGAAATACCATCAGTGAAATTTGTACCTTTCAAAGTAAAGATACCAATAAAGAAACATTTAACATAAATTTTGCGTGTGAAATTATCAAGTCAAACTTGTGCAAATTTAGCATAGTTCACAAACTTTTTAATTACAAGAAACGAAATTAAAAAGGGTGTGTTTCATATGATCTAATTCCTGATAGAGTTTATTGTCACTGGGATGACCGAGAGGTCAGATCAGGTTAGATTAGAGGTTAGACCTGTCACTTAAGACGAAGAGAGATTTGCTAGCCCTTCGTAAATCTAGCTGAAAATGCAAAAGAAATCACGAGGTGTGGTCAAATCTAGAAGAAGGACCATAATTTAATTCATCTACCAATCGAGTAGGCTCTCTAAGCTTCGTATATAAAGCAATACCTTACAAAGATAGTAAGCGTATTTACTCATCAACTATCAATACACTAATTTAAATGGTCTACCTTTTAAATAGACCCTTTGTGTTTTGCACAAGAAGCAATACCTCAAAAAGATAGGAAGTGTACTTGCCTGTCAGCTATCAATGTACTGCTTCAAATAGCCTACTTATTCAGCCTAATTATCCTTTGTGCTTTACACATAAACTAACTTATGAAGATAGTAAGCTTATTTGCCCATCAATTATTCCTTTTCAGTTATTTCATCTAATTCTAAATCAAACTAGATTGTATGTATTTACCATTTAAACTCGGTCTGCATCAAATCAAGTGTCCGGTTCACATCAAATTCAAATGCTAGACAGTAGTCGCATATTTCGAATTCCAGTCTCGGTCGAACACTTTGCTCAAGTTCGCCTGAAAGCTCTGATTACCGGTTGACTGCCAAATTGTATACCCGATGCCGGCAGTATTGATGAAATAGTCCCCGGACCAGTTAGATGTTCCGATATAAGCAGCCATATCTGTCACCATGTATTTGTTGTGGTTGACTCTTGTGAAAGGAATTTTCACTTTTCCAGGAGGGACATTGAATAGTTTCTGGAAGGTAAAATTGAGACATCAGTGATTCCTCAGCGGAGCCCACCTTGTTGAAATATTTGCTGAGTCATGGGGGGGTACAGTCCACTCAATTATCCTTGGTTTTGCGTACATGAAATTTGAGTTAAATCTTTTATTCTATTTTACTGTTGTTTTGTTTTGATAAACTTTGTTATTTTGATAACGAATGAAAAATCTGTAATTTTTTTCATATTGGTGGTTTGTCTGTATACTGGTTTCTTACAGATGAATATTACTTAGATTATTGCCTGCCTGGCATGTTTGGTGAAGTTTTTCAAGAGCCCAGATAGGTTTGTCTCTACATTGGTGAGTGATGATAAAATTTGTGGGATAAACAGTGAGCTCAATTAACTTTATGGACAGATTTTATCAGAGGAAATAAAATGAAAAATTGATATTTACTATAGGAATTTACATGTCTCATTAAAGTGGGTAGTTTTACAGGCAATTCCCTACCTTTGTTAAATTCCTATTCCAATCATTTGGAAAGTGGCTGGCCAATTTTTTGGTATGACTGACTTCGGGATGGCAAGCATCCAACATGCCTTGCATTTTTTTGACACGTTTTGGGCAACACATGGAACCAGTAACCAACACATCATAAACTCAAAGGCAAACATAGGCGTGGTTACAAAAACCACATCCACTCTGGCAGTGTTGTTTTAGAGCTTCCCTTGTTAATTTCCGTATAAATCTCCACTGAATTGAGGTATAGCATAAAAGATATTTGAAATGTTACAGTTCTATGTAATATATTAACATCTAAAGGGCTAGAAACAGCCCACCCACCTCCTATATCAGCAGTCACCCCAAATAACGGACATCAGCCCTCAGCCACAAATAATAAACGGGCCAAATATCAGACCTCCAATGGCCAACTCAGCCATTGACTAACAACCAATATATCTTAGATCAAATCTAAATGTGGCCGCTTCGAATGATTCTTATAACGAAAAATCTATCCTTAGCGAATTTTGAATTCTGTATATAAAAAAGTATGTAGGAAGTCTGTAGTTCGGTTTGCCGAAACATTGCTCTATACATCAAAGTAGAGCGATCTAATGTACAGAGAAGACTCAAGAAAGTAAACTCTCCATCTCGACAAGCCTGTTTCATAGTTTCCCACTCACCAGGAGATGTGTAATCAAGATAATTCAAATTTCATGTTTATGTAAGTAGGTGTACGAGATGGTGATAGCAAATACGCTTACTATCTCCGTAAGGTATTGGTTTATGTGGGAAGCACAAAGGGCCCACTGAATAAGTAGACTAATCGAAGCAGTGCATTGATAGTTGATTGGTAAATACGCTTACTATCTTCGTAAGGTATTGGTTTATGTGCAAAGCATAATTAGCCTACTTAATAAGCACACCTCGTGACTCCTTTTGCCCTTTGCCTGGAGTAACAAAGAGCTGGCAAAATTATCTCCTCACACTTAATGGTTCATGTGTGACGTACACCTCCTAATGAGTGAGAGACAATGAAACAGGCTTGTCGAGATAGAAAGTTTAGTTTCTTGGGTCTTACCTCACCAGTACATCATTAGAGAATGTAAACAAGTATGAAGAGGGAATAAGTATGCAAGAATAAGTAAGATGTAAGAATTATTTAAGTAATATTTAAGAATAATAGCATGTAAGAAAAGTAAGACTGCAAATAAGAATGAAGAGGGACAACTTACCACCTCGATGCTGCCATATTTACAAGCTTTACTGAAGGCCTGAAGAGATTTGAGCATCGGAAACATCTGAGGCTTGGTGTCAGTCCAGTTACTTGCAAGAAGACGCACCTGAATACCTCTGTCATATGCCGCAGTGCGCAGAGCTCTGTCTATCACGTCCCAATATCTGAAATACCAACAAATAACTTGCAAGTATTGCGGAAGAAACTCAGAAATGATAGAATTTCAGAAGTGGTAAATTCAGCATACAGTAATTCCCCGCACATAGCAAACACATATCCAAGGAATCATTCTATGATCAAATTTATATTACTACCCAAGAGAACAAAGGGAATGTCATCTATATATGAGGAATTTAAGTGGCTACTCTTTGGAAGTCTCTACAATATCGATCATACCAAAAAAATTGTAAAAGTGGAAGTACTGTACAAGGTGGCAAGCTGCCATTTATTCTTTTGTTGTATGCGGGGAAATACTGTTTTTAAAGCTCCAATCCTTTGGTAACTTTCTTCAGCCTAGAAGTCACAAGTCGGAATTCATAAATCCATGGACCTGTCCTGTCAACTTCTGCTAGCAGGGAGAACGGCTGGAATATAAATTCTGTTTGTATGTATTATTGTTGGTTTAGGACCGTGGTTAGCGCACTTGTCTTAAGTCGCAACAGCCTGGGTTTGAGACCCGGTGGTGGTATATGTCAATTACAGTAGCCTGTTCTGGCAAAATTCAAAAAAAATATATTCATCTGATAGTCTGACCTGTTAGGATAGGTATAAATGATAGCTGCGACGTAATCCATAACAGCAATATGAACAAACTTTTTGGCTACTTGAATGTTGTGCAGAATAGCATCGATGTCTGTAGTTCGATTAGAAGGACAGAAACTGGGTGGGGATGAACCAAGAAATACTTTGGTTGTGGAGTTTGTTTGCTTGATCGTCAATGGATTGTCTGCAAAAAATAAGTGAACATTTGAAAATCTTTGATTATCATTGATTAAATTGCAGTTTTGGTTTTAAGAACATGACAGTTTGCTTCTGCTTCTTCTCAAGTTTCCTTCTCTACCCTATCCAGTGATGTGTAGCTGCTATGGTCCTTCTGGTGTGGGAAAATTGTTGCCTTTATTGCAAGCAATAATCTATTAAAAAGTAGAGTGATGACAATTTGTGCGGTAATGACTCAAAAATCTGTAATCTTGAATTAGAATCTGTGCAGTGATGAATGTCTGATCAAGCAAAGAACAACACAAAACCTTAAATGATTTAGGCTCTAAGCATTAATACCTTAAGAGTTTCTTGTCTCTGCCATCCCATATATTTTGAGTGTAGGCATCACTCTGAACGAAAAGATTGTGAAACTTGTTTTGTGCTCTCCCTGCTGCAAAAATACCCTACCAGGGTAAACAATAACTTTGTACAATGATGAATATCCTTAGATTATTGCCTGTTTGGCATGTTTGGCGAAGTTGATAAAGAATACGGATAGGTTTGTCTCTAAAATTTAATGAGTGGTGTTGGAATTAGTGGGATAAACAGTGAGCTCAACAAGGAACACGGAACAAGATAATATCAGATGAAGTGATAAGAAAAATTTAGTTGGTTTTACTAAATTGGGTACTCTACCTTTGTTAAAAACTGTTTGGAAAGTGGATGGCCAATTTTTTGGTATAACTGAACTCGGTTTGGCGAGCAACCAATATGCTTCGTATATTTTGGACATGTCTTGGGCAACACATGGACACTCATAGGTCATTATACCAAGTTCTTTCACCTGAGACAAAATGATTGAAATTGAAGTTAACTGTGTGCATCAAGAAAAATTTCCCCTTAGTGGCTAAACGCTCTGCGGTAATTAGATTAACAAGCTCTAGTGATTGCTTTACCAGAGTTATTTCCAGAGCTGGGAGTGATTTCTCTGGCCAATCCAAAAGGTCTGGTGCACTTTATTATAATTATAGGGGGGATTATAAGGGCATTGCGGATTGCAGAGGCTATAGTAAAATTTTTTGAGCACTGATGTACAAAGTGAAGAGGTAATAATAACAATAATAACAATAATTTCAAATATTTAACGTGGATAGCACTTGATAAAACACAATTTTCCACAACAAGGGCCCAAGGATATGAAAAAAAATAAATGAATAAGAACAGTAAAAAGGTATTACTTATATGCATAAAAAGTATCGTAATAGTTTCCCAGGAAATCTCTTTAAAATCGGTTGAATAAGTTTATACAAACATTTAATGGCTGATTTGAGCATCAATGAGCTATGCAACTTTTATATCAGGTTGTAGACTGTTTCAAGATGTGGGTTCAAAGTCTGCCTTGGGTTTGTTTATTCGCACAAATCATCTAAATTGATCCTATTATTTTGTTTGGCATTCTTATGATGAAAACAGCCCAATTTTACTCTTAAAACTTAGTCCTCAGGGATTTCTTTTCTCACCCCCCTTGCTCTCCATATATCCTGGCATCTTTTAATAAACACGAAATTAGTCACCTCAGTAAGTGATCTCCAGTCCATGTTTGCACTGCCAAGATAAATTTGTTTTCCATCAACCAACCACATTTTGGTGTGAATAATTCCGCTTCCCTGCAATCTCTTCACATCCAAGGTTCTCACTTCAACATTTTCAAGTTTTGCCAAGGAGTCGGTATCATTTGTGGGATATGTGCAATGTCCCTTTACGCAAAACACTTGATGCACAATTCTGATTTTCACACCTACAGGGAGAAATCAATTTAAGTTGAAACAGGATTGGGGAAATAAATCGGGAGATAATTAGTGAGAATGAAAAATGACCCATGCAGGATTTGAAACCACAAACACTGACTTGACACGCCATCGCTCCACCAACTGAGCTATCAGGACACTCAAGAATTTCTTAAGAGTGCCTTGGTAGCTCAGTTGGTGGAGCAGTGAAGTGCCAACAGTAAGAATAAACAAAAACATTAACAGGATTGTATTTAGGACTAATTGACTAAGGAGGAACTCTCTAAATAGATAAACTAATCGAGAAAGAATCCCCCGTATCATAATTGAATTTCAAACAGGGCTTAATTGAGATAGGGGCTAGAGAATTTTCTATATTGTGACACAAAAATTGATTATGAATCATACCTCTCTCATAAGCAGCCTTCACCAACAAGTCAAATATTTGCTGCCCAACATCGGCCATGGGATACGGTCCCCCCTTGACATCACTGCTCTTCAATGTCCAATAAGACGAAGCAATATCTATTGTCTTTTCAGCGGATAGCAACAGTTTCTGCATTCGATCTGAAATCCGGGGGTTGCTCTTGAAACCAGGATATGTCATCCCGTTTGGAATTGTCTCCACTAGCTCAAACTGGCAATTGTCCCCGCAGACAGCATCTGAAGAAACTGCCCCCAGTCTCTTGGAATTCTTGACGGAGATTAGGAATGCAATGCAAGTTAATACGATAGTCAACAGCAAGGCGAGAACTGTGATGTAGAACGTCCAACCTCTTCGCTTCTTCTTTAAACGATCTGCTATCTCAGTTCTGTAAGACATGCTCTTCTCATTGTGCATTCCTAAATAATAGAGTAATAAGAGATGTAAGGGAAATTAGTAAGTGAGAGCTTTCATCATGCTACATATAATCTTAGAAATGTTTAGGAGGAATGTCAGGATAGGCCTATATTCTGACTGTCGTTGGGAAAAGAGAGTACGATTCCCAGCTAGCAGGATAAAGCATCTTCATTCCAGAACATTAACGGTGGGGCACTGGACTTTCAGAAAGAAAGTGATGGGGTGCTGAGATTATGAAAGGGTGCAGGGCATAATGGGTATAAGTTGGGGGCATAAATGGATCAGAGAGCTGATGCTCATTTTGTTTTCTCCCTACCTAAAACTTTAACTTGTTGAGGCAATTACCGTTATGGTTTGCATCATCCAAGTGAATCCATAATGGCAATAGCATCAACCAGCTATTAGTTAAGGTAGGGGGAAACGAAATGAATCTTTGATTGACCCATGTATTTTTTATACCCTTATACCCACCTAGGCCTAGTACTTTACACAAACATGTTTCAAATCAAACGGCTCACCTTCTTGCTTAAAGTCATCTGCAAAGGAAGGCCTTTCTTCATGAAGATCCATCTTCTTTGTTTAAAGTGTTTTCATAGAACGAGACGGAACTGACATAGGAAAGACCAAAATGACAGCATCATGTGATAGGCCTATGACAAGTTTTCTGATTTCTCATCTTTTTCAATTTCAGGTTGAAGTTTATGGTTCAAGACTATTTTCAACTTTACATTCAAGTTTAGGATTCAGAGTTTCATTCAATTACAGATTATCATTCAGCCTCATATTCCATCCTAAGAAGAGCGTCTCAGCCCGCAAGAAGGGGACTCTTAGCTGCTAAATTTTGGTTAGGGGTAGGAGTCTCGAGTCTGGCAAATCCAAAATAATAGAAAAGTCTTTGGATGGTACAGAACTTCAGTATAGCCAGAAAAATCGGAACCATAATGAAACGAACACATAGATACTACTTAAGCTTTTCGTCTGACACTCAACAGAGTAATACGTCAGAAAGTGAACGAAACAGAAACCTAACGGATTTATATACCCAGTTGTGGATGGAAATAGGCCAATCAGAAAAGAGGCGAATATTGGTATGGTGTAGGAAAACCAATCAACACCCAAGATACTGTGAGCTAACCAATAAGTTAGGGTCAGTTAGGTTTTTTGTTTCGTTTTCTTTCTGACGTATTACTCTTCTGAGTGTCAGACGAAAAGCTTAAGTAGTATCTATGTGTTCGTTTCATTATGGTTCCGATTTTTCTAGCTATACCAAATCCAAAATGGTTTGTGGTTTGCCTGCCAGACTTAAAAACTCTCTGCCAGACTGATGCTTATTCTACAATTATGCCAAAATGGAACACTTTACTACACCAGTTTGCAGTTTCTATAAAAATGATGGCCTTGACTAGATGGTTAATTATGCCAAGAATTGTTAGATCTCAGTCTTCTTAATTCGAACAACTTTGTAAGAACACGAGCCCTTGCTATTTCCCAAATTTAAGATTTATCTGAGAACAAACTGACCATTTCTAACCCAGTATAAGAATAGTAAGAAATAACTACCAAAATACTCATAAATTACTACAAAACAATTGACAGCAAAAGTACAGCTACAAAAAAGCAAATAAAAAAGAAATAAACTCAATGACAAATTCTACATAAGACTAGCATTGAATGCTATTTGTCAGTAAAGGAAATTTAGTGAGTTTTAGTGAATTGGGAGCTACTAAGTCGACAAGGTCTGCATGCATCTAACCTTCATTCTTATTGCAGATTTCAGTGCACGGTCTCCAAATTTTATCAACAATCGTCCTTCTCAATTCTCGTCGTGTGACGATGACGATCAGTGGATTACAAACTGCACCGACAAGCGTCAACGACGTCGTTATCGCCACGACGGTCCACGAAAAGAACTCGCGATTGGCGATGAAGACCATTCTGGAAGCAGTAAAGGGTAGCCAAGTGACGACAAAGACGACGACTAACATTACAGTTGATAAAGCTATTTTGATATCTTGAGAGATTCTCCTGCGTGTGTTCACCGGTGGTTCTAGAGTATCAGGTTTATCGCAGGCGATGTCACTCTTGGCTTGATCATCAATAGTTTCCATACTTCTGTCTCTGCTGTGTTTCTTTTTGGATAGTTTTCCGGTTGCTTTGCTGATGACGTCTTCTTTAGTAATATTTGATAATCTAGGAACTTTCGAGTTTTTCTTCCTAGTCGAAATTCGTCTTGGGTTATCCAAAATCTCTAAATAAAACAAAACAGGAGGTTTATGAAAATGAAAAGGATTAAACCTAGGTAAAGATTGAGATTCTTGGCCAGGGAAAAGTTATTTCATAAATGGGATGAAAGTGCTGCAAGGTCATCAATTGAGCATTTAACTTTTTACTTGTCTTCTTCTTTTAACTGATACACACAAATATATGATTTTGGGAGGCCACATTTCTTGTATAACCTTCCTTCACTTGGCCCCACACTCCGTGGAAAAGGAACACCGTATGATTGGCTCTCCCAGTTTTGAGTGAGTGATTTTATATTCAACATGGTAACCTGGCTTAAGCCGGGTCTTGCTTCGAGGAGAGGCTTGAGAGCATACAACGCATCAATATCTTATCCACATATAGTAGAACAGAGGGACCTAGAGTGGTAATTGGTTCAGAACGTAACGTGAGAATAGCGAGACAAATCTAAGACATCAATACTTACAAGCTTTTCGTATGACACCCATTGGAGCAGTACGCCAGAAAGAGAACAAAGATGAGACCTTTGCAAAAAGTGCTTTAGCTATTTTGTTTCTCTATGCTACAGATTTCTCTCCCTATACTAAGGTTCAAGTGTGCATAGCTCCTATTTGTACGACACAAATCTTCAATTTGAGTATTAATGCCCACTATACGATCCTTAAATTTCTTAGTTTGAAGCACGGTGGTTTGAGCATTTGTTAGTAACGTCCTTACGGCTCGAACCTTACAGTCACTAGCCTGTGTAAAGACTCAACTGGTTTGTATTCTTGAAACATTGAGGTGAATGGAAACTCTGAGGTTCACAAAGAGCCTATTGGAGGGAAACTTCAGAATTTCCATTCACCTCAGTTTTTTGAAAAACACAAACCAGTCCAGTCTTTACACAGGCCATGAACTCACCTAAAGCCTTGTCTGGATTTGGCGAGGCTGCATCTCCCAGCACCGAGCCAGGCAGATCTCTCATATTGATTGTGTCACGTGCTTTTACCACAGTGCTTATGGTGGTTGAACGACACCAATTAGGCGTGGTTGAGATATCAAGACTGAATCGACTCCTTTCCTCTTCTAGCAAACGCTTCCGTTGCTTTCTGGAAACCATAAAAACTCTGACATTCGTAACAACTAGGATGAAACAAGGTATTACGAAATTCAGCAAGAAAAACGCAGCCAAAAACGCAAATTTGCCTTTCCAAACTAGGCCACAGGGAGACCCTGGCATTCCGTCATAACCAACCCAGCCTGGTATTATCAGCAACGGCAGACTCGTTGCTATCGACTGCACAACGGTATAGCAGTTTAATACCAGTATCTTACTCCCCTGTGTGCAAACTTGATACCTGAACGGATGCAATATTGCGATGTACCTGTCCACAGACATGACTGTGAGTGATAGTATCCGCTGAACTCCGCAGGAGTACACGAAGAATATGGCGAGCCTACATGTCAGGTTGTATGTTTGCTTTTGCGATGGCTCAAAATCAGGCAGGTCCAAACCGAACATGAAGAACGGGATGTTCACTACAGATGTCAGTAGATCTGCTATGCTCAGCGTCAGCAAGCAAACATTGGCCTGCTTTTTCCGGTGTGCTTCTTTACATGTTATAGACAAGATGACGAGGACGTTACCAATTAGGCCACCGAGACATATTATCATGTAGTAAATCCCAAGCGCGCATTTTGAGCCTAAACTGAACTCCATGTTCAGATATGTGCTCGATGGTGATGTGGCATGTCAATAGTGCCAGTCCTGTTATGCTGCTCGTGTAAGGAACTACGCAATTAACTTGTCTTGTTTCGGCATCTTCATCTCTTGTAGATAAAACTTCTTTCAGATTTCGACTTTTCAGACTCTTATCTAACAGGTATTCGATCAGTTGAAGTTAAAGCTGCAACCATTTATTGATATTTTCGTCTTATTGAACTCACAATGGCATGAGTAGTGATTTCATAGAATTGAGCAGGATATTAAACAATTAAGCCACCGATCTGTATGTTAAGCGTATAATACTTAACAAACACATTTCCAGTCGAAATTAAACTGCACAGTGGGCTTGGTACGCTTTATTTACTTGATTTTCAATCCTTGGCTGGTGTCTGTCGCAAAGATCTTCAGGCAACTGCTTTAGTTTGTGTTTCTCATTAAAGAGAATCGATCTGATAATGAGTTGCGGTTACTCTGTAAGAGAAACTACATCTTAGGCTGCAATAAAATGATAGATTTGAGTCTCTCGCAATCTTGCAAGGTTTAATGCTTCATGATCACTCCAACAACGTGTGTGTCCAGTTGTGTAAGGGTGTGCAGTAGAGTGGGTGTAGGGGTGACGTAATACGTGCAAGACGATCCCTCAGGCCAAGATTGTTGGGGGTAGAGAGGAAGATGTAAATATACGAACACCAGATTTCAACACCGTGCTTCAATGTTCATAGCGTTTCTTTCACTGCATACGATGTAACCAGTATCACCCCTTAATGAAGTCCATAGATAAAGTGCTTTATTGATCCAAGCATAGGCATCATTATGAGTTCATCATTATTAGTAAGCTATTATTATGAGGCCTAGTGGAGTCCATGAATGAAATCTCTGTAAATCTCAGAAATCTTTTCCGCTATTTTCAAAATTGTTCTAGTATCTTTTGGCTTGTTTGTCATCATTATTCATCGTACATTATCATCATTCACCATATATTATCATTATTTACCATACATTATCATTATTTATCATATATTATCACTATTTGTGATATATCATCATATATACATCATTCTTCTATCTTGTACTCCATCAGTTGACAACAAGTTACAAGTATTGCTCTCATACAACCAGCTGGGATCCAGTCTAACACTTAAATGCTTCATTAAGAAGAAATCTTGTTGTTAACCTGCCGTAAATTTATTTCAATATGGCAACTGTACTTCTATTGTTACTTTGTATAATTCATGACAAAAGTTCGCGTATTTGTCACTGAGAAGACGCAGTTCTTTTGAAATTAGAAGAATCAGTTATTTCAAACTTCAAACTAAACACAACCATCGTGTAGACGCTATTTGTGGCGTAAGCAGGATTTCTTTGTCTTGGCTCGCGCAGAATAGAAATGAACTGTATGTTTAGGCTTACAGAGTTCCAGCCCATAAATTTGCCTGTCAACTTGATGAATGTATAGGCGGTGCTCGGGATAGCAAAGCAATGAATTTCCACTGCCTATCACTAACACACCTGCTGCATTGCCGGAAAGAAAGTGATCGAGAAGAGGAGAAATGAATCTGAAGAATAAGTTGTGTCTGAAAAGAGAGGAAGGAGGGAAACGACAACGTGTACTTGCAAAAACTGCAAAGATTTGTAGCAGGAAGATGCATTAGCCATCTGTCAGCCATCTTGCTAGCCTGTGTTTCAGACTCGACTAGTTTGTGTTTTAGAGAAATTGAGTTGAATGGAAATTTTGAACTTTCTCTTCCAGTTTCTCTTCATTTGTAGTTTGTGAGATAGGTTGCATTGAATTCCAGACTCACTTGTAGTTTCAGATTCGTTGAAGAAAGGGAAAGTACTGAGAGATGCTATCCCAGCATGCCTCCTCATTCAATCCCAGCATGCCAAGATAGGAGGGGCCTAAATTTGTCATGTGATAGCAATGCAGCATGTCCAGTGACATGCAAACGAAAGGCTTCCCCTTGCAGCTATCACAATGTTGTAGCTTATTTAACTATAGTCCAAAGCAGTTTTGTCCCATGCAAATCGCAGTGTAATATTATTGCATTGAATCATTACCTCCAATATGGCTGCCAATGACTTCATTTTCAAAAAACAAGTTCTCGATCCAGTCCTAATTTTAAGGTAATTGGTCTGCACGCAGGCTCGTTCTATCACCAAGCAGATGGTTTTGCTTCATGCTATTCTTGTTTTTCAAATCAACAAAGGTAGTACAATGCACCGCAGGGAGTATTTTTTAATGTTCCACTTATTCATTGCGCAGTACGGCTAACAGGATTTATTTCACAAATAGAGCCCGTAGAAACTGATTCTTTCGATTTCTGTTTTCCTACCGCATTCTCTTTGCATGATAAAAGAGGCCTGAAAGTGAAACTTGGGCTGCCCTAAGTTGGGAAACTCCCTTTCCTCAAGTTGGGAACTCCCTCTTCCTAGACGTTTCTTGCACCCCGGGTTGTTTGACCTAGTTAGTTTCTGTTTCACATGTTAGCCTACCCTGGCAATCAGAGCCAATAACCAAGGCCTACTTTCCGGTTTGATTTGGAAACAACAATACAACCCCAGCCTCTCCGTTCCAGCCTTTGAGGACATGATACCTTTCTCATTTCGTAAAGGATTCCATATTGATGAGGCCCCCCCATATTTGTACGTGAAGCGTTATTTGGCATATTTTCGCGCGTGATTTCGTGATTTAGATATTTTCAGTTCGTGAATCCGTGATCAAAGAATCCTGCGTGCAGCGTGATTTGTTGAAAATGAGGTCGTTATTCCGTGAAAAGGAGTTTTCAAGTGCGTGATTGCGTGACGCGTTCTGGTTGTTAAAAAAAATTTTCTTGCATAGTTAGATGGAAAAGATCGTGAAAATTCTGTTTCAAGGTCCGTGATGGCGTGATAAACGAAAAATTGACGCGTGAATCCGTTATCCAGGGGTAATATGGGGGGGCCTCATTGATTACAACTGCAATTAAATGTAATTAACTGTAATAAAGAAACTGAGCCCTACCCCTGGAATCTGAGGCCTTTCTTCGTTCACATTCTTAGCATTTGTTCTATCCTTGTATTCAAGTAGATTGGTAGTTATATCCAAGATGAAGCTCTTGAGTTGATAGGTAAATACACTTACTATCTCCCTAAGGTATTGGTTTATGTGCAAAGCACAATGGGCCTACTCAATAGCTAGGTAGAATAATCGGAGAAGTGCATTGATAGTTGATAAGCGAATTTGCTTACTGTCTTCGTAAGGTATTAGTTTATGTGCAAAGGACAAAGGGCCCACTTAATAAGTAGACTAATTGAAGCAGTGCATTGATAGTTGATAGGCAAATACGCTTCCTATCTTCGTAAGGTATTGGTTTATGTGCAAAGCACAAAGGGCCAACTAAATAGGTAGACTAATCGAAGCAGTACATTGATAGTTTAAAGGAAGATACGCTTTCTATCTTCGTAAGGTTTTGGTTTATGTGCAAAGCACAAAGGGCCTACTGAATAGGTAGACTAATCGAAGCAGTACATTGATATTTGAAAGGCAAATACGCTTACTATCTTCGTAAGGTATTAGTTTATTTGCAAAGCACAAAGGGCCCACTGAATAGGTAGACTAATCGAAGCAGTGCATTGATAGTTGATAGGCAAATACGCATACTATTTTCGTAAGGTATTGGTTTATGTGCTAGGCACAATAGGCCTACTGAATAGGTAGACTTCATTCTTAAAGTATTGCATTATGTGCAAAGTACAAACGGTTTACTGAATAGCTAGGTAGACTAATCAAAGCAGTGCATTGATAGTTGATAAGCGAATTTGCTTACTATCCTCGTAAGGTATTTGTTAATGCACAAAGAGCAAAGAGCCCACTGCTGAAATTGAAGGAGTGCATTGTGTAGTTGATAGGCGAATATGCTTACTGTCTTCGTAAGGTATTGGTTTATGTCCAAAGCACAAAAGGCTCACTGAATTGGTAGACTAATCAAGCAGTACATTGATAGTTGATAGTTAGATACACTAACTATCTTCGTCAGGCATTGGTTTATGTGCTAAGCACAAAGGTTCCACTGAATAGGTAGAATTATTAAAGCTGTGCATTGATTGTTGATAGGTAAATACACTTATCATCTTTTTGAGATATTGGTTTATTTAGAAAGCACGAAAGGCCCACTGAACGGGCAATCTAATTGAAGCAGTCCATTAATAGTTGATAGGCAAATATGCTTACAATCCTTGTAAGGTATTAGTTGATGTGCTAAGCACAAAGGACCCACTGAACAGGTAGACTAATCAAAGCAGTGTATTGATAGTTGATAGGTAAATACACTTACTATCTTCGTAAGGTATTGGTTAATTTGCTAAGGACCCACTGAATATGTAGACTAAAAGAAGCAGTGCATTGATAGTTGATTGGCAAATACGCTAACTATCTTCGTTTTCGTAAGGTATTGGTTTATTTGAAAAGCACAAAGGGCGCACTGAATTGGTCGACTAATCGAAGAAGTACATTGATAGTTGATAGGTAAAAATGCTTAACTACCTTCGTAAGGTATTGGTTAATGCGCAAAGCACAAACTTTTGAACTTATTATGATAATAATCATTTTTGGATGTAGCTAAGCGTCCTGATTCAGCAAACATGCTAAATTCATTTGACCCCTTCACAAAGTTGATGAAGAATGCATGAATAGATGAATAGATGAATCAAAGAACGAAAGAACAAAGAACTAAACACATCATATAGACAGTCCTTCTTGATAAGTGATACACATCATATAGGCAGTGCTACCTGATCAGTGATAACATACAATTAAGCGGGTGCTGAAAAGATTCCAAGTTGAAACGAAAGCAAAGCCTCCTTATGAAAAAACAGGCCGCACATGTCTGATTAGGATTGAAATGAAAATGGAATCTCCGATTGCGCGAGAAATAAAGAGCACGTTTCTTGCATTGATAAACCGGATGCCAGGTGGTTTCAGTAATCCCCTTTTGTGCCTTTAACAAATTTGATATTCACAACTGAATGGTTTAAAGCTCTGAGCTGCTTGATAGGAGATTGTTTTCTAAAGAAATGTGCAGAAATCATTACTTTGTGCTTGTTTTGCTTGTTTGTGTTACTTGCTGAAATTGTTTTGCTTGCCACTGCAGCTGTTTGATGGGTCAGCTAGTTTGTGAGGCGGTGGCGAAGATGGCTTGATGTTGTTGTTGCTGTCTGATGCTTGGACAGGGTTGCCAACCAGCCTTTTGGGAAGTTGAGTGTTGGCCTATTTAAGAAATATGGCCTATTTGGAACTCCTTTTACTGCCCAACTTGATTTGGCCTCCATCGAAAATTCGGTTAAATTTTGGCTTAATTGAAAAGGTCACTCAAAAATATCATTTTCACATTGAAATACCAAATTTCATTAAAGATCAAGCTTATCTTAGGGACCTTTTTTAGATTTTATTTACATCTAAAGCCCCAACAAGGGTACAGGGGACATGAGTATCCCAAGCACATGGGCATTTATGCACTAGTAAGTGCCAAAACTACAAAGGACCCGATTTGGCCTCCTGTAGATACGAATCTGGCCTGCACTGGCTAGAGGTCTCTGGCAACCCTTTGTTTAGAGCATATGCTCAAATAGGATCTTCCTCTCTAATCCGGCTTTTAAATAGTGAAGTCTGATTGGCGACTGATTAGCCCGGGGGGTACTGCCTTTAAATCGTGGACTGACCTGACAGGGGGTCCAGTCAGGGTTAAAGAGGGCAAAGGCTCAGGATCAGTTTAACAAGATTGATTGTATATTCTGTCTGATAACTGCACACGTAATACTGTAACAATGAAGTGCCTGGGGATGTTTTGTCATACTTTCTTGTCTTTAAAAGAAAACGTAAAAAGTGTCATACTCTTTAAGATTAGAACAAAATCTCCTGCCACAGTTTAATTGGGCTTTGAAAATCTTGTCCTACGGTCTCTTGGTTCCTCATCAAAAATGAGTGTTGTTATTAGGAACATGCCCCTTAGCAACGCATAACAACTAAGATACATTGAAGGATTGTTTGGAAAAGTGTACGAGATTCTTTTATATGCCTTTCGAATGAGACAATGCAGACAGAAACAAAAAACAATACAAGAAGCATTTATTGGTTATTTAAATCGATTATTTATCATATTCTATTCAAGTATTATATCCAAGTAAAGCTTTTCGCTAGAATTTATAAACAAATACAAAATTTGAATCATATTTATTTCCAACCTTTCCCTATGACATAAAACGAGCCTCACCTGCATTAGAATGCAATAAATCGTTAGAACAATTGAAGCCTTGAATATTAACGAGAATTTGTATGCCTCTTTAAAAGAATTTATCTCAAAAACTGCTCAATGCACCACGTTGGCACAGTATTTTACGTATTTTATCTCATATACACGATTTTTTTTATAAGCAGCTGCTTTAAAAACAAGGCAGTACTCGACAAGATATAAACTTAAGGCAATTCTAGTACTAGAGGAATGCTAAGCAATTTGAAAATTTTAGTTCTGATAAAATTGGCAATGAAAATCGTGCATTAGCTATAGAGAAATAGGTTACAATGGATATTAGTACCTCAGTCCACTTTTGAATGCAAGATACCATTGACATTTGTTGTGCAACAACTTGTTAGGTAGTATTCAAAGAAGCAAGTTTTAAGTACAAAAAGCTAAGCAATTTGAAAAATCAAATTTGCCCCCCAGCTAAGCAATTTTTAGTACTGAGTTCGAGCTGAAATTACTTATAAAAAATGCGTGTAGTTGTTCCCTTTTGTATGCTAGCTGTTCGCCTTCATGTATTGTATGGCTGTTTTATGTACTATTGAGCGGTTTCAGTTTAGCTTATTCTCTTTGTATGACGACATATCTATCATTTGATGTATAAAGTCATCCATTTAGAATTAAAATGAAAGTGCTTTTTTGGATGGTACAGAACTTCAGTATAGCCAGAAAAATCGGAACCATAATGAAACGAACACATAGATAACTACTTAAGCTTTTCGTCTGACACTCAACAGAGTATCAGTTAGGTTTCTGTTTCGTTCTCTTTCTGACGTATTACTCTGTTGAGTGTCAGACGAAAAGCTTAAGTAGTTATCTATGTGTTCGTTTCACTATGGTTCCGATTTTTCTGGCTATACGAAAGTGCTTTTCTATAATAGCTAATTCTCATTATTTTTAGGGGGTTAACCCCCACGTTGTCCATAAGGACACACAAGCATGAAAAAGGCTGAGGTTAAGAAATCGGTTTGAAGTTAAGAAACGTTTTCGTACCGTAATTAGGGGGGAATTAGGGGGGAGGTAAGAAACTCCGGTATACAAAGATTTAGCACAGTTTCTTGGTCATCCTTTTAGGCAAGTGGAGTTGATATTGATAGTTGATAGGCAAATACCCTTACTATCTTCGTATGATATTGGTTTATGCACAAAGCACAAAGGACCCACTGAATAGGTAGACTAATTGAAGCAGTGCATTGATACTTGATAGGCAAATACGTTTATTATCTTGTTAAGGTACTTGTTTAAATGCAAAGCACAAAGGACCCACTGAATAGGTAGACTAATCGAAGCAGTGCATTGATAGTGGATAGACAAATACGCTTACTTTCTTCGTAAGGTACTTGTTTGTATGTAAAGTACAATGGGTCCACTGAATAAGTGGACTAATCGAAAAGGTGCATTGATAGTTGATAGGCGGTGGTGTAGCCTAGTAGGCGGTGGTGTAGCCTTGTGGTTAAGGCGCTGGATTTCTAATCCTTGAAGGGTAACCTTCGTGGGTTCGAATCCACGAACGGTCGGAATCATGAACTACAAGCCGTCAGCCAACTCAGCTGTCCATCCTTCCGAGGTCGGTAAATGAGTACCCAGGATATTCGTTGTAGAATATTAATTCTGGGGGCACAAGCAGCAGGTCCACATCAGCTTCATGCTGCCATACTCCGAACCTGCGTTAACAAATAAATATGCTTGCTTGCTTGCTTGCTTGCTACTATCGTCATACGGTATTGTTTATGTAAGTTTCTTACAAAAAAGAGTGTAAATCTGTGATACACAAAGAGCTCTTTAAGATTCAAGGATTCTGCTAGAACACACCCTCCAATCTCGTTCAAGAGATTTAATATGATCCTAAACATCCCAGGGTTAATCATATTAATCAGGGCCTAAATCCAAAGTCTAATTTCCTCAAAATAAAATTAAAGTAAACCAATTGAGAATAATTATCTGTAATAATGAAACCAACACAAAGAACTCTTGTTAAATTAGCAACAATCTATAAACCAATATTTTAAACTAATAACGATTTTAAGACTTTGGAGGACGAGAGAATGATCGACAACTTTGGGCATAAATCCTGGAAATTGAATGAAATTCATTTTGATAAGGTTTTTGCATTCGTTTCGAGTCATTTAGGGCCATCATAATTTGAAACTTCGATTTACCAAAACCAAATATGACATCTATTTTCTCCCAACTGGCAACCTAGCCAATCAGAGTCAAGAAAAGTAAAAACAAAATGGCGGTTACTAAAGTTGTTTTAGCAGCTGTGCATCATATTGATAAACATTTTGGCCAACATCAGTCGATGAAAGAAACTGACTCTAAGTATAGGTAGGGGCAGAATCTAAGGTTCGGGGACTTTCCATGAGGATTTAAAGGGGAACAATATATTTTTATGAATTTTCCACTTTATCGATGCATATACAAACATTAAGAAACATTCGGGCAGAAAATAAATCAAAAGCTTTACATTTTGCCAAAGT
This sequence comes from Pelagia noctiluca, assembly GCA_963924455.1. Lineage (NCBI taxonomy): Eukaryota > Metazoa > Cnidaria > Scyphozoa > Semaeostomeae > Pelagiidae > Pelagia > Pelagia noctiluca. Next base: position 13,582,644 of record OZ004328.1, on the reverse strand, counting down.
TGGTCACAAATTTAGCGCGCAGAACACAAAATTAGAAAAACTGAAAAGAAGGATAAATTGTTTGGGTGTTTGTATGCAAAGAGTGAGGGTGGCAATATGGAGTCATGTAAAAAACCGGTATCTATTAAACATTAAACCACCTAACACCAGCTTAAACAATCTACCATCACCATGAAACCACCTGAAACCTCCTACGTACGGCCATCTGAAACAATCTTTAACCATCTGAAACAATCTTTAACCATCTGGAACCATCTAAAAACCAACTGGAACCACAATGAAACCATCTACAGCCATCTGAAAACACCTAACACCATCTGAAACAATCTTAAACCATCTTACACCAACTGGAAACACCATGAGACCACCTAAAGCCACCTAAAAGCACTTAGAGCCATCTAAAAGCACCTAGAGCCATCTAAAGGTTGTTCAGATGGTTTTAAGTGGTTTCATTGTAGTTTCAGATGGTTTCAAATAGTTTCGACGGTTCCATATTTTAGTAAACACACGGTAAACAAACCTGAGTGCCTGACAAATTACAAATACTCGTGATTAGTATAAACAGATTAACTGATAACGTAATACACCAGCTCAGGCCCTGATTGAAAATAACAATAAGTCGACCACAAACATGAAATATTCATTAAGTCAATAAGTACGTCAATAATAACAAACAGAATGCTCCAATCGCCTGGCCCAAGCTGTGTGCAATAAAAGCTATTCACTACAGATTTCTGCACGCAGGATTAAGACGATTTAAACTAGGGATTAGAAAGTTAAGAAAAAAATCCACAATAAAAAACATCCGTTTGGATTTTGAATTGGCAAATTGACACTGCACGAGGTAGCTCGAGGTATAAGTTGCAGGGGCGAATCCAGGCTAATTCAAAGAGAGTAAATTCTAGGGGTGGAGGAGAAGGCATTTTCATGAAAGCCTCAAGGTTGACCCTGAAGTTACTTATAAAAAAGAGAATATTTTCTTTATCCGTGTATCATATATCATTGAATCTGGGAAGGATACAAACTGTACATCATGAAATTTTCTGACGTATTTTTAAACCTGTGGTTCCCACATGTGAATTTTCGGCATGGTTTGACAGTTTTGGCGAGGAAGAACTATCTCGTGTTTCAATGAATTCTTTTATGAATGTGTTCCAGAAATTCGGTATGAGTAACATTGTAGGGAAAAATCCACTTCCTCTTTGATTGAGAACGGGGCAATGAGGCGTGCTCACTTTCGCGTAAAACCTGTGGTGTCTTTATGTTCTGACGAATCCGGAGAGGAAACAGACCGCCATTTTGAAATGTCACTGGCTTTATAAGCTCGAACCATTGTTGACAATATCACAAAGCATCTTACTTATGAATGGAGAAAAGAACGAAAATATTGACATGGGAAGAAAAATTTGATTTTTCAAGTACGGGGGTCTTGCAAACATAGTGGCTAAAGCTTTCACTGTAAATTTCCATACGATAAGTTTGTTAACGAGTTTCTTAACCCGAAAACTATTTTCCCTTGACTTCGTATTAATATAAAAACCGTGAAAAAATTCACACAATGCCAATAAAGTACCAGATTAGGAGACAAACTGAAAAATTGACTACATGTTAGGAAATGCATAATGGAAGCACAATTACGCCTTAAGTTTTTCTTGAGAAAAGCCAAAGGGTGGGTATTTCTCCAAAAACACCAAAAGTAAATATCACAGGCAATTTTTAAAGGTCCGACTGAGGGGCCGATTTGCCAGGTAGGCCCCCGGGCTTGCCCCTTGCCCCACCAGTGGAAGGAAAAAATACCACTTTTGCCCTAGTCGCCCAAATCACAATGGGGCCCTCTCAGTATGTGTACTTTTAAAAGTTTATTGCTTCAGCAAGAATTCATAGGTTTTTTGAAAAGAGAAATAATTAAAATTTGGGGGCTTCTTCACATTTTCTCCAAAGGGGTGAAAAACTTTAAAAAATCCCCCGAAATACCAGGCAAGCTGTGGTGCTAGCCACATTTTAATAAGAAAAAGCGTCGACCTTCTGTCTGCCCATGTAGCTGAGTTATCTAAAAAATTTATTTCTCGATTGAAAGAGATGAGTGATTGCAACTACAGGTATCTCAATGTCGTTATTAAATCGCCTAGCAATTAACTAAAACACTTGATAAGGATATACGCTACCATTCATCTGTCAGAATAGCCATCAAATATGAATTACACGTTTCTCAAGTAATAGAACGATTTCTCATAATTTACAATTCAAACTGAATACGACCTGTGAGATCGCCCACAGGACGTGCTAAAAAATTAATGCTTTGGATTCTTAATCGTCCTCTCATTATACTACTGATAACCTAAGAAATGCTAAAAATTATAGGTCCATCGAAAAGGTGAGGGGGCAGGATAAAAACGAGGGTGAAGTGGTTGGAAGCAGGGCAAGACAAGGGTTTCAAACTACACGTTTTTTTATAAGAAACCTAGCACCACTCCTCGTATCAAAAGTATATTTTGCATCCGTTTCTTGCATCCGTAATTCTTATACCGGTAATTAATAAAAACGAATTATTGCCAGATGATGAGGTACTCAGTATTATATATCTTCAAGTCTTCAAGATGCAAGAAGATAGATTAAAATGTGTCAGTGGGTTAAATCAGATAAAAATGGGTTTCTGATGTGTTTTTTCCCAGCTTCGTAATGCTTCTTAATTTCATAGTTTCTTGACTGTGTTGGTTCAGTTCAAAAAGTTTCTTAAATGTTTGTGTTCCAGCATTAGGTTATTTGTAAACCGGTTTCCAATGATTAAACATGTAGTTCTTGACAAAGATAAACTTAAAAATCTCCCATTTACATCCTTTTTTCCCAATAAGAATATGGAAATTCGGAGTATTGACCTTTTCTAAAGTTTGTTGGAAAATTTATGTAATTATATGGCAATATTGAGGCCCTTAAAAACTTCATAATTGTTGGTAAAAAGTGCAGTAGGTTGCATCAAATAAACTGTATAGAAAGCCTACAAAACTGTTTAGTATCTTAACTATTGGAACTTCTTTACATTTTCAATCCTCTACTGAAAGTTTCTTAGCCATTTAAATTCTTTTATTTCTTAAGTGACTAATAAAAAGATGTCGAAACTTTTACAGCAAGGAGGCATCTGCTATATCTCCGTTGCACAACTTTCAGAAATATACAGTTGTGCAACTTAAAGGCTAGGTTTAGAAATCCAAACACGATAAGATAATAGTTTAGTTCCAGGAACGCCTTCGCTCTTATTTTAAAAATATCCCACAGATAACGGTCCCAAAATACCTCACTTCTCAAGACACAAAATATTTCCAGCTTATCACCAAATTTCTCTGCTTTTTCAGGGATTTTTTGGGAGACACGTTTTCTAAAGGATATAAATCAAAATTGTTTCATCTACTGTAAATACGAAAATGAAACTGGCAGAGAATTTTCAGCACAATAAAATGATACGAAACAGTGGAACACAATATCCTAGTTCCTTGTGGAAGCATTTAGTTCCTAATGAAGAATGAGTAAATTTAACAATCAGATGAGACATCACTTATAAAAAACGAGTGCATGGAGGCTGTGTTGCCGCACTTTAAATATAATTGTTTCGAGATAAGCACGGATTTTTTGACCTGCATTTGATGGATTAGTTTGCATGGGAGAGGAACACTGGAACTGTGCCAGCTCCCCCGTGTGGACAGAAATTGATTTCCAAAGCTTATTTCGGTTTCAAAAGCCAGAACATTAGGGGGCGTGCGCTGCCCTTTAACCTCTCGATGGACCTTTCTGTGATGTGTATAAAAACAAAACAAGACTTAATTAATATAACTATTACGTTTTTAATAAATAAATTGCTATTTTAGTATAAACGAACTTTTAATATTATTTGTTCTTAGGGCTAAATTTCAAAAGCGAACCAAAGATATTATTCTTCAGTTAGTAATTAAAGATTTGTCAATTTCTTGAATTCATTTACATCAGCAATGTCGCCGGAATTATTTTTAAACGGGAATTTCGTGTTTAAATCGGTAGGATTTTGTCTTTCGGCTTGGGGGTGTACTTGGGGCAATACTTAATCGTGTGGGACTTGTCCCCAGACGCCTTGCAAAGGGGGCATGTGTAGGCTCTTAATATGGGGCAAGTCGTGTTACCATCTGCATCTTTAAGGGTATGGCCACTGTAAAGTTCTCTATTTTCTCCGTTATTCCTACAAAAAACGCATACTTGCCTCTGGCCAGCTCTTTGCCGCTCATTCGAGAGAATGCTAGATTTAGAAGACTTGCTTATTTTCCCTGCAATTCTATTGGCGATGATTTCTGCTCTGGGGGCAAGGGGCTCTCCGATGATCGACGGCTTGTAGACTTCTTGAGAACTTATAATGGAATCGTTGAAGACCATATTCATTTCCCCGTCACTGTGACTCCCCAAGGAGTTGCCACTCAGGTCCGAGTCCAGACTGTCCAATCTCTTTCGGCTTGGGAACTTGCCAAAGTCGACGAAATCAAAGACGTTCTCGACGGCATGAGGGATGAATTTCGTGCCAGATTCGATTTTCGAGCCAAATCCTTCGGGCTGAACCAAATTAATTAACCCCAGGTAATCACGAAATACGTGAAACTCGTTTCTGACAATGTTTTCTTTATCATCAGGGTCCACGTGTTTCGGAGATAAGACGAAGTCTTCAGTGTAAAGAGTTTCCAACATTTGATCCGTCATTTTGAGGCTTTATTTTCATAAATTCTGCGAGATGAGTTAAATCCTTTTGAAAACCAACGTGCTGGAGTTTGATCAGCAATAAAGCAAAATCTTTGTTTTCGTTGACCAGAATTTGACAGTAGTACCACGATTTCAGTTGCTATGGAATTCACAAGAGAATTCCTGGACGTTCTAGGAACTGTAGTGGCTGGTCGATAGACTTCCTGGTTTCAAGCCAAATAGATTGATCAAGGTTACAGTGATCGCTGAAATCTCTTTATTTAACTCGAATAAAGAGTATCAAGTGGAGCGCCACTTCATGCGGCTTGTGGAGTACAACACTGGCAGATGGCTTCCAGATCTACCGAGACTATTTATCACACTGAATGGCGCTCAAAGTGACATGCTGCATTGTGGAGTAATTGTTTCCATAACATGCGGTACTGCTTTTGTCATGCTAATTAAGTGGATGATCCGACCAATCACAGTACGAGTTGCCTCATCATGATGTCATTGCGGAAAAGCTTCTGACTCAATAACACTCAGCTTCCACATGTAGGTTTCCCTACGGCAGATTTCTGCGCTTTATAGGTTTCATCAATGTATAGGTTCCTGCATTGTATAGGTTTCTTATTAAAATGAATGTAGCCTCGTAAAGGTTTCTACAATGTGTAGGTTTCAGTAATGTGTAGGTTTATGCAATGCATAGGTCTCTACAATGTGTAGGTTTCTACAATGTATAGGTTTCTGTATGTTTAAATTTGATGAGACTATGTATGGGTCTACTGAGGAAATCAGGCCAAAATGGGTTTCGGTGAACCATTTCCCAGCTTGGTAATACTTTTAAGTTTCTTAACAAAACTGGTTTTTAAAAAAAACATAAAAATACGTATGTAGGGGGAATTGCACGCGCAGTAGGGGAAAGCAGGCAGCATAGAGGCTCATTAACTCAACAACAACATCAAAAGAACACAGGGCTTAGAGGAAGGTGAGTGGTCGAGGAGGGTAAAACCGAAAGGAAATGCATGTTTTTATTGCCATTGCAAAAGAAAATCCTCTAATTCCTCGCCATAAACGAATTAACAAACTCATATTACAAAGAAAGCTTTGTGCCTAACTTTATTGAATCATTTTCACACAGGTCCTCCCCCTTGTATTACTGAATTACTAAATCGTTCGTGAATATCGACCCAACCAAGCGAGTTACATATGCGTGGGAAGCCAATTCAAGGCAACTGAGTCCAAACAAGGGGTCTGTTAGAAAGATAATTTAGTTGCACTCTTTCAGGGGCTTTGCCTTCGCAACATCTTTCAAGCTGTAGTAAACACTGCTAAAGTTTTTAAACAACAAGTAACAATTTGAATCGAATTCTAAACTAGAATCGAACCATTCTAGCATAAACGATAGTCACAAGTAGGATTTGGCTCCCTTGGGGGAGGGGCACTGTAGGCGCCAATAGACTTGATAGTATTACACTCTTTTTTTAAAAGAACCAGTAATAATGTTTTGAGGTTTTGTTCTTTAATATTGTTCTATTTTCAGGCTGAAATGTTCTAAAATTGTGATTTATTGTTTTGTTTTGGAAGCCTGTTTTTGCTATGATCTTTTTATTCTCACGAGTTCTGACACTCTTTGCCCATCCCAGTAGGCTAGTGCATCCCAGTGTGCATGTACCATTTTTCTTGTTTTACATTTTTGGCCTAAATATAGCCAGAATTAGTTTGTTCTCAGCTTATTCTTGAGAACTGGCTAAATTTGAGGTTTTGAGTTCTTATAAAATTTATCTTATAAAAAAAATGCAATGAAATGAAATGGTAGAACACTGATGCCCAAAATGAGTGGTCGTGTGTTCGAGTCCTGCCCGGGTAATTTTTCAGTCTCACAAATTCATCAAATTGAAGAAACCTTGTTTATGCACCTCGATACATTGTAAACATTAAAAAGTTCCAAATTTGAAAAGACAGTGTTGATATTAAGAAAGTTAGTGGTTCGTTGTTGACAGTAAAGTAAAAATCTCTCACGATACACATAGGAACTGCTGCTATAACAACTCCCATAAACAAAAAATTGTTATCAATTAAAACAATAACTCTCCCCACCGCACTCCGTTTCGCTTGCTACATTATTATGGGAATGGAGGGAGGCTTAGGATTGTTTGAAGGAGAAATTATGGAAAAAATACCACCCTGAAACTGCCTGGGGCTGGGCCAGGAAGACCATTGTAGTTAGGGTTTGGTTAGAGTTAGGATTAGAGATAGGATTAGGGTTTTGTTAGGGTTTGAGTTAGGGTTTGGGTTTAGGTTAGAGTAAGAGTCAAGATTTGGCTTTGAGTTAGGATAAGAGATAGGGATGGGTTAGAGTTGGGATTAGAGATAGGGCTAGGGTTAGGGCTAGGGTTTGAGTTAGGGTTTTGGGTTAGACTTTGGGTTTAGGTTAGAGTAAGGGTTAGGATTTAGCTTAGAGTTAGGATTAGAGATAGGGTTAGGGCTGGGGTTTAGGTAAGAGTTAGGATTAGAGATAGGGTTAGGAGGGTTAGAGTTGGGATTAGAGATAGGGTTAGGGTTAGGGCTAGGGTTAGAGTTGGGGTTAGAGATAGAGTTAAAATTTGAGTTAGGATTAGAGATAGAGTTAGGGCTAGGGTTTGGTTAGAGTTAGGATTAGAGATAGGATCAGGGTTTTTTGAGGGTTTGAGTAAGAGTTAGGATTTGGCTTAGAGTTAGGATAAGAGATCGGGCTAGGGCTAGGTGTTGTCTAAGAGTTGGGATTTGAGATAGGGTTAGGGTTAGGGCTAGGGTTTGGCTTTGATTTGGGATAAAAGATAGGGTTAGGGTTTGAGTTAGGGTTAGGATTAGAGATAGGGTTTGGGTTAGAGTTAGTGTTTTGGTTAGATTTCTGGTAAGACTGAAATTGAAAACTCAAACCAAGGGCAGGATGACGGGTGTACTTGGGCCTACAACAAAATTTAGGCTGAAAATCTTGTGGGCCTAAATTCCACTCTTTAATCTGCCCTTGATCAAACACACTCTTCTTTTTATAAGAACAATTTTATAAGAACACGAGCCTCAGATTTTGCCAAATCTTAAGAACAATTTAAGAACAAACCGACGCTGACCATTTCAAGGTCAATATAAGAATTATACCAAATAACAAGAGACTGACAAATAATTACAAAACAAGCACACAGATATGTCAGATGGTCAAGAGAGCCCACATTTGAACCAATTAACACAACTGATAGCGAAAACAGGTTTCCAAATCATTTCAAAGTAAGAACAATTTAATAATATTTCAGGCTGAAAATAGAGGAATATTTCAGAACAGCCAGATTCAAATAAAATTTATTGGTTCTTATAAAAAGAAATGAGTGCATATCTTTAATTTTCCGCTCCCTTAAAAAAGGCATTGATATCAACAAATGCGTGGCAAATATATTTTTAGCCAAATGTATCCCAACAAAAATCGTACACAGTCCTCCGCGTTTGTGTTGTGGGATGTTTCTATTATTGGATTTTATAATCTAGATTGTTATTACAAATATTTTGATGCGGATAACAATTGATGGGAATAACACAAACACCTCGCCCAAACCAGTTTATCCTTCTCAATTAGAGGGACAAAGCCGTCATCATAAGCTCGTTTGCCTTTTCTTGTTCAATTGATGCGACAGGAAAGGAGGCATCCTAACAAAGCTGATGCATCGATGACCATTCTTCGCAATCATCAGAACATGCTGAATCAGATCACGTGTACCTGTCGTAAAACACGGAACGTGGAAAATAGCAATACGCGTATCCACTCTTTTTTTCTATAAGAACAATTTTATAAGAACACCAGCCTCAAATTTGGCCAAAATTTAAGGACAAGCTAAGAACAAAATGGGGCTGATCATTTTTGGCTCAATATGAAAATTTTATGAAATAATTACAAAACAAGCAGATGTACAGCACACAGATAATGTCAGATGGTCAAGAGAGTCAAACTTTCGAACAATTAACCAATAATTGCAAAAGTAAGAACAATTTAAGAACATTTCAGCTTGAGGAATATTTCAGCTATTCATATATCAGCTTCAAATTAATTTTACTGGTTCTTATAAAAAAGAGTGTATTCTTATACAAGCTAAAAAATAAGCAATATCTTTATTATATTTTTCGTATCTTTTTTATAGAATAGCAATACACGTATTCTTTATATAAAAAGCTAAAAACATTGGCCTAGCACTAAGTGTTTCTAGAATCTCTAATGTTTTCTATTGCTCTTGGCAAAAAATTCCATACTGTGTTTCTTTTAAACAAGTGTCTTAGATAAAATGCGTATATATAAGTAGATACATATGATGACTTATATTTGGCATCTAGCCTCGCCTTGAAATACGAGTTCTCACACCTGTTGTCATGTTGGATAGCAATGTTGACTCTTCTTAATGGTTTAGCTAGATTTAGCCAATATTTATTCTTACACACACTTATCGAGTTGCCTCGTTTATTTTAGGACGATTAGCAATTGCAAGGCTTCCGGGGGTACACACTTATGTGTGACTCATGAAGGGAAAGACGAACATTTCAAATTAACACAAAATTAGGAAAAAACAATTTCTAATGTACGATACCTAATCGAGATAATTTTTGAGAATGAAAATGACCCGAGTAGGACTCAAACACACCCTGTCTAGATTGGTATTCTAGTGTGCTAATATACACTCTTTTTTTATAAGAACAATTTTAAAAGAAAACGAGCCTCAGATTTTGCCAAATCTTAAGAACAATTTAAGAACAAACCGAAGCTGACCATTTCAAGGTTAATATTAGAATTATACGAAATAACCACGAGACTGACAAATAATTACAAAACAAACAAATAGACAGCACACAGATATATCAGATGGTCAAGAGAGTCCCCATTTGAACCAATTGACACAACTGATAGCGAAAACAGGCTTCCAAATCATTATAAAGTAAGAACAATTTAAGAACATTTCAGGCTGAAAATAGAGGAATATTTAAGAACAGCCAGCTTCAAATCAAATTTACTTGTTCTTATAAAAAAAAGAGTGAAGTAAGTTTGTTTGGAACAAGCTAACCTGCAAAAGGCTAGAGGCCTTACTTCCAGCAGGACCATGGGATTCCTAGTTTAACATCCCTCCCAATGGATGGTGGAGCGAGTTGTTTAGGTTCTTATATAAAAAAAGAGTGTACTGCGATTTGCGATAGCTTCTTCTTCTTAAGTTAAGATACTTTTCATATCATAATTGGAGTCAAAGCTAAGAAACATTGGAACCAAGATATGGCATAGTTTCTTTTAAAAAATGACCGTATCAATATCAGTACAAAAGCCTTTATCATCATCACCCTTCCTCGCATCCCTCCAGCCTTTATCATTACTATCATCATCATAATCACTATCATCATCATCATCATCATCATCCTCATCATCATCACAACTATCATCATCATCATCATCACCATCATCATTATTATTATCACTATCACTATCATCATCATCATTATCATGAAACTTACCAAGACAGAGGCTTAGAAACCGTACACTCTAGTCTAAAACGAATATTCCCCAGTGCACTGCTACCTAATTAAATATGAAAAACCCATTTGAACGTGCAAGAATAGTTGTTTTATATTTCCCACGAAATCTAGGTCAAATTTAACTCTAACAGTTTAATATAGAAATCATTCAAGAGCACTTCTTTGTTTTATAAATATAATTCTAATCGGGTTAAGGGTGTAGTAATCTGTTAAAAGAAATGATTAAACTTGGCAGAGGCAAAAGTCAGGGTCAGTTGGAACGTTGACAATGCTTGCACCAACCTACAATGTCACTGGTTCCCAGATTACTTCATATATTACGTACTTTGGTCTTAACGCGTTTATCTTCTATGAGGAACTAAAAGCTTTGCTCAGTAGTGAAAGTTTCTTACGTTATCAACATATACCGCGTGTACATAGTTTTTTTATAAGTTTCTTAAACCTTTGAAAAAAGAGATTTATCAATGGTTCTTGTTAACAGTCTTGTCCAGAAAGTCAAGCACGACATCATTCTTCAAACCATTCAAAACACAACCAAAGCACAAATGCAACAAATAGGACAGTAACTGAAGTTGCAATATTTCACAAGTAGCTATAGCAGTTCCTTCTCCCGGGGGGGTAACTTCAATAGGCAGATGACGGGGGTGTGCCATTTTGACGTATGAAGTCATACCCTAAAATTTATAAATTTTTCAAAAACCCTACCCCAAAATTTACATACCATACAAAATGCATACCCTAAAATTTATTTCATGTTAGAAATCAATATCTAATGATGGGTCCATAATTAGGGCAAAAATCCAACCATTTGATCAAGTACATGAAATTTCCTTCATTTTGTATATCAAGCCTAAAATCAAAGACACATTTCCCTAAATAGTTATTCTTGAAATGATACCCCAAAATTTATGGTCATGCTAAAAATGATACCCCAAAATTTATGACCATGTATGATCTTACCAAAAATGATACCCCAAAATTTATTTTCTACCTGAAAAAAGGCACCCCAAAAAATGGCACATCCCGTACCAGTATATATGGAAGTTACCCCCCCGGGTTCCTTCTATATCCTTCGCTACTTGACTCCATCAAAAAACAAGTTCCAGCCTGAAGCGAGAGTCAGTTAAGGGGTAAATTGGGAACTGGGAAAATGGGATTGGACTTCTTGGGACTGGGATTTGGAAATGAAAAAGCGAATTGGGATTAGGATTGTTAAACATTTCAATATTGGAAATTTCTCTGTCTTCCTCATCTGGATTGGAATTTTTGATTATTATAGTGCAGGAAACTGTGATCAGTACCCCTTCAGGATCCCCTAAATCTTCTACCCAGCAACGCATTTTTTTATTTTAAGGGTAGTCCCAGATTCGACCTGGTTTGGACGAACGGAATCATAATTGTGATAGCCCACTTGTAAGAATATGTTCCCCGTCATCTACCATGCCTCATGAATTCATCTTATAAAAAAACGTGTCGACAACATGGATCATTTCATTAGGCCTGTATGTCTAACGTCATTTTATCAATAAAATGTTAATGCCTTCTGTACAAAACCTTGTCGAGTGCTTCATTACGCCAATTATCAAAAAGGATGTCAATAAAACCCTGAACAAAGAACACCTTCAATTCAAGCAATTCACGTGCTTTCGATTAATCGAGTCTTCATAATTGAGATCACCTTGCTTTATCTCATTAATTAGTTTCTTAATTTGCACGCAAAAGACTGCAACGGGTGATCGATTGCATTACTTTTTAAAGAGTGAGTTCCTGTTTAACGTGCTTACCTGACCAAGACTAGGCCTTGCTTCAAGCGGAGGCACAATGGCATGTATTGCATATGGTAGTAGGAGGTCCTATTATGTTTGATGGTTCCAAATTGAGCTACTTAGGTAAGTTTTCAATTTGACCTTCGGGGGATACCAGCAATAATGTAGAGGATATTCAGTGCTGTTGATGGGTATCATCAGTAACAGTACTGTGGAGTGTGTTCAGTACTGAACACGGATACCACCAGACTGTAGGGGTAATACTCGATGTGCTATTAGTATTCATGGTATTCTCAGCAGCACTGAACTCATTCCAATTTACTGCATGGTATTCTTCAAGGGCACTGATGGCAGGGGCGGATCCAGCTATTTTAGTGACTTGCAAAATGAATAGAAATATTGGGCTTGGTGGGCGTATCGCCCGAAAAAATTAAGGCCACACCCCTCCAGTTAGTTGGGGAACGCCTTCAAAATAAATTTCTAAGAAAATCTCTAAGATTGTTTTCTAATTATATATAATACTGTACATATAATATAGAAATCTGACTGTTGCAGCTGCAACCATTGCAACCGTCTGGATCCACCCTTGGATGGTATCCCCTCCACAGTACTGAACACCCCATCCTTCACAGTACTGAACGGACCCCCCTTGACGCTACTGATGGTACCCTCCCACAGTTCTTAACATCTTCAACTGGACTACACAGACGTTCTCTAGGATGACAACTCCGCTGAGTGTAGACAAACAAATGTGGTTCTAAAACTCAAATTCACTGATTACTATTCGTGATACAAACCATACACAGTTGCTACTGCGAATAAATTGTTATTTTGAAACTTGGCAGACGCGAAGTTGTCAGTTTTGTCTGCCCATACACATCTACTTGCTATTCTCACACACTGGCCATCCATGCTCCCAATTTGAGCAACAACAACAATTTTGTATCTTGTCAAATTCAGGCTCTTAACTTTCAGTTTGACGTCATCAACGATTTCTGCAGTCAACTGCTTACATTTGATTGGTTCGTACAACTCACGTGATAGCTTATCGTAGAGCACTGTCTCGATGATCTTCTCAACGTTGGCCACGCTGAACCTCCTCCCTTCTAAAGGCTTGATTCTGTAAGTGGGGAGGAATTCCTTCTTGTTTCTTCCGTTGAACTCGAACCTTTCATCCATGACAAAGCTGTCAGATAGATTCCTGTTCCCTGTGAAACGGCAAGATGCATGTATGTAACATTTCTTTGTGCATGTGGTATTTATAACCATATAAAACAACTAACAAGTGTGAAACATTGTAAATGAAGTATGTTATTGATAATAGAAGTTTAAACACTGAAGCTTCAAGCTTATGTTTTTTTTCAAGTCTATGCTTATTTTCTAAGGATTATTGATATGAATATTAGAAAAACACAGTACAGTTACAAATATTGTATACCCCTAAACATGGTCTTGAGAAAAAGTTATATCAAAGATCGAAAAAAGTTTTATTGACTAAGATACCTAAAGCAGTCTTTGACTGTACAGAACTTCAACTTTACTGGTATAACTTTTCGTCTGAAACTCAATTGAGTATTTGTGTTAGAAAGAGGACAATAATGAAACCTTATAGACGACTCTGTAAAAGATGGTAGAACCTAGTTCACGCATTGCATCATAGGAATACACTCCTTAGCAACGCATAGCAACCGAATATGAAACGGCCTAATTCTGTCGTAGCTTCAGTAGCGTTGCCAAGGGGAATTTTCCCATCATGCATTGCGTGAAATAGATCCACCATCATTTGCGGAGTTGTCCCTTAGTTTAACCAGAGACATTTAATGGACTTTCAAAATGAAATCACTGAATATTCTGTTCAATTCATTAAGTTAACCACTGACAGAATATTGAATCTTATAGAATATCCTATCCGAGCTAATAACCAAGCGAGTATCAGTCCCATCAGTCAGAATCACATTCCTTAAAAATAATGTTCCGTTTTTTATGTTTGACATTCAAAAGCTAGATATGTATAACCATCCCTTGATATGGAAATAGTACTAAAATTGAATAAACGTACTTACGAATGCTTGGTAATGGTATCCAATATTATAGATTAGCAGGCTTCGAACTTGCAGAATCTTCAAATTCAGAATCCAATCATGAATCTTGAACTGCAAACCATGTAGTCAAAACTATTGCGATAAACGCATCTTTATGTTGGAAACAAACGGCATCGTTCGAAATGGAAACAAGCCCAATGGATCGAACTGTTGGTAAAATTAGCTAAATGCCATGGTTCTAACATCTATTAGATAATCTGACTGTAAGCTTTTTTGTTTGTGGATAAGGAAAAAGCAAGGCTTTGAGGCGAAGTAGACGAATGTGGCTTTGGAGTGAAGCCACAAAGCAGAAAATCTAAAATCAGATTGAAAGACTTAAATCCTCGAAGGCTCGCAAAGGGGATTCGAATCTAATATTAGCAACGATCAGAGGAAATGAAATGCTCAGAGACTTGAGAGAGTGAGGCCAGTGGCGCTAACAGGGGTGGGAGAGGAATTCTCTGATCCAAATTGCAGCCTAGGGTTTCTAATTAACACCCTGGGGTACAATCGTCCGTAGTTGGGAGGATACCTTCAGTACATTGGAGGATGTTCAGTACTGTGGAGGATATTTTGTACTATGGAGGAAACCGCAAGCTTTTAGGTATCCTACCGCAATATCCTCTATCCCTCCATAGTACTGTTGGTACCCCTCTAAAGCAATGGATATAGTCAACAGTACTGGAAGGTATCCCTAAAAAATACTAGTGGTATCCCTCCACAAAACTGATGTTATCCCCAGCACTGAATATCTTCCAATGTGCTCACCATACCCCCCACAGTAATGATGCCCCCATAGTATTGAACATCCCCAGAGTACTGCACAGACACTCCCGAAGTCATATAGATTGTTCTGATGAAAAACAAGCATACCTCGTGACTTACAACAGCGATAAACAGCAGAAAGAAAGAAAAACAAGGAAAGCGTGAAATCATGGTGTATTAGGAAGTCAACGATAAGATGGATTGCGTCGAAAACTGTGTGCAGCAAATTAAGCCAATATACAAATCATTTCTAAAACTTTGAAAGACGTTAAGCTAATTCAAGGAAACTACGACAGGTCTTTGATCCCATTTTGGAAATGAATTTATCCGTGAAAGGATCCATTCTGATCTGAATTGTTAAATTGATGGCCTGTGAAACAAACGTTGCTTGTTTTAACGGGTAGGTGATTTAAGTGAAAGAGAGTCTCGAACTCAATTTACAACCTCGTGGAAATAGGAATTTAGATTGTTTGACATTGAATTATGAAGATAAAGATCGCCCTAGAGAACGCCTTTGCAGCACTACGAGCGATTTTCACTCTCTGGAGGATGCTCGGAAATGTGGAGGATGTTCAGTGCTTTTAAGGATGTTCAGTGCTTCGGGAAGGATACAATCAGTGCTATTAAAGGTCTTCAGGGAGGGCTACCATCAGTATTGTAGAGGGATACCATCAGTGCTATTAAGGGATACCATCAGTACAATGGAGGGATACCATTAGTGCTATTAAGGGATACCATCAGTACAATGGAGGGATACCATCAGTGCTATTAAGGGATACCATCAGTACAATGGAGGGATACCATCAGTGCTATTAAGGGATACCATCAGTACAATGGAGGGATACCATCAGTGCTATTAAGGGATACCATCAGTACAATGGAGGGATACCATCAGTGCTATTAAGGGATACCACCAGTACAATGGAGGGATACCATCAGTGCTATTAAGGGATACCATCAGTACAATGGAGGGATACCATCAGTGCTATTAAGGGATACCATCAGTACAATGGAGGGATACCATCAGTACTATTAAGGGATACCATCAGTACAATGGAGGGATACCATCAGTGCTATTAAGGGATACCATCAGTACAATGGAGGGATACCATCAGTGCTATTAAGGGATACCATCAGTACAATGGAGGGATACCATCAGTGCTATTAAGGGATACCATCAGTACAATGGAGGGATACCATCAGTGCTATTAAGGGATACCATCAGTACAATGGAGGGATACCATCAGTGCTATTAAGGGATACCATCAGTACAATGGAGGGATACCATCAGTGCTATTAAGGGATACCATCAGTACAATGGAGGGATACCATCAGTGCTGTTAAGGAATACCATCAGTATTGCAAAGGGATACCATCAGTATTGTAGAGGGATACCATCAGTGCTGTGAAGGGATACCATCAGTGCTATTAAGGGATACCATCAGTACAATGGAGGGATACCATCAGTGCTGTTAAGGAATACCATCAGTATTGCAAAGGGATACCATCAGTATTGTAGAGGGATACCATCAGTGCTGTGAAGGGA
Organism: Pelagia noctiluca; assembly: GCA_963924455.1. NCBI lineage: Eukaryota > Metazoa > Cnidaria > Scyphozoa > Semaeostomeae > Pelagiidae > Pelagia > Pelagia noctiluca. The sequence continues at coordinate 13,566,253 of OZ004328.1, read as the reverse complement.
TACCATCAGTGCTGTTAAGGGATACCATCAGTACTGTGGAGGGATACTGAAGGGAAACGACAAGTACTGTGGAGGTGATACTGGAATGATACTAGATGTGTGGTTTTAGTACTGTAAGGGTATTCATTGGAGGGTATTCAGTAATGTGGCTTCCCTCCACAGTACTGAATACCCTCTAATGTACTGACGTTATCCCCACAGTGCTATTCATATCCCCGAACAGTACTGCACATCCTCCAAAGTACTGCATAGAGATAGATATTCCCTACGGTGATCGTTATGCTCCAGCAATACTCCTCAAAATCAATTTTCGTCAGTTATTGCCCCTATCGTTTTGAACAATGGTTGCCCTGTATGAGTCTTCACGAGTTCCGACGCCCTATGAGGTCGCAGCTTTTCGGACAACTTCAATTATGGAATACGGTTGAATATTCAAACCTGACATGGATGAGATTTGCATCTGATTTCAAAAAACCTTTGGTTGATCATCAGATAAGTTGCATAATGTTAAAAGACTTTGCAGAGACGTTCCCTCCAATTATCTTCTCCATATTCCTCGTAAGCTGCCTGAGAATATTTCTTCAGGTTATGATGATGATTATGACTCCAAAAAGTTGAGAGGTCACATCACTACACTTTTTTGTTCTACACGTTTTTTTTATAAGAAACCTAGTACTAGAGCCCCAAAGATTTAAGAAACTTTTAGAACTACATCAATATCTTTAAGAAACTTTGAAAAAATAAAAGGACTTTCTGAGCCGTAAAGTAATATGTCAAAGATACATTTTTGCTTGATTTAAGTTTGCTACACGTTAGAGGAACATAGGATGTTGAGTCTACTATAAATAGGTGGGTTCCACTTTAATACAAGAAATGTGCAAGGGAAAGTGCAAAATTTGATGTTAAGTGTGTATCTAAAAATAAGGAACTTTTAAAAAAACTTTTAGTACTAGAAAATGGTGAAAAATTAAGAAACTTTTAGTTCTAGGACCCAAGCTAGGTTTCTTATAAAAAAAACGTGTATAAGAATACTTGACATTTCCCTACGCCTCAACTTTTCCATTGTTTATTCTTAAATTTCCATTGTTCTTTGGCGATTTTGAGCCTCAATATTCTTATAAAATTTAATTTCATAAAGAAAAAAGGGAGTAAGTCGGCCTGAACACCTTACCAAGCATGAGAGAGGCGATTGAGTAGTTAATGACGTTTTCTGATGTGGGAATTACCTTGATTGGGATAGTTTGCTGTGATAGTTCCCATATGGGGGAGAGTCGCTCTTCAGTAAGCCCAGTGTACACACATTCTTATTTTAATACGTGTAGTTTACCTTTCAAAGAACTACATTAGTGTGTCTCTAAATTTCAGAATTCTCATCCACTGGAACGTATGCGCAGTCCTGTGGAAGATATACAGTACTGTTGAGGATTACACCAGTGCGGAGGAGGGTGTTCAGTACTGTGGAGGATGTTCAGTAATATGGATGATGTTCAGTAATAAGGAGGATTACATCAGTGCGGAGGAAGGTATTTAGTGATGTCGAGGATTATATGAGTGCTGAGGAGGATGTTCAGTACAGTGGAGGGTTTTCAGTAATACGGAGGATGTTCAGTACTGTGGAGAATATTCAGTACTTTAAAGTGGAGGACCATCAGTACATTGAAGGGTGTTCTATACCGTCGGGATACCATTTCTATTGGAGGATGTCAGGTACTTAGGGGGATGCCATCAAGACTATGTGGAGGGTGTTCAGTACTAGCTTGGCTATAATAGTACCCCGGAAAACATTCAAGAAACACTGGTACTGCAAAATTATCTTCTAAGAAACTTGGTGGGGTGCAGGAACGACTATTTACTAAGTTCTTTTTCCTTTCAGTGTATTTTATGAGTAGTTGTCTATTAGATGATAAAAGAAATTCGTGTGTTTTTCTAAAATATTTTCTAGTGATAGATTCTTATAATCTTTTTTTGAACAACTTGTAATCTAATTCGTGTTTCACGCCCTTGTCACTTGTCGTTTTTGGAAATACAGTAGAGAGCTGGAGCGAAACTTTCTTATAAAAAATAAGGTGAAAGCCGGAGGGAAGCTGTGAAGATAATAAGTATATGGCAGGCCGACTGGCAAACAAAAGACAATTTTGAGAACGGACTAAAGTTAGGATGGCGATCTGGCAGTGTGATAATAGGGTCAGGTAATCTCATGAGAAGATTACGGAGAAACGAATCCTTAAAATTTAATGAAATATGCTCTTTTTCTTGACTTCTAATCAGAGCGGCGCCCTTTTGCTTGTTGTTGGGAAGTGTGCGCTATAAACCCATATCTCCAACTGATGCTTATCCATCAGAAATGAGATAGGAGAGATTTGTAATGACGTCATTAGTGCACGTTTTTTTATATGTAGGACGAAGGGAAATATTGCTTGAGAGATATTGTATACACTCTTTCTTCTTTATAAGAATAATTAGAATTTTCCTGAGCCTCAACTTGATTGATTATTCTTAAATTTCCATTGTTCTTTGGTGATTTTGAGCCTCAATATTCTTATAAAATTTATTCTTATAAAGAAAAAAGAGTGTACTTTGCAGCCCTTCCCAGGAGCTTTAAGTAGCAAGGGACATGGCTCAATAGGGATATGGGTGCTTTATGAAGCAAGGAACAGCATTTCTGGGGGGACAGGGAGATTTCCATATCATTTTCAGGGGCTGGGAGACAAACTTAATATCCTGGCTCTAAAGGCGTGGCATGGGATAACTCTGGTGTTACAAGAGTTACCAACTAATCTTTACGAAACCAACAAAACTTAGGTTACTAATTCCAAGATCTTTAAAGCATTATTTGTATCTTTAATGTATTATAAATCCTTATAGCTCAAAGGTAGTTGTTATGCAACAAAAAAATAAAATAAAACATACGTTCCTGACGAGGACTAGGCTAGCAAGGGGAAATAATTCAACAGGAAGGAAAAAGCACTTTTGCACAGTAGCTTGCTATCTTATCAAAAGCAAGGAAGTGAACGAAAATGTTTTGTTATGGCTTTTATATATTATAAAAAAGGTCATATGTTCCTCCTTGCACGACCTAATGTCTTTTCTGAAATACGTTGAAATATTCGTTATATCTTTCGTCTTCCTGCTTATTATTCTTTTCTTGATTAAACTACGTTTTGGCCTGGCGATATTCCTATCTCATGCTTGTTTTATTGTCAATTCAAGTTCCTATTGCATTTTCCATTTTAACACTGGGCAAATTATTTGACATTAAACTTAAGAGTAGGGTTCGTCATTGCAAATTATACATTCTATTGGGAGTATTGTAACAACATAACCAGGCAGCAATATGTTTTTGAAACAAGCTTTTATTGTATAAGGTCATTTGCTTGAAATGCATTGTGTCTTAAAGAACCAAATCAACATACTCACTCTTAAAATCAATTAGTATACACAAGAATGGTGAATTAGCCGTTTTTCCTGCGCTGCGCTGACAATTACTCAAGCTTACTCTGTATTGTTTCATCTGAATCAATTTTAACTTTTTAACTTATATTTCTCTGAGCAAATATTGGTCAAAAACAGCATCAACAACTTTCACACCTCAACATCTCTTCACTCTCAAAGCGTTCAATATCGTTCAAGAGAAGAAGAATTTGCAGCCATATTTTCGGAGTTCCGTGATATAGCTCTCAAGGATGAGGCTTTTAGGGACTGATTTCTCTCTCCCTCGGTTTTGAAAATTTTCTAAGGAAGGATAGATGGACGAAGAATAAATGCAATTTACAAAAAATCATAGGAACTACGAAAAAACGTTTTACCTTTCGATAGAGTTCCTTCCCCATACAATCTTCAGCCAAGAGCAGCTTGCTTGATACTGTTAAAAATTGTCTTATAGTCAATGTTACCTTTTGCTTGCTTTCTTTGACTTTTTCATCTTTTTGGATTTCTGAGGCGTGTCTTCTATTTCCTGGAATGGAAATATTCAATTCTAAGAAGGGAACAGCTTGACAGAAAAATGGCAACACATGAAACAAATTTAGAGAATTGAATTGATTCGTCAACGAAAGAAGCTAGCTAATAAGCTAACAAGTAAATCAGTTCATGTTGAGATTTTACGCTACATTTAGGAATACCATCAGAGCCCTGAGAGGATACCACCAGTACTGCAGAAGATATTCAGTGCTGTGGAGGGAAACTACAAGCATTTTCGCTATTACCTCTTCAGCGCTTGTGGATTCCCTCTAAATTACTGAAAATCCTCCACCGTACTGATGGTATCCCTCTACATTATTGATAGTATCCTCTCAAAGTATTAGATAGTATCCCTCTCACAGTACTGAACACCCTCCAATTCAGGGGCGTCGCCAGCCCAAATATACTGGGGTGGACGGAGAGCTACCTGGGGGCTGGGGGCGGAGCCCCCGGAAATTTTCGTCGACCACGCCTTTCAGAGCCCTTTCTGCAAGCCTTTTCTCTTAGCTCTGCATGTATATTTCTCATGCTAACAATGGAAAACTGACAATGACGTCAATATGACTTCGAATACGAATGCCATAATGATGTCATAATGACAGCCACATTTCGATATGATTTCCCACAATGTTATGTCACTTCTGGTCTTCCTTTACTTGTCTTTCAGCAAAGGGTTCAGGGTGCCTTACCCCCCCCCCCCCTTCAATTTTTCTGAACGGATTTCAGCGAATTATGAAATAGACCTCTGGGAAAACTGGGGTGGACAAGTCCACCCCAGTCCACCCCGTGGCGACGCCACTGCTCCAATTTACCGATAGTATCTCTCTAGATTACCGATGATATCTCCCACAGTACTAACGGTATCCGTCCACCGTGCTGATAGTAACCCAAAAGTGCTGAACAGCCTACACAGTACTACAGAACAGACTTTCCCTACATTGATGAGTTATAAAACCAAAAGTTTGGGAGTTATGAAAAGAAAAACAAGGAGAAAACTTACGGTCTGTTTCCGCTTTTCTTTTGAGCTACAAAAATGAGAAATATATATAATTCAAACACTCTTTTAAGTCTACAATGGTCTACCATGGATGGATCTACTATTGTCTACAACAGATGAATGAACAACTATAGTAAAAACCCGCATGAAAGGACCTATATATTTCGGTATTCCCCTGAAAAACCCTTAAGTTTACAATACATTTTGGAAACAGTTTAGTAGATATGCATTTCCAGGATTATTTGTTTCAAGAACTTTTTCATATTGAAAAGAGCGATCATATGAAAAATCAAGAAAACTCAGTTTAAATGATCAGAATTCCATGGCAGAAAGAGGGGATTTATATATTGCAGAGGTAGTTTACCAGAGTGCAAAATATCGAAACGTTAAGGCCTATTTGGAGGTCAGTTGGTGCAGCAATGTCGCACCGAGTTATTGGTCATTGGCTCTGCTCAGCTAATTTTTCATTCTCAAAGAATATCTTGATAGGATTGATTTCTAGTCAACATCTGAATTGAGATTGTGTAACTTATCATTCTGGTGATTCCACCCAAGCTGTTTTTCAACTACAGGGATAGTCTGACATCAAATCATATCTTTTATATTTATATAATCATATCTTTTATATAAGACTGAAAGTGCAATCGGTATTTCTTTGTCTTTGTGGAAAAAATAAACAAAATCGCTTCTTTTGATTCCCTATCCAATTTTTTGTTATTTATGATAAATTTCATGATTTTCAACATCCTATCAATGTAGGCAATGAGTGAACGTACAATTCTAACAGTTAGGAGACAGGATAAGGCATATGTTGCGCACTTTCAAGTATTGTTTTAAATCAACTGTGAAACAATGACGTACAACAATAGGTTTCCTAACCATCTACTTCTATTAACTATGGGCATACGTTGTCCACTTTCAAACACTTCTCAACATCAAATGTGAAACAAAGACGTACAACAATAGGTTTCCTAACCATCTACTTCTATTAACTATGGGCATACGTTGTCCACTTTCAAACACTTCTCAACATCAAATGTGAAACAAAGACGTACAACAATAGGTTTCCTGACCATCTACTTCTATAAACTATGGGCATACGTTGGGCACTTTCAAACACTTCTCAACATCAAATGTGAAACAAAAACGTACAACAATAGGTTTCCTAACCATCTACTACTATAAACTATGGGCATATGTTGTGCACTTTTAAACACTTCTCAACATCAAATGTGAAACAAAACAATAGGTTTCCTAGCCATCTACTTCTATTAACTATGGGCATACGTTGTCCACTTTCAAACACTTCTCAACATCAAATGTGAAACAAAGACGTACAACAATAGGTTTCCTAACCATCTACTTCTATTAACTATGGGCATACGTTGTCCACTTTCAAACACTTCTCAACATCAAATGTGAAACAAAGACGTACAACAATAGGTTTCCTGACCATCTACTTCTATAAACTATGGGCATACGTTGGGCACTTTCAAACACTTCTCAACATCAAATGTGAAACAAAGACGTACAACAATAGGTTTCCTAACCATCTACTTCTATAAACTATGGGCATACGTTGGGCACTTTCAAACACAACATCAAATGTGAAACAAAGACGTAAAGAGCAATAAGCTTCCTATGTTTTAACTTGTTATTTATTGAAAGAGTGCTCAACCAAGGACTGTTATTTTGCCGTGTCTATGAACTTTTCCTCAACACGGTTGAAGTTTTGAAGAAAGTCGGCTGGTTGAGCATTTCAATTACTTTTCAGAGCGGAGCAGCTGAGGGGCAGCTGGCAGATTTCGAAATATCGACGCGGAAGAGGTCTTGCACAGCAGAGTTCGGCGAAATTAGCGTTAAAATTAGGAATATATAAATTTCTGATCTCTTCCTGCTGTGAAAAGCGACTCGAGCGGACATGAACGTTTGCGAACCATCCACGTGTTTAGTATTAGACGCAAAGCTCATTTGAAGACGCATTTCAGAAAGAGCCGGCTTCCTTATCGGCATAACAATCACGTAAAGCTCAAAGGGACCCATGATCCTTTGCGTGCGTCATTGGTTTTGCTTACGTTTGAAACAAAGGGCCTAGGCAGCAAGCGTAGTTATATTTGAATGAGTAAATAAACGCAGTGAGTCCACCCATATACAAAACTATCTAAGAAAACGAGCTCCTGATTCTTATAAGGACTGATTTCATGATCGAATTTGCATTATCGGCCAAAGGAATGATATATATCTATCAGCGATTAAAATGACTACTCTTTGAAATACTATAACAGTATTGAAAAAAGCAAAAATAACCACAGTAAAGGAAATACTGTCAAAGGTGGCATGCTGCTGTTTCTTATAATGTTTATTTCTTATATGCACAATCTAAGGGTGTGCCTTTTTACAGAACTTGCCTTTTTACAAGTTTTAGTTGGTCTGCTCCTTAATATTTGAAGTGATTTTTCACCGACTCATCCCTACCCCTTAACCCTCTCAAGAATGAGCCTGCATGCGTTTCTGGGTTAGAGCATTGTGTTGCTGAACTTTTTTTGCGATTATACCAAATAGTTTTTGAGAAAATCTGACCAAAAATTAAAGCCTGTTGTTTTTTGTAAAGGTTGTTCTTTTCAAATTGTCTTACTGGTCACATATATCTAGGGTTTTTATAAAATTAGTTATTTTGCCTTCAAAATCTAATCTGATTGAGGAAAAAGAGGAAATGAGTGATCAATTTGATACTCCCTCCACACCACCCCTTGTCGAGCCTAACAGTTTTCTATGAAGGCATGGTCACTAAGCTATCCCTAACAAAAAATATACGCTTTAAGATATACCTAGTGATGCTGACGTTTCCCAAATGTTTGGTCTTGCCGAGGGCTGCACTCCATTCCTCTTCATTGCCTGATATTGCAAACCTACAGGAAATTCAAAAGAAATAAAACACGTTTGGCACTCGTATTTAACAGACTCCTTTAACAATGACTTCGATTCTTATCCTGAGAAGCGCATGCGCAGTACATTGGAGGGTGTTCACTGATGTGGAATGGTTTCAGTACTATGGAGAATATTCAGTACTGTGGAGGGTGTTCAGCTTTGTTGAGTATATCATCAGTACTGTGGAGGGATATCACCAGTATTGTGGAGAATGTTCATTGCTCTAAAGGGTGTTTAGTTCTGTAGGTATGTCATCAGTATTGTGAAGGGATACCATCAGTACTGTTGAGAATGTTCAGTACTGTAAAGGATGTGCAGTACTGTTGAGGGATTTCAGTACAGCGGAGGGTGTTAAGAACTGTAGAAGTTATTAATTACTGTGGAGGGATATCATAATTAAATTTGGGTTCGTTCAGTACTGCAGAGGGGTTTCCACACTTTGAGGAGGATATCATCTGTACATTGGAGAGTGTTCACTACTGTGGATGGTGTTCTCTACTGTGGAGGGGTTTCAGTACTGTACAGGGATGTCATCAGTGCATTGGAAGATGCTCTCTACTGTCGAGGGGTTTCAGTACTGTTGAAGGATATCATCAGTACATTGGAATGTGCTCATTACTATGAAGGATCTTCAGCACTGCGGGAAGTTACCAACAGTACAGTGGAGGAAATTCAGCACTGTATAGTGAAAGCAATAACCATTGTGGAGGTAATACTGGACACCCTTCAAAGCACTACTGATACCCCTCCCCAAGTAATGAACATCCTCCACAGACGTTTCCAAGGGTGAGATAATGCATCAAACAATTATTGAAATTCTTAGTACGAAAAAGAGTCCGCTTACTGAGAAAGATCTATTGACTTCAGTTGTTCCACATTTTTCTTGTGTTTCTCTTTGAAGTCTTTCTCGGCTTCATCCTAAAATAAACAAATACCCTTGAAATATCTTAACTGATGAATGACTAAGATATCATAATGGTTTAAAAGTCGTTCATCAGTACAGAGCTTGAGGGTGTCGAGGAAATTTAGAAACCGATATAATTTGTAAGAATGAAAATGACCCGAGTAGGACTCGAACCCACGACCTCTAGATTCGTACTCTAGAGCGCTACCACTGCGGGCAATAACTCAAAAAGCCCTTTGCCCCGGTCACGCAGTGGTAGCGCTCTAGAGTACGAATCTAGAAGTCGTGGGTTCGAGTCCTACTCGGGTCATTTTCATTCTCACAAATTATTCCGATTGATTTTCCAAATCCTGCTTCCCCTCAAACTTAGAAACATAGTGAAACATAATAACTAAAAGACAGATTTGCGACTGGCACTCATCAAATCAGTATGTTACAATAGTCTTTTATCAGTGCAGAACTTGAGGATGGCGAGGGAAATAGGAAATATAACGAAACATCATAACTACTGAAGCTTTTGTGTCTAACACTCATCAAATCAGTATGTCACAACAGTCTTTTATCAGTGCAGAACTTGAGGATGGCGAGGGAAATAGGAAATATGACGAAACATTATAACTACTGAAGCTTAACGTCTGACACTCAACAGAGTAGTCAGAGAGAGAACTTGAACGAAACCTAACGAATAATAACATCCGGATGTTGATTAAAATTGGCCAATCAGAAAGGAGATGAATGAATGGCGTGGTGAGAAAAAACCAATCATAACGAAGATTCAAGCGTGACAAACATTAAACTGTTATTGAAAGAGTGTGCTGGAAATGAACTCTTTCTATCTAAGCAATATGGGATGCATTGTTTTTGTCACATCCCCCACACCCTCACACCCCCCCAGTAAAATATAAAGGAGGTCTTACAAGTTCTTGATTCAAGGATATTGATGTCGGTTCCATTTCTACAGTTTTCTTTGGCGCCAAAGTTTGCTCCACAACTGCTTCCACGATCCCATCAAAATACTAAAAATTCAAAACATAACAATATTACAGAATGAAAGTCAAACACATACATTGGAGATTGCTCAGTGCTGTGTGGAATGTTCAGTACGGTGGGAGATACTATCAGTACTATGGAAGGATACCATCCAGTAATGTGGGGAGGATGTTCAGTATCGTAGAGCATGTAAATAATCGTGGGGGATGCCATCGGTACTGTGGAGGGATACCATCAGAATATTAGAGAACCCAGTAATGTGGAAGGATACCCTCAGCATCAGAACATTAGAGAATGTTCAGTTATGTGGAGGGATACCATCAAAACATTAGAGAATCCAGTAATGTGGAGGGACACCATCAGCATCAGAACATTAGAGAATCCAGTACTGTGGAGGGATACCATCAGAACATTAGAGAATGTTCAGTAATGTGGAGGGATACCATCAGCATCAGAACATTAGAGAAGGTTCAGTGATGTGGAGGATGTCATTAGTTCATTGGAGGATGTTCTGTAATGTGCAGGATACCACCAGTACAATGGAGGGATACTACTCAGCACTATGGAGGATGTTCAGTAATGTAGATGGATTTAATTGGTACTGGGATACCATCAGATCTAGGGTCAAGATTTAGGGTTTAACGTTAACAGCAGCTCCAGAAATTCCAAAAGTGTTCCACGCGTTGGAATCACATGGAGGGAAACAAAAATAACGCAAAACAGATGACTAATCAATTTTGTTTTTAGCGTTATTTCGTTCTAATCCTTTGCACACGTCCTTTCATGACGTTGGTACATCTGAATGAACTTCCGCATTGATTTGTTTTTTAAAAGTTTGCTGTAAGCCTAGGCCTTTGTGGGTCATGTTCTCAAATTGGCATCTCATGTCTATTACGAACTAAAATGAATTAAAATGAAATTAATTTCAATTTCTTCAGAACTTGAGAAGAGGCAGGTTTCGAATTCGCTCCGGGTCACTTCATGATCACAAATTAATTTCGATTTGATTTCTTCAGAAGGCGGCTCGAAGATGCAATTATATGATATGATCGTTCGAGTCAATTAAAGAATCCATTACAATGGAGAAATCTAATATCAGCATTTACAGCAGGTTTCACGATTGTTGTTGTGTTCAAATCAAATGATAAAGGTGATTAGGCGAGCTCTTATGTGTGACCTAGCTCTTGCAACAGTTTCGAGATTTTTTAGGAGTACGTAAGGAGAGTGAGCGCAAAATAAGTGCAAAAATAGAAAAAATGTATCAGGTGTCCCAGAAAAAGTAGCCTATTTTTAGGAATATAGAGATTTTAGGGCAGTTTTGGATATTAAAGTAATAAAGTTAAATCTTTCCTAAAACTGAAAACCGAACGATACGAGAAACTGCCTCCAGGCAGATGCCAAATAATTTCCAATTGCGGATAACTGATAAAAATGAATAATTGAGATGAAATGTTTTCTTTTTATTCATAATTGAAATAATACCTTTACGAACCCAAAGTAACTGAAGTCGTAACCTACACAGGAAATGTGTGCTGGAGCAAAACAATTTCATTGGAAATTCCCATCTCCATGCTTTGATTTCATTTGCTCAATACATTACGTGAAGAAACAAATATGTAAACTCTTTGACTACGAAATTATTGGTTAACGTACGTAGTAGCATCCTCAAGTGTAAATGTGACATAAAAACTACAACATTTCTACCTACAAGAGAAACAAGAAAGGAGAATGGCTCTCTGTAACTTTAAGGTTCATGCTTTCACAATCATCAAACTGAGTATAATGAATTACAACACTTTAACCTATCTTTCTGTTACTGTACATGACCAAAAACATCTTTATTGCATACACGGTGGTTAGTATGTTAGTAGAACGAGAATATGGTGATTCAGCAGTTTAGTCCTATCACTGGGTTGTTTATATATAGCTGAGGATGTTCCTACGTGAACGAAAAGCTTCGCAAGCAAAGAATTTATATCAAGTTTTCTTTGTTTCTTTCTTGACGTTAATGGTGGCAATATTTTCCAACTGTAAGGGAAGATAACAGAGTTTTCGGTGTATTCCCTGTCAATTGCTTACTGACCCCATCTGATAGCGTAGGAGACTGTTCTCTTTAAGGTTTTTCTAAATAAAGCGTTAATTAAGTAATTGAATCTTGATTTAGGCCCACAAGAAATGCAAGAGAAGCAAAAAATCACCTGGGTTGTTTTTCGCATGAGCCTGTTGAAAAGCCCGAGGATTTGGCTGCTGGGAAGCTCCAGTTCTTTCTGAAAGATAAAAGTGAACAGTTGTTTATAAACTTGAAGAGAAGCAGGATTTGGAAAATCAATCGAGATAATTTGTGAGAATGAAAATGACCCGAGTAGGACTCGAACCCACGACCTCTAGATTTGATCTCTAGAACGCTACCACTGCGCCACCGGGGCTACGAGAAACTCAGGCTATTTCATTCACACAAATTGTTGCACCACCACTCACCAAATGCAGAGACGAACCTATCCGGGCTCTTTGACACTACACTGGACCTGCCGAAGGGCGACGTCATTTTCATTCTCACAAATTATCTCGATTGATTTTCCAAATCCTGCTTCTCTTCAAGTTTACTTCCTTCAACTCTATCCAGTGATGGGACTGCGATGGTCTCCCTGGTGTGAGAAAGTCTTCGCCCTTCGGCAGGTCCACTGTAGTGTCAAAGAGCCCGGATAGGTTCGTCTCTGCATTTGGTGAGTGGTGGTGCAACAATTTGTGTGAATGAAATAGCCTGAGTTTCTCGTAGCCCCGGTGGCGCAGTGGTAGCGTTCTAGAGATCAAATCTAGAGGTCGTGGGTTCGAGTCCTACTCGGGTCATTTTCATTCTCACAAATTATCTCGATTAGTTGTTTATAACTACAAGAGGTTGTCCACTTCAAGGTATAAGGGTAGATAGTTGGTTAATTAGTATTCAATATTTAGAACGAGCTCAAAATCATGGAAGATGGTTCCTTCAAATATTTCATTGAAGATACACCATATCTATTGATGGGTATTGACAGAAACACCCATGGGAACGTCAGTGCAGTATTGTGGAGGATAGTCAATACTGTAAGAGGATACCATCCAACACTGTGGAGGATATTATCCAGTATTGGGGGGGATACTATTCGCATATTGCACGGTGAGCTGTACTGGAGGGGGTGTGGTACTATCAGTAATGTGGAACGAAACCACAAGCACTAGGAGGCTATTACCTCCACAATACTGATGGTATCCTAACATACAGTACTGAACACCTTCAACAGTACAGCACAGACAACAGGTGTTCCGGAGGGTGCAACAGTACTTTGGAAGAAGTGATCAGTACTATTGGGGATACCACTAGTTCATTGCACGGTGTACAGTACTGCAGGGGATGTTTAGTACAGTAGAGAGAAGCCTTGTGGCGTGGTGGCTATTAGCCTCAACAGTACTGTTGATATCCCCCATACCATACTATTGATGGCATCTCTCTACAGTAATCATGATATCCATCTGCAGCACTGAATATCCTCCACAGTCCAGATAGTATCCCCCTACAGTACTGACGATAACTCTCCAAAGTACTGATGGTATACCCCCACAGTACTGAACACATTCCAAAGAGCTGCAAATACATTGCCCGAGTGGTAATACAAAATCAAGTGTTCGGTGTGTTTAATCGGGGCTTTATAAAGGGAAGCAAAACATACAAGACACGTATGATTGATATTACCTCCAGGGTTTCAATAGATTTATGTTGCAATCCAATTCCAAGAAGAATGGCCTAATTTGAAAGAAATGAAAAATCGTAATTTCATCATCATCAGAAGCCTAGGGAATATTCTAACTGGTCATCATCAGTTGAAATAATTAAAATCTTAAGAATAAGCAGGATTTGGAAAATCAATCGAATCGATTTGTGAGAATAAAAAATGACATAAGCAATATTCGAACCCAACTTTAAGGAATTTTTCATTTTTACAAATTTACTTCGAATCATTCTTATTTTCAAAATTTTGAATGACTTGACATTTGGCAATAAAGAAGCCAGGATTTCGATAGCACAGGGTTAAATCTTCAAGTGATTGTCAAAATATTTTAGGGCTTATCAATATGTTGTTGAAATACGTACCGACTGGGCAGTGGAAACTTTGAAATCCATTCTGTTGTGGAAATAATAAGTTGCGACTGGGAAAAAAACAAGATCAGTAAAAATTAGATTCATAAAAACAATGTAAGCAAATGAGTTTTCATTAAATAAAACTACAATTGTCGAAAAGGATATACCCCTATCAAACACTTATTATTTCTCCGTTATCAGCCTTTAGAATATATTTGAAATAGATTATTCAAATATTTATGATTGAAACATAAATGGGCCTAAATTCATAAAGTTGTCGTTCTTATAGTGCCCAATTCCATTTTTATGTTTTGCCTTACCCCTTCCCAACAAAAACGTTTTTCCTGACTTCAAAAGTTTGCCACCCTTGCTCCAAAGGCCAAGCTACAAGCCTGTGTCCAACACAGTGGATGACACCATCAGTACTATGGGGGATACAATCAGCACTATAGGGGATACCACCAGCACTATGGGGGAAATCATCAGTACTGTGGAGGGAGACCATCCAGTACTTTGGAGGATGTTCAGTGCTGTAGAGGGATACCATTAGTAGCTACTGTGGGAGGATATCATCAGTACTACGAGGGATATCATCAGTACTATGGAGGATATCATCAGTACTATGGGGAATATCATTAGTACTGTGGGGAAACCATCTAGCACTTTGGAGGATTTTCAGTAATGTGGGAGGATACCATCAATACTACGAGGGATATCATCAGTACAATGGAGGATATCATCAGTGCTATGGGGAATATCATCAGTACTGTGGGGGTAACATCTAGCACTGTGGAGGATTTTCAGTACTATGGGGGATACCATGTGGAGAATGTTTTGAAAACTTACTTCCAGGCAGAAGATCCATAATCAAGTGATAGTCAACCATATTTCTTGAGTACAAATCGAGTCTCTTCAGGTCATATTTTGTGAATGTCATGTCTAGCTCTTCTTTTGAAATTGCTGATAAATATAAAGTTGCAGTAAGAACAAAAGTAAGTCTACTTCACAAGAAAGAAAATCAGAAAAAAGTCTGCAATGTTGAAGACCTATTTAGTCGAAATATTTACACCTAGCTAAGACAAACCTAGCTGAGTCTAAGAGAAGATGGTGTCAACATTGTCTAAATATTGCAAGCATTCAAAGGCCATGCATTGTGGCTTCGAAGATCGAATTACCCTGAGGAAAGTCTGTGCAGTACTGTGGAGGATGTTCAGTACTGTGGGGGATATCATCAGTACTGTGGGGGGCACTGTTAATTACTGTGGAGGATATTCAGTACTCTGGAGGATGTTCAGTACTGTGGGGGATATCATCAGTACATTGTGGAGGATATTCAGTACTCTGGAGGATGTTCAGTACTGTGGGGGATATCATCAGTACATTGTGGAGGATATTCAGTACTCTGGAGGATGTTCAGTACTGTGGGGGATATCATCAGTACATTGTGGAGGATATTCAGTACTCTGGAGGATGTTCAGTACTGTGTGGGGGATATCATCAGTACTGTTGGGGACACCATCAATACAGTAGCGGATGTTAATTACTGTAGAGGGCAAGCACAAGCACTTTGGGTATTACCTTCACAGTGCTTGTGGTTTTCCTGCTAAGTATTAAATACCCTCTACAGTGCTGATGGTTTCCCTATCCCTCCATAGTACTGATGGTATCCCTCCACAATACTGACTTTCCTCAGGGTTGGGATTATTTCACGTAGTGGTGAATTTAGGAAGGGTAAGGCCAATCACCCGTATCTTCAGGAACCAGAACCCATTGATCTGAAATGATAGAGCATTTCACAAGCTTCCGAACATTGGATAATCCTCCCGTTAATTGCTCAAGTGCCACCCAGTGATGTGTGAGAACATTCCAGACGGTTTCATTTTAGGCAGGTACCTTTAAACTGTGCTTCCTTGCTGAATCTATTCTGCAACACACTGAGACCAAGTGAAGAAGGAAATTCTCCAAATTGATAAGACATCAGAGACGTGAATCTCCTTCTGAAGTCTACAAAACAAAATTAATGACTTAAGTTATTCACTAGGATATAATTTCAGTATAGCCAGAAATATCGGAAACACGAAGAACACATAGACTACTTAAGCTTTTCGTCTGACACTCAACAGAGTAATACGTCAGAAAGAGAACGAAACAGAAACCTAACTGATTTATATACCCAGATAAATAAATAATTTCTAGAGATAAAAACAAGGCCTAGTTAGACAAGCACTTAAAACATTATTAACGTGAACTACAAATTTCATTACATGATATCTATTCAAGCCTTTCATTACAGGTTAATCGAGTTAAAACAAACAACATGATTAGAGGTAAGCTTAGGACACTCAGTAAAAACTCAAATTGCTATCAAGCCAAGTGGATGAAAATGAACATGGAAAAAAGAAGAAGATACAATGAATAAATAGCAAGGAATAGTTAAACAAAAGGTTTATACCAATCCAGTACGACTCCAGCCAATCAGAATTGTTTTCATCGATATCCTCTTCGTTCAGTGTTTTCAACATGATACAAGTGTGTTCACCGGTCAAGTTGTTCTAAAAAGTAATTTTTCATTTGAATCGATAAAATGATTACATTAGGCCAGTCGACCCATGTTGGAGCAATGTTCCAGGTTGCCTCGTTTCAATTGACCCATGATAACGAAGTCTGTGGGTCAGTTTACCATGAAAGTGTTCGATATATACAATAGGGCTAAAAGCTATTGTTTTTTGTTTTCAGAAAATGGTGCTGAATACATGGTAGTAGAGCGTAGATGTACACAAATAGGCAGATTAATACATCTCCGGATGAGTGAGAACAGGGTTGTCGAGATGAACGTGTAGTTTCCTGTTTCTTTCTGCCAATTAGTGTATAGAATAGAGCTTTCCACACTAAGAAGACTCAAAAGACAAAACTCTTCATCTCGACAAGCCTGTTTCGTGGTTACCCACTTATCAGAAGACGTACAGATACCATGATACCACAGACCCGTGATTATATAGAAAAAGCGGGCCTCCTCAAGTCGGCTCTTTCACAATCTGGTCTGGCACCAAAAAAGATATACGCATGCGTAAAACCATACAATAGGTTCTCAACTCACGTTGTTTGCAATTATATGAGAGCTGACTCGGGTTAACTAGCCGAGTTGACCTACTTGTTGGTAATTACATGAGGAAAGATTACCATAGTCATCTAGGCTACCAGAGTGGACCTGGTTTGTTTGCGATTACATGAGGAAAACTGACCAGCATCAGTAAGGCCACAAGAGTCAACCCCTTCGCTTGCAACTACACGAGAAAAGCTGACCAGGATCAGTAAGGCCACAAGAGTCAATCCACTCTGCTAGCAATTTCATGAGAAAAAATTGACCCGGATCAGCTAGGCCACAAGGGTTAACCCCTTCGCTTGCAATTACACGAGAAAAGCTGACCCAGGTCAACTCTGCTGGCAATCTATTGAAGGAAGAGATGGAGGAAAAACCAGTACCTGTGTTTGACGGATGTAAATTGGTACGAAGCTACTTTTCTTCCAGAATCTACAAATAAATGATGTTTTATTATGCGGTACTGGAAATGATACAAAAATGGAACAAAAATAATAATTAAAGAGGGGACTTTTTCTAAAGAGAGGCTTATTCATAAGAGGGACTAAGACCCCTATTTCAACTTTCTTTTCAAATGACAATGGTGGAGTGATTCGTATAATCATTCGAAGGTAACCCATCCAGATTTTGACCTCATATGACCATGCTTAACCTCAGCTGCACCTAGCAAACAGTTCAAGCCACTTGGCAAGTCAACCCAGGGACCTATTTAAGGGAATCATCTCATTAAACATTAACTCACTCACCTTAGAAGTTCAGGGGTCAAGCCATAACTGACGCCAAGATAGTCCAACTTTTCTGCTGGCCTCTCACTGAGTTTTTGCAACAAAGAAGGCAGATTTTTCCTTGGTTCAACACGTTCTTCCAGCAAGTCAGTGGCCTATAAGAGAATTCACATCAAGTCTTCGCAATTGAAGTGGCAGAAACTGGAGGGAAGGGATGACCAGAGAGGTGATGGAAGGACGTGGTTGAGAATGACCAGAGTGATGGGTTTAGAGAACGGGATGGAAAGCGATAGAGAGACGCGGAGGAGACGAAGCCATGAACCGGTCATTGCCTGTTATCGGAAAAAAACAGCCGCAATTCAATTCAATTCAATTCAATATTATTCGCAAATTACATCTTAATACAGTATACCAAAAATATGTAATCTACACGACCCAAGAAAAGCAAAGCTTATCTAGCTTGGGCCGTAAATCAAAATTTAAAGCTATTACAAGAAAAATAAAACATTACAATTCTAAAACTAGTACAAAGTATAGTTCAACAGTAACAATAAATGCGTCATAAAAACTAGGTAATTGAGGTGTTTTGAAGAGTGTTAGACGATGAAAGTTGTTGATACAAAGGTAAGAAAGATTGAAGGAATTCAATAATAAGTTTTAATGAAGATAATGTAAGTTAAGAAGATAATGTAAGTTTATTTTAGACTCAGATTAGATTTATATTGTCAGATTAATATCTAGAAACTAAATATCCTTTAAGACGTTTTGTAAAAGTTGAAGTTTTATTAACGTCTTTTAGAGATTCAGGTAGCTCATTCCAGAGTCGAGCACCTTTGTTTAGTAGCATTCTCTCGCCCCATCTTTTATTAGTACGATATATTTTGTAATCTTTGATTTTACGGGTGTTGTAGACGTGAAAGCTTTCATTTTTTAGGAAATAGTTTTGAAAAACAACAGGCAGCTTTTCTTGACTACGGTTTATTTGATGCATAAATTTAAGAATTTTTAATTCATAGAGATCATTTATTTTTAAGAATTTCAATTCTTTATGTAGCGCATTTGTGCTATATCGATTCTCTTTGAAGCTTAGTAATCTTAGAATCCTATTTTGTATGACTTGTAGCTCTTTCAAATATTTCTGAGGAGCCACTCCATATGCTTCAAGTCCATAGCTAATTTTTGATAATACTAATGAGTCGTATGCTGCAGTTAAGCAATCTTTTGGTAAGGAGTAGCGTATTTTAGAAAATATAGATGTATATTTGACTATTTCACTTTTTATCTTATGTATGTGGTTTTTCCAACTAAGGTCTTGATCAATTATCAAACCAAGGTATTTGACATGATCGTACTGCTTTAGTTCATCAGTTAGCTTTACTGGAGGATTTGTTTGTGGGTTATTTTTCGAACCAGAATGGAAAATACTGTAATTTGTCTTGTCAGTATTTACTAGTAGCTTATTTGCTTTGAGCCAATCGCTTATTTTTTCAAGTTCGATGTTGGTTTCGTTTATAAGCATTTCAGTGCTTTTTCCGAAATTGAAAAGATTAGTGTCATCTGCAAAAAGACGGGGCTCTAAACTGGTTGCAGTTTTCATATCATTTACAAAGAGTGTAAAGAGGATAGGAACAAGAACAGACCCTTGTGGTACCCCCTTTGCTATATGCTTTGATTGGGACTTTATACCGTTAACCACAGTATACTGTCTTCGATTGGCTAGGTAGCTGGAAAACCATTTGTGTATTATCCCTCTAAAACCATAGTAAGAAAGTTTGTGGAGAAGTATAGAATGATCTATTGTATCGAAAGCTTTAGACAAGTCTAAAAATATACCTATGCCACAATTTCTTTCATCCAAATTGGAATATATTTTTTCAATAAGCTCAAGCAAGGCATGTGTTGTCGAGTGTCCTTCTCTAAAGCCAAATTGAAGTTTGTAGAGAATTTTATGTTTACTAATAAAAGAATGGATTCTTTTTGCAAGTAATTTTTCCATTATTTTCTCTAAGCAGGATAGTAATGAAATCGGTCTATAATTATCTGGAATATGCAATACAAATGCAGTTTGTGTATGTTTGTGTGCTATATGATACTAAAAGACAGTGGCCTCTTTTCCAATTCAGAGTTTCCTGACAACCATGAATCCAGTAATTCAATATGGCTGTTGTTATCAATCTAAGAATTGAAAAGAAATCTTCTACCTCGTTTAACGAATCTCCGTTTTGAAGACCACTCCCAGCAGTCTGGACATCTTCACTGATATTTGGTATCTTCCCTTCATAATACGTGATTAGTTGCTGCAACGCACGCTTTCCGTATCCCATCTGTTGAAAATGAAGTTAATTTTGACGAAATAGAAATGTGAGTGACTCAGGGAGAGGTATGTCTTTTTGCAGAGCTGCGAAAAACATAAACATTCGTGCTGAGGGTTAATGTTTTCATCATGTGGCCTACATAACTTAGATTTAGAGAATTTACAAAGCTTCATGATAACTACCATCGGGACTACGGAGGCTATTCAGTAGTGTGGAGGTAATCATAGAGGAAGGCATCACAGGCACATCTCCTAATGAGTGAGGAGGTATAAATATCTTCTGACGAGTAGAAAAGCAAGGAATAGGCTTGTCGAGATGAAGAGTTAAGTCTATCGCTTCTTTCCTTCTGATAATTTATTTTCAAATAAAAGAATAAACCATGTTTGATAAAAATTCTTACCCCTTGGAAGTCAGGATGGGTTGCGATTCTGACGATCCGTGCTCCTGATAAACTTCCAAAGTCGTGATCA